>CM052900.1:26539411-26604312 GCA_028534135.1 Potos flavus
AAGAAAGAAAGAAAGAAAGAAAGAAAGAAAGAAAGAAAGAAAGAGAAAGAGAGAGGGAGGGAGGGAGGGAGGGAGGGAGGGAGGGAGGGAGGAAGGAAGGAAGGAAGGAAGGAAGGAAGGAAGGAAGGAAGGAAGGAAGGAATCTGCAATGGATCCTGGCTGTTTTACAACCCCATATAATCCATGGTACTAGAGAGAATGGTAATAGACAAAGAAGCCACGTGGAGTCTCTGTAAAGCCCCAAGAGGAGAACTGAAACACAAACTCGTAAGATTCTGAAACAAGGCCATGCCAACACAGCAGAGAACTATTAAAAAATCTGCTTCTGTCATGGTTGAGATGGAACATCTGACCTTGGGAGATCAAGCCACCATGCATCCGGAAGAGTCCATCATGAGACCACCAAATCATAAGGTCAGATAGGTTCAGCAGCATTCCATAATAAAATGAAAGCAGTTCATCTGGCATTGGGTTGAATAGGTCCAGAGGCAAAAAGTAAGTTGTCCAAACAGATGGCCCAGGCTATCAGGTCACTTAACACTATTGCATCAATGCTTCCTCTGAAGTTCATATTCAAGAAAGAAAAAGATTGAGCTTAGATCATGAATGGGCCAGCTCAGTATGTAAGTATAAGCTAAAAATGGAGCGCTGCTAGACCTCAGCCCCATTCCAGGTTAGCCCTGAAAAGCAGTGATGAGGAGAAATCCTCTCAATAGACTGAGTTTCAGAGAGTACACCTGGTTATCTATTTTGTGTGCAGAGAAAAAACTATAAATGGGTTCTTGGATAACGGTGAATAGCTTAGATGACTAATCAGGGGCCAGAAAAAAGCAAGACTGGAAGATCTGGGACAAGGAGTTCCAATAAAGACACAAGTGGGTGGGCCTACAGGAGTGGGCTGACGGTGTGTGGACCTTGGTATTGCACAGTATGTGTGCCAGAGAACATCTGCCTCGAAAGAGGTTTTAAATAACCAAGTGGACCAATGACTTGGCCATGAGATGGCAGGCGGCCTCTGTCCTCACCAACCCTACCCAACCCCAGAAGTGAAATAAAGCCATGATGGCAGATACATAAGCTATTTATGTACGTAAAAGTGCATTCTCTCACCCTGACTAATAAAGCTACTGCTCCTGCTGAGTGTCTGACCTCTCCATCTTTCAAAGAGACCAGGAAACATTTGGTAATCAGGTGACTACATCAGACACCTTCTACCCTGTAAGGGTCAGTAATTCACTCAAATGGGCATAGACAGGTGTTCAGATATAGGTTTGCCTTTCCTGTCCAAAGTGCCTCAGCAAGTACACTGTACATACACTGAGTGCCTGCTTTACCTACATAGAATACCACAGAACATACTTCTGACCCGACAAAGGAAATATGCCTCCTTTGGAGGGCTAATGCAGTGAGGACATCAATCAGTCATGGGATCCACTGGTCCTAACACATACGATGGCATCCAGACTCAGCCTGATAGAGCAGTAGCATGTTCTCTTAAAATGCAGCTGAGACCCCAGCTTAGGGGGACAGCTTGCAAAGAAGGGACACTATCATTTAGGAAATAGTATACTCCTTAAATCACCGGCTATCCTATGTTGCTGTGCTAGAGAGATAGGAACCAAGGGGTGGCCCACTAACCACAAGTGCCAGTTATCAACTTGGGAAATTTGCATCATACTGCTGCTTCAGGCTCTTATGGGTCTAGAGATCCCAATTCCCAAAACAGGGAATGCTTCATCAGGAACATATAACCAAAGCTAAAGCTACTGCCTCGTCCCTTTGTGCTCTTTGTGCCAGAAAGGAATAATCATAGCGACGGGAAAAATTGACCCTGATCATTGCGAGGAGGTAAGATGGAGGCTGCTACAAAATGCGGGAAGGAGCATGTGTTTGACATTCAGGCTATCCACTGGAGTGTCTCTTGTTATTTGCAAGTCATGCTGCCACTGTCAAGGGGAATCCGTCATAAGGACATGGTGCTAAGGTGCTTAGACTCTGCAGTGATGAGGGTCAGGGTCTGTCTAGCAGATGAGTCACTTAGACCAATAAAAGGGTGGGGGCTGGAGGCAGGGAGGGGGGAGAAGGAGTTGATGAGTATCAATTACAACCACAGGGTTAACCACAGTAGTCATGGATCTAGCACTCCTCAAGTAAGTTTTTAGAGAAATTGTGAACACAGAATCCTGGAGGACCTGTGCCTGAATGCAGTAAACTTCAGTGTCAGAGGCAACTGGCTCCAAATGGTGCAAGGGGTAGACTAAAGTACACATTATTGGCAGCCCCTCAAGACCCCTTTCCCAGGCCAGTGCACCCACTTTCCAGCTGCTGTGAGTGTTTGCTGCTAGTTGCTCACAGGTACCCCCGTTTGTTAAAGAAATGCTCTCACAGGATGACTGCCATCTCGCCCAGGAGGTTACCGCCATCCCAGGGATAACTCTCACCCAATGGGGACTGAGGTAGGGGTGTACAGATGGAAGGAACAATTCCGAGGAATGACTCATACTCAAGAGCCCCCACCCCCATGGCTAGACTTAACCTGAGACCACATCCCTGACTAGCTCTTCCATGTCCTGCTTCACTCATTCCCTGTTACTTTTTTTTCCTGAGGAGCACTTACTCAATAAAACATACATACCTGAATTCCTGTCAGGCTCTGGACTTCAGGCGCTGTTTCTAGGCAACTTGTACGAAGATACTCCTGTCTTTCTAACTCTTATCATAAATTCTAATGAACCAGACTTTCCAAGTGCAAGGCAGCAGGAAGAAAGTAGACATATAGATTAAGTTTAATTAGGTGTGAAGATTCTGACTTCTAGTCCTCAGGCCCTGGACTCCATACAAACTCAAAAAGGAAATGAGAGTCGGTCATCAGCCAGTGACTTTTCAATGAGGGCAGAACCAAGGTGAGACCACAATCCTACTTTAAGAATGGTTCTTCTGGACACATGTTTTCCTTGTAGTGAGTTGACTTGTCACAGAGACCTTGGAGACCTACTGCCTCTTTCACCACCTTCCCCTTGGTGACTCTAAAGCACTTGGCAAAATAGTTAATAAACATTAGCTGACAAAATAAAAAGTATTTGATAGCTGCCTTTGTTTAAAAGAGATGCTTTTTAACCTGTCACAGGAAGAAAATTATGGTACTCAGTGTCCTAGGAAAAGACTCAGCAAAATTTAATACCTACACCAAAGTCCCAAATTTAAATTGGTTCCAGATTAAAATCAGAGGATAAAGCTAGGTTTTGTCTAAGGTTGTACAATTCTCAATAAAGGTGGAAAAAAAAAAAAAAAACAGAGAGAAAAGAATCTGCACAAAAGAGGTTGTGGGGAAAAAAAAGCCAGGTAACATTTCAAACAGTGTATGTGACAGCAAATTAAGAAAAAGAGGAAAAGAAGCAAAGCAGTAAATGATAAACTGAGAAAAAGCATAAAAAATATACCAAACTCTAAGGTGAAGTGGAGATAACATTTATGCCACTTGATTTAATCAAATCCCTCTATTACTCTTGCTATAGTGGAAACATATTTGGGGCCCAGTGTGGTCTCAAACCCATCAAAGGCAGGAAAACGATGATCAGACATCCTTGCAAAGGCTATGAATTCCTTTCTATGACTCTGCTTGTTCTTTCTTGCATTTTTGTTTTATTCTGCTGTCTGTAATTCAGATCCACATACCTACTCCTCTTTGACTTAATTAACCATTATGTTTCCTTCTGACCAGCCTTATGTCACTAATGCCACTAATATCAACATGCTAGCATACGAGTGCCTGCCAGAGTAGAAATGTCTGAATTAGGAATAGAGCTCTAATCCAATCTAACTGGTAACCTTATAAAAGGAAATTTGGACACATGGAGAGATACCAGGGATGCACACGCACACACAGGAAAGACTACGAGGTCACAACAAGAAAGCAGGCACCTAATCCAAGCAAAGAGGCTTCAGAAGAAACCAAACCTGCTTATACCTTGATCTTGAACTTCTAGTCTCCAGAACTCTGAGAGAAAAAAAAAATGTCTGCTCTTTAAGCCACCTAATTTGTGGCACTTTGTTATGGCAGCCCTAGCAAATTAATATAGATGGGTAAATGTTTTTGAACATATTTTAACAATTTATATAACAACCAATGAAATTAAGCATACAACAATATGAAAGCGACCAATGTCATTTATGAAGAGCAATTTCATATATTCATTGTGGAGATCTAATTAGTTTAACCTTTTAGGAAAGCAATTTAGCAATGATGGGAGTCTTAGAAAAGTTGATAGCCTTTGACCTGAAACTTAGACTTCAAAGAATTTTTCAGAGTAAAATCTTGAATAGAAGAAAAGATATAATTAATGAAAATAATTTTTATTATTTACTTAGTGTTCATTACTTGTCAGGCCATGTTTTAAATGCTTTATATATATTTTAGCACATTTGATTTTCATAAAATTCATTGTCACATTGTTTTTTAGTTATATTTAATTATAAACCCAAAGTATTTGCTGTTAATATTTTGGTATATTTCCTTCAATTCTTTTTTCTATTTTTTTTCCCTATTTGTAAAACAAAACAAAAGGTACCTCTATGTTCTTTTTTCAATTGACCATAGGTGAAGGAAGTGAAAAAGCATTATTCTATCATCAATTGAGTACGCAAATATAATGGAAGTCAATAGAAAACTAGGATCTTGCTTTATGTGCAAAATTTTATGAACCCAAATAAAATGAGATTACGTCTATTTCTTTGAATACGCTACTCGCATACATATTTGGCTTTGTTTTTGTTTATTTTTCGCTTCAATTATAGCTTCACTAGAAGTAATGTTAGTATAAGATAAGCACAAGACATAAAGCCATTTCTTAATGCCAATCTTCAAATGTCTACAGATGTATAATCAAGTGTAACCACAAACAGGATTCAAACAAATTTGGTAAAAGCAGTTTGAAGATTTTAAACAGATGCTAAGAGACTTCTGAAACATCCAAACCATCTGTAAGATCTGATGGAAGATGTCTAGCTGATTGGGTTAACAAGGCTCACCTGCATTTCTGCAGCTAGAGGCAATGAGAGAGAGCACCATCGGGCTGTGAGAACGGAAAATCTTACTCTGATTCACTTGCTTGCATCTTGCTGTTGATAATGAAGATTTACATGGAAAGCAAAAATTGTCAAGTCTAGTGTTTTCACCGTTTAACGATGAACATCCAAATAAAAGAGATAAGTCATAAACTACCACATATGAGAGGGGAAAAAAAGTAAGGAAACATTCTTCAGAGCTAGTTTAAAAAGAAGGCAACAACTTCAGATGTGGAAACAAATTTTAGAGACCTAGCATTTATTGTTTCTGGAGATAAAAATCAAGAAGAAATCCATTCCTGATAGAGTTGTGTGTAGAAAGGGGGAAATTGTGGTAACTAATTAATTGAGAATAAACAAATAATTCTCAAGCAACAGCATGAAGGACCTAAATGAGGCCAAGTAACATAATTTAGTATCATTATAGACAATGCAGTTTTTCTGAGCAATCTGGAGATTTTATCCATGAAAATCCTAGACCCTGTATTCTTTAAGGCCTGCTGAACACATGCTACTCCTGCCTATTTCAAAGATCTTCCTTTACCGATGTAGAGTTTTCATACCTTGCTTTGGTAAAAAGAAAGAAAGACAGAGAAGAAAGAGAGAGAGAAAAAGAAAGAGGGAAGGAGGGAAGGAAAAAAGGGAAGAAAGGAGGCAGAGCAGGAGGAAAGGTGGAAGAGAGGGAGGGAGGGAAAGAGGGAGGGAGGAAGGAAGGAAGGAAGAAAGGAAGGAAGGGGATAAAGGTAGAAAGAGAAAAAAGAGGGAAGAAGGAAGGAAGGAAAGTGGAAAGGATGAAGAGAGGGATGGAAGGAGGGAGTAGAGAGGAAAGGATGAAAACAAGTTTGTGGTATGGGCAGGCTCATTTAAAATATATTTATTCTAAGATTGTTTTTGCCAAATTAACAAGTGCACCTCCCAGTGACAGCTATGGTTAAAACTGTCCAACTTTTTAATTAAGGTTTTGCTTTTGAATCATTTCATTCCCAATTATGGATGCATTGAATTATCATTGCCTAAAAAACCAGTTGGAAACATTTTGGCATTATCTCTTAAAGTTGAACATATGAATGAAATATATCCAAGAGAAACTCCTACATATGTACAACAAGAGATATATCTGAGAATGTTCACAGGAGCATTTTCACAATAGAGAAAATTTAGAAACAATCCAAATGCCCATTGGCAGGATAGGGTATTAAAAACTGTGATAGAGTTACTCTATGGAATATCATGTGGCAATCAAAATTAATGAACTACCACAACCCATAACAATATGATGCAATGCAGAAGTAAGTGTAAAAAACAAACAAGACCTTTTTATAAAGATAAAACAACTGACGCTTTGGGGGAATACATACATATAAGAAACCTATATTTAAAAGGAAGGCAAAGTAATGATGAATGTGGGGTTCAGTATAAAAGTGCCACTGCAGGAGCCAAGGGAATGAGATGAAGTTAAAAAAAAAATGATTAGATATAAATTACTGCTAAGGTTCCAGCTCTTGTTTGGGATGGTGGGTTCACAGGTGCTTATTAAATTATTATAAAATAATTAAGAGGTTCCTGAGTAGTTTATAAGGTTTTCCTTCTTGCCATAAAAAACAAGAACACTGGGCAAAACTGATGAAATGATCGCCTTAAGGCATTGGATGTAACACAAGGTTGAGACTCTTAAGAAAGGAAAAGCTTATAAGGTACACTCCATACTAGCTTTTCCGCCTGGAAACAATTTCACAACAATTTCACGATAAGGGATTGGAGCCCAGGAAGACAGAGGGCATAGGGCTTTACTAAGCACAAGAAACAGCCTGGTGTTAAAAACAGATAAGAATCAAGCTTGCTAATGCAGTGGGAACTGGTGACACAGATTACTAGAGAGAAGGGAGCTAAGAGAATAAACCTCAGAAATAGGCAGAGAGTTTTTATTCAAGTTCCTGTCCAAATCCTCGGCTGTACATATGCAAGCTTTCTGGAGCCTGGTAGATGGTACTGGCTGAGGGCTGAGAGATCAAGAGAAATCTCCGAAGTCACACAATATAATGAAACTCTCTGATAAAGCAGGCTTGGAAAGATATTTGTGAAAATCTCAAGGCATTCCATCAAGACCCTAGAAAGATCATGCATTAAGAGTAAGAAGCCATACCTTAGGAGGAAGGGCTGTGCCCCCAAAAGTAAAGAGTACTATCCAAACAAAGCCTAAAAGCAAACTTCGGTAAGATCAAGGTGATGCTCCTTAATTTAACTGCCTGTTTGTTTTTTTAAAGCACTCAGATAAAAACATGAGCAAAGACATTATATATGTAATTGGAGTCATAGAGGGAAAGGGGAAACAGATGGGACAGAGAAAAGATTAAAGAGATAATGACCAACAAATTTTTAAATTGATGATTGGTATCAACCTATAAATCCAAGCAGCTCAGTGACCTACAATGAGAATAAATATAAAGAAAAATACTTCAACTGCTGAAAACAAAAGACAAAGAAATATATTAAAACCAACAGTAGAAAAAAGACACAATACCTACTAGAGAAAAACAATAAAAATTAGAGCTGACTTCTCTCCATAAACAGTGGAGGCCAGATGACAACTGAATGACTTAAGCACTAGAGAAAAAAAACAAAGTTCACCTAAATCTATATCTAATCTGTAATTAAGCTCCCTTCCAAAAACTGAAGGAAAAAATACAGATTTATTTAACCTACAAAGGCTGAAATTCATCACCATTAGACCCATACACCATGAAATACTAATAGAATTTGTTCAGGTAGAAGAGATATGATGCCAAAAAGAGGTCCATATCTGGAGAGAGGAATGAAGATAATCAAAAACAGTAAATATGTAGGTAATTGTAAAAGTTTCTCTTTTTTTAAATAAAAAAAGTTGACCATTTAATGCAAAATTAATAATGGATGGTGAGGTTTACAATTTTTAATACAATAAAATACATAACAACAATAGCACAAAGGGCAACTGAGGTAAAAATTAAATTATACTAGCTAGAGCGATATCACCAAGATGGCGATACCAGTTGTTCCTGACTTCGCCCCCACCCCCTCACAGTAAGAACAACTAGAACTATTCAAGAACAAGACACAATGAGAGAATCCCAGAATACAGGGCTGAGGCTGAAGCATCCCCCGCACCACAGAGACCAAGGCAGGCTGGCTTAGTAGGGTAAGAGAAGTGCCTACACATTGACCGCATTGCCCCTCCCCCAGGCAGGTGCAGCATCATGCAGAAAGGTCTCCCCTGAACCTCTAGTTCCTCCCCTGGGAAAAGAAACCCCATGGGGTACAACCAGCACCTCCAGCATTGTGGGTCGCTTTACAAGAGCTGCTACTCTGATCTTGCAGCAAGAGGATTACTGGGGAATCTGAAGGCTCATCCACTGAGAATCGGACTTTGACTGTGATGGGGGCAGGGTCTTGAAACAACCTGAACACAGATCTTGGCTGAGAGTTCATACCTGCAGTGCCCAAATAGTAATCCCAACCAGTGGCTTTGCTCATCTGCAGAACCAAATCAGGGGAACACTCTGACCAGGGAACTTGTTGGGGTGCAAATCTGTCTGATTCAGATGTTCAAACGAGGAGTTTTGCCGGCCTCAGAGCCTGGTTGCCCATGCCCAGGCAAGGAGCTGAATCACAGCCCCACCCACTGTGGAGTGTCTTCTGGCCCCATCTGACCAGAAGGGCTGGCGACAACTTCTGGAAGCTGTGCAGCCCCAGCAGCACTTGAGCCAAGAGGCAGAGCGCAGAGCTGACACCTTCAGAGCAAAGCCAATACCACGGGTGTAGTGTTCTCATGCTATGCTTAGGCAGGGCCATTAATTCATAGCCAAAGCAGAGGGTAGCTCCTGGCCCCTCCCAACTGGAAAGCCTATTTGGGAAACTGAAAGTGACCCGGAGCAGCACCTCCCACACACATAGGCATGGAAGCTGCAACATAGCTCCACCTGCTGTAGAAAGTATCTTTCAGCCCCATCCCAGCAGAAGGGCTGAGGACAAGTCTTAGAATCTATAAGATAAGACCCAGTAGCACTCAATCCAAGAAGCAGGCAGGGAGAGTCAGTAGTTTGCAGAGCAAAGCCAGTGGCCGGCCCTGTTTGGTCAGGGAATGAGGGGTGCAGGTCGGTTTGAGTTAACACAATAAACTAAGAACTTTACCAGCTTTAGAGCTGCTTCTCCCACTGTGCCCAGGCATGGAAGCTAATCTGTAGCCCCGCTTGTCACTTTACACAGCCTTCAGCCTGTCCAATCAAGGAATCTGACCAGAGCACACAGGAAGCTGCACAGCCCCATTCCACATCCCAGCGTAGACTGGCACTGGAACAGAGAGCAGAGCCTGTGGCTTCCCCTGTCTGCAGAGCAAAACCAGTGGCCTTACCTGACCAGAGAATTCAGTGCATACTCTGGGCTGATTTGCATCTCCCAACAATAAGCTACCACAGGTCCTAGGTCCTGGGTCCTGCCAGGGCAAGGAAGCTAATTAATAGCCGCATTGTGGAGCACCTGGCTAGTTCAGTCCGTAGAACAGGTGCGACTCTTGATCTAGGGGTCGTGAGTTTGAGTGCCACACTGAATGTAGAGATTTTTTTTTTAATGCTAAATAGTCCCATGTAGTACTGAATGAGGTATCCACTCCTGACCATCTAGTAATCCTGACCAGAGAATTCAGACAACCATGGAGCCCATCCTACAGCCTCACCTGGGTAAGGAACCAAGCCAGCAGTCCTATTTAACTGTTCTTACCCAGCAGCAACACAACCTCATCCCAGTCCTCAGAACTCACACAGTTGCCTCAACCAAAACCAGGCCTTAACAGCAGGCACTACCTGCCGAAGGAAAGTACCAACAGACAGACCCAGAAACCCAAACTCAGCTGACTGGTGAAGAACTGCCTCTGCCAAAGCAATCCTGTAAACTTTGAAAGAGGAGCCCAAGTACTCAAATGTGCAGATGCCAACATAAGGAATCAAGGATTATGAAAAATCAGGTAAATTTGACAGTACTAGAGGAAAGTAACAAGTTCCAGTAACAAACTCTTATGACATAAAAATCTAGAAACTATCAAAGAAGTCCAAATAATCTTCTTTAAAAAGTTAAGTGAACTACAAGAAAACACACAATTAAGAAAAAAATCAGAAAACAATGCATGAACAAAAAAAGCAGTTTAACAAGGAAATAGGAACCATTAAAAAAAAAAGAAAAGAAAACCAAAGAGAAATACCAGAGCTGAAAAATGCAATAACTGAACTGAAGAATTCAATAGAGAATTTAAAAAAGTAGACTCAATCCTGCAAAAAAAAGAATCAGTGACCAGGAGGGTAGGACATTGGCAATGAACTCAGAGAAGCAAAAAGAAAAAAAGGAATGAAAAAGAATGAAGAAAATCTGTGTGGATTATAGGACACAATGAAAAGAAACAACATTCTCATCATGAGAATTCCAGAAGGAAAACAGAAAGGGATACGGACAGAAAATATATTAAAAGCAGTAATGGCTGAGAACTTCCTGAACCTGAGGAGAGAAACGGACATCTAGATCCATGAAGCCAAAGGACACCAGATACGATGAACCTGAATAGGACTATATCAAGACACATTAGAATTAAATTGTCAAAAGTTGAAGACAAAAAATTTTAAGAACAGCAAGAAAAAAAAAGAAGTTACATATGGGAACCCCCATAAGACTACCAATGGATTTCTCAACAGAAACTATTCAGGCCTGGAAAGAATGGGAGGACATATTCAAAATATTAAAAGAAAGTAACTGCCAACCAAGAATTCTACACACAGTGAAGTTGTCCTTCAGAAATGAAAAAGGGACAAAGACTTTCCCAAACAAATAAAGGTTGGGAGAATTCATTATTACCAGACCTGGCTTACAAGAAATGGTAACCATATATCCAATAAGAAGTCAACTTCCAAAATATATAAAGAACTCATACAACTGAATAGCAAAAACACAACCCAGCTAAAAAAAGTTCTGAGTGGACGTTTTTTCCAAAGAAGATACATGAACATCACTAGTCATTAGGGAAATGCAAATTAAAACCATAATAAAATATCCTAATGCCTATTACAATGACTGTCATCAAAAAGACAAAAGATAACAAATTCTGGCATAGATGTGGAGAAAGGGAACCCATGTACACACACTGTTTTTGAGAATGGAAATTGGTGCAGTCACTATGGAAAACAGTATAGAGGATCATCAAAACATCAACAATAAAACTACCTCATGATCCAGCAATTCCACATCTGGGATTATATCCAAAGGAAATGTAAGCATCCAACTCAAAAAGCCTTCTGCACTCCATGTTCATAGCAGCATTATTTATAATAACCAAGCCATGGAAACAACCTAAGTATAACGTATAGCATGGTGACTATAGTTAACAATACTTTATTATGTATTTTAAAGTTGCTAATAGAACAAATTAAAAAAAAAGTGCTCACCACAAGATAAAAAGAAAAGTATAACTGTGTGGCGATGGATGTTAACTAAACTTATTTTAGGAATCATTTTGCAATATATACATACATCCTACCATTATGTTGTGTATCTGCAACTAACAAAAGGTTATATGTCAATTATGTCTCAATTTAAAAGTTAATTACTTTAAAAATGAAAAATGAAAATAGAACCATGAGCTAAGGAATACAAGAGGTCTGTAGAAGCTGACAGCAGCCCCCAGCTGATAGCTTGCAAGGAAAAAGGGACTCTGTCCACAACTACAAAGAACTGGGTTCTGCCAACAATCTTAACTTGGATGTAGATTCTCCCCATGACCTTCCAGATAAGAGCCCATCTAGCTGACACCGTGATCAGCTTTGTGAAACCCTGAGCAGAGAATTCAGATGACTCTGCCTAGAATTCTGAGCTACAGAACTGCAAGATAAAACTGGGTATGGTTTTAACCCACTAAGCTTGTGGTGATAGAAAACTAATACATGATGCACTCACATTAAGTATTTTATAAAGTAATAAGTCTTTTTTTTTTTTTTTTTTTGTAGTCTCCACGCCCAGTGTGGAGCCCAACGCAGGGCTTGAACTCAGGACTCTGAAATCAAGAACTGAGGTGAGATCAAGAGTGGGATGCTCGGGGCGCCTGGGTGGCTCATGGGTTAAAGCCTCTGCCTTCGGCTCAGGTCATGATCTCACGGTCATGGGATCAAGCCCCACATCAGGCTCTCTGCTCAGCGGGGAGCCTGCTTCCCCTTCTCTGTCTGCCTGCCTCTCTGCCTACTTGTAATCGCTCTCTCTGTCAAATAAATAAATAAAATCTTAAAAAAAAAAAAAGAGTGGGACGCTCAACCAACTGAGGGACCCAGGAGCTCCATGAATCTTTCTGACATAGGCCAACATAAACAAAAGTGATTTTAAAAAGACAATTAAAAGATTAATGCTCATGCATGGAGCACCTGGTTGGCTCAGTTGGTAGAGCATGCAACTCTTGATCTCAGAGTCATGAGTTTGAGCCCCACGTTGGATGTAGAGATTGCTTAAAAAAATAATAAAATAAAATTGAAAAAGATGAATGCTCGTGCAGGTGAAGAATTCTACATAATCTCTGGACTGTATCTAACTGTGGTACCACTTTTCATTGAAACTGCTCGTCTATCTATTTGTTGCAACACCAATGGTAAACACTATAATGCACATTTCTTTAGCTCTGTGGGCTTCATGGGAAACATGGTAATATTCTTTGAAGCACATATTGCTCTTAAGTGTATTTTCATCACCAAATTTATATTTTGTGCATACGATTTTTTAACAAGCTGTTCAGTTTCTAGAGAAAAGGTAGTGTATCCTATTTTATGTACACAGCATTTTGTTTCAAAATTAAAATATAACTCCACAGGACCCAAAGAAGTAATGTTCAAAAATTCATTGCAAAAAATACACATGGCGCTGGAAAATTTTATTAATTTAAAAGATGGGTCATTATTACAAGTAATTATCATCAAATTTGCAGCACACACATTTTATTCCTTATACTGTGATGGACACCAGTTGAAGAACTGATGACTACTCTCACAAAATGGGATTTCATCTTTAGTCTACTCATTCCCATCAAAAACGTAATCAAATTTCCTTTAAGAAAATCCATGTGGAAATTACCTTTGAAATGGATGCCCACCTAACTAAGAGAGGAAGAATAAATACGAGGGCTTTTGTCTCTTCATTGTATCCAAACAGACATTTTCTTTTACCGATAGATCAGAAATATCAAACTTGTTTTCTGTGAAGAAAGCTTGTGCACATGTTGCTCATATAGTCATTAAAATATGGATGAAATAGAATAGCAAAAAAGGTAACTAAAAGTTATGTATTCTCTATATATTCTGATGATACATTATTAATTTAATTAGAACATGAGGTTCCCAAATTAGCCACTGGACAACTGGCTCTACAATGATTTGGAAAAATACAACATATTAAAAGCGATGAACCTGGGATTCCAAAAGAAATTACAAATATAATTTCTGACAGCATACTGTTTAATAAATACAATTTAAAATGTTATAGAATTGACTCTTCTTTGGATAATGGCCAAGAAATTCCCATCAAACTAACCCTCCCAAAGATAGTAAGTTCTGGACAAAATATGAACGAACAACTATTTGAAGGCCCTAGAAAGTAAAAAAAGAAGACAGACACTGGAGTGTAACAGACATTTGAAGAAAGGAATGACTTAGATACACTTCCCATTTTTATGACTTAACCCAAATCCATTCAGTGCTTGCAGGCTAAATCTATGTTAGAAAATTCAGAATCTTACTAACTTGAAAAACCAGAGGAAAGAGTTTGAGCAAATACAGAAGGTGGAAAGCAAGGGGAAAATGATGAAAAGAAAGCTACAGGAAGGAAAAAGAAATTTCTGTGAATAATAAACACTGCCAAATCTCATGCATGCACAAAAAGACTTCGAGCAGCTCAGCTAAAATTAAAATAATTAAACTAAAATTTCAGTTGCTATACCTCAAGGGAAACAAAGTCTGTAGCTCAAGTTCAGCCAAGTTAAATTCCTGTCTTAAAAATAATCAGCACTCTTCAAAACAGATTTCAAAGTCTCTATACAGTATTGTTAAACATGTACAAGATAAAATTTAAGATTACTAGATATATTAAGAAATAGGAAAACATGACCCATGCTCAAGAGAAAAAAGAATCAATGGAGACTGATCAAGAAATAACTTGGATGTTAAAATTAGCAGAAAAGAATTTCAAAGCTAGAGTATGATAACTGTGTTAAGGGAAGTGAAGGTAATATGCTCTTAATAAAAGAAAAGACAGGAAATCTCAACAGGGAAATAATCATAAATAAATAGCTTTCTGGGAGATACATAAGGACAGTTTCATGACTTAGGGATTGGCAAAGGATTTTTAGATAGCACACAGAAAATAAAAACCCTAAGAGAAAAAGAATTAATAAATTATATTTCATCAAAATTTAAACTTCTGCTCACCTAAGGCATTATTAAGAAAATGAACAAGCAAACAAAAAAAGAACAGGCAAAACCACAGACTGGGAGAAAATATTCATGGAGCATACATTTGACAAATGACTGATATCCAGGTAGATTACAAAAAACTTCTACAACTCATTAAGAAAAATAAAACCCAATTTTTAAAAAAATTGAACAGACACTTCACTAAGGAAGATGTACAACTGGCCAATGAACACATGAACATTTGTATCAGGAAAATACAAAATCACATCATAAGGAATTGCTATCATACATTCACCAGAACAACAAAAATTAAGACACATCATCAAAGGTTGGACACTGTGTGGAACCACCAAAACTCTCAAACATATTTAGTGGGAATTTAAAATGAACAATCCTCTTTTAAAATGGTCTGCATTCCAAAACTAAACATACATCTACCCTGTGACCCAAGAACTCCTTTTCTAGGTACTCACGTAAGAGAAATAAAAATACATGTCCACAAAAAAGACTTAATTGAGAATAGGCATATTCATAAAATGGAATACTACTCAGCAGTCAAAAGGGAAAAAACGACTCAGGCATTCAACAACGTGGATAAATATTTTTAAGTTATGCTGATTAAGTCTTTTATAAAAAAAAAAGTCTTTTATAAAATAATACATTGTATATGACTCCAATTATGTGAGTTCTAGAACAGACATAGCTAATCTATACTGAGAGAGAAAAAAGCAGAACAACATTTGATTCTGGAGATTGGGGGAAGTTGGTATTGACTAGAAAAAAGCATGAGGGATAATGATAAGTGTTGGAAATCAGAGGTTAATAAATATATAGCCCTCTTAACTCAAGAACTCACAGTACAGTGATTTTACCAATACCCCACAGTCAGTAAGTAGCAGACCAGAGATATGAACACAAGTCCTGTGTTCAACACTACACAACATAAAGCTAACACAATATTGATAGAAAAGTCAGGCACAGATCAATTCTTGACTAAACATGGCAGCTCTCTTTGCCATTTATCATTACCTCTATCTCTGACATTTCAAAGGTCACACCGTGAGATGGAAAGTTTAAAGAGGTTGAAACGACAAGTCCTGAGTTTGATTTTAAGTAAGCAGCTGAAAATTGTTTCTAGAACCTAATATGGGTCCCTTGTCCCACTTTCTAAATCAGAGCCGCTCCTCTTTTACCTGCTTTACCTACTGAGGTACATTCTGAAGGAAGTATTCTCTGGTAAAAACAACAAACAAACAAAAAAGCATAGTTTGAAAAACATTAGGCGAAAGAAAGCCGTGTTTAATGGCTTTTCCCATTTTGCACAAATAGAAGTGTTCACACACATTTCTGAGATATTTAAAACTTCTCAAATTCAGAAGCTTCACTCAAATTATGGATCAGTTCTGGGAATTCTTTTTGTCGTACACGTGAATCTTCGTGTGTAACTGACAAAGAATATGAAAATGATAGCTCATAGCATGTATGAAATGAATTCATTTTACTAATTGGTGAATAGTGCCAGCATTAACCAGAAAGTTTACCAATAATTATCTTGAGTTTTCTAAGATCCTTCGTGATCACATAAAACTTGAAAATAAAAAAGTACAGTTAACATTTACCTGTCAGTCATCAACAAAACAGTAGCTTTATAAAAATGTTTCCAAAAAGAAAATATTTAAAAACTGTATATCAGTGTCAGAGTAAGTATTTGTACTAATAATTGTGGTATATAGCTAAAGTCCACAGTAAATATTCTAGTAAAAATATATATGATACACATTCATGGATCAGAAGTCATTTTGATTCGAAATAAATATAAAGAGACAATGGTTAAGATTAGCTTTTATATCTATAATACATAATTATTAGTTTTATAATACTTAGTATATATATTTAACAAGGTTAAATAAATACGTGCGTGTGTGTGTTTGTGTACACGTGCGCACGTGTGTCTCAGACTACTGGGTGCTTTACACTTCAAAATAAAGACGGTTCATAAAAAAATGTTCCTATAATGAAAAATCAATTGTGCTATGATCATACCAACTCCAAACAATGCATACTGTGCAGACGGCACTCTCAGAGCTATGAAAAGTAAGCATGCTGTTCTTTTAATGTCAAAGTAGTCATTCATGTGCCATGATGAAGAACAGAGGTTTACGCCAAAAATCCTGAACACAAATTGATGGCTTCATTATAAACCAAAGCAAGAGTAAATACTATGTAAGGAACTAAATACTTCTTACCAAAAATACTACGAGGCCAAATAATTAAACATTTATTTGCAAAATCAAATTTTATTTAAATAATATTAATGTTTTAGATATGTGGAAATTCGTCAGTGGAAAAGAGTCCCTTTGCCCTAGGTAATTTTGAGCCTTCCATTTCATTTTTATAGAGTAGCCCTGTAATTTATCATCAAATTGCAACGCTTTTGAGAAGTACTAGCAGTAATTAGTGGAAGACGGAAGGCATAAAATGGGGCTATCCAGGCAAACCAAATCATATGGTCACCTTCCTAGGAATTGAAAACACCAACAAACCTAAATATCTTTTGATCTATTAAGTTCTTTGCAATCTGACTTTGAAATAAGGAAGTCTGCCTCATTAGATGTGTATAGAAGGTAGAGAAAGACTGTCTTTCCCATCTATTCTGACTAAATTCCAGTCCTATTATGCCCCTGTGTGGCCAGCCAGCACAGCAAATTCACTGCCACCCATTTAGTTACAAAGAAAAAAATCACATCTGGGGGAAAAAAAACCCAGAGATTTCTTCACTGTACAAGAGAGATTACTAAAAATCAGGAAGTGGAAAAATGTGAAGGATATCAAGTACCTTTTTCCACAAGTTTTATCATAAAAGATAGTCATCCTTATCATGTACTTGAATACTGCTCAAATGCAGTAGCCGTTAAATACCTATCTTCTAGCATCCCAATATTTATGTTTGCTTCCAAAGACAAGATGACAAAATTTAGGCTTCATAATGAATTTAGGACTTGAGGATTTTTTTATCAGCAACAAAAGCAATTATCTTTGTATCTGATTAAATATTTAATTTGGAAAAATGAGTTTATGGTAAGAAAACTTGATAACAAGAATTTAAAGTGGCATCTCGTCAAAACCTGTCAAGTGGATTCATGTGGGATGCAGACGCTGGTTTTTATTTTTCTTGCTTTACCTTCAGTGGTTTCATTTTAGTTGCAAAAGCACAGAGGATATCTTGCCACCTCCTTTATGCACTGAAATGGTACTCAAGAACCACAACAATAAGAGAATAAGCTAAGAACTTTCAGTATGAAACATAAGGGTCATTCTATATGGCTTCCAACAACCAGTCTAAAATATGCTAATGATTTTCACTCCTAAATATATTTCAATGATTCATTTGATAATAAAAATACTTTAACAATCTATAGTCATATACGGTTTAGTAATTTACTATCCATAAAATATTCCTGGTGTATTTAAAATCTTGGCTCTTTGACAAGTTGAACCTGCCAATGGTTTTGGAGTAACTATTATGGGAGATTTTCATCTCTTAACCTTTTATTGCTTATATGTCATAGAAGTAAACTGCCCTATCATCAGAAACCTGATGAAAGTTGAGTTGCAAATTTCAAGATATGATTAGTTACCTAGGAAAAATCTCAAGAATATTACTTGTAAGGGTCCCCTCAATGATACATCGTCTACAATCAATGTATAGTACTAGTCTCATAATTTCTCCTAGAAAGCAATTCAGAATAAAATATAATCTAACTGTCCATATCTATGATATTTTTTTCTGTCAGTTGAAAGACCATATTTTATGTCACAACACAAATACGGAATATTTCATTTGAACTAGTCCAAACAATTAAATGATTACTAAACACGTTATAACACCCAAAACTGCTCTTTCCAGAGAGACAGTTACATAATTGATGCTCAAATCTCAAGACCATTAACGTCCAGTCCACAAGGTTGAAAGGCTCATTTACTTAGAAAGATTTTTAAAGTTGTAAGATCACATCTTCTGATGACATACTAGGGTCATTACTTTGCCATGACTTTTCCTTCAAGAATGATCTTTTTTAGTCTACATCTTACTTTCTAATTCAATGCTAACTGAAATGTTGATGTCAGGGCATTTGTATTTTTTTAAAGAATCTAAGCAGAGAAAGAGTTCTAAAGGAACACTTATATCTCATCTGAACACAAAGTAACTAAAACGTTAAAATATGTTGAGGCATTGAGAGTTATATAAACTCATTTTCACTCTTCATACTTCTAAAATAATTATTTGTATAGCTGGTTTTGACTGATTTTAAAAGTAAATCAAGTAGTCGATTATTTATGAAAATGAATAGATCTGCACGTGAAAAAATGTGTTTTTTGAAGACTAAGAAGTTAAGAACATATAAAGCAGGTACATTTTTCCCCTAAACCAGAATAAGTTTTTTATTGATTAAGTGATAGTTTCATATAATTTTAGATAAAAAATCAAAGCAAGTTAAATAAGACTGGTCTTACAGAAGCACCAGAAACTTCACATTTTAATATTTAATTGCAACAACATAAAATGCTAGATTTTTAATAATGAGAGCAATGCAATTATAAGCATGCAACAATAAAAGAAACTTGAAGCTAAAACAAAAGCATAGTGATAGGGATCAACAATCCCGTCAAAATATAGATACTGTCATATTTTAAAACTAACATTTCCTTTAAAACTAATTCCATGCCATACTGTTCACAGCACAATTTCTAATGTGAATATGCACCCAGACCTAATAGAAAAGATAGGAATCGAGCAAAGAGAAGATTTATAAAGGATGAGCACAAATCCTAAAACTCTAGTAGCTTCAGGTCATGGAAATTTTAAGAAAGCCATACTGCTTCTTCTATTTAAATATAACATGCAATACAGATTATTTCTACCATAAATTACAGACACTCAAGACTCGAGTGATATATTACCAAATTTAAAAACCTAATATCTTAAAATATAGAAAGCCTATTACAGACTATCACAGCATTTCATACACCGTTATATACTTTATCTAAAAACTAAACATAAAATAAAATTAGTCAACTGAATAGAACTGTACTGAGGAAAGAAGTGAAATTTTATTTAAAAAAAAGATGTTATTCCATATTCAGCAAAAAGGTCATAGATATATTTATCATCAGTAAACATTTTAAATGCCAACAAATTTTAAAAGCTTCCTTTTCATTTGCTAAATTAAGACATATACTGTGTAATAGGTTTTTTTAAAATCTCTAAATAGGCTGCCTCACATTGTTCAGAAGAGACCAGCAGAACCATTCAATATTCTATGCACTATTAGTTCTCCCTCAATTTCCAGAAGGTTTTAGTGCATTATTATCATGTTCACAGAATTTCTTTCTTAGGCTTTCTCCACGTATATTTAGTTAAAATGGGATCTTTTCCATAGGAGGTATATAACATTAAAAATTCTCACAACGCAAACAACTGGATAATAAAACTGCATTTTAAAAGCCTTCTTTAAAGGCTGTCTCTTTTAGTGTAAGCCAGAGAAACCATCTAAAACATATGTTCCTAATTTAACAATCTTCACTACACACACACACACACACACACACACACACACACACACACACACACACACACAAAATGATGAGGTTGAAAAAGCAATAGGAATTTATAACAAAGCATCCTTTCAAACTAGCCGACCAAATACAAAGCATTATTAGCAGTTTGATAATATAGCTTGTTTAAAAGTGATTATTGATCTACCCTGCATAGAGCAATGTCTCAGACCCAGGAAACATCTTCTGCATGTTTTACGAGGAGCATGCATGACTGCTAATTCACATTTTCCAACAAATCACATATGATTATATATCCCCATCCCTATATATGCATTGTAATCACTGCCATGATCACAAAGGAAAAAAAATCTATCAGGCATTTTAAGTTAATCATCTTATTTATTAGAAAATGAAATCATGAAACAGCCTGTATTATGCTTCAGAGGTCAAACTAGTTAAATTTAAGATGCTTTTGGTGCCTTGAAGTAAGCTTATTTTCCTTCTTAAAATCAATTTAGAAGAATACTATATAAAATTTTGTATGTATGGCAAAAAGACAACACCCTTATAATACTAACATTTCAACATAGAACCATTTTTATAGACATATTAAGATTATGACTCTGAAAATATCAATGCCAAAAGAAATATAGTCTAGCTTTACTCACCTTGCATTGTTCAGCGTTTGTCCAAAAAGCTCATTTTGTAAAATATTTGGTGGGGATGAGAAAACCCCATGAAAATGAGATAAAACAGAATTGCAGACCTGGCGCAATGTCTCAAATTGCATTTTCTTTCTTTTTTTTTCCCCCTTCTTATTTTTCCTTACCACCTGTCTTTAAAGTCATCTATTTGCAGACACCATCAAATAAAAACATGCCAATCAAGTTCCATATTGCTCCTGAGCTCTGTGGAAACTGTGCTTCAATGAGCAGAGGTAGATAGTTAATTGTACAGTCATTATTCTTCTAATTCAGTCGTGGAAGATTCAGTACCCGTACAGCTTTCGGCTTTCTCCTGACTGTAGCAAGAATTCTAAACAGCAGTAAGCTTTTTGGGCATTCCCAGCTGAAGTGTGAAGCTGAGCTGCTTTCATGTACTCTACTCATATTTCTCTAAGCCTATTAAAAACACGAGATGACTAGATGCTGTCGTCAGGAGTTTCAGCACATCTGGCTGCCGGCAATAAAATCTCAGAAGTAATAAAAATGGGGACAAGGTATCTTCTCAATGTTACTACTGGGTAACAGGAAGAGAAATTATGCATTTCCCAACCCTTTCGTCTTTCCCTGAAAAACGAGTAACTCCAGCAACGGAGTATGTCGGTCTCTTCACTGTAAAGGCAGCTGCATAGGACAGAGAACACTAAAAATAAGTGGTATATCCTTCTTTTGATATCACGAAGCTATAAAAATATGACAGACAATAGAGCTTTTATTGCCTGCATTTATAATGCTGCTCTTTCAAAGAGACATTTGGAAAACTTAACTTGTCTTAATTTCTTAGTTAATTTTAAAATGTCTTCATTTTATTCTTAAAGAAAAGTGAGTGCTGTTCAATCCAGTCCCTTTCTAAGGGGCATACACAGTGACCACATGATTATTTGTGCGAAGAAATGTGTGCATAGAAAAAAAATTACACTCTCTCAACTAAAATTCACTTAAGCAGCACACATTAAATATGAACTTCCTCACAATTTTAAAACACACACACACACACACAACTAAGCCCAGAGAGACTTTATAAACTAATATTAACTTATTTCAATAAAGTGGTGGTCATAGAGCATTTTTCAGAAAATAATCCTTCCTGAAGGCTCGTATTGTCTCAGAGTATCCCAGATCCCATCCATTCTCAAAAGAATAATTCTGGTTGAGATAAAATCTGAGGTTATTCTATATCCAGGTGCATCCATCTTTCCACAAAAGATGCTCTAAAAGTAGTGTGTAAACCAAATTTTAAAAATGAACTCCTTTACAGAAACAATTAATATATTTATTAATTTTGAACTGCTCCTAAACCATGACATTTCTATAACAGATATATCCCTCTTAGCCCTTTTTTACCTCAACTTTTAGCTTTAACCCCTTCTATCCCCTTCCACACACATACCACTAAAAATAAATAGGCACTTAGATACACTAAGAAGTTTTTTAAAAACTGGTGATTTCTTTGTTGACATGAACAAACATGTCACAAAAGAGCAACACGAAATAAACACGTAACAATATAAATTTATAATGATACAAAATAAACACGCAATCATACACATTTTTAAATAACTAATTCATTTCTTTTAGAAACTGAGATGTTCAATTGTGGGTTTGTCCTCAACTAAGAGTGCTTGTCATTTATTATTTTATATTTTTATGGGTGCATATTAATCTATTGATGAAACATAATAACCATAAAGTATTTTTTGTTTATAACATACTTCTATATTTTTAAATTTTTTAAAAGATTTTTTATTTATTTATTTGAGAGAGAAAGCACAAGTGAGAGCATGAGCAGGGCGGATGGTCAGAGGGAGAGGGAGAAGCAGACTCCCTGCTGAGCTGAGAGCCCCACACGGGGCTCGATCCCAGGACCTTGTGATCATGACCTGAGCCAAGGGCAGACGCTTAACTAACTGAGCCACCCTGGTGTCCCAGGACTTCTAAATTTATTCTTTTTAGTATCCAGAAAATGTGAGCGGGTTGTAATTCTACTATTGTTTTATAGATGAAGAGAAACTGAGGCTTTAAAGGATTAAAGATCACACTCACACAGCTTATAAAAATAGAGTATTTGAATGAAGGTCTTTGCTTTGGACTCCATGTCACATGCTCCTTCCCTAACATTCTATCTCCTATGTATGTACACACGGGCACATGCACATGTGCGCGCACACACACGCCTATTTGTGAATAGATCAGTCTCTATACATGAATAGCAAAACTACCTGCCAGTGACCTAATCAAGAATATTTCATTTAAAGCAAACATCTCAATTATTTTAACTCACAAGTAACTTTAAGTAGGTTTCTTTCCTTTAACTCAAAGAGAACCAACCTGATGTGCTTCAAATTTTAAACCTCTGATCATGTTGACTTTTCACATCTATAAAAGGTCAATTTCTATAAGTGAAAACATATAGTTTTAAAATTCGTAATTTCCAAGCTTATACTATCTGTGAGGAATATATAATTTCTAAGCTTATACTCTCCGTGATGCATATATGTATGTATTTATATATTTCCCCCTTGTGGGTAGATTCAACTTTTATAAATAATCAAAAGCCCTTTTGAAGCAAGTCTGTTAAATAAGAAGATGATTACATTGCAAAACACTCTTTGTTGCTTAAAAAAAAAGTTTCTTTTGTTTCAAAATTGGATCTGAAGGCAAGGTCACAGGGAGAGTTTCAAAAAATGGTCTCAGCAATGGAAACATCACTGGAATGAACAGTAACATGACTTCTTTGAAAGACTAAAAAATATAGCAACTACCTTCCCTCAGAGTCTTCTTTTTCGGCTCACACACTACTGGTCAGCTTTCTCTTAGTTCCCTCAACATTCTAAAAATGATTTCTTCCACTTCCCCAGCCCTTACCAACTTTTCATCTGCTCCCATTCATCCTTAAGGACTCACATGTCACTTTCTCAAGACTCTCTCTACCCTGGATTAGGTCCCCTATCATGCACTCTCCACTCTCATCGTACCACTCTCGTCGTAACCTGTATTTGTTCTTCATGCATTTGATAAAAGTGTCACTATATATTTACTTGAAAAAAAATGTTTAATGTCTTTCACCTTCAGTCCCATAAGGTTGAGGCTCACATTTGTTTTATTCTAGCATAGTGCCTAGTACAAAGTAAGTGCTCAATAAATATTTGTTGAATGAACAGTTGCCTATATTTTATTGAAAAGGTAATTAGCTTTTAGTCACATCCCATAAGTAGGATAGGAAACTGCTCGGGGCTCAATTTGATTCTTTGTTTCTGTGTTTATTTTAGCCGACCACATCATATTATAAGGTTCATAAATACAAAAGCAACCAATATTTGCAATCAAAAACATTGTGTAATTTGTTGGAATATCCTGAATATTTTAAGAATGTTTATAGCTAATATTTGTTTTACATTTTCTATACACTCTAGGCCACATGTAACATAAATATTGGAGGCTTCTAGGGGGAGAGAAAGAACATGGCACTTGGAGTTTAATGGACTGGTTTAAGTATTAACGCCAAGCCTAACCAGCCATTATACCTAAGGACATTCGCTTTATATATTCAGGCTATGGTTTCTTCAAGCTATGTCATTTACCTCACAGGGTTATTATTGTATTTCAACATGTAATGTATATAAATACATTTCATAAACTCTAAAGTATACAGTAATTGGAAGTACCCTCACTATGCTACCAAAGGAACCAAATTATTGGAACCTTAACCCAATTAAAGGAACCAAATTATTGGAAAAGATTCTAACAATTATGTTCAGGTATCATTTATTTATCATACTTATTCATGCATTTCTTGGTGCATTTATTCACCAATTTCTTTGTGCAAGGCTCTATCTCTCTGTCTGTTAGATATTGACAGGATATAATACTTATATTTACCTCTTTCTGGAAAAATTAGATAATTAGCTCTATATTTACACTGGGTCCAGCAGAGAGGCATTAACTCTCATAAGTGATGTAGAAACTTGGCTGTACTATTAGAAGCTTTAGCACCTCACTGGTAATGAAAAGCTAATTAGAGTTCTCCCAGAAGAAGAGGTGTTAAGACACTTCTAGCAGCAGAGGCAATTTTATTAAAGAAGATATCTAAAAGGCTCACCAACACCTGAAAGAGGGTAATCTAAGTCACAAAAGAATTCAAATGAAAATAATAACAATATAATGTGGTTTGGGCCGTTAAATTGGCAAAGTATTGGCCAGAGGGTCAGAGAATGGGCACACTCTCATACTATATTTATTGGTAGAAGTGTAAATAGGTAGAACCATTCTGAGAAATATTTAGTAATATGTACCAAAAACTTTAAAAGCGTTCAAAGTCTGAGAGAACACTAGAAGAATAAACACCAAAATGTTAATACTGATTATATCTGAGTGAGACCATCACAAATTTTTTTTCTTCATTGTACATCTTTATACATTAGCCACAAGAAAAGCCCAAAGTTTAATCCACCTACAAGTGGACAATTCTACAACTACAATGACATCATAACCATACATATCAAGTACGATGTTGGCCCATGAACTTTTTCTTAGCAATGCTCAAGTAAATCAAATACAAGATTATTAGTTTTCACGCAGTTAGCTATATCCATTAGCAAAGGTATTCTCTTATCAGTAAGTTCCTAAAATTCTGTAATAACTCAAATTGCTTAATTAGTATAATGGAACATCCAAATGAGAGGAGGAAAAAAAAAAAACAGCACTAACACATTTACATTATCCTCAAAAATACTGAAGTATAAGATCTTAAAAATCAAAATTATTTAAGAGTCTTGGTTTACAAATGCCTAATGGCTGTGGGCTAAATGTCTTAAGAAATTTAACACAAACTCAAAAATTAAACGAAAGAATAAAAATTGAGAACTTACCCTCTTCTAAATCAATAACAACACAAGCCTCTTAATAAAGCTCAATCACTCATGACATATTTTAATTTTATAATTTTAACGATGGCTGGGCTTATTTTGAATTTTTAAGAGTACCAAAGTGTGTCTATTAAAATGCTCCATACATGCAAGCATTTAAATATAACTAATCAATTACTGAAATGATATGATATATAATATGTATAATCCACAACAAAAATCCTAGAAATGCTTTCAAGGAAGTTTTCATTTTCTTAAAATACACACCTATAGTTCTATGTATATAATTGGAACAATTGCACTATCTCTTCTGCTGCATTATTCTTGTTCCATTGACTATTTGAAGCATCTGACTGATAAAAATCTAAGGGTTATATAGATTATATATATATATATAAGAAAGATGGTCCAGAGAGCAAGTGTCTTCATATGTTTTACAAATTAATGTTATGCATTCTAAATATTTCCCTGAGGCAAGACCATAGAACCATTTGCCTCGGGGATAACAAATAAGCAAATAAAAGGCAGATGATGAAATTTTGAACAAAAGTAGAAAGGAAAAGGCATTCAAATGTTTGGTAGAATTCCCCTGGGAAGCCATCTGGCCCTGGACTTTTGTTTTTTGGGAGGTTTTTGATTACTGCTTCAATTTCATTACTGGTTATTGGTTTATTCATATTGTCTATTTCTTCCTTTTCAGTCTTGGTAGTTTGTAAGTTTCCAGGAAGGCATCCATTTCTTCCAGGTTGGCATACAGATGCTGGTAATAATTTCTAATAATTGTTTCTATTTCCTTGGTGTTAGTCGTGGCTTCTCCCCTTTCATTCGTGATTTTATTAATTTGGGTCCTTTCTCTTTTCTTTTGGGTAAGTTTGGCCAGTGGTTTATCGGTCTTATTAATTCTTTCAAAGAACCAGCTTCTACTTTTGTTGATCTGTTCTACTGTTTTTCTGGTTTCTATTTCATTGATCTCTGCTGTAATCTTTATTATTTCTCTTCTCCTGCTTGATTTAGGTTTTATTTGCGGTTCTTTCTCCAGCTCCTTTAGATGCAGGGTTAGCTTGTATATTTGGGATTTTTCTAATTTTTTGAGAGAGGCTTGGATGGCTATGTATTCCCCCCTTACGATCGCCTTTGCGGTATCCCATAGGTTTTGGATCGATGAAGAAAAGGCATTCAATAAAGGTAAATTGGCATGTACTTCAACTAAGGGTGGACAGTATATGGTATATCCAGGGATGAAAAAGAGAAGGAATGGCCCAGACTTAAATAAACACACTATATGTCTAGAGATTCCAGAGTAAAATCAGAAAACAACAGAGTTGAAAATACCTACAAACGGTTTTCTAATAAGTTTTTTAAATGTGTTGATACTGTTATTTTCTGTTGCGCAAAAAAGTTCTGCAGTATTTCCTCGGGCTTGAACTCTGTATTATCTGTCCCTAAGTTTTGGCCATTGCTGAAGAATAGACTTCTAGCAGTTTCTACCACCTAATACATAAAGGAAAGGGGTAGCATAGTGAAAGCCTCCACAAATGCAAGAATCCCCACCATCATTATCATCTCTCTGACTCTTCTTTCTAGGCCAGAAATATGAGGCCTAATCCTACTACACTTGGCTCAAGCTGCATTATTATGAGAGGTATTACAGAGTTGCTTCAAGAGCCCAGTGCCAAGCAGCTCTTACCAGAGCAGTTTCCACATCTCCTAGCTGGCAGCAATAGGAATTTCTTTTCCATCAGACGCAAGAGTCAGGCCTAGATTTAAGTTCCAGAATGAAAATATCCAGAATGATTTTATCTAATCTGACACAGAGAGATTCTACCTGTTAGAAAAAAGAGAACTAAGAGCTCTGAAAACACAATTTGGTAAGTCCCTCCAGTGTTAGAACTACTAGTTCCAAGTATATATCTTCTTGATAACTATCAAGAGAATCACTGGAAGCAACATAACAATTTCAGGGAGTTATATCAATATGAATAAGAGCCAACTCAATCTCTAATACCTACACATTCACCAGGAAACACAGTATAAGAAATGTTTACAAAAAAAAAAAAAAAAAAGGAAATGTTTACAGCTTTGGGACTCCAAACATCACACCTAAGCTTGCAAACTGAATGCCCATTGTTATCACATGAAAATTAGAAATAATAATCATTGGCACAATTATAAATTTGTTTTAGCAAAATATGGGAGCAAATGCAACACTATGCAATAATACTGGTCTCTAAGAGTTCCCATCCACAATTCCTTTCTTTCATGCAATTTCCTTCTACTCATTATATCATGAGCAAATGGAAACATCATAAATACACCAAGATATTATCTCACTACATATGGATACAGAGAAATCAATTAAGAAGCTAAAGCATTAGTCAAAGCAAGATATTAGTTGGCTTGGATTAAAATGATTACAGTATGATGCAGACAAAGAAAGACTAAAAAGGTAGATAGTCAATCAACAGGACATAATGATTGATTTGCCACAGGGATGGGAGGTAGTGTACGAAGGTCAAGAGTGCAGTCAAAAATGACTCTCAGATTTCTCTCTTAAGTAACCAAGCAGATAGTTTTAAAATTTGCTGAGACAGAAAATGCTAAAGGAGGAGCAGACTGAGGGAGAAGGAAAGGGAAGATGATGAGTTGTTGAATTTAAGAAGCATGCAAGATAGCTAAAAAAGCAAATAAGTAAGTAATTGGACATGTCACTCTAGAGTTTAGAAGAGAGTTCTAATCTAAAGATACAAATTCAGGAAGCATCAGCATGTTAGTAATGATTTCAATCAAGTAAGTAAGTGAGATTACACAAAGAGAAAGTTCAAAATGAAAAGAGGAAAAAAAAGGTTAAGACAGAACACAGGGAAACTCAGTTTCACATTAAGTCATCAGATAAAGAAGCAGGTAAAGGAGAAAGGAGGAACAACCACAAATGTAGGAGGCAAATCAGGAGCATATAGTAGGCCTAGAAGCCAATAAAAAGCAATGTTTTAAGAAAAAATAGTATCATCAACTCTCTGTTATGTATTCTGTCATCTGAAATCTGAATAATTACCATATGTGACCCTGAACTCCAAACCAACTCTGAAAAGAGCTCTTTGGGCCTGAAATCACTCACTCCATAGGACCCAGACCTGGCCTATGAAAACAGACCAAGAACAGACATCTAAGCTTCCTTCATCTACTCCCTTTCCTCCCTTGGTGAAAGATATGCAAACAAAATTTTTAGTCTTGGTTCAGCCAAAGCAGAAGACCTTATGTAGATAAACTCATGCAAATCTACAGGTATCTTGATCTAATGCTACCAACTTAAAAATGCAATTAGATATGCCTGGCCCTTAGAAATGAACCGAGATCAAGATTAATCAGAAAACCCAGCTACTTATGAGTGAAGGTGATTAAGCACCAAATTTGAAAGTAGAAAGGAAAGGAAGTATAAAACAAGACCTATTCTATCAATTTTCCATCTAGCTTTCCCTTTTCCTTACAAGCTCCTTCTTAAAATAGCTGGTTTATTTATTATTGAATCTAGTTTAAAAGCCTCTTGGTTCTAATGATATTTGTCATGATGAAAAATAACATTTATTTTAATCAAATAACATTTATTTGAATCAAGCCACCAGTGATTTTATTATTATGTTATTTCCTTTCTTAAAAGAATCTCCCTCGATCCCACATTCCTTTCTAGGTACTGCTCCATTTTTATGATCCTCTTCACAACAAAATTTCTTCTAGGAGTTGTCTATAGTTGCCACGTCTACATCCTCGTTTCACATCCTCTTCTCAATTTCAACTCTAATACTCCATCAAGATTGCTCTCATCAATGACTTCTATGTTGCCAAATTCAAATGCAATTCTGTTCTTTTCTCTTTAAGTTTTTTTTTAATTTCACTTAGTTAACATACAGTGTTATATTACCTTCATCTCTGTTCTTTTCTTAACATGAACTTTAACTTGACTTTCTTCCATAGCATTTGATACTGATACTATGCTGTCCATGGCCCTTTAACCATTTTTTGTCTTCTTTGTTCTTGAAACACATTCTCCTGATTTTCTTCTTGCTCAGTGGCAATTTTTTTCTCAGTGCCTTTTGCTAGCTCCTACTCCTCTCTTAGACCTCTAAATGTTAGGAACATCCAGGGCTCTATCGTGGCTATGTTATGGACCTCTTCTGTTCATTTTTTTTTTTTTTTTTTTAGTAAACTCTACCCTAGGATGGGGCTTGAACACATGACCTTAAGTTCAAGAGTTGCATGCTCTACCAACTGAGCCAGGCTAGTGCCTCGACATCTTCTGTTGTTTAATCTACATGCTCTCCCTAGATGACTTAGATCCATAGACTTAAATACCTTGTATGTGTTATACCTTTGTCCTTATCTGCCCCTAGAACTCTAAACTGATATAACTGTCTGTGAACTTGACATCCCCAAACAGAAATCAAAAGATCATCTCAAATATATGGCCAAACAAAATTTCTGATTTCATCATCCAAACCTGTTCCTCCTCAGTTTTTCCTATCTTGGAACAACACCATGATTTATCTAGGAATTATCCTTGATATATCTTTTTCTTTCATACTCTACTACCCACATCAATCAGTAGGTTCTGACAACTCTACCTTTGAAATGGAACACAAATCCATCAAAATTTCCTTCTTGCCACTACAATACAAATTTAAGCTACTAATATTTCTCCCGGACTACTTCAATAGCCTCCTAATTTCTCTGTGCATCGACACTTGTCCTCTACAATCATTCTCCACACAACAGAATGACCATACAAAAACATTAATAATATTATGGTCCCTTCCATGTTTAATCCCTACAATGGCATCCTATCACATTTAAAACAAAATCTAAACTCCCTCATTTTACAGAAAGTGAGTGACCTACATTTTTTTTGTTGTTGTTGAAGTGGTTGGTGACAAAGTTAGAATGAAGATCCACATCTCCTTACAGTCCAGGGCTCCTTACACAGTATTACCATGTCTTTGTCAGTCAACAACTTCCCATGAAGGCTCTCATTTAAAATGTAAGCTAATTTTATAGTTTACAGAATGCAAAAAAGAAAGGATGATGTGAAAACACAAATAAAAAGATCAATGTAGGCTTGGACATAAACATAATTCCAAAATCTCCTATTTTTTGAGGCAGTAAAACACAAAGATGCACCAAAGCACTGGATCAAAATATATTTAGGTAGGAAAGGGAAATATTTCAATAAAAAAATCAAATTTTCATAATCCTCCCCCCCTCACATAACTCTAATTCTTCTTAAGCAAATTTGACTATAAGAAACAGGCTTCCTACCATTTTTCTAGACAGTGTTTTTAAATCGTACCTCAAAACTTTCAATCATGTCAAATAATTTACATAAGCAAATTTCAGATATATATCTGAAAAGTGCAAAACAATTTTATCTCACAAGTTCGAGTACATATATTCTGAAGTCTTGCTGCCATGAAAAATATAAACCTCTTCTGAGAAATGTAAATAAGATTTGTCAATTCTGCTCTATCAACACAAATCAATTCTCGTGCAAAGAAAAGGAAGACTAAAACAGTTAAAGCGATTGGATAAACAGAAAACTCAGTAAGAATTTGAAGATATTACTGAGGAAAAGTAAATTGAAAACTAACATCTAAGAAATAGACAAAAAAATGTTCGGGTGAAAATACATAAAAAGAAAGAACTAAAAAGAAAAAAATAGAAGGGGGTTGTATCAGTAAAGAAGGGGAGGTCACCCTTAAGTTTAATTTTCCAGTTCAAGCACTGTGTAATTATGTAAGCACAGTAAGAACTGTTCCACCAATCACCTTCAAACCAACCTTGAAAGACCTTTCCAGACAAAGAAAAGTTTGTTTTCTCAAAACTTCCAACTGTGTCAAATAATATATACAAGCATCTCTTGGGTATGTTATCACAGAAATAAAAACGGTTATAGATAACAAAAATTTTTATTCTCTACACTATTTATTTTTGCTGCATTATTTGTTTGAAAAAACTAGAATAGCCACATATTACTAAAGAAGAAATCCATATGATCTGTATTAATGTTCCTAACAACAAACTGTATCCCAAATCTTACGACAATAGCAATTTATCATGTATTGAGCTATCTGGAGATGCATGAGACTAATTCTTTCTTCAGGATTCCTAAGGATAAAAGAGATCACACAATATTAAAACAAAAACACAAGAAATATGCACTAGTACCATTATTAAGTAATGCACTCATATATACACATAGGTAAAAGTGGACATACACAATTAAAAATACACAATTTCTATAAATTTCTTATAAGTTAAGAAAAACCAAAACATTTTACAAACTCCTCTTGAGTTTTAAACTAAATCTCTCAATGGCTACAACATTTTTGTAGGTAGAGGCTACAGTCAAAACATGCCAGGATCATTTCTGGAAAAATCCTGTCCCAATTCACTACATATTAAACATATTCTTACCTAATCCTCCTAGAAACTAAAGTCAACAAAGATCTTTTGCATGTGTTTATCAAGAGGGGCAGAGAAAATAAACCACATGGACAAACTCAAGGGCAAAACTAGAAATCAAGTGAAAAATAGGGAAAGAAACTGAGAGTTTCATATACTTTAGGTTATCTTATATAATTCTGTGTATATACAATTAAATACTCCATTGGTAATGGAGTAAGAGATTAGTAAAAACTTATTCCCTAATTTAGCAATCCTCAACAGTATAGTCTAATGACCTCAGGGGGATCCCCAAGATCCTTTCAGAGCCTCTGCAGGGTCAAACTTATAGTCCTAATAATACTAAAATATTATTTGCCTTTTGGACTCTCTTTTCTCATGGGTGTTAGGGTAGAGTTTTCCAGAGGACCAATTATGTACGATATCTCAAGATACTGAATACAGAAGGAGATAAAAGAATCCAGCTGTCTTCTACTAAATCAGACATTAAAGAGATTTGCAAAAATGTAAAATAATAATGCCAATTTCCTTACTAAGTTTTTCTTTTCTTTTTGAAATATGTTGTATTAATTCTCTGTTATAGCTGCAAAACAAATCCTCACAATCATGGTGACTTTAAAAAACATACATTTATTATCTTACTGTTTCTATAGATCAGGAGCCCAACCATAGTTTAAAGGGTAAAATCAAGGTGTTGGCTGGATCACGTTTCCTTTGGAGCTCAGGTCCTTTCCAAGCTCATGTGATTGTTGGCAGAATTCAGTTCCTTGTGACTCTAAAATTGAAGTCCCCTTTTCCTGCTTTCAGTTCCCAGAGACTTCCCCATAGATCCCACAATGATAATGACTACCATTATTCATGTTATTATGTATTGATAAACTTAGATGCCTGAATCCTTAAACAATTAGAGATCAAATAGGAAAATATATCTTTAACTTTATTTAAAGCTTTGACTCCAACTCCCTATTTTTTTTTTTAACTCTGGTGAGATAACGCTTATATGAGCCCTAAAAAGACTATTCTTACATCTTAAGCTTCAATATTCAACATGATAAAGCCAGTGGCTGGCTCCTTAGCGTCACTGTTCTTCCCTTATCATTTTCCAAAGGATACCATCCAATTGTTTTATCCCAGAACTGTCTTATCACATCAGCTACAAGATGAAAATATACAGTGAAAAAAAAAAATGGAAGCAGTTATTTACCTCAAACCAGTTTCATTTATTACCACTTTATTTACTTGACTAAAAGATCTAAAACACTTCTGCACTCACCAACCTTGCCCACCTTCGTATGGCAGTCCAATTTTGTAAACTTTATTCATTACATCCTTGACAAAATCAGAAATGTTTCATTTGGTGTATATCAGGAGAACCAAAGGGTGTGGGGAGAGGTGGGTGAGATGCCTTAGAAGTCAGTATATAACATTAATATTGCCATAAAAGCCCAACTACAAATATTCCCATAGTTCACTGTGCAGACTCATACATACACTTCTGTCAATATATCAGTAACTATACAGTAAAAAAACTATACAGTGGAAGATTATATAAGCACGTCTGCTTATATTAATTAAGAACTTGTTATAATTTATTAAATTTTATATTTTTATGCATGAGTGACTTGAGTAATCCAAGACACACATTAGTGTTGGAATGAATTAGAGACAAAAATGGTCATTTTGGTGTTAGCCAATAATTTTCTCAGCAACACCTTAAAAAAGAGCGCTGCTGGCTAACAAAACCACCACACCACCACAGGCTAACAAATTACTCCATCCTAATGTCTTTCTTCCAATTTTACTACTAAAGCAATTTCCTTGTTATAATCATCAGTACCAAAACGAAACCATTTAAGTGAATATATGGCACCAAAAGAAGCTTGTTAAAAATGAATTTATAGGGATGCCTGGGTGGCTTAGTCAGTTGGGTGTCAACCTCTTGGTTTCTGCTCAGGTCATGATCTCATGGGTTGTGGGATCGAGTGTCCCCCTCCTCAACCCCAGTTCAGCTCCATGCTCAGTGGCGAGTCTGCTTGAGATTCTGTCCCTCTGCCCCTATCCCCACTCACACGTGCACTCTCTTTCTCTCTCAAATAAATCTTTCATAAAAAATGAATTTATAGATACTTTTTTTTCCAAGAAATAGTAAGCAACAAGTACAGTCTAAGTCAATTAAATGTCACTGATTAGGAGAAGAGATATTGGCTTATAATATTTCAAGTATGACTGAACAGCAACTAGTTCTAAAGTGACCAGTACAGTCAAGTGATACTCTGAACGAAGTGGGTAACAACTTCCCAAGAATTTGAATAAGGACAAAACAAGTGGACAAAAGGCAAAACTTCTGTAAGTCAAGGGAAAATAACTACCACTGAATGTCTCTGCATGAAAAGTAAAGAGTTACCAAATCCAGCCAGAGATGCAGAGGAATGCATAGTCACTGAAATTATTCCAAAGATATTAACAGATAAAAAAGATAGGCGAAATTGGAATAAAATATAGTTCTAAGATGTAGATCAGTATGGAACACGGAAAAGTTTAAGTTGGAAAGAAGTACTCTACTAAAATGTTTTATTGTCTCCAGCATTTTTAAGAGGAAGATAGAATGATTTTCAAATTCTTAGTGACACATCTCCAGAATGAGCATGGCTGCCATGCTTATAAAACTAGACTAGATATTTTTTTATCCATATGCTCAAGAATAAATAAGTAACCTGAATAGTTCTGTGTCTACTGATAAAATTGAATTCATAATTTTTAAAAACCTAGCCACACAAAAACTCCAGGCACCTGACATCAGAGGCAAATTCTACTAAACATTCAAAGAAATTACAACACTTGTCATAAACTTGCAGAAACCTGAAGATAGAAGATCACTTCCTAGCCCAGCTTATGAGACCAACATTCCCCAGATACCAAAAACAATGATATTACAAGGAAAGGAATCTACACACTAATACCCTTCATGAATGTAAATTAAAAATTCCCTAACAAAATATTAGTAAATCAAATCCAGCAGTGAATACGTAGAATAATACCATCATGACCAAAAGGGGTATCCCAGGAACGCAAGGCTGGTCAACACTTGAAAATAGTACGATTTATTATACAAACAGACTACGAAAGAAAAATTATATTATCATCCCAAGAGAAGCAGAAAAAAGCAATTGACAAAATTCCATAGCCAATCATGATTTTTCAAAAAATTCTCAGCAAACTAATACTGGAAGAGATTTCCTCAATTTCATAAAGGATATCTATGTAAATCCTGCAACTAACTTCACATTTGATTGTAAAATATTCAAAGCATTCACCCTAAAGTTGGGAGGAAGGTAAAGATGCCATTGTCACCACTTATAGTGAAGGCACTAGTCAGTAAAATAGTACAAAAAAATGGAAATAAATTGCTTACAAACTGAAAAGTAAAAAATAATGCTTTGTTACACATGACACAATATCACCTATGTAAAAAAATCTCAAAGAATGTTTAAAAAAAATAGTGTGCTACTGTCACAGGATAAATAAACCAATAGGATAGAACAGAGAACTCAAAAATGACCCAACTGCACACAAAAATATGTTATAAACAGGTGGTACCAAAACCCAATAGTGGACAAATGGATTATTTAATAGCTGCTGCTGGGAACTCTGGTTTACTACATGGGAAGAATAAACTTGAACTTATATTTCGCTGTAACCACATTAAATTCAGGTTGATTAAAGACATATATGAGACAGGTAGAACTTAAAAGCTAATAGTAGGAAGCACAAAAGAATATTTCTAGGGTCTCTGAGTGAGGTCTGACTTCTTAATCTTGACTAAAAGATCACAAACTATAAAATAAAAAAAATCAATGAATTTTACTGCATCAAAATAAGAAAGTATTCAACGAAGATACCATATATGAAAACGATGGGGAGATCATTTTTTTTCAAATGGAAAAGTAATATAAACCAACAATTCACAGCCATGGCAGCCCAAATTGCTAACAAGTATATGAAGGAATTATTGGCTTCAATGTAACCAGGAAATTTCAAACTAAAACAAAAATACACCTTAATATCTACCAGACTGGTAAAAGGCAAATGTCTGAATACTATTAGCTATTAGTAATTATATACAATATCACAAACCATCAAGCACTGTAGGTAAGGGTATGGACAGAGCCATTCTTGAAAACAGAACTAGTCAAATAAAGTATACATACCCTATGTTACAGTAATTCCGCATCTAGATATACACGCTACAGAGGAAGACTTGCATAGGTCCATAAGGATACATGTTCCAAAGGATGTTCACTGACTCACTGTTCGCAGTAATAAGGAGTTTTCACATAGCCTAGATTCCCCATCACTAATGAATTGTCAAATAAAATAAGATAGATATATACTAGAAATATGCCACTACTGCTGCCATTACCAATTTAGTGGTTTAAAACAACACCAGTTTATTGTGTTCCAGTTTTGTACGTCAGAAGTCTAGTAGAATCTTCAACGAACTAAAATCAAGGCGCTAGCTGAATTCCTTTTTGGAGGCTCTAGGAGAGAAACTTTTTTTTTTTTTTTTTTTGCTCGTTCATATTGTTGGCAGAATTCAGTCCCTTGAAGTTGTAGGACCAAGGTCACCATTTCCTTGCTGGCTATAAACTGAGAGTGGTTCCCAATTTCTAGATGCTGCTGAGTTGACTCATGGCCCCCTTCCTCCATCTTCAAAGTCAACAATTGCCAATCAAGTCTGTCAGGCTTTGAATCTCTCCTTTTCCTTCTTCTATCTCAACTCTTTGACCCAGTCAAGAAAGGTTCTCCACTTGGAAGAACTCAAATGATTACACTGGACTTACCTAGATAATCCAGGATAATTTTCCCATCTCAAGATCTAGAACTCTCATCACATCTTCGAAGTCCCTTTGGCCATGTAGGATAACATATTCACAGGTTGCAGGGATGAGGATATGGACATCTGTGAAGACCATTTTTCTGTCTACCACAGAATATAATGCAGCAGTACGGACCAACTGACTAATACTCCTCCATAAATAAATCTTTTCAAGTGGAAGATCTAAAGCACCACATCATTTAAGTAATTTAAAACACCTACATACACAATGCAAGATTTTTTTTTATTCAAAGATACATATTTAGGTGGGAAAAAAACACAAAAAAAGAGCCCTACAGAGATCACTGAATTGCCATAAACTGATGAATGTAATTAACAAAACTTGCTACATCTGAGAACCAAAACAAATTCAAGAGTGGCAGAAGAGACACTGATGATCTAGGAACATATCTATACTACACAACTTGCTTTCTTACTATTTTTCTACCATGCTATATCTTCTGTCTTTAAAATTCTTTCATTAAAATTCCATTAAGGGGTGCCTGGGTGGCTCAGTCATTAGGCGTCTGCCTTCAGCTCGGGTCATGATCGCAGAGTCCTGGGATCAAGCCCCGTATCCCTACCAAGCAGGGAGCCTGCTTCTCCCTCTCCCACTCCCCCTGCTTGCATTCCCTCTCTTGCTGTGCCTCTGTCAAATAAATAAATAAAATCTTTTAAAAAATAAATAAATAAAATAAAATAAAATTTCGTTAAAGTTTTAACAAACCTTAAAAACCTTCTCCAAACTGCCCTATTTAATTACATCATCTAAATTTGTTCATTTGAGGGGCAACTGGGTTGCCCAGTCAGTTAAGCATCTGACTCTTGTTTCGGCTCAGGTCATGATCTCAGGGTGGTGAGATCAAGACCCACATCAGGCTCTGCACTCAGCAGGAGTCTACTTGGATATTCTCTCCTTCTGCCCCTTCTCCCAGTCGTGCTCTCTCTCTCTCTCGAATGAATAAATAAAATCTTAAAATAAATAACTAAATACATACATAAATAAACTTGTTCATTTAAGCCTCTAATTCTATATACTTCTAAGTTATATTTTGTTACATTCATTTTTACCAATTTCAAATAGGTACATTTCTATAGCTACATCATTAGTCCTGACTTACTAGATTATAAATTCTTATGGCAGAGAGCATCTTCTACTGTTTTTGTATTTCTCCACATAAACTAGTGTTATAAATAAAGTATATACTCAATAAATATTGTAGGCTAAGTACCTGAAGTAATATTTGCTGCAGTATAGTTCATGGGGAACTTTCTAGAAGTCTAACAAGTACTATACGGTATTTTCATTAGATATTACATAGAAAGCCTCCAAGAAGAACAGCGAGATCATGAGATTTATTGTCCACCAGAATACTTTTGAGAGTAAAGGATTTGCTCTTAATGATGATGCTGGACAACAGGTATAAGCCAGGACTGGCCTTGACAAACTGGGATATAGGTCATCTTACCTGAAAATAGATCGAAGAACATGGAAAACAGCAAGACATTTAGTCACATTCTTTAATTGAAGCTAAAAGGTAACAGATCAAAGCAAACATGCATAAGAATTGCTTTAAAAATATGTTAAAGCACTTAAAATGCCCCATCATGGGTGTAGGTGTTTAGGAAACAGCAGTATTCTAGAGATCAATCATATATGCAGCAACCAGGAGTATAGTTCTTTTATGCAGCTTAACATGTTTTTATAAAGACATTACAAAAAAAAATTATTCTAAGGGGCAGACAAAAATACGGTACTGGATTACATAAATAAATTCCATTTTTGTAAACACAATGCAATTTTAAAAGGTAAAAGGTGGGGTGCCTGGGTGGCTCAGTGGGTTAAAGCCTCTGCCTTTGGCTCAGGTCATGATCGCAGGGTCCTGGGATCGAGCCCTGCATCGGGCTCTCTGCTCAGCGGGGAGCCTGCTTCCCCCTCTCTCCCCGCCTACTTGTGATCTCTCTCCTCTCTGTCAAATAAATAAATAAAATCTTTTAAATAAATAAATAAAAGGTAAAAAGGTATGGAAAAGACCATCAGTTATCTACTTGTCTTTTCAGTGACTCAATTTATTTCAGTTCATTCCAATTCAACTACTATTCATTGAGTGCCTACTATTTCTAGAACCTAAACTAGACATGTATGGACACAAAGATATAAAAGACAAAATGCTCTAAAGTTGCTTGAAATTCAGTAAGAGGGAAACAAGTTGATAACAAGCATAGTGAAGGTCAGATGAGGGTAAGTGCTATAATAAAGGTACACGTTAGAAGTAAAAAAAATATAATTCCTGCTGAAAAAAAAAAAATACGGGAGGTCTTCATGTAAGTAGGGACACTTAGGGTGGGGGTTGAAGAAAAAGTTACGATTTAGGCAGAAATGCCACGGTACGCCGTTACTCAAGGATCTTAGCACTTACTATTTCCGGGTCTGCAGTGTCTCTCCCCAGATATCCACATGACTTACTTCTTTACCTCCTTCAGGTCCTAACTGGATGTGAAGGTGTTCCATAACCTGATTTAAAATTGTTAACCATCCCTCTTCTCCCTCAAAAATCCCTTTCTCTCTTTCCCTGTATTATTTGCCTCTGCAGCACTCTTGGCTAGAGCCTAGGAGGTGCCAACTTCAAGTGAATGGCGCCCCCTGGAGGTCTGCTCTGCACAGCCCGTAAAGTCCAAAGCAAATTCTATCACCATCCAGTTTATAGTTATTTCTTACTTGTCTTATACCTGCACAACAGGTATAAGCCAGGACTCGCCCTGACAAACTGGAATATAGGTCACTTTACCCAAAAATAGATCGAAGAACATGGAAAACAGCAAGATATTTGGTCGCATTCTTTAAATTGAAGCTAAAAGGTAACAGATCAAAGCAAACATGCGTAAGAATTGCTTTAAAAATATGTTTTTAGGGTGGGGGTTGAAGAAAAAGTTACTATTTAGGCAGAAATGCCACAGTACACTGTGAGGGATACTAAAAAGCAACCTCCATGACGGATTTTGTATATTTTGTTCACTGCTATACCCTCAGCACCTAGAAATCTGTCTGGCACAGAATCAACAACAAATATTTGTTAAATTGTATGTGCATAGCTAGAATGGAATTCTAGATAAGAAGAATAGCATGAGAAAATACTTTAAATTTTAAGAATGGAAGATATTTTTAAACTCATTAATTATCTGCTGTAGCTATATTATAGATTGCATGGGGGAAGGGATGAAAGATGAGGTTTAAAAATACGGATAATATAAAATCTTTAAAAATAAATAAAAAAGAGGGGGCGATGCCTGGGTGGCTCAGTCTGTTAAGCGTCTGCCTTTGGCTCAAGTCATGATCCCAGGGTACTGGAATCGAGCCCCGCATCGGGCTCCTTGCTCAGCCAGGAGCCTGCTTCTCCCTCTGCCTGCTGCTCCCCCTGCTTGTGCTCTCTCACTCTCTCTCTCTCAATCTGATAAATAAATAAATAAATAAATAAATAAATAAATAAATAAATAAATAAATAAAATCTTTTTTAAAGAAATAAAAAATACAGATAATAGTGAGCCTTGAAAAGTAGAATAATAGGATTTTGAGTCAGAAAAATGTATGTTTCAATTGAAACTGGTCTTCTAATTTTGGAATCTCGAGAAATCATTTCAGTATTTTAAAAAAAGGTACCTTAAACCACACCTTATATCTTTGTGGGAATTAAAAGTAAATGCCTTACATTTTTCTCACAGAGCCTAGAATGTAGTAGGTAATCAATGAACGTTCGTTTTCCTTAGAAAACTAAGGATTTGAAATTTAAGTACAAAATGGGAAGGCATCAAGAGGCAGGAAATGAATGACTTCATCATATCTGTATTTAAAAAAATCTTCATTCTGGAAACAAAGAAAAATGGAGAAGAGCAAACAGGGAGGCAAAAAGCCAGAAAGAAAGCAAGACACAGTTAATGCCTAAACAGGGCACTGCTATCCATACTGGAATGGAAGGGTTGAATACAGGAAATACAATTTAAAAAAAAATGAAATTGACCAAAAACTTAAATATTCATTGAATATGAAAATCAAGAGGAAGAGGGTTAGGAAATAATACGTTAAGTTTCTTAACTTGGGCAGCAGGCTGACTGACGGTGCAATCATAAGAGCTGGCGAATGACAACAAAGCTGCTCCTTTGGAGGAAGCAGACACTTTGATTCAGAACATTTTGATTTTGAAATATTTGTGAAACAAAAAGCAAGACTGTACACCCTCCAGTTGTAAATACAAGTCTGGTACATGGAGATCTCAGAACTAGAGATAAACATTTGGCAATAAATATAATATTCACATAAGAAAGTCAATGGTACACAAGAAGTTCTGTTTCCCACAATCTTGAACGCTAGTTTAATCCACTTACTAGTACAGACCCAGCTCTGCAACTAGTTCAGGCCGAACAAGCACAGAATCAACTCGGTTCGCGTTAGGGATGCACCTTCGCCATCTGGTGGCAAAAATGATAAATACAGGTTTAGCCTTCATTCAAAAGCTGAAATCTCTTGTCATTTATCAATGCCATTTCCAGCAATATACTACAGGAAAAGAATCTTTCATATTTCATTTCTAACATAATTGGTAATTCTCTTCTCACTTTTTAAAAAAGATTTTATTTATTTATTTGACAGAGAGAGAGGGATCACAAGTAGGCAGAGAGGCGGGGGAGGGGGGCGGTGAAGCAGGCTCCCTGCTGAGCAGAGAGCCTGATGCGGGGCTCTATCCCAGGACCCTGAGACCATGACCTGAGCCGAAGGCAGAGGCCTTAACCCACTGAGCCACCCAGGCGCCCCTCTCTTCTCACTTTTTACTCTGACCACTAATACATTCAAATTACATAACTGGAAGAAGTATTACTGGTAAAAACATAGCCTCCCTTCTCTCTAGGACCTTCCCACTTCTTAATTCTCTCATTGCATAGTCTAATATACACCACGAGACAGTTAAGTAACTATGAAATTTAATGTATTACTAAAGCTCACGTTGCCAAGTTTCTTGCTTTCAACAACTAATAGTTTGAGTTACTTACGTAGCAGAAATGGGCTTTTTGAAATGAGATACATGCTTTGAACAGATTGATCAATAGAACAGTACAGAACATCTCTAAATATACCTTAAAATACAATAATTCAATATGTGATAAAAACGACATCTCCAATCAGTGGGATGAAAAGATTCACCACTCAATAAATAACTGTGGGACTAAAGGGTAACCTAATATAAAAGACTAAGGTTGGATCTGTACTTCACACCATAGTCTAGTAAGTTTCAGATAGATCACTGTTTTATAATGTAAAAGTAAAATCATAATAGTATAAGAAGAAATCACGAAAATATTTCAAATCTGAAGAGAGGGCTGCAACAAAGGATTAGACTATATACTTCTCCACTGAAGATATATAAATAGCCAACGAGCACAAGAAAAGATGATCAATATCATTATTCATGAGGGAATTGTGAATCAAAACCACAATGAGATAAAATTTACACTCATAGGGATGACTGTAATAGAAAAGACAGGAAAGCTGAAAACATATATCCACACAAAAACTTGCATAACAGCATTATTCGTAATAGTCCAAATGTGCAAACAACTCAAATGTCTATCAACTGATGAAGGGATAAGCAAAATGTAGTATATTTATACAATGAAATAATATTAAGCCATAAAAATGAATTACCGATTTATGCTACAACATTCATGAGCCCCGAAAACATTATTCTAAGTGAAAGAAGGGAGACACAAAAGGCCACTTATTGTATGATTCCATTTTTATGAAAATGTCCAGAATAGACAAGTCCACAGAGATATAAAGTAGTTTGGTAGTTGCCAAGGAGAGGAGGGCAGGGGGGAATGGTGAATGACTGCTAATGGGTAGTTTCTTCTGGGGATGACGAAAGTTGCCCTGGAATTAGTGGTGATGGTTGTACAAATTCATAAATATACTAAAATCCACTCAGTTATGTAATTTAAAAAGATGAATTTTACTGCAAGTGAATTATATCACCATTAAAAAAAGTAAATGGGGTCATAAAAGAAAAAAAAATTCCAAACACTGTTTAAAGACATGTTTATGTTCATGCATTGGAAGAAGAACAATATAAACAAAGCCAAAAGATAATAACAAACTCAGAAAAAACACTGGCAATCTGAAGTGAGCAGAAATCTACAAGAATCCCCTACAATTCCTTCCACCTGGTGTATACACCTAATGTTACGGCCTCCTTTTGAGTGTAGGTGGGATCTGTGAGTATGATAGGATTATCATTCCCACACATTATATGACAAAAGTGAGATGCTTTTGTGGATATGAGTGAGATCCATACACAGTTGACTTTAAGTTAATGGAAAAAAAAAAAAAAGAGAGAGGCGGGCCTGATAAAGGAGCAAGCTAAGCCTTTGAAAGAGTTAACAGAAGTCAGAGACAGAAGTCAAAAGATTCAAAGCAGCATAGATATTCTCCTGTTGGTTCTGAAGACAAAAACTGCCATGCTGTGAGAAGAGACACTTGAAAATGATCAGTGGATGGCCTCTAAGAGCTGAGGATCTCAGTCATACAATTTCAAGGCACTGAGTTTTGCCAATCATCAGTGAGCTTGGAAAAGGACCCTGAGCATCAGATGACATTGCAGCCGCAGGCGACACCTTGATTTCAGTCTCATGAGACTCGGAGCCGAGGATCTAGCTAACCTGTACCCTGGCCTTGACTCACGAAAACTGTGAGATAATAAGTTGATATTGTTTTAAGCCATCAGTTTTGTGATAATTTGTTATACAGCAACAGAAAGCTAATACACAATCCATTGCACAAAGAATTATCTTCCATAATAAAGAGATGCTGAAAACCCTTTTAAAGACAAACCCAGAAAAATAGGCAATAGAGTTCAAAAAGAAAAAAGAAATACAAATATTCTTAAACATGCCGAAATGCCCGACTTGACTCATTTATGATATTAGGATACCTATTAAGATAGAAAGATTAAAAGTTCTATAACTGTGTTGGCTAAAAAACTAGAAAGCAGGAACACTAATAATTGTTGACAGCAGTATAGATTGGTACATCCTCTGCAGCAAGCAACTTGGCAATGCTACAAAAAATTAAAACTGCACATGCACTTTGACCAAGTGATTCCACTTCCGGGAATTTTATCTTCTAGATTTAGTCTGATACAAAATTATAATATAGACACATATGTATACACATATATATGAGATTATTTATTACAACAGTGTTTGCAATGGCAAAAAAAATTGGCAATAACCTAAGTGTCCATCATAGGGACTGAATAATTTTGACACATCCATTAAAAGGAATGATAAAGCACACTCCTCGTGTACTGTTTAAAAAAAAGATCTCCAATATATGCTGTTAAATGAAAAAAGAAAGAGAAAAGTAGATACACACATATGTATATATCATTTTAAAGGAATAAACATATATATAAATATATATATATCCCTATATTTGCAGAGAATATCTATAAAAATATATACAAATAAAAATAGTAACAGTGGTTGCTGAGGAAAAAGAAACTAAGTGTCTAGGGTATGGAACAGAAATATAGAATAGGGAGACTCCACAGAAAAGAAGAATAAACCTCGAAGCATATGTAAATTCTTCTCCATGAGCTCAGAGGTCTTACAATTTACTCCAGAAAACAAGAATTCAAAAAAGAAAATGCATATCCAAAAATTGAGGTAATCATGAACCAGATCTTAAACTGTATTTTAAATCAGCATGGCAATTTTTCAAGTGCTATCAAATCCATCTCTATCACAATAATACCAAGTCATTTTGAACAAAAAACCTCTAACATGTGCTGCTAAAGAAAAAATGAATTCAATCTAATTTTACTAAAAATATGTACTTTTCATATTCTATTCATTTCTTTTACTTCTATGAAGAAAGGTAAACTTTTTCAAAATATCAAAGCTATGGCAAGCTCTATTATCAGAAGACAGGATAACTGAATTTTATGCCATAAACAGTTCAGAAGTTGTTACTCTTGCCTTGCACCCAGTTTAAGAGGCACAAAACATAAAACTCTATTTATATCCTTTTCAGGCAGGGTAATCTTTTCATGGTCCACTGGCAAGATCAATTTTGATATTCAGTGTCAGATCAAAATGCCTATAGCCCATTCTAAAATACTTTTATATGTGTACCATTATGTACATAATCAAATGGTGAGACGTTTTAATAGCTTTCAAATGGCAGAGTTTATAATTCTGTTCTATCTATGTCAACCCCAATTAGCATAAATCTCAGTTCAACTATGTGTTATCTTGGACCTTAACCATACTTTCATAGCAAAGTTTCATTTCTTGACTACTGAATCTCTCTCTATCTCTCTCTATAGCTTTAAGTAAACTTATCATATGAATTCCCAAGCATTATGTAAAATACGTATGCCAATAATGTACTGATTTCCAATATGAAGTCTACTACGACAGTCCTTTCATTCAATTATTTACCAAATTTCTACGCACGGTCATTTTTCCCACCATGTAGAACAGTCAAGCAGCGAAAACCTTTTTGGAGAGCATGAGAGTAGTACAGACAGGCTAAGAAACAGAGACAAGACACTGAGATAGAGTTCACAGTATTTGAGTCCATAACTCCAGTTGTTCATAATCTATCCTCATTTTTTTCCTGGGGTTCTGTCAGACATTACAATGCCTTTATGATTCACTTTCCTTTTTCTTAAGCTCTTTTATTATTCCATTCAGTCAGTTATTTCAACAACTATTCACTGAGTACTAATATGTGTCAATTACTGTGCAAAGTGCCAGGAATACATTGATGAAGAAGATACACTTGACTCTTGCATCGGAAATTTTTTTAATTTGTTCAACTCCTCCCTTACTTTTATAGAGAAAATTTATGTCTTTTAAAATGTTTTTTAGAATGTCAGCATTTACTGGTGCAGTGAAGTTATTTTAATGGAGTTTACTTGCAGGGTGTACACACACACACACACACACACACACACAATTTGGAATTGAAAATGACTAAAATTAGTTTTAAATAAAAGTCACCAAAAGAAAAGTCATGCTTGACAGAATGGCATGTAAAATACACCTTCTGTATCTGTAAGGATGATTTTGTCATCTTTAGATCTAAAATAACTGACTTCTAAAATAGATGTTCCTTCTTTGCGGGATATTCTTTTCTTTTTTCAGTGTATGTTTTCAGTGACTACAGGCCCCCTAGTGGAAGGCAAGTGAAACAAAAGTTTGTGCGAATTACACATTCATCAATAAAAATGCATTTTTTAGCACCTTCCTGATGAAATACTTATCACAAAGTTTTTAAAAACTATAAAATAATAAAATACATAAATAGTTGTAGGTTTATACTATACAATAAATGACAATACCACTGTAGAAAAACACCCAGACTACCTTCTATACACCCTACGAAGAAACTATTCAGCCTCTATTTCCTGCACAGGCTTCTGTACATACACCTCACCTCTAATTTCTAAAGTCCCCCACAAACTTTACTTCCTGCATCTCACATGCTAAAGAATGAGCCATGACAGAAGTGGCCTCGATACCAAAGGGCAAGTGGAGCGGTCGTGTCAAATACTTCCCCCACCCCCACCGGCGACCTTTAGATCACACTTTGTTTTGTCAGTGAGGGCCTCGCCTCCTGCTCTTAAAAGAGAAATGTTAGCTATCGCATGTCTGCAAAGTTAGGGGAAAGATGGATTCTTGCTGGTTGCAAGAACTCTGTTCGCTGCACAGGCATCCTACACAATGAAATCATGTCAGGAGCTGTAAGTACAAAGTGGAGACCTACCAAACTTACCCCAACTTATTTTAGTGCAACTGTTAATAAAACACTTCATATAAAAAAAATCCAGGATAAATGCCAACCTCTGCAGGCTGCCAGGAGAGAACAGGTGCAAACTGGGACCGTCCTAAGCAAACTGGCACACATTGCAATTCCTTTTATAGGTCACTTAAAGGAAGGAAACTGGAGAATGGTTCAAGTTTAATTCAGTTGAAAATAGAACTAAAAATTCTTTTTCATCTAAATATTGACATTAAAACTGTTGAAGTTATTTATTCCGAGAGGAGAGACTTTTACACTGTCGAACCAATTATAATATGTTAAACATTCTTTTTTTAAAAAAGACATAGTTTGCCTTTCAGAGCTCATATCATATTCTTAAAAATAGGTCTCAAGTGTTGGCTATATTAGAAAATGTCGTTATACATCTTCAATGTCATTATACATCTTCAAGTCTATGGTTTGACCATTCTGCCAATAAAAGACAAAGATGCTACAGAAATGACATCAGTCATGTTCAACACATTAGTATGATAATTTTCAATCATTCATCATCTGTTCCAAGCATTTATTAAATGTGCATAATTCAGTGGAAGTGGCACAAAACACCCAGCCATCTTTGTTGCCTTTTTGTTTCGTCTGATATTCTAAAAAGTATAAAAAGAAATTATCTAGGAATAAAAGTTATAAAGCTACTTGCTTCCTTCCAAGTTACCAAGATTCTTCTTTCTCCTAAGGCAACCATGAGAACTTTATCTTTTCTAGTTCCTTAGCTCTTTATAATTAATCTCTTTCTTAACCATACTTTAATTCCCTTTTTTTAAGGATTTTATTTATTTATTTGACAGAAAGAGAGAGCACAACCAGGGGGAGCAGCAGGCAGAGGGAGAGGGAGAAGCAGACCCCCCACTAAGCAGGGAGCCTGATGCGAGGCTTGATCCGAGGACCCTGGGACTATGACCTGAGCTGAAGGCCAATGCCCAACTGACTGAACCACCCAGGCACACCCTTTGATTCCCTTTTTAAGATTATTTCCCTTAGGGAATCTAGGTGGCTCAGTCCATTAAGAGTCTGCCTTCAGTTCAGGTCATGATCAGTTGAGTTTGGGTCCTGGGATTAAGCCCTGCCTCAGGCTCTCTGCTCAGCGGGGGAGTCTGCTTCTCTCTCCCTCTGCTGCTCCCCTTGCTTGTGTTCTCTCTCTGCCAAATAAGTGAAATCTTTTTAAAAAATAAAATTATTTCCCTTTATATCTTTTTATTTTCTTTCTCTCATCTTCATGTTACTTTTCCCTCACCACATATCTCAGGTAATGAATTGATTGATGGACATACGGAAAGTTTCCATTTCCAAACTACTAATAAAGCTGCTATAAACATTATTATAGAAGTATTTTTATAGACATACGATTTTATTTTTCTTAGGTTAATACCCAGAAGTTGACTTACTGGGTCACAGGCTAAGTGTATATTTAGCTGTTGCTTTTTTTAAGGTTTATTTATTTATTTGACAGGGAAGGAGGGGTGCGGAGAGAGAAAGAGAGAATCTCAAGCAGATTCCCCACTGAGCACAAAGCCCAATGCGGGGCTCAATCTCACAACCCTGAGATTGTGACCTGAGCCAAAACCAAGAGTCGGAGGCTTAACTCACTGAGCCACCCAGGCTTCCCAATGTATATTTAGTTTTACCAGAAACTGTCAAAGATTTTTCCAAAACACTCGTACTATTTCCCATGTTTTACACTCTCACTAGCAAAGAATTAGAGGTCGAATTTGTTCTAAGCCCTCACAAATATTATGTGATATCAGCTTTTTGTTGTTCTAAACCGTAGCCTTCCTAGTGAGTGAGTCAAACTATCTCACTGCAGTCTTGATTTGCATCTCACAAATGACTAAAGACACCAGACATTTTTTCTTATGTTTATTAGCCATTCATATATTTTCCTTTGTGAAGAGTTTACTCCAATTTTTTATATTTGGGGGCTATTTTTATCATTTAAATGTAAATGTTCATTATATTCCTTTTTAAGCTACATGTATTGCAAATATTTTGTCTTGAAATTTCTTGAAATACAAATTGATTACACATTTTACTAACAATGTCTTCTGATGAGCAGAAGTTCTTATTTTGATGAAGCCTGACTTGTCATTTTTTTCCATGATTAGTGTTTCTGTGCCTATCTAAGAAAACACTGCCTACCCTAAAGTCGTGAATATATTCTCCTCTAGTTCCTCCCAAAAGCTTTATAGTTTTAGCCTAAACCAAGGTCACAATAATTTTCCCCTATATTTTCTCTAGGAGTTTTATACTTTTAGGTTTACATTTAGATTATGATCCATTTTCACTTATGTTTATATGGTAAAAAAGTAAACTTCAAACTCCTTTTTTTTTAGTGGGTATTCAGTTGTTTCAGTACCATTTGCTAAAAAGATTATCCTTTCTTTACTGATTTGCCTTTGTACCTATGTCAAAAATTAGTTGTCAAATGACACGAGGGAGGATATGTGCTATGGTGAGTGCTGTGAAATGTGTAAGCCTGATTCACAGACCTGTACCCCTGGGGCAAATAATACATTATATGTTAATAAAAAAATTAGTTGTCAATATATGTGTGGGTCTATGTATAGGCTCTCCATTCCATTTCACTGATCTATTTGTGTTTATTTATGTCAACACTGCACCATTTTAATTACTGTAGGTTTGTCATGTCTTCAAATCACTGAGTGTTAGGCTTCTATCTTCATTCTTTTTAAAAGCTGTTTTGGTTATTTCAAACACTTCCATATGAATTTTAGAATCTGTCTTTATATATGGATTCAACAAGGGAGAAATGACATCTTAACAATATTTAGTCTTTTAATCCATGAACACGGTATATCTCAACAATTTTTCAGAACTTTTACTTCTTTCATCAGCATTTCATTGTTTTCAGCATACAAATCCCATGCGTATTTCATCAGATTTATATCTAAGTGATTTAATCAGTTGGTGTTTGTGAAAATATATTTCATATTATTAAGCTCTTATAAATAATACTATTTTAAATTCCATTTTCAAGTTGTTCTTTGTTAGTATTTAAAAATACAAATGGTTATCTGATATTGACTTTATATCCTGCCACCTTGCTAAACTCACTCATTAGTTCTGAGAGCATTCTTATAGACTCCTCTGATTTTTCTTATAAAGGCAATCATGTTCTCTGTGAATTAAAGTATTTCTTTCTTTTCAATCTGGATGACTTTTATTTTATTTATTTATTTTAGTCTTACTTCATTGACTAGAAACTCTACTACAGTGTTGATTAGAAGTGGTGAAAATGGGCCTCCTTGTTTTGTTTTTTATTTAAGAGGAAAGTATTCATTTTTCATGAGTACATGTGATATCAGCAGCAGAATCACCATAAATACATTTGATTGGGTTAAGGAAGTTCCCTTCTCTTCCTTGTTTGCTGGGAGTTTTTATTAAAAATGGATGTTGGAGTTTGTCAAATGATTTTTCTGTATCTATTAAAATAATATGATGTTTCTAGTTTGTTAAAATGGTGAATTACCATGATCTTCTAATGTTAAACTAACTCTATATTCCTGAGATAAACCCCATTTGGTCATGATGTACTATCCTTCTAATATTTTGATGGATTCAATTTGCTAAATTTTGGTTTTGAAATTTTGCATCTCTATGAGGGGTGTTCATCTGTAGTTTGGTTTTGGTTTCAGTATCAGGATAATGTTAGCTAAGAGAAGGAGTTGAGAAATATTACCTCCTCTCTAATTTTCTGGAGGAGTTTATGTAGAAATGGCATTATTTCCTTAAAAGTCTGTTAGAATTTACCAGTGATGCCATCAGGTCCATAGTTTTATTTGTGGGAAGGTTTTTTTGTGTGTGTTCTTTTTTTTAAAGACTTATTTATTTATTTATTTGACAGAGAGATAAGAGAGAGCATAAGTAGGCAGAGCAGCAGGCAGAGGGAAAGGGAGAAGCAGGCTCCCACTGAGCAGGGAGTCCGATGTGGGACTCAATCCCAGAACCCTGGGATCATGACCTGATCCGAAGGCAGACACTTAACCGAAAGCCACCCAGGCACCCCTGTCGGAAGGTTTTAACCACAAACACAATTTTTTTAGTATATATAAGGTTATTTAAGCTACCCATTTCTTGGGTGAGCTTTGGTAATGTGTGTCTTCCAAGGAATTTGTCCAGTTCATCTAACTTGTCTATTTTATAGGAAGAACAAAGTTTTTCAAAATATTTCCTTTTTGGCATGTTAATATCATTAAAGTACATGGTGATGTCATCTCTCTTGTTCATGATACAGGTAATTTCTATCTTCTTTCTTTTCCCAATTAGTCTGTCTAGAGGTTTAGCGATTGTATTGATTTTCTCAAAGAATAAGCTTTTGGCTTCATTGTTTCTATTTTCTCTTTCAATGATTTCTGCTCTCATTTTTATTGTTTTCTTTATTCTGCTTACTTGAGTTTAATTTACTTTTCTTTTCTAAGTTTCTTAAGGTGGATGCTGAGATCAATGTTTTGAGATCTTACCTATTTTCTAATATATGTGCCTAGTGCTATAAATTCTGCAAGTACTGCTTTAGGGGCAGGCTACAAATTTTGTGCTGTGTTTTCATTTTTAATTCAGTTAAAAATGTTTTCTATGCTTTCTTTTGAAATCTTCTTCGATCGTTAGGTTATTTACAAGTACATTATTTAGCTCCCAAATATTGGGAGACTTTTTTCATAGATCTTTCTATTACTGATTTCTAATTTATTTCCATTGTTATCAGTGAACATATTTTTTATTATTTGGATTCCTTTCAATTTAATGAGGCTTGTTTAATGGCTAGAATATGATCTATCTTGGTAACTGTTCTGTGAATCCCTAATAACATTGAATATTCTGATGTTGTTTAGGGGACTGTTCTATAAACATCAGCTAGGTCAGGTTGTTTGATATTATTGCTCAGGATTACTCTATCTTTGCTGATTTTCTGCCTACTTGTTCTATTCGTTAATAAGACAAGAGTATTGAAATCTCCCAACTACAATTGTGGATTTGTCCAATCTGTCCTTACAGTTTTATCAGTTTTTGCTTCATATATTTTGAAGGTCTGTTAATATAGACATAAACATTAAAATGTTTATGCTCTCTTGATTGACCTTTTTTATTATGAAGCAACATTCTTCATTCTTGGTAATATTGTTTAATCCGATATCTACTTTGGTCTTAGTATAACCAGTCCAGCTTTCTTTCCGGCTTTGTAAGTAGTTTTAGCATGGTATATCCTTTCCATTCATTTACTTTTCACTATATTTGTCTTTATATTTAAAATGTATTTAACTGATGGTTACCAGTGGGGGAAGGGGTGCAGTTAAATAGGTGATGGGGATTAAGGAGGGCACTTGTGATGAGCACTTGGTATTGTATGTAAGTAATGAATCACAAAATTCTACACCTGAAACTAATATTATGCTGTATGTTAAATAACTGGAATTTAAATATAAATTTGGAGAAAGAAAAAACATTTGACCACTATTTCTTCATATTTTTCTTAGTGCTCTTCATGCTCTCCTCTCCTTCAAGGACCACCCAATTACATGTATACTAAGTACTTGATACGATCCCATGGCTAATTATGCTCTTTCACTTTTTAAACTATTTACTCATTTTTTATCCTGTATTTCATTTTGCATCATTTCTGTTTGTCTTCAATTTACTAATCCTTTCGTCCTCAGTATCTAATCTCCCATTATCCCCGTCAAATATATTTTTCATTTCAGATATTAGAATTCTCATCTTTACAAGTTTAATTTGGGTTTTATTTTTCTATATTACTTATCTCTACTTTTTTTAATTGTATGGGATATAATTATAATAACTATTTTAAAGTTCTTGCCTGCTAATTCTAATATCTGTATCACTTCTGGGTTGACGTCCAGTGTCTAGTTAGTTTCCCATTATTGATTGTGCTTTCCTGCCATTTTGTACTTGGTTATCTTTGATTGGATGTCAAACACTGTGAATTTTGTCTTGTGGGATAGTGAATATTTTTGTATTCCTGTAAACCTTCTTGAACTTCTGGGAGGCAGTAAAATTACATGGAAACAGCCTGAAAGGTCAGGTCTTGCTTTTATGATTTGCTATTCTGTCTCACAGCAGTGCTCATTTTAGCATTAATTATGCCCCACTACTGAGATAAAACTTTCTAAAATACTCTACCTAATATTCCAGGAATCTTGAGGTTTTCTAGTCTGGCCGCTGAAAATAAACATTATTCTTGGTCCTATGTGAATGCAGGACAGTGTTCTCTCTAATCATTTCGGATGATCCTTTCCCTGGCCTCAAATAGTTTCTTCACACATGTGCCAATCATTAGTCCACTGAATACACAAAAAGAACCCTCTTCATATCTCCGGGGTATCTTTCTGTTCATCTCTCTCCTCTCTGGTACTCTGTCTAGCAAACTACGGCTGCCTTGGTCTCCCCAAGCCCTCAGAACTGTCTCCTCGACACAGGAAGGCATCTGGGCTCTGCCTGTACTCTTCTCCCTGTGCAGGAGCCTATAAACACTCTCAAAGCGGCATGCTAGGGCAATCATGGGGCTCACTTTGTTTTTTTTTCCATCTCTCGGGTATTACTCTCCTTTGTTGCCTAACGCCCAATTTCTAAAAAACCAGTTCCAAATATATTGTCTATTTTTTCAGATATCTCAGGCTGAAGGGTAAATCCAGGCCCTGTTACTCTATCTATATTGGAAGCAAAAATCTTAAGCATATATTTTAAGTGTTACTTTTACTTTAAAATAATCAAATGGTGCACAGCAAAGGAAACAATTGATGAAACTAAAAGGCAACTTACGGAATGGGAGAAGATGTTTGCAAATAACATACTGATAAAGGGTTAGTATCAAAAATATATGAAGAACTTATAAAACTACACACCCCAAAAATGAATAATCCAATTAAAAAATAGGCAGAAAATATGAATGGATATTTTTCCAAAGAAAACATATAAATGGTCAACAGACATTAAGAAATGCTCAAAATCACTCATCATCAAGGAAATACAAATCAAAACTATAATGAGGTATCACCTCACACCTGTCAGAATGGCTAAAATCAACAACACAAGAAACAATATGTGTTGGCAAGGAAATGGAGAAAGGGGAACCCTCTTACACTGTTGGTAGGAATGCAAACTGGTGCAGCCACTCTGGAAAACAGTATGGAGTTTCCTGAAAAAGCTAAAAATAGAACTACCCTACGATGCAGCAATAGCACCACTACGTATCACACCAAAGAACAAAAAAAATACTAATCAAAGGGATACGTGCACCCCAATGTTTACAGCAGTATTATCTATAGTAGCCAAATTATGGAAAGAGCCCAAGTGTCCATTGACTGAAGAATGCATAAGGAAGATATGGTACACACACACACACACATATACACACAGTTGAATATTACTCATCCATAAAAAAGAATGAAATCTTACCATTTGCAACAACGTGGGTGGAGCTAGAGAGTATTATGCTAAGAGAAATTAGTTAGAGAAGGACAACTATACAATTTCACTCATATGTGGAATTTAAGAAACAAAACAAATGAGCAAAGGGGAAATAAGAGAGAGAAAGAGATAGAGAGAGAGAAACCAAGAAACAGACTCTTCACTATAGAGAACAAACTGATGCTTACCAGAGGGGAGGTGGGTGGGAGGATGAGTAAGTAGGTGATGGGGATTAAGGAGGGTGCTGGCTGTGATGAGGACCAGGAGTTGTAGGGAATCACTATATTGTACACCTGAAACTAATAATATACTGTATGTTAACTAACTGAAATTTGAATCGAACTTTTTAAGTAACTATTTAATCAAACATCACAAAAGTATTCGGTATATTATAAGTATCATTCAAGAAGGAAATTACAGTGATTACCAAACTACTAAATTTTCCTTATGCTTAATTTGCCTTAAAACTTTACATTTTGATCCCAGATATCACCTTATGTTTTTATTACTCTCTTGTCATCACTTACACCTGGTAGCATACTCATCTAACAGAATGCACTGAAATGTAATTGAGTCATGACATTTTTTGTTTTCCTCTCTCATTTAATTAAAATTCCAGAAAAAATGATAATAAGGTGTCTCGGTACTTCCATAAAGTGTCATTATTTAAGCAGTAAAATGCAGAAACAAATACTTAAGAATCTGGGATGCCTATGAAATATTATTTGTAGTTATGTTTCTTAAAATGCTTCATAGTCCATTAGAAGCAGTTAACTCTGTTACTTTTTCCTATTAGTTATTAATTTTTGTTTTATAATAGAATAAAGAAGTAGGGAAAGTAGAGAAATATTACATAGTAATATAATTACAAGATCAGAGTCAAAATGTCCTTACTGGAGATTTAATCTAATATGTCAGATACATTCAGTTTTATATATGAATCATGGTAAAATTATTTGAGGCATGTAGTAACAGATAATATCTAACTGAAATTTGATAAATGTCCATTGAATAAGTGGATTATAACAATGAGCTATTACAATATGGAAGATAACCCTCTATTAATTGAACACAAGACTACCAGTTACAAGAACAAAAAAAATAATGGAAGAGAACACTTTCAAGTTTATACCATGGCAGAGACCTTAAAATACAACAAAGCAAAGAATTTTACAACTGGAAGTCTTTTTGAGATCTTGCAGACTGCCGTTCTTATTTCAGAGATAAGAAAATGGAGACACAAACAAAAGGTATACATAGAAATGAAAATAGTAAAGAGAAATAAGAACAAGGACTATGCCTTCTGATTTCCAGTTTTCATCCCTTCCACCAAACAAATTAGCCCTAATATTTCTTACTTTTTAACTTCCCCTAATGTCCTAGGAAGTGCTAAATAAATACTAAAATTATATGTAAACAAAAAAAGTTAACTGTTTCCTAAATTTTAACTACTAATTTTCAACTATAAAAATTATAAAGCATCCAACTTTTAAATAATTTCAAGTGTATAAAATGTCAACTAAATGTAAGACAAATTTATTTTAGTTTTTATTTAGTTTTATTTTCTTAACAAAAATTTAGTTTTTATTTTTTTTAGAAGATTTTATTTATTTATTTGACACAGAGAGAAAGCGCAAGTAGGGGGAACAGCAGAGGGAGAGGGAGAAGCAGGCTCCCGGCTTAGCAGGGAGCCCGATGTGGGGCTTGATCCCAGCACCCTGAGATCATGACCTGAGCCGAAGGCAGAAGCTTAACAGACTGAGCCACCCAGGCACCCCAGAAATTTAGTTTTTAAGTGGTTATTTTACCCACTCTCCTCTAGATCCCACCTTAGATTCCTTAACTCAGCGGTTCCAACCCAAGACCTCTTTGTAAAACAAATATTCTGTAACATCCCCTTTACTACTCTGAAAATGAACCCAGAGGTAAAATATCATATATATACATATATATATAATTTTTAAGGTATATATATTCCTTACTGTATAATTATGGGGAAATAAGTAGTTTATAAAAAATAGAACATATTTACATAAGTAAATGCTCAGCCACGATGTCATAATAAAGGAGGTAGGTCTTGCAGCTACATGAATGTAGTCAATCCGCCACCACGTAGCTGGTTTCCACCTTTGTCCTCCATTCAATAACTAGGTCAGAACCGTATGTTCAAATGAACGATTGCGTCGCTTTTAAGAGCCTTACGTGTTCGGTAAGTGGTGTGCCCCCTGGTGGTGGAGCTACAGAGGATAACTGCCACTGGTGTTTCTCTCCCTAAGATGCTCTTAGATGCCCCACTGCATCACTACTAGCCTGCACTAGAAGTATTGGCATCACTCGGAAGCTTGTGAAAATACGGATTATCAAGTCCAACCTCAGAACTACCGAACTCAAATCTATATTTTAATGAGATCACCACATTATATGTATGTAAATGAAAGGCTGAGAAGCCACTGGGCCTTCCTGAGGGACATAACAAAGGGTAAGCAAAGTGCACATAATTTTTTTTAAATGGTGATTTCAAAACTTATTCTGAAATAAAAAACATATTTGAAAACTTCTAACAATATTTTGCATCTAAATCGATAATAAACATTTGCCATTTTTATGAATAAACTAATTAAGTAAATATTCATTAACTCAAAGCCAGGATCTAGGGCCAGTTGATACTCATTCATTCAATGAACACTAAGGGTTCATGTGCAAAAGCACTGTGCTATAACCTAGGAGGGAAGAAAGAAGTCATAAAACAGGTCAAAGCTACTGTAGTTAAAGATTAAACTAAAACTCCTTAAAAGAAGACAATGTAACATACTTTTGTATCTGTCAAACACAATTCTAAGATCTGTAGAGATTTAAATTAATTGAACCAAAGCTTCTCTTTTTGAGGCCACCAGTTTCTGAATGATACTGACAAAATAAATTACTAATAACACTTTAAGCTGAAGTTATTTTCCTTATCAGTAGCTCCATTTCACTGTCCAGCTCAAACTGCTAGAAGAATCATTCTGGGAAGAAAAGAGAGATGCGGAGAGGAAAAGAGAGACGGAGGACCCAAAGAAAAAAGGAAAGAAAGAGGGAAGGAGAGCCTGGGAGAGGGACAGGGAGAAAGCAGAACAAGAAAACAGGCCTAAAATATGGAAAGAGCCCAGATGTCCATCCACAGATGAATGAACAAAGAAGATAAAGAAGATGTGGTATAGCTACAATAAAACAGGCTTAACCGAAATGATTTAAACAGTAACAAAAGAAAATAGGCAAAGAAAGCAGACATACCAACAGAACAAGAGAACTAACTACTCTCTAGGGTAGGAGTTAGCCAACATTTTCTGTAAGAGTCAAAGAGTAAATATTTTAGGTTATTAAGAACCATATAGTCCCTTGTAAACTACTCAGTCCTGGAGTTGGAGCTGAAAAGACCCAAAGACAATAAGTAAATGAAAAGGTATGGCCGTGTTCCAGGAAATCTTCATTTACAAAAAAAAAAAAAAAAGAAAGTGGCAAGCCAGATTTGGCCTGGGGGCATAGTTTGCTCACCCCACGCTCTAGGGGAAAGAATTCGGTGGGTTTATAGATGCACACATAACAAATTGCTATAGAATCTACATTTAAAAATAATAAAACAAATGCTTTTTTTTTTGCTTACGATAAGGAGAATTGAATTATTCTTGAAGAGAAAGCATTTTTCAAATAAAAGCTTTTACAAATTATAACCAATTCCATTTTCTAAGCATAACTACTAAATCTAATGTTAAATTCTAACTTCTTCCCTGACTAGAGTAATTCTTACACAAAGGAGCTACTCGTTTGACTTATATGAGATTCGGAGAAGAAGGATATACTTACCGGATACTTTGAGTCATTAAGGTACACAATAACTAGTAATGGCAGCCAAAGTCACCAGGCAAAAGAGAAGAAGGAGAAAAAAAAAAAAGAACTACTATAACTTGCTTCCCCAAAATGGATCAGATTCTACTGTTCATCCAGGCTAATACTTTGTCAACAGAAGAAGAGTTGAAAGATAATATTGAAAGAGATATATTTGTTCTCATCACCGCCTTCTTCAAAGATTAGAGAGATGATTCCAAAGATGACTTAATCATTCATAAACTTGTTGGATTTATTTTTAACATCCACAACTTCCTGATGAAATGTATTCCAAAACTTCATAATCTATTACGTGATCCAGTGTTTCAGTATTTCCTTTTATTCTTCTCTTAAATCATCTTCCTAAACTCCAAAGGAAACTATCTCATGCATCTATCTAGTTTTTGCAGAATGCATCTATGTTCCCATTATCCATTTTACTTAAGCCATTCATTCATTCATTGAAAATCCTACCTCCACTGGTTATCATCTATTTTTTCATCCAAATTCATATACCGCGACCATTGTAGTTGCTATTTTACAGGCTTTATTGATTTCTAAAGTCCTCGTATAGCAGACATTGCCACTGTCCCAAGTCCCACTGCCTCATCATTTACCAGTCCTTACACAGCACTGTCTTCTTATCATATTTGTAATACTCTGCCTGAGTGCTTCTCTTGCCATAAGAACATGCTTGGCCAGTGAGTTCCAAAGAGTTAACACCCTCTGGAACAACCCCAAACCAGTAACAAAGGAGAGATAAGGATAAATACCCAAATCTCCTTGCCCATTTGGTAGGATAAATCTGAGGCCATTCTACCCTGTCTCCCTGGTGTCTCAGTAAAATTGAGACACATTGGCCAAAAGAAATAACCTGTTCTTGAATGTGCCTAGCATTGTGTTTTTTTTCTCTTAAGGGGATCATTGCTCACTTGCCTACAGGTGGTTCCTGGGACTGCCTTCCAAATAAACTATTTTGTCTGCTTAAGGTGGACCTCAATGGAAGATGGTCCTCTAAACTTAAAATCCTTGGGTTCCTGAGAGTTTACACTAAGACATGTTCATAGTATTTCAGCCATGAAACCACCATTGTTTTGCCCAAAGATAGGATTACGTTGTTTTACTTTTGCTAGTTTTCAAAAGAATTAGTAAAGTCATCATTCTATCATTCTCCTAAGACATAGCAATACATCGGGATGACATTTTAGGCACTATATAAAGTGACTTCCAATTATCTTACCTGTGATAAATAAGTGCTCAGAACCCACCATCCTATTAGTATAATTTTATAATTTGATTTTCCACAAATGTATGACTTTGTACTTATTCACACAGAAATTTATTGGCCACTTCTGGGTGACAGAAATAGTATAAACTGGATTTTCTTTTTAATTTGCAATTCAAATAGAAATGTGGTATAGAAAAATAATCTTCCCATGAAAATGTTTCGTTCTCCCCTTCCAAAGGTAGGAAATATATGACCATAAGTACTATTTATAAAAGTCCAACATTTTGAACATGAAGAAGCCCATAGAATTGATCCCAAATAGTAATAACAGAGTCAGCCCACAAACACAGCAAATTCGTGAAATCCTTTCATCTGGATCTACCTGCTTGGAAAACTACCTCATCCTTCAGCCCTAGGTGGACATCAGTAACTTTCCGCATTCTCTTACCCCCTACTTCTGGCTAGTTCCTTCCATGCAACCTCTCTAAAATGTCTTAAAACCGTCCCTTCTTCATTCCCATTGCTCTTACCCCAGTCTGTCTTTCCTATGCCAATAGCCTTCTATCTAAAATCCTCTGTTTTATTTCTTTATTCTGGAAAATCAGAATAAACCTAAGATTGTTCAAACATCTAGGAGCTCAAGTCCTGAACATCACTTCCGCATTTATATAAAACACACGGACATTTACATCACATTTAGACAACTCGTTGCCTAAACATTTCATGTATTTTTATTTCTGTTTGGAATGAAGGTTAAAAATAATGTTTACCTAAAGATTAAACAAAATGTTTACCTGTCTGAAGCTATGTCACTGGTAATTTGGTGCTTCACTCCTGACCCATTTTTAATAGAATCCTGTCTTGTGAGCCCATGAGAGCGACTTTTCTCCACTGCAGGTACTGATAAGTCACCTGAGGGTCCTTGGAACTGGGCCTGCTCATGAACTTTCGCTTTCTTCTCCTGAGGCGCCTCCTCATTCCGCAGTCCTCGGAGAACCTTCTGATTGGGTTGCTGTGATATGTTAGATCCGCTATTATAAAACCACGCTCCTGATTTAGTGAGGATTTCTTGTTGTTTTCGGCACAAATTACATACCCACATAACCTGCACATGAATACACAGGGAAGAAAAATTAGTGTTTCCAAAAGTTAAACACAAATCAAAAGAGAAGACAGTTCAAACCAACAACAACAAAATCATATGGTTATCCTTTCTGAAGTTAAAATGTAATCCGGATTAACTGCTACCATTAATTATATCACATAATCTTCTCATTTTGTCAGCATAATTATAATGAAACAGGCAATGTTAACCGATAGCAGAAATACCAAAGGAGAGTCCCAAATTACTGGTTGTTTGTATGTATTCTTTGATTGCTTTTTATTTAAATTAAGGGCTTGGTGTAATATAGGGAAAATGGATTTTGAGGCTAGACAGACTTGTGTTTAAATACCAACTCCAGTATTAGAAACTGTGCAACCTTAAACAAGGTGCTGAACCTTCGTATCTATAAAAGTTTCCTCAGTGATAAAATAGGGAAATAGAGAGGATAATACTTTTTTTCCTATATTATTTTGAGAACTAAAGATTGGAAACAATTTATATAAAATGTCTAGCACAATCACACTAGATGTTAGACTTCTAGTAGATTACCTACTAATACTCGGTTAATCTCCTATCACCAATTAATGATATTATAAGCTTCTTGAAGGGGTATTTATTCCTTTTAAGTAGCTCTTAATGGCTAAAATAAAGCTAGCAACATTTTTGATCTTCAACATAAACCTATTAGTTGCTCATAATTTATAGAAGGATATTTGTTTTTTTTCTTTTTGTGATAACTTTAACCATTTTTAAGTGCACAGTTCAATAGTGCTAAGTATATTCACAGAGCAGTGAAACATATCTTCAGAACTTGTTCATCTTGCAAAATTTGAAATCTTACTCATTAAACAGCAAATCCCCTTTCTCCCTCCCTGGGGTAGGGAGGTAGGTAGGTAACAACCATTCTACACTTGATTTTTTAGTAGATACGTTTTTCAGATTCCAGGAATCTAAGAACATCTTAACTACTATCTTTGTAACCAGAAAACCTTCACCTTCTTCTAAGAAATCTCTTTCAATTAATCAGAAAAAATAAAATTATATATTCATGAAATAAAAGGTGAGTTCATGTTTCAAGTGCGTGTTTTCTGATGTTTACGTCAAATACTGAAACTTATACAGCTCTCAAGATCGCCAACACTTCCTCATAGTTTAAATAAGTTATAATAATAATAGATAGACAACCGCAGTGAAAGGAAGATTCATTATGGTATTTTCAACTGATGCAAAGATTTTTTTGTAAAATGCCATTTAAAATTTTTGCTTAATTGGCCTCATTCTCATTCATATTGTTTGTATAATTCATATCATACAACACTGTACTTAATTTTATATTATTTTGTTACCTCTTTGAACTGTATATACATTTCTTCCCCCCTCTCCCCCACCCGCCCCACTAAATTCAAAGCTCATTGGGGACAGGGTTTACATGGTCTATTAAGGAGACCTATCTATCATGGTCTATTAAGGAGACGCTATCAATCACAGGATAGTAAGACCTTCGAAATGCTTACTAACTTGAATTCTTTTGAAATCCTTTTTGGGGAAAGATGATAAAATATTGGATGTTACTACACTAAGATTTATGTTTCACTAATGTCCAAAAGAATTAGTCATCAATAATGTCAATATATGTGCCTATTTTATTTTTATAAGTAAATAAGAAAAGTATTTTTGATATGAAAATACCAAAATCTCACCAAAAAAAAAACCTCATAGTACAAATTTCTTTTAGTTTGAAAACTCATGAAATACAGCTCTCAAAAATGAAGTTTCAACTGAAATCTTCAGCATTTTGATGCCATCTTGTGACAAATGTTGGTATTGCAGATCTCTCTTAAATGTGAAAGGTAAACTAAATATAGAACCACAAAATAATGTTAAAATAAAGTTTGAATTTCAACTTTTCTGTCTTATTTTAAGCAGATTACTACTCATATTATACTGACAATATAAGCTATATGATTGCACGATATGACTTCATCTAAAATAAGTCAAGAGTACTGAGAATAATACCCTTTGTGCCTGGTTACTAAGGATGAAACAGAAGTGAGCTTGTGAGACAGACAAGTATCCAATCACAATTATCTGCAGAAACAACCTATTGCTGCTTCTTTGTTCATCACAAGGTAAGCAACTTACTTAAGCTCTTCTGGAGCAGAGATTCTCAAAGACTATCCCTGGGACAATGGATCCCTACCACCTGGGAACTTGTTTGAAGTGCTAATTCCCAGGCCCCATTCCAGAACTACTGAATAAGAAATTCTGGGGCAGGATCCAAAAATCTGTGATTTTTTTTTGGCCAAATCCTATAGGTGATTCTGATGCCGGATAAAGTTAGAGAACCACCGGTTGAAGCAGAGATTCCCAACTTGATAAGAGGAATGAGTGACATGTGTGCTCCTCAGCGAGTACAGAAGGCCACACGTAGCCTCGCCAATTTACCTCAGTGTGACTATTCATCATACAAATGGTAATAGTAACATTTCTGTGTAACCTGAAATGAGAACAAGACTTGGAAGAACGATGGGCTTCATTTTCCTCATCTGTTACCACCCAGGGGATATTGATATAAGATAAATGAGTATAAGGCTTGAAGGATGCTGTTAGATTCTTATTAAAGACTCTCGGTATTAATTCTCTACCCATACTCTCTGGGATACCCACCCTGGCTGCTACTTTTCTGACTAGATGCTATGTTCCCTCCTCAACTGCCAGCTCTTAGTATCCTCATATCCTAACACCCAATTCACTCTCCTTTCCTTCTTTTACTATCTCCTCCCATTCGTGAATTAATAGTTTGTTAATCTTTAAAGCTCAGTTAACAAATCCACTCACTTGAAGTAGTAAAGAGACTGACGCTTTCACTCAAAGTTCTCCACACACACAGCAACTTAACCTCTAACCTGAGAATACTGATCTCCATCTCACAAACATATACACATGTGTACATGTGAGATGACTTTTAACTAACTGCTTATGAAATTATTAATGTCTATCAGAGGTAAGGTATGTGTCTATGAAATGAAATTAAAGTGATTTGGGAACAAAATCACAGGGCTTTTGTTAATGAAACCCTTTAACCAATTAAGTTAATCAGCAAGTATATCATATGATGAACGCTGTTAAAAATATCTTAGTAAAAGTCAAACTGAGAAAGTCAATTATCATATGATTTCACTTACTTGTGGAACATAAGGAATAAGCATGGAGGACATTAGGAGAAGGAAGGGAAAAATGAAGGGGGAGAAATCAGAGTGGGAGATGAACCATGAGAGACTATGGACTCCGGGAAACAAACTGAAGGTTTTAGAGGGGAGGGGGGTGGGGGATTGGTGAGCCTGGTGATGAGTATTAAAGAGGGCACGGATTGCATGGAGCACTGCGTGTTACACGCAAACAAAGAACCACGGAACCCTACATCAAAAACTAATGATGTACTGTATGGTGACTAACATAACACAATAAAAAAAATATCTTAGTAATGTATATGCTTGTAAATAGCCATGGTTAGGGCCTATTAGTTTTGCTGATCTTCATAAAGCAAAAACACCAAGGCCCTGAGAATACAAAGACATATAGGATTCAAAGTTATAAGGTATTATTACCTTCATTTCTAAATATGTCAAATTTTTCAAAGTAATATAGCAATATTAAGAGATGGAATACTCTCTAATGACCCAAATTTGCCACTTATTATCATATGTTCTGCTCTACAAACATCCTTGGTGGGTTTAAAAGGGAGGGGAAAAAACTAAGGAAAATAGAAATATTTCTTTAAAATTATATAAATAATAAATGTGACAGCTAAGCTGAACAGCCAAAGAAAAGAAAAACAAAATTATGTCAAGTGCATACAATAATTTAAAAGAATTTAAAGGTCTGCAAAACTAATTTTCATCCTAAATAGGGATAATAAATAATAGAGTAATTCGGAGAAGCAAAGGATTGTTGCTTAGACCATAGACCAAGCTCATAAGATCCAGCTAACTCTGTACACACAAAAAATCTACTAGATTCCACTTCTAATCATTGCCAGCCTGCTTAAAAATGTGTGTAGTAGAGAATATAATTAGAGAATATAATTGATCAGCTTAATCTGTCATATGACTAGAAAACTGAAAGATCCTGGCTAACTATTAAATTTATTTCCTTTTTCCCCTAGGATGCTGCATTTCTCAACCTCCCTTATACTTAAAGATGGCCATGGCCATGTGACTATGTCCTGGCTATTCGATTATTAGCAATGATGTGTGCCATTCCCCTGACCAATAAAAAATTCTCATATAAATGGTGTCTGGGTGGCTCAGTCAGTTAAGTGTCTGCCTTTGGCTCAGGTCATGATCTCAGGGTCCTGGGATCGAGCCCCACCTCGGGCTCCCCGCTCAGCGAG
>CM052900.1:26604812-26674685 GCA_028534135.1 Potos flavus
AGGAGATAAAGGAGCCACAAAAAAAGGAGCCCAGGAACCTGAATGAGCCCTTGGAAGTGAACCTCCTGCTGATGGGCCATACCAGTGTGGACCTGCTGTAAATAAGAAACAAACTTCAACAATACTGAGCTACCAACACATTTTGAGTTTATCCTTCACAGCCAATAGCATTCCCTTAGCTAATTGAGAATCCTTTTAAACTACATGTTCTTGAATGTGTATCACCAGCACAGCGTTCGTATGTGAAGAACATTGCATTCCTAAACTTGCATAGGAAAGTTCTTTAGAGTAGTTCTGGAGCCAGCTTTCACCGAGTTATAAGAACCAGTGGTGCATATTTCTTCCCAACTCCACATTCAACACAGTAATGTGACTTAGCTTAAAATCAGCTCTGGAAGCATATTTAGACAACAGAAATTAGAAAATGTCACAAATCAGGGCTTTTTCTTATAGAAAACTCTTTGTTAATCCAACCAGTAGTATTAAAAGATTAATACTGTATTCAGTATTCGTAAGTAACCTTGCATAAAGCTGCAATTTATCATAAAAATTAATTCAGACCATAAAATTCCAATTTATTTATAGATGGGCAAATAGCTATTAACACTAATTCATTAATTATTTACTCATTCATACAATATTCACTAAATGCCTCATATATGCCAGGCACTACGCTAAGAGCTGGTAAATACAGTTCAACAGACACAGACTTTACTGGGGAATTTAAAGTATCATGGGAGAGCCAAGAAGCAAAACAAATAATTGCACAAATACTGTTTCTATTACAATTAAGATAAATTCTACAAAATAAATGCATTCACACCATAGATCCCTTGATGCCTTCTTCTCCCCTGGCCCAGGCTGTGTTTGAAAAAATGACAAGGATTCAGAAAAGATCTCCAAGAGACCTGGAAATCCAGGGAGGCTCAATCACAGCATCGCTCTGAATTGTTCCCTTCACCAGAGCCATGGTGTCTCTGTGTCTCAAAAGGCAGAATTCGGTGGAATTTGTGACTACTAATGGACGAGCCCCTCCCCCAGCACCATCATGGTAGATCTGCAAAGTTGAAGTACTGACCCATATTCTAAAGGTCTCAAGTTTTAAAAATTTGTTCCTTAAGCAATTAAGAGATCTCCGCAATCTCTATATCAGGCTTCTGGATCACAAAACAAAAATCAGAAATTTTGCTTCATCTAATACCCCAAGACAAACAGCAAGACTTTCCCAAATTCCCCATGAATTACAAGCATGGCCTCTCTAGCTAGCAAGAAAATTCTATATGTCTTCCATAAGTCTCTCTGCAGATAGCAGCAGCACGGAAGAAACCTTAACCTGGAACATCTCCAAATCTTAGTTGTTGCAAACTCTTCTCTGTTACCAATTGTTGTAGCTAGGAAAAATTAATTACAAGGAAACATAGCTTCTTTCTTTTTTTTGATCTGATTTTCCTCAACAGCATACTAGCCAAATTTTGTTTTTTAAAAAAACCACTCACATAATTTTAGCCTGTTAAATAGCTCCTTTGGATAAATTCTCTGTTTCTGATATTTCTGCCCCTTTCCCTGCTGTTTTCCAAGAACCTGTCTATGGGGCTTCTGCTGCTGAAATCTGCAGCTCATCTAATTCAGAGTCTGGTTCTTCTCAATTTTTGTAGGATTGTGCTCCACTACTGACTGAATCTCACCTCAGCTCCCAAGGCAATGCTGAATCCGCCTAGTCCCCAAATAATCCTCTATTCTGCCACGGCGCAAGCTATCTGTTCGGAAGCCTCTTCTGCAGTCATCTCATCCTTCATCTCTCACCCCTCGGGATAGGGCGGGTATCGTTGACAGGGACATGCAGCTACTTTCGTGTCCTCCGTGCCACACTGGCACTACAGATAGTTCTGGAAAGCTAATGCTGGCCTTTTCTTGGCCATAATGCCCTACTGAATTAATCTGAAGTAGCCATGCCCCGGTGGGTGCTAGAGCATCCCGAAAGGTGATCTCTTCCAAGAACCTCAAATATTAAGAAGGTTAAAATCTTCCCTTCGATTTAACCAATAGGCATCCTCCTCCTGGGTCAAAGCCTAGAAAGAAGCGATTAGACAATACCTCTGGTCACCTACTGGCCTTACCTCTGTCTTCGTTCTCCTTCCCTACGATGCACAAGGATAGAAGAGGTCAGCTTTTCCTTGACTTCCTTTTTCTGTAAACCTAACACTGTCCCTAACTCCCTTTAGGCTTGAAGTAATGAGCTTCAGGTTTCCCATTTCGTAGTTTCTCTTAACCCACCAGTGCCTTAAATGGCAAAAAAAAAAAAAAAGCAGCAGCAGCTGGATACGGATCAAAGAATCCAAACTGACAGGCACTTCAAATATAATATACCTATTATGCCGTGATTTGAGCATTGTCAGCTATGTTCAGAGATTAATAATTGCCTAAGTACAAAGTATGGACCAGATCCATATGTAGACAGAGAAGTCTGATTGCTCCGAGCAGGAGCTGTGGAATAAGAGGCTGGAGGACAGAGAAAAGGAACCTAGTCCAGGCAAAGTAGTCCCCATGGATTCTGACAATAGCCTATTCTACCCAGAGTTGATTTTACTTAAAGAAAAGATGTTAAAAGTACCAGATTTTACAGCAAAATTAACTGACGTCGGTAAACCAAAAAAAGAAGAACAAAACATCAAGGGTAGGAGGGCCTGAGGCAAACTTCAGAAACTAGAGAAAAGAGTCAGCTTGGGAGAGTCAAAAGGAACAATCTGTGTAATTACTGGGGGGGGAGGGGAGGTCACCACTAGGACCTATGGTTGACCTTTAACACTCTATACATAGCATGTTAGTAGGAAGCTAGTTCCTTTGGAAAAAAACAGAAAGCAGTACCATTTGAGTGTTCACCAAAAAGAGTTATTGAATGAAGATGAAACTGGTTTCAACTAATTAAAGAACTGAGGTGGTTAGGTCATATGAGTATTCAGTTACATGACCTTACAGTAAGTAACCAATTAAGTTAGAAAACTGAGACAATCAGATAATTGAGTAGCAATTTCAACAACATCATAATACCCCTAGTATGATGGGTTCATCTCATATTTTGGCAATTTGAGATGCCAAATATTAACTAAAAGACAGGAAATGATAATGAAAATGAAAGACAAGACAATTAAGTTGAAAATACAATGATTTATTACATTACCATGCAGTCAATATTACTTAAATTTCAGAAATCTGCCCTATTTAATCCAAACGAAATATCCAGTTGAGGAAAAAACATAATTTAACTTACACTTTAAAACCTCAGAGAGGTTAAAGAATTAAAAATTATACCACCCTGCCTAAACTTAAACCTTTACTCCTCTTTCCACTTTCCCTAAACTCTATTTTTATCTCTACATATTAGTTTGTTTTATGCCATGATATAATTCTTAATTTTTAACATCTTTCTGCTAAAACAGACAACTGTTATAGAAAGATTGTTTCTGCACCCAGAATTTTAGCTTATAAATTTACACAGCAATAAATTAAATTAAGATAAAACAGAGAGAGATGAAACTCTTAGAAAAAGAGACCACACCCGTGGTTACTAGTGACAGACTGGATGGAGGAAGGTGGTCAAAAGGTACAAACTTCCAGTTATAGGATAGGTACTAAGAATGTCATGTACAACATGAGGACTATAGTCAACACCACTATATGATATATAGGAAAGTTATTAAAAGAGTAGATCCCAAGAGTTCTCAACACAAGAAGTTTTTTCTTTTCTTTTTATTGTATCTATATGAGACGAGTATCTATTTTATCTATATGAAATGATGGAAGTTAAAAATAAAAAATAAAAAAAGATAAATTCTATTGTAGTAAAAGGTTTACTTTTGAATAGCGAAATAATAAGATAAAGTAAAAAGTGAAACCACCATCTGGAAGAGGTTTTATTCAAATGGGTACAGCTAACAAAGGGTATGCATTCAGAATATATGGAGAGTTTCCATAGTCAATAAGAGAGAGACAAACATCACAGTAGAATAATGGGTCAAGGAATGAATATGCAATTCCACAGAGGAACCAAATTAAACAATAAAGAAATAAAAAGGCGCTAGGGGGCTCCTGGGTGGCTCAGTCGCTTGAGCATCTGACTCTTGATTTCGGCTCAGCTCACGATCTCAGGCTTGTGAGATCTGAGCTAAGCTTGGAGTCAGCTTGAGATTCCCTCTCTCCCTCTCCTTCTGCCCCTCCCCCCAAATTAATAAATTAAAATCAAAACTAATAAAAAGGGGCAAATGTAAAACAATGAGTTACTATTTCACTTCCATCAGTTTGGCAACATTTAAAAGCCTGACAATACCAAACATTGGAGAGGAAGTAGAGGAACCCATACTCAACAAACATTCCTCCCAGGGCTGTAAATCACTTGGACCAGTTTGGGAAGTCATTCTGCAGTAGCAGGTGAAACCGAAAATGGCTCTCCATGTGTTCTACAGCCCAGAAGTCTTACTTCTACCCCAGAGAAATGCCCAAGCATGCACAAAGAGACATGAACACGTATGTATATGGAGCACAGCTTCCATTAGAAGAAATTTAGATCATCTAAATCAACATGACAATGGATAAAGTGTAGCATATTCATACAGAAAGATTCTATTCAGCAGTCAAAATGAATGAATTGGGTTTTGATGAATCTAAATGTTGAGATAACTCAAAATATAGAGTTAAATAAAACAAGCTTCAGAGAAATAAATACAGTATGATCCATGATACAGCATTAAAAACCTTGCAAAATAATACTATCTATGGATTAGCAGTATAGATGTATATCAGGGTAATTGCTCTAGCTCTAAAAAAAAAAAGAAATATATAAAACAAATATGGCAAAACACTAAGATTTATATGAGGTTGGTATTATTCTCTAAACTCGACATTTTTGAAATGTTTCAAAATAAAAAAGAAGGAAAAGAAAAAAACAGGAGGAGGAGTTGGGAATATATAATAAGGAATGTCAGACTAGAAACAATAAGGTTAACTGGACTAGTGAAAATATTTACTGATACTTATAATCACACTGGAAGTAAAGATGTATTTAACATAAATATAGTAGTTAGCTGAGAATCAATTACTGAATTTTCATACAAATATTTTTAAAAATACAACATAGCTTATTTTCAGGGGTTTTTATATGGAGGGTTGTGAGTAAAGGAGTCAATTTTATCAAAGGTAACCAACTGGCTGTACATATTTTGTAGTGTTGTTTTATTTTTCTTTTCATCAAAGCATGTGATTTATTTTAAAACTGTGTTCTAAATTGAATGTTACCAAAAAACTAGGGAAGTCGTTGCCAAAGTAGTCATTAAAAAGATTTTAATTGCATATTATTATCAGAATAAGGTAAGTGATGCCTTCATAATAAATATTTATTTGACTTTCAAATCTCATTTTAATTCACAACTGCATTTTAAGTTTAAATTTCTCTGAGTAATTTTTTTAGGACAACTCTTACAACAGTAGGTATGTCCAGCAAGATTAAGGAAAGTGAACGTTTCTGCAATTATTAAGTTTTTCCACTAGTCTGTGCTACAGCACTTTGTTCAAGCAGAACCCACTGGCTTCTTTGTATATTAGTACTATGTTGTTAACCCACTTTTACCCTAAAAATAAATTAAATTTCAGTTAAAAATACAGTAACTTTAACAAAATTAAAAAGTGAGTTCAAAGAGTACATTATAAAATGTGATATTAATTAGAATAATTATTTTTCACTGCATACTGACTGACTCAAAGATTTGAATAAATACAACTACCAGTCGTCAGTTTTCTTTTCCATCATTTAGAAGAGCTTAAAAGTTATGATGTCAAATTATAGAATTATAAAATCATTTCAATAAATTTAAAGTAAAATGATGATTTAAAGATGGGGGGAAGCAAGGTTAATTTTTCTTAAATAGAAAGCACATTCACCTGGAGGGTTTCATTTAAAATGGAAAACAGAATGTAACAATTTCTGATGAGGACATGTTATGAAAAGAAGGAGGCCAGAACATTTATATGAAGGTTATCAGATAGTAAAGTTGATGATACTTCATCCAAATTGAAGGAAATTGGGAGTATAAAACTAAAAGCAATCCTAACATAATACCAACAAGATATGGTGATATGGCAATCACTGAAACACTGGGGGAGGGGGGATTTTTAAGGAAGAGATAGTAATTCGGAGAAAAAATTTCCCAAGTATAAAGCTTCATTTACCTGTTTCTCAGATTCTTACTAGTAATTCTTTAAAACTTTAAAGTTAAGGGACAAAACTGTTTGGGATCTTCCACAGTTTCCTGTAAGTAAAATTTGAGAAGCCATAGACTACTATATGGACTTCCTTTAAATTGTACTTCTTGCTCCTGTAACTCCTAAAAAGCAATAACATCACTGATCACATACAGTGGTGTAACCTACTTCAAAACAGGGTTTGATATAAGGTGAATCCAACCTGACCTATCCAAGGGAGATTTTACTATTCTAAGAATTTACAATTCTATGGGGCGACTGGGTGGCTCAATGGGTTAAGCCTGTGCCTTTGGCTCAGGTCATGATCTCAGGGTCCTGGGATCAAGCCCTGCATCAGGATCTCTGCTCAGCGGGGAGCCTGCTTTCCCCTCTCTCTCTGCCTGCCTCTCTGCCTACTTGTGATCTCTCTCTCTCTCTGTCAAATAAATAAATAAAATATTTTAAAAAAAAGAATTTACAATTCTAGTGTGTTGATACTTACAACACTATCACAACACAAAATTAAGAACACAGCCTTATATCTAAAGCTTCAGTGCATTTGTATTTTGATTCATCTCAAATTTAACATGCCCAAACTGAATTCCAGACCTTCACCCCAAAAACTGTTCCATCCAGTCTTACTCATAGCAGTTAATGGTGACTGAATCCTCCCAGTTTGCCTCAGGCCAAAAATCTTAGAGTCTTTTTCTCCCATAGCCCACATAGATTCCACCAGAAAATCTTTTTGGTTCTACTTTAAGCTAGATCTACAGAGACGACATCTCACCATCTCCAACACAACCACCCCGGTCTAAGTTACCACCATCACCTGCTTAAATTATTGCAATAATCTCATAACTGGTCTCCCAGGTTCCATTCTTCGCTCACCTTTCCCAACAATCTGTCTCAACAAAACAGTCAAATAAACCCTTTACAATATTTTAAAACGTAACTCATATCATGCCACATTTTTGGTCAGAACCTTTTAATACTCTCCATTTTGCTCAGAAAAAATGTCGAAGTCCTTACAATGACCCAAAAGGTCCTTTGCGATCTCTCTCTGTCTCTCACTATTCTCACCCACTTGCTCATACACTTTCTTGCTATTTTCCAACATGTGAAGCATGCCTGTATGATAGGACTTTTGTATTCACTGTTACCTCAATCTGGACTGCTTTTCCCCTACATATCTGCAATGCCAATAACTCCCTCATCTCTTCCAAGTCATTGCTCAGCTGTCATTCATAAGTGTCACTCTTAATCCAAATTAGATTTCCAACACCACTCAAAAGTATCTAGATTTTAATTTTCTTCCAGCGCATTTATACCTTAATAATATTTATCTTTAATACTTATGTTGTGTGCATCTCCTAATTAGAATATATTCTCCAGGAAAGTAAAAGATGTTTGTCTATTTTAGTTTACTGCTCTATCCCATGTGCCTAGAAAACACCAAGACAAGTTCAAGGAATGAGTGAATTAATATATTAACAATAAGTACATAACAGGTTATATACTCCTTTCTTTAAAATGTTTGCTTGGCACAGATTTCTACAATCCAAATACGTGCGCTTTCATGAAATTAATTGTCTTTAAGAAAAAATAAAATAATATTTAAGAACTTTCCATATTCCAAATGTTTATCACTCTTGACTTTGGTGATGATTTCACAAGTGTATGCATTTGCTCAAGCCCATCAAATTGTTCACATTAAAATGTGCGCTTTTTTGTAGAACAATTACACCTCAATAAAGCTGTTTAAAAAAATTAAAAACAAAATTGTAGATACCGCCTGCAATAAGGACATGGATACGTTGACAGCAGCAAAATGACAGACTAAGTCAGTGCTTATCAAACAGCAATGTGCATTTGAATCACCAAGGGATCTCGTTAAAAGGCAGATTCTGAGTCCTGGGTCTGGGGGAAAGATACAGGGCAAAGACAATGTCTTCCAGCTAATACACAATGTAGTCAGAATTCAAGCCCCAGTCTCTAACGAGCAAGGGATACTAGATTTTTCACATTAAGTCCATACTAAATCTCATGTAGCCGATAATTCTGGTACCCAGTGTCAAATCTCTTTGACTTCCATCTGATTCTAGGCAGAGCTGCTGTAGACAGTGGTGGCAGTAACCGAACCCAAAGCAACTTCATAGCCACTGGGATGGATGTAATTTTTTTAAAGGAAAATAACAAGTATTGGTGAGACTATGGGATATTGTAACCCTTGTACATTGATGGTAAAGAACATAAAATGGAGCAGTCACTGTGGAAAACAGTTTAGCAGTTCTTCAAAAACTTATACAGAATTATCACATGACCCAGCAATTCCAGTACTAGGTAATATCTAAGGTAATTGAAAATGTATGTTCACGGAACAACTTGTAAATGTATGTTCCTAAAAGCATTATTCATAACAGCCAAAAAGTATAAGCAATCCAATGCCCTTCACTTGTTGAGCAAACACATAACGTGGTATATCCATGCAAGGAAATATTAATCAGTGATAAAGAGAAATGAAGTACTAATTCTTGCTATAGCACAGAGGAAACTTTATAGCATTATGCCAAGTGAAAGAAGCCAGACAAAAAAGGCAACGTACTATATAAATCTATTTATATGAAATTTCCAAAATAGGTAAATCTATTGAGAAGGAAAGTAGATTGGAGGTTATCGGGGTGTGAAGGGAGATAGGAGTGACTGCTAATGGCTATAGGGTTTCTTTTCAAGGTGATGGAGATGTTCTGGAATTCGATATTGATGATAGTTGCAAAACATTGTGAATATACTAAAAACCACCAACTTGTATACTTTAAAATAGTGGATTTGATGTTATGTGAATTACATTGCAATTTAATAATTTTTTTAAATACCCCTTCTATAAAAAATCCCAGACCCAGATGGTTTTTTATCTTTTGGGGGTTTCTCCACAATCAGATTCTGACCCAAAGATTTAAATGCAAAGTTGTTTGTTTATTTGAAAGATGATCCCAAAAAAAGTACAGTAAAGAGAGGGAAAGTGAAATATGTAAAAGAGAAAAGCCAATAAACAGTCAAAGAGTAGGTTATTTCTGAAGGCAAATGAAGCTTGCTTGGTCTTGACAGAACCCTCAGACTCATCACATTAAGAGGCAAGCAAGTGGGGTATTTATCTATTAGCTCATTGGTATTTCTGTCCCTCTTCCTCAGGTTAAGCCTACTTCATTGGCCATAAAATGTCATTAAGCAGAGAGATGTAGGAAGCTACTGGTATGTTCAAGAACCATTTGCAGGTGTCATCTGGGATGGGCTGAAGTCTACGAGTAGGGTACCTGTAGCAATTGCTATAATTTTGCTGGTGAATTCTACTGAAGTTTTAAGGGACTGTTATTAATTCAAATCCTATATAAATTATTTCATAAATTAAATTTTAGAAAGAATAAAAGTCATATATATATCTCATTTTATGAGCCAAATATAATTTTGACATAAGATAAGCATAGGCCAATTCTACTCATGTATTATGTAAAGAGAGCCAAAACATAAGCTAAAACTTAAATAACAAAATCCAAAACAACTAGAAAACATGTCCTATCACAATTAACCACCATTTAATCCCAGGAATATAAGGATGGTGCAATATCACAAAATTTAGTTAAACAATGCAATATAACAGACGAAGGAAGAAAAATCATATGATTATCTCAATCGATGAAGAAAAGCATATGATAAAATTTCACACCATTTTATGATTTAAAGTAACAGAAAATTAGGAATACAAGTATATTTCTTTAACTTGGTAAGAGAAGTAGGAATAAAAGGGCATTTCCTTAGGTTGGTAAATATTACTTTTTAAAAACCCCCAGCAAAAATTAAACTTAATGGAAAAACTGTAGATCTGTCTGACCAAATAAAACTGTCCTTTCTCAAATACTTCCTTAGAATATAAAATACTATATATTTGCAAGATAAGGTAAACAGAAGAATCTGATATATCAACAAAACTGTAAGACAAATAATCCAGAAATATAGATGCTGATTGTTTATAGAAGATAGAAATGAGACTTAGTTCAGTTATATTGTTAATGATTTTGATAGTTGCATAAATTGTAAATAAATAAAATGTGGGGGCTTTTCATGCCAATAATCTAGAGTTACCAATTTTTAGAGAATATTTTCAAATCGGACACTAGTATTACACCTCAATGTAACAGAAACTACAGGTGAACAAATTCACCTGGCAGTCTTGTTCTGCATGTAATCATGATTTTCTTAACTTAGTTTCTCAATACATCTGTAAGGTATTTATTCATAACTGGCAGATGGCTTGAGAACTTCCTGTTATATACACATGATACATACAATACCTTGTAGATTACTGATAAAAGTGGAGCTGTGTTACCAAGCAATACCAATACTTGCTTATTAAATGTGCAGAGTTTTCTTATGTATTCAGTGAACATCAGGGAGGCTACATTTATATACCAATAACCAAGCATGGTACTGGCTGAACAAAGTTTGAAAAATTAAGCAAGAACCTAATTGGGATTGCAGTAGTACTGAAAAATATCAGAGTGCCTAGGTGTCTTAGGTGAGCCTCCGATTCTTGATCACAGTTCAGGTCTTGATCTCAGGGTAGTGAGTTCAAGCCCCGTGTTGGGCTCCATGCTGGGCATGGAGCTTACTTAAAAAATAAATAAATAAATAAATAAATAAATAAATAAATAAATAAATATATATCTATATATATATATATAGATATATATTTAAAAAATACTGAAAAATCATTTGAGGATGAGAAGCAGTCAAGATTATCACTTTTAACTGGCATTGTTCTTTTTTTTTTTTTTAAGATTTTATGTATTTATTTACTTGAGAGAAAGAGAGCACAAGTGGGGCAAGGGGCAGAGGGAGAGGGATAAGCAGAACTGAAGTAGATCATACCTTATAAAGCCCATTCATTATATGCTATCCAATAATAAACTAATGCCATTTAATACCTTGCAATTTGTTAAAAGTTAAGAAGGGAGGTATGAGAATAGACAAGACATGCTCTTAGATATATAGTTCTCAGTGATATATCCAACCTGCGAAAGACTGCATTGCTCCAGAGACCCTCTGACACTTTGCTCTTAAGACATTATCATCAAACGACAGTGTGAACCCATCTCTCTTGCAGCATCATTTACTTACAAAACATTCAAACCCTAAAGAAATCTATTAATGTTACGTGAAGAAAACTGAAGATATTAGCAGCATACAGGCAGTAATCAAGACTGGCTTTGGAAAACGGTTACAAATTAACATTGCTCACTGGTAAAGATAGGAAATCCTTCATGAGAAAAAAGGTTATTCATCTGCTCCACCAATGAGTAGCAAAAAAGATATTAACTGGTGAGTCTGTAAGTATAATTTTATTAAGACTTTAATAGGTACCATTATATTTAGTAGAGTTCATCAAATTGCAGGAAGCAATATTCAGCAGCTTACGGAGAGAGAAGATACTACTTGCAGACAGAGTAATCTAGAGATGCTCCCCATCATTCCCAGTGATACGGAAAACAACATAACTGATAAAATTACGGCACACAGAGACTTTACAGGAATCAACTGGTGAAGAGACTTCAAAACTGTGAATACCCATATTCAGGCTGTTTTGGACTTAGTCGGCAATGTATTTAAGGATTTTTAATTCATGTAGGAAAGCCATAATCATACACATGACTACATACAAAAGATTAAAAAAGAGAAAAGTGCTCTTGCCCACTAATCATTCAGTCTATAGGCATTAACTAGGCACCTAGGAATAATATCTAGCCAGGATATGAAAATATAGAGTAAAAGCCCTTGTCTATTCTTCTTAGTCAGCTATATAGTCTGACTGATTGGCAACCATGGTCTGCTGATTGTTAAATAATTTGAACATCAACAATGTTAAGTATTATGTATCTCTTAGTAATTGTGTTAAATACTTATAATAAAGACATTAATGAAATACAGTCTCTGTCCTCAAGAAACCAAAAGGCAAAACATATAACTCAACAAATAATCACAGTACTATCTGGACAGTAATAGAAACATATAGAAAATACTGAGGAAGTACTGATTAGAGCTATTAGGGTTTATGAAGAAAGAAATATCTAAGTTGGATTTGGAAGAATCTGTATAAATGGACAAAATAAAGACAAGGACTCTAGATGGAGGAAACAATGAGTAAAAACACACAGAAGCATTAAAGAGAATTGTGTCTCCTTAATAAAAGATGTAGTTTCAAAGATGATAAATTTTAAATTATGAAAACAAAAGTAGAAGGAGGTGAAGTAGAGAATTTGGTAAAATCCCAACGATGGGAAGATGGTGGAGTAGGAATCTGTCTCTCCCCATCTAGACAACAATTGCACTAGCAGAGTCTGGCTAATACATCTATTTTGAAACTTTGGAGTTTATTGAAAAGATTACAATTTCCAGGTGAAAATCTGGTGGTAAATTGCAGTTACTTGCAGTCAATTTCAGTTTTCAGCACAGTGTCAGCTACCCATCCTCCATTTCCTCTTCTTTGGCTAGCATCACACATGTGTTCCTAAAGCAGTTTCACACACTTGCAGAGACCAGGGTGGGCAAAAAGGGAAATGCAAATCAAAACTACAATGCAATATCACCTCACAACTGTCAGAATGGCTAAAAGCAACAACACAAGAAACAAGTGTTGGCAAGGATGTAGAGAAAAAGGAACCTTCATGCACTGTTGTTGGGAATGCAAACTGGTGCAGACACTCTGGAAAACAGTACGTAGATTCCTCAAAAAACTAAAAATAGAACTACTCTACGATTCAACAATTTCATTACTAGGTATTTACCCGAAGAATACAAAAACACTAACTCAAAGATATACATGCACCACTATGTTTATAGCAGAATTATTTAGAATAGTCAAATTATGGAAGCAGCCCAAGTGTCCATGTAGATGAATGGACAAAGAATATGTGGTGTGTATATATACAGTGGAATATTATTCAGGCATAAAAAAGAATGAAATCTTGCCATTTGAAATGACATGGATGGAGCTAGAAAGTATTATGCTAAGCGAAATAAGTCAGTCACAGAAAGACAAATATCATATGATTTCACTCATACGTAGAATTTAAGAAACAAACAAGCAAAGGGGAAAAAAAGAGAGAGACAAATCAAGAAACAGACTGTTAACTACAGAGAACAAACTGATGGTTACCAGAGGGGAGGTGGGTGGGAGGATGAGCTAGCCAGGTGATGGGGATTAAGGAATGCACTTGTGATGAGCACCAGGTGATGTATGGAACTGCTGAATCACTGAGTCGTACACACGAAATTAATATAACACTGTATGTTAACTAACTGGCATTAAAATAAAAAGTTTAAAAAAAGGATCCTATCCTCCAAATATTATACACCTGTGCCCTGATCGTGGATTACTATGTCTGATCCAAGAAGTATAGACAAAAAGCAGGCAGCCATTATTGCTTGCACCTACCCCTACTGCTGCAAACACCTGCCTCTCTGGGTGAAGTTACCTCCAGGGGATTTAAAGAGCTGGTACCCTTTTTCTCCCTTCCTTTCCCATCATTTTTCTCTTTTTCCCCTCTTAGGAGCCAGATATTGAGACCATAACATTCAAAAGCAAGCATATGTTCAGGAAAGATAAAAAAATAACTATACATTCCCAGAGAACGGTGTTAGCTCAGGAAAGACCTGAGAAGACTTTAAGTTTATACCTCGGGCTGATCTTTGGCACAGAGACAGCCAATAACAATCAAAAAATAAAAACGATAACAAAATACCAATAAACCCTAAAGAAAAGAAAACCCTGATTTCCAGAGATACATTATTAGATTCAAATGTCCAATTTCCAACAACAACAACACAATCATGAGGCATAAGGAAAAACAGGAAATATGGTCCATTCAAAGGAAAAAAAAAAAAAAAAAACAGAAACTATCCTTAAAAAGACCTGGTGGAGGATCTAACAGACAAAGGCTTTAAAACAACAATCTTAAAGATGCTCAAAGAACCAAAGGAAGATGTGAAGAAAGTCAAGAAAATGATGTGTGAACAAAATGGAAATATCAGTAAACAACAACAAAAAAAAGACCTACATAAAAACCAAAAAAAAATCCTGGAGCTGAAGAGTACAATAGCTGATATGAAAAATTCACTAGAGGGAGGAGTCAAAGGGAGATTTGAGCAGGCAGAGGAACAAATCAGCAAATGTGAAGCGAGGGCAACGGAAATATTGAGCCTGAAGAACAGAAATCAAAAAGAATGAAGAAAAGTGAACAAAACTTCAGGGACCTTTACACACCATCAAAATGACAAATATGTGTATTCTGGTTGTCCCAGAAGGAGAAAGAAATGAGCAAGGAGAATATTTGAAGAAATAATGGCTGAAAACTTCCCAAATTTGATGAAAGACGTGAATGTAAACATCCAAGAAAATCAACAAACTCCAAGTACAATGAACTTAAAGAGACCCACAGCGAGGCATATTATAACCAAACCTTCTAAAGCCATAGAAAAAGAAAGAATCTTGAGAGGAGCAGCAGATAGGTAACTTGTCACATACACAGGATCCTCAATAAGATTACTAGATTTCTCATTAGAAACTTTGGAAACCAGAAGACAGTGGGCAGATACATTTGATGTGCTAAAGGAAAACTGTCAAACAAGAATCCTATATCCGGCAAAAGTATCATTCGAAAGTGAGAGAGAAACCAATCGTTCCTAGATAAACAGAAGAAGGGGGAGTTTGTTACCTACTTCAGGACATGCTAAAGGGAGTCCTCCAGGGTAAAATGAACACTAGACTGTAACTCAAAGTCAAATGAAGAAATAAAGATCTCAATAAAGGTAACTGCATGAGAAATTATAAAAGCTCATATTGTTGTAACAATTTGTGACTCCAGTTTTTATTTCCTACATGATTTAAGACATTAATATATATTTTGTTAATTATTAGTCTAAAAGCTAGCATTATCACAACTTCAAGGTGTAATTCCATATGTGGTTTTCTGCATAATTCAAGAGACTACTGCATTTAAAAGAATGATTAGTTTATACATTTGGGCACGCAATATATAAACAGGTAATTTGTGACATCAACAACTGAAAGGGGGAAAGATGGAGCTGTAAGGAGCAGACATTTTGTATGTCACCAAAGTTAAGCTGGTAAAAATTCAAAATTAGAGTTTTATTACTTTATAATGCTAAATGTAATCCCCTTGGTAACCACAAAAAAAGTTTTTACAGGAAACAGTATGAAAAAGTAAATGTTTCACTACAAAAAAATCAACTAAATACAAAAGACAGTAATGCAGGAAATGAAGGATAAAGAAGTTATAAGGCATATGGAAAACAAACATCAAAATTAAAGAAGCCCTTCTTAATAGAGAATTACTTTGTCAACGGGTTAAACTCTTCAAAGACAGCTATTTGAAGAATGGATAGAATTACCTGATCTAACTATATGCTCCATAAGACTCATTTTAGATCCAAAATCACAAATAGATTGCAAGTGAAAGGATGGAAAAAGATATTCCATGCAAATAGTAACCAAAAGAGAGCCAGGATAGCAATACTAATACCATACAGAATAGACTTTAAATCAAAAAAGTTACAAGAGACAAAGAAAGACATTCTATATTAATAAAATCTTCAATAGCAAGAAGATATAACAATTACAGACAATTACATATCTAATAACAAACCAGCAAAATATATGAAGCAAAAACTGACAGAATTGAAAAGAGAAATAGACAGCTCTACACTAGTGGTTAGACTTCAATACCACACTTTCAATAATGGACAGAACAAACAGACAGAAGATGAGTAAGGAAATCAAAGACTTGAACACAATAAACCAAGTAAACAGGCATATACACAATGCTCCACCCAACAACAGCAGACATATTCTTCTCAACTGCATGTGGAATATTTTCTAGGACAGACCACATTGTAGGTCACAAATTAAGTCTCAGTAAATTTAAAAAGCTAGATAATATACAAAGTTAGTATTCCAACCACAAAGGGATGAAGCTAAAAATCAATAATGAAGAAAAACTGGAAAATTCCCAAATTTGTGGAAATTAAACAATATTCTCTTATTAAACAATCAATAGATCAGAGAAGAAATCACAAGGGAAATTAGAGAATATATAGAGGCAAATGGAAAGAGAAAACTAAATACATATTTCTTATTACAAATCACAGTATCACAACCTCACTAATCATTAGGGAAATGCAAATGAAAACTACTATGAGATACTACCTCATACCCATTAGGGTAGCTACTATGAAAAAAACAAAAAAACAAAAAATAAAAAACAAACAAAAAAACAAAACAGAAAATAGCAAATACTGGTAAGGATGTAGAGAAACTGGAACACTTGTACACTGTTGGAAGGAATGTAAAATAGTATAGTCCCTGTGGAAAACAGAATGGCAATTCCTCGAAAAATTAAAAATAGAATTATCATATGATCCAGCAATTTGTCTTCTAGGTATAGTCCCAAAAGAATTGAAAGCAGGGCCTTGAGGTTGTTTGTAGCAGCAGCATTCACAATAGCTAACCGTGGAAGCAACACAATTGTCCATCATCCAGTAAATAAGCACAATGTGATACACACACACACACACACACACACACGGAAATATTATTCAGCTTTAGAAAGTAAGGAAATACTGGCATTTGCTACAACATGAATGAACCACGAAGGCATTATGCTAAATGAAATAAGCCAGGCACAAAAAGACAAATACTGTATAATTCCATTTATATGAGTTACTTAAGAGTAGTCAAAATCATAAAGATAGAAAGTAGAAAGGTGGTTGCCAGCAGCTGGGGAAGGGGGGAAATAGAGTAGTTAATGAGTACAAAGTTTCAATTTTATAAGATAAAAGGAGTTCTAGAGATAGATAATGGTGGTGGTTGCATAGCATTATCAATGTATTTAACACCACGGAACTGTGCACTTAAAAAGTGTCACAATCGTAAATTTTATGTCTGTGTATTTTACCACAATAAAAAAATTTTAAGAACAGAACACAAGAAAATCCCAGTGATGATTATATGCCATGATAACTAAATTTCAGTAGCAGTAATTAGCTTCTGCTTTACCCTGTCCTCTCCCCAAACTAAATATACTTAATCAAATCGATGGTTCTTGGATTTTCATAGACACTGTCTGGCTCTATTATGGGCTATTTTCAGTGTACTTCTAGTGAACATGATCTTACCTTCAGTCGGCCATTTCCCTGCTTTTTCAACATCACAATAAATTCTAATACTAGGCCATTAAGTTAACACAAGCCTCATCTGGTATCACCTACAACTAAATAAGTGTACTCTCGGGGTGCCTGGGTGGCTCAGTGGGTTAAAGCCTCTGCCTTCAGCTCAGGTCATTATCTCAGGGTCCTGGAATTGAGCCCCGCATCAGGCTCTCTGCTCAGAGGGGAGCCTGGTTCCCCCTCTCCCTCTGCCTGCCTCTCTGCCTACTTGTGATCTCTCTCTCTGTGTCAAATAAATAAATAAAATCTTTAAAAATATAAATAAATAAATAAGTGTGCTCTCAATTCCAAAAAACACACTGTTTTGACATTTTTTTTTAAAGATTTTATTTATTTATTTGACAGAGAGAAAGAGAGGACAAGTAGGCAGAGAGGCAGGTAGAGGAAGAGGGAGAAGCAGGCTCCCTGATGAGCGGGGAGCCTGATATGGGGCTCAATCCCAGGACGCTGGGATCATGACCTGAGCCGAAGGCAGATGCTTAAGGACTGAGCCACCCAGGCGCCCCTGTGTGGACATTTTTAAAAGGCACACAAAAAAAAACAGCAAATTCTTTTACGATAAGTACCTAAAGTGAAATTCTGGACAAAAAGGCCACCAAGCAATGCATATCCCGCCTAGCAGACCCAAGTCCCTGAAACCACTACCTCAGTCCCTGAAAGCCCACGTCAGTTACTCTATGGACAGCTAGAGCTAATGCAGAGCTATTCTTAGAGATCTAATTTGGTCAGCTCCCAGGCTGATTATACTCTGGTGGGCTCTCATATAAGCGTGGATCCAGAGTTTGTTGTAATGAAGCACTGAATCTAAATTCCCATTACAGGTTATATTTTCCTGTATCTACTAGGAGGGCTCCAGACCAGAGCATACCTTTCTCACCCAGGCCCATTTTAATCTAGTTCCACCATCCAATATAATAAGAATGACTCTCAAGAGTGGAACAGACCACAAGATACATGATTATGGCACTTAAAGACCTAGTCTGTGATGAAAAGAAATAGACTCTGAGCCATTAAGTACTGTGTTAGATTTAAGGTACTATATTAGGAAACAACAAAACTAAAAGACAATCTACTGAATGGGAGAAAATATTTGCAAATGACATCTCCAATAAAGGTTCGTATCCAAAATCTATAAAGAACTGATACAACACAAAACAAAAAAACCCAAATAATCCAATTTAAAAGTGGAAAGAAGACATGACCAGACATTTCTCCAAAGACATCCAGATGGCCAAGCGACACATGAAAAGATGCTCAACGTCACTCATCATCAGGGAAATGCAAATCTAAACTACAATGCAATATCACCTCACAACTATCAGAACAGCTAAAATCAACAACACAAGAGACAACAGGTGTTGGCAAGGATGCAGAGAAAAAGGAATCCTCATCCACTGTTGGTGGGAATGTAAACTGGTGCAGCCACTCTGGAAAACAGCATGGAGATTCCTCAAAAAAGTAAAAACAGAATTACCATATGATCCAATAATTCCACTACTGGGCTTTTACCCAAAGAATACAAAAACACTAATTCAAAAAGATACATGCATCCCTGTGTTTATAGCAGCATTATTTATAATAGCCAAATTATGGAAGCAAGTGTCCATCAAGAGATGAATGGATAAAGAAGTTGTGGTGTATATATACACAATGGAATACTACTCAGCCATAAAAAATAATGAAATCTCGCTACTTGCCACAATACGGATGGATCTAGAGGGTATAATGCTAAGTGAACTAAGTCAGAGAAAGACAAATACCATACGATTTCATTCACATGTGGAATCTAAGAAACCAAACAAAGAAAAAAAGAGACAAACAAACAAAAAAAGACTTAAATACAGAGAACAAACTGATGGTTCACAGAGGGAAGACTGGCAGGGGGATGGGTGAAACAGGTATAGGGGATTAAGAGTACACTTATCATGATGAGTACTGAGTAATGTATGCAATTGTTGAATCACTACATTGTACACCTGAAACTAATCTAACACTGTATGTTAATGATACTGGAATTAAAATTTAATAATAAACAAATCAATAAATTTTAAAAGAAGAAGGTACTATATTTTGTTCCTAGATATATCTGGTCCCTGAGAGGTGGATAAAAATTCAATAAATTTTAAATTAATAAATTTTAAAAGAGGAAGGTACTATATTTTGTTCCTAGATATAACTGGTCCCTGAGATGCAGATAAAAAAAAAAATCCCTCAGAATGCACACTGAAGAATGGGAAGTACTGATAAAGAGATGACTGTCACAGGCATCTGAATTAATTGAACTGTTCACTTTTATTTTCTAAGCTCTCTTAATACTAAATGACAGGCCCAAATATTGAAAACTTGCATTAAAAGAGAAAAAAATCACCTGGCCAGCCATTTTTATCCAAGCTCATGACTGACACACTTTTTTTTTTTATTTTAAATCATAGCGAAGCTTAAATCAAAGTGATTGAAATTTAAAATCTTGCCACTTTAATTTTAGTTTCATAATGCTATTCTTTCTTAAAAATAATAATTGTCTCATTTTACGTCTTCATTATTTTATCTGCTCATTTGGGGTTGAGGACAGGAGAAAATTAGTGATCTGCGGAAATTATTTCATTCGAGCACTTAATTATTTTTATATTCACGAATAGTTTTGAAATCTACTACAATATACCAAGTCCTGTGTGGCTTACTAGAGATACAGTGATAAAGAAGACAAACCAGTTCTTTTCTGTGGGGCTTGTGGTCAGTCTAGTGGGGGAGACAGATAATAAATTACCAAATATGCAAACAAGAAAACTATACCTGTGTGCTTGGGAGAAAATGAAGGGCAGTAGGATAGAGAGTAAGTGGTGCTGAGAGTTACAGCCTCCAGAGAGCAGCCAGAGAAGGCTTCCCAAAAGTGACGACAGGTGAAATGATAGCAAAGATGAGGATGGCTCTGCACAGGAAAAGCTGCTCAAATGCATGCCACGTAGAGGAGAGCAACATATGTCAGTGCCCACAGGCCAGAAAGGGCTTGGTAGCTCCAGGGACAGAAATGCCTGCGAAGGAAAGCAATGAGGGGGAGGATGGTATGGGAATGATGTTCAAGAGATAGTCAGAAGCCAGAAAGTGTATCACCTTCCCTGTATGTCCCAGTAAGAAGTGGTGGGAGAAAGCTCTTAAGGGATGTGAGCAGAGAAATGACATAATCTGATTTCGTTTTGGAAAAGATCACCCAAAGAAATGTATGGAGACTGGGTTGGAGAAAGGAAGCAGAGAGACTAACTGGGAGGTTATTGTAGGAATTCAAATGAGACATAGAAGCCACGAGGATTTAGTGATAAAATTGTTGAGAAGGAAAGGGGAAGAATGAAGAATTATGCCTAGGTTTTTGGCTCAAGGAACAGGGTATCCAATGATGCTCTCTTTGGAGGGGTGCACATTAAGTAGAAAATTAGACATATGACTCTAGAGTACAGGTCAGGACTAGAATATACATTTGGAAAACAAGAGTTGGTATGGACTAAATATCTGTTCCTCCCCCCTCAAATTTACAGGTTGAATCCTAACCTCCAAGGTGATGATATTAGGAGATGGAGCCTTTTATTATCATAAGGATGGAGCCCCTGTGAATAGGATTAATGCCCTTATAAAAGGGATCCCTCACCCCTTCAACCATGTGAGGACACAGGAAAAAGATACTGTCTATGAAACAGAAAGTGAATCCTAACCAGACACTCAATCTGCCAGTGCCTTGATCTTGGATTTACCAGCCTCCGAAACTGTGAGAAATAAATTTCTATTGTGTATAAGCCACCTAGTCTGTGGTATTTTGTTATAGCAGCCCAGATGGTCTAAGACATTAGTAAGCTGTGCAGATGATACTTAAAGCCACTGGGATTTCCCATATTTACTTTCTAATCCTTAGAATTTGGTTCACATTCAGTTGATCTTTAGATGAAATGGAGGGTGGTTCTGAGGAATACAAGCCTAATAATTCATAATACGCTCCTGCTCGGAAAAGCCTGTAAGTTTCTGTTCTAGCTAAATATTGCCCCTAGTATTAAAAAAAAAAATCCATAGGAATCATTTTTAGTGACAAAACTTGATTTGAGGACATTATACTATGCTTCATGAATCCCCTAGACCCTTCCCCAAAATATACCAAAATGCTTTTCCATATAAAAGCCCATCCTCAGATTAAAAGCAGTCAGGAACCCAAACTGAGCCAAACCTTGAATAACTCTAAAGAGAACAGGTTTGTCAGATTCATTCCAGCCAAGTCATAACTGCTCACAATAGGTGAAAATTAGTCGATGGTAAGGCCTAAAAAACAAAAATCAAAGCTACAATCTCTTCAATGCCAGAATACAGTTTTATGTTTCCTCACACTGTTAAAGGACTTGGGTAAGTCATTTCTTATAAACAACTAGACTTGAAACAAGCATAATTTCAAAGCTAGTCAAGTGGTCAGGTCTATTCTTGCTACTGACAAAATGGAACGAGCTATTTACTGTTGGACTGTTCTCGTCTTTACAACATGGCTTTATAAGTAACACAGCTTTGACGTAAAAAATATGTATATATTATCCATTGTTTTGTAGACATTTAAATAGTCTGAAAATTAGTCTAGATAATAATGTATAAAAGACAGCAAGTTTAAATGAAAGGCTAATCACACAGGGAAGGAAAAGCTGTGGTGCCAAAAAGGAAAATGGGAGTTACAAACCAGAGTAGTATGCTCAAAGACTGACACTGTGTAGTTTAAGACTTTAACACCTATGCAGGAACCACACAAAGATAACAAAACTAAAGCCCAGAGTCTGCACAGGCTAAGGAGTTGAATCTACGATGAGGCGCAATGCAGGGTACTGAGAATTCTGTGCTTTCAGTGAAGGGGTAAGCTAGAAAAATTTTATCTACGGACAGGGAAAGCACAGGAAGTACATCTCTGCTTACACTCTAGACTAACAAAGATGTTCCCCCCTGAGAATTCAAAACATTGTCCTGCACTTCACACAGGTTTATAATTTGCGGCATGATCCAGGAACCCACAAACCCATTTAGTCCAAGTTCTCAATCCAGCAAACATATGCTTCAAGAATATGGATGAAGTAGGGACATTTTCAGACACACGAAAGCTGACGTACTCGATCTTCAGCAGACCTGCGCTAAAAGAAGTGTTAAAAGATTTGGGCCGAAGGAAAAAGATACGTTTCCACAAGAAGGAATAAAGACCACTAGAAAGCATAAATGCTAGGAAAAGTCTGATGTTTAAATTTATTTATATATACATACACAGACATATAAAATTTATTTCTTAAAACTATTGCCTACTTACCGTTATTTTTAATGACAATGTAATGTGGGTTTTTAGTGTATAAAGTACATAGAGCAGGAGGGTGGTCATTGAAAGTAACCTGATGTAAGACTCTCGAAATTGCATGAAGTAAAAGAATATTTTCAGAGTGGACTGTGATAGGTTAAAGATGTATACCGTAATCTCTTGAGCAATCCATTAAAAAAGCCAGATAGAGATACAACTAAAAAGTCAATAGAGGTAATGAAATAAACTATGAAAAAAAAAAAGTCACTTAATATTTCCCAAAGGAGACAAGAGAGAAGAAACAGAGGAACAAAGAAAAGAGAGGACAAATAGGAAAAAAAAAAAAAAAACCCAAAACCAATAGACTTAAATATATCAATAATTACATTAAATGTTAATACACTCATTAAAAGCAGAGATTACCAGACAGGATACAAAAAGCAAGACCCAACTAGATGTTATTTATAAGAAACTATCTTAAAAAAAAAAAAAGAAATTATCTTAAACATAAGTCCTGTCAAGTACTTTTTTACTGATTTTATCAGTTAACACAGGGAAGGGTGTTGAAGTCCCATAATTCTGTGGATTTGTCTACTTTTCTCTTCAAAACTTCCAATAAGGATCCAATAAGGACAAAGACAGGTTCAAAGTAAGAGTATGGCAAAAACATTTACCACAAAAACACTAAGCATAAGAAAAAATTTTTATTTTACATTTTTCTGAAGGTTCTGGCTAATGCAATTGAACAAGAGAAATCATAAAGGAGGGCGTAGATTATATTATTATTTTCTTATGGTTTCATATTGCCAACACTCAAAAGAAATAAATGGCAAACTCTGAGAAGCAATATAATTCAGAAAGGTGACTATGTACAATAACATACAAAAATAAATATATTCCTATATAAAAATAAGTGAAAAAAGTAATAAAACATTTCACTTATAATTTTAAAATAAAATTATTGAGAAGTACACAAAATTAATATAAATACTACTGAGGGACATAAAGGAACATTAATAAATCAAAAACCATACTCTAATTTTGAATATATGACTTCATATCATATAGATGACAATTCTTCCCAAATTTATCCATAATTAAATATGATTAAGTAAAAATTACCTATATGGTTTATTTAGGACTAAACAAATTGATTCTAACATATAGAAGGAAAAATAAACAAGCAAGTATAGCTAGGAGAATACCTTGCAACCTTGGAGCAGAAAAGAATACCTTAAAATACAAAAAGCATTAGCCAATAAAGAAAAAGCTAATAAATTGGAGTTCCTCAAAATTAAATTTTTCTGTTCTCCAAAATACACCATTAAAAATTGAAAAAAGCGAGCCACGGAGAGGGAGAAAATATTCTTAATACATATATCTGATACTTGTATCTAGAATATAGAGAAAACTCTTGCAAATCAATAATAAAAAAGACAATAGGCAAAAGATTCAAGTAGACATTTCACAAAAGAAGTAAAAGGAATGGCCAATAAATGCTAATGATGCTCAACATCATTAGACATTCAGGAAATAAAAATAAAAACCAAACCACTTCGTGCTCACACCAAATGCTGGTAAGGTTGTGGAGTAACTAGAACTTTCGTATATTGCTTATGGAAGTGTAAAATTGTACATGAACTTTGGAAAACTGTTTGTAATAAATGTTAAATGTATACCTCACTTTTTGCCCCGGCAACTCTACTCTTCAGTATTTATAAAGAAAAATAAAATTATATGCCCACAAAAGACCTGGAACAATACTTATAGCATCTCTGTATTTTGTATTAAAGGGAATCTAGGAAGTAGTCATTTGGACTTTCAATAAACACCTCCTTAGTTACAAAGATTCATCATTTGAACTCATTAGACTAAAACCAAATGTGTCCACTCAAATGGGATTCTCCTATCCCCTCCTCCTTCCATCATGGATTCCATCCTCCCTATGTTTCCTGACACAGTATCAGAGAAGTAAACAGCTCTTTCAGATATACTACAGAACCTGTCTTTATCTTTAAAAATATAAACCTCACCTCTACATTTATATATACTCTAAGTTTTAGAAACACTTGAAACAACATTTTGAAAATAAATGCGGTATCTTAAAATACAGTATGGCTAACAGTGATAGCATGTAAGTTATCCTTGTTTATCACTTAAGACATACATCACTTTGCAGTGAACTTGCTATACAAGCTGTTTCTAAATGGTCAAGTGAAAAACAAACAGGCAAAATTATCATAAAATTCTGTAAAAGGGAATAGAACTTTGGAGTTGATTTTCCTTTTCTAGCCCTTTCGTTCTCTAGCTCTGTATTTTAAAACATACTGAAATTTCCAGTGTTTGCTAAAGCATCTTGCTTCAATATGAATACACAATAATAAAACTATTTTTGATGATTTTAGGACCTAAACACAATACAAGAGCTTTCCTCTCCTTTGAAAGCAGGACAAAGAAAAGGAAATACAAGCAGCTTCTAAATATGAAAAGATGCTTAACATAACTCACCATAAGATAAATGCAAAATAAAATTATGATCAACTTGATAAAGATAAAAAAGATGGACATATTGTGTTATCAAGGATGTGAGAACCAGCACCCTCACATACGTTAGTGGAAATATAAATTAATGCAAGCTTTAGAAAGGGCAATTTGGCATACTGACCAAAATTTCAAATGTTTTGCAATTCCATCTCAAGGAATTTATTCTGCAGTAATATTTGCATATATGCAATGCGACACATGTTAAAAATAGGTTTATAATAGCAAAAGATCATATATAATCTGATTAAATAGACTGTGGCATATCCATACATGTAGTAATGAATTCATTAAGATAAGTGTGATAATTCTATACGTACCAATATGGGAAAATTTCCAAACTATACAACTATATAAATAAGAGATAAAATTAAGGTGCAGAATATTTGTGTAAAAACTGTATCCCCATAAATATACCTCATAGTATATAAAAGAAAATGCTAACTGGCTGCCTGTAGGGAATAGAATGGAGATATTGGGAAACTAGGAGACTAAGGGCCAGGGATGGGAAAGAAACTTAGTTTCACTGCCTATGTTTTTTGTATCTTTTGAATTTTGTACCATGTCCCTCTGTTACTTACCCAAATACACAGTAATGTTCTTTAAAATAATTTAAACATTGTATATAGTGTAACATGGCAGTGAGAACTATTTATAGAGAGACATCGGAATTGGAGGACAGCATAAGACCAGAGGAAGAGTTAAGGCAATGAAAGGGTCTTTTGTGTGGGCATTGAGAACAGAGCCTGCTGTAGAGGAAGAAGAAAATGGAGGTATCATGAATATAAGTAATGAGTGTATCTTACCAGCGATAACACTCACAAGAAGTCCCATATGAAAAAGAACTGGTCCATAAACAGTTTTCACTGCCTCCGTCCTAGTCAGACAAATTAAACCAAGGCCTTCAGAGACCTAAGGAGACTCAACAGGGGAAGAATATACCCATGACAGTTAGACCATTACTGGACCCAATGACTATCACGGGGCAATCACCAAACCAATACCATATACTGCTCTATTTCATCTTTTATGTTAAAATATAATAAATTCTCTTATTTATTTTTAAAACATGATGATGGGTTTTACTTTCCTTTTTGGCACTTAGGAAAGAGGGTCCTCAGAGTCAGAATCAATAACCAAATACAACAACCCTATAGAGTAGGCACTGTTCCTGTATACTTATTTATTGCCTCCATTTTTTCTCTTTTTTTCTTTTTTTCTTTTAGTTTATATCTAAATTTCAGTTAGGTAACATACAGTGTAATATTACTTTCAGGTGTACAATATAGTGATTCAACACTTACATACAATTCCCATACAATTCACTGCAACAAGTGCTCTCCTTAATCCCCATCACCTATTTAACCCATCCCCTCACCTACCTCCCCTCTGGTAACCAGCAGTTTTTTCTCTAGAGTTAAGAGTCTGTTTCTTGGTTTGCCTCTCTCTCTTTTTTTCCTCTCCCTTTGCTCATTTCTTTTGTTTCTTAGATTCCACATACAAATGAAATCATTACGGTATTTGTCTTTCTCTGATTGAGTTATTTCACTTAGCATAATACTCTCTAGTTCCATCCATGTCATTGCCCTGAATAGCCAAAGGAACCTCGAAAAAGAAAAACAAAGATGGATCCATCATAATTCTGGACTTAAGTTATATTACAAAGCTGTATTGATCAAAACAGTATGGTACTGGTACAAAAATAAACACATAGATCAATGGAACAGAAATGAAAAACAGAAATGAACCCACAACTATACGGTCAATTTATCTTTGACAAAGCAGGAAAGACTATGCAATGGAAAAAAAAAAAAGTCTCTTCAACAAGTGGTGTTGGGAAAACTGGACAGCAACATGCAAAAGAATGAAACTGGACCACTTTCTTAACATCAAACACAAAAATAAATTCAAAATGGACGAAAGACCTAAATGTGAGACCTGAAACCATAAATCCTGAATCCTGAATCCTAAAGGAGAACACAGGAAGTACCAGGTTTGACATTGTCTATACCAACTTCTTTCTAGATATGTCTCCTGAGGCAAGGGAAACAAAAACAAAAATCAACAGTTGGGACGTCATCAAAATAAAAAGTTTCTGCACAGCAAACGAAACAATCAACAAAATTAAAAGGCAACCTATGGAATGGGAGAAGATATTTGCAAATGACATATCTGATAAAGGGTTAATATCTAAAATCTATAAAGAACTTATCAAACTCAACACCCAAAAAATGAATAATCTAGTTAAGAAAGGGGCAGAAGACATGAATAGACATTTTTCCAAAGAAGACATACAGATGGCCAACAGACACATGAAAAGATGCTCAACATCATTGATCACCAAGGAACTACAAATCAAAACCTCAATGAGGTATCACCTCACACCTGCCAGAATGACTAAAATCAACAGCACAAGAAACAGATGTTGATAAGGATGTGGGGGAAAGGGGAACCCTCTTACACTGTTGTTGGGAATGCAAACTGGTGCAGCCACTGTGCAAGATGGTATAGAAATGCCTCAGAAAGTTAAAAACAGAACTACCCTATGATCCAGCAATCGCACTACTGGGTATTTTCTCAAAGAATACAAAAATACTAATTCAAAGGCATACATGCACCCTGACACTTATAGCAGCATTATCTACAATAACCAAATTACAGAAATAGCCCAAGTGTCCATTGACAGATGAATGGATAAAGAAGATGTGGCATATATATTTAATGATTACTCACCCATAAAAAATATTTTAAAAAAGAATATTACCTCCATTTTAGAGATGAGGAAAGTAAGGCTTATAGTAGTGACGGAACTGGCCCAAATAATACAGTTAGTATAAGTGATAGAGGCTGGCTTTAAACTTGGGCATTCTGCAAGTAGAGTTTTTGTTCTTAACCATTTCATGTTGCATCCCACCTCAGACCCAATTAGGACTCCCACCACTCACTGTTAAATAGCACTTGTCATGAGAATGAAATGAAAAGTTTATCACAGTGCTCTTCATACATAACGATTGTTCAATAAAGTGAGCTCTTATTAATAAACACCTCCTTCTTGGTTTCCTAGAAGCTCTTTAAACTCCATATTGCTGTAACTACAATCATTGCATTTCCTTCCTGCCCCAAATATGCCCTCTATCATACACAAGCTGGCTTCAGCACAAATATCTTCATTCAATGCAAAAATCTAGTTGTAATCCTATACCACGCTTTTTCATCCTCTTTATTCAACCACTAAACTTCTCAATTTTGACTCTCAACTCTCAAATCACTTAACTCAACTCTCATCACTTAGTAGAGCCAATGACACTTTCTCCCATTTCAGGAGCTCAGGAGCTATGGCACTTAGTAATTATGGGAGCCGCACAGAGCATAAAGAAACAGGTCTCATTTCAGTTGTAGATTCAATAGAATGGAATATCCGATTGGAATAACTTGAGCAAAGCAAAAGTTACCTAGGCAGAGAAGTAGCAAAATACATAATCAAAATGTATGACCTGTCTCTGCTCCCAAGAAGTTAGCTATGCTGCAATTGTAAATATACATTGTGATCTCTCTAACTTCCTCTGATCTCTATCGTAGCCAAACTGAGAGTCACTTTAAATCAGTTCTTATTAGTAACATGACCTTCAAAAACCTTCAACATATTATAGTTATCAGTATTTTCACTTGTCAAATATATTCTTTATAATTTCCCTGTAGGCTATTTTATCTTACAGATATATCATTTCACAGAATTTTTACAATGTGAGTTTTAATCCCTTTTTGTAAGAGACCTAAATGAGATTTCCAAAGTTCATTTGCCCATTTACAAAAACTATGCAACTGATCAGGTGAAATGATTTTTAGTATTATAAATTTTTCACTGAATTTATAATATATAATATATCCAAGTAAGTATTCAGCAGTCCCTATATTTTTTTACTGATGTGATTTTTATTCCTGTCTTTTAAATAGGCACAATATTTTCACAGCTTTACAATTTACCTGTCTTTCAATTTCCCCTACTCAAAACTCTTCTTGCCTTTTTTTTATTGAAGTATAATTAGCATACAATGTTATATTAGTTTCAGCTGTATGAGATATTGATTTGACAATTCTGTACATTATTCAGTGCTTACCACAATAAGTGTAGTCACCATCTGTCACCATACAATGTAATTATAATATTATTGACTATTTCTCCTATGTTGTACTTGTCATCTCTGTGACTTACTTATTTTGTAACTGGAAGCCTGTATCTCCTAATCCCTTTTACCCATTTCACTCATTCCCTCCACCCTCTCCCTGTTTTCTAAATGCATTTTTTCCATATTTCTGTTGTAGGGTATGTTGTCTAAATAATAGTGTTCAAAATACTTCTATTTTGCTAACAAAAACTCTGGAGGTTTGTATAGTATTCTTACTGAAAATGTACAAATTCTGGTCTTTGTTAGACTTATAATAAGAGGCAGAATGGTAGTGGTAGCATTTAAACTTATGATTTTATTATAAAAGTTGGCCCTGACAGAGCTCTTCTATTAAAATTCTAGAACATATTTATTAATATCATATACATATTATTTTATTATCAAATAGAAATGCAAAAGCAAATAAGTTAATTTATTACTGTTAAGACAGTATCTATTGAAATGCAGCTCTATACAGCTATTGCCCAGATGAAATGGAACAAATATACTATAAACATACTTTCTTGCTGAATTGCAACTCCAAATGAGAACTACAATGAGCAGCTAGATAAAAACATATGTATGGAAGCCTGAATAATGTTTAAATCAGAAAAAGCATCAAATTTCAGTGAAAACAAAGGACTTTGCTCTGAATATCACAGCTGCAGCTTCAACCCAACAGATAACCTTTCTGTTTCTGAAATGTGAGAAATACTACAAGTCACATATCATCCTTCCACACCCTTCATTTCAATAACAATAACCACTAGTAACACTGGCATCCTAAGAGAATTCATCGCGGTTGTAAAAAAAGAAAGAGGATCCATTATAAAGACCATTATATATAATATATATATTATATAAAGACCACTTCTTTATATAAACAGATAATATTATCTCTAGACAGTGAAATGAGCATTACTTTGTTCCCAAAGCTATAATTTCATTTTGCTCTCACTAGACATGAATAGGTCAGTGTTTATTACAAGATAAACAGAGCTATGTTCTAACCTATGGGCAAATAATTTACAAGAGAGCTTTAGTTTCCTTATTTGTTCCACACAAAATTCAAAGAAACGTCCAAATTATTTTTAAAAAAATAATTCAATCCCTTTTTCTTTGATTCTATGTGAAATAGGATAAATTCATATTTAAGAAAATATTCTATCTCTAAGACCAACATATTCACATTAATTTACTGTTTGTAACCTGAGGTAATTTATATGTAATATATAAGCAGACATGTTAAGTGATCCTAAGTCTTCAAACATTTACAGAGGCAAAAGCAAATAGATGAGGATCTGGACAGTGATTAACATGTATTTCTTCCTTCTAGGTCCATATTTCTGAGGAACAACTCTGGATGTTTGTAGGAATTCTTCCCTGCTGCACATTACATCTCCACCAAGGTTTCCGTTAGGAATGCTTTTATCTATAAGTAACAGAAAATCTGACTGCTAGTGACAAGAACTAATTGAGGACGGGTACTTCTCCCACACTGAAGAAAAGTGTCCAATACTATTAAATCAGTAGCTCGGAAAGGTCATGCCTAATGATTCCAATACTCTTGGCTTTTCCTCATCTTCACGAGGGCTAGTAAAGCTCAAGATAACACTTTTGCATTAAAAGGTAGTGCCAGCTACATCTTTCGTTCTTTATCATGACTTTCTAGAAGCTCTCATACATTTTCTTTCATCTCATTTGCTAGAACTATGTCACAGCCACAGAACTTTGTCCCAGTTATAAAGAAATCTAGATATTTACCCAGTTATAAAGAAATCTAGAAATTTTGGTATTTTTCAGAACTTTGTCCCAGTTATAAAGAAATCTAGATATATACCCAGTTATAAAGAAATCTAGAAATTTTGGTATTTTTCAGGTCCTTTCATTGGGGATTCCAAGAGAGAAGGAAGTCAGGATAGTCATTGAACAGGTTCTAGAACAGTCTGCTCTTTCAACTAGTCAACAGTCTATACGTGTGTGTGTGCGTGTGTGTACATATATATACACACATGTCTATACATATACATATATATGTATATGTAATGTACATGTATGGATGTGTCGTGTGTGTACATGTGTATATACACGTGTGTGTATGCATATATACATATACACATATATATGTATACACATTACACATAACACATTTCGCTCCCTCCCAAAAGGAGATAGTCCCAAAGTCTCATCTAGTTACAAAATCTAGCTCTGAATCTAGGATCTCTGAGGCAGAGCAAATCGTTCCATCAAGGTCAAGTGTACCCGCACTGTGAACCACTGACTACACACTGAAAGACAAGTTATCTGTTCCCAACGCACTCAAAACACAACGATGGAGAACGAACAGAGTGATTGCAACAAAAACTCTTCATCCGAAACAGGAAGAAATCAGAAAGATACAGGGGTCAACTGTATATCACACAGCAACCCCTACATGGACATACCTTCATTTCTTTGGTTACCCTATCTGGCAGCCCCTGATTCAGCTCGTCTCTCTTGGTCATTTATGTCCCCAGGTTCTGTGCCCTTTGGAAGCATGTCCCTTGTCCATTATTCTCCTGGGCTGTATAAGAGACTGGCAGTGGCGAGTGTAGCCTTCCCGCATTCTGTACAGCTTGTAGCTCCACGACTAGTCTACACATCATACTGCTAATGTGAGGACAGGGTAGTGCCTTAGAGGCTGACTAATCACAGAATGTTTGCTACCCACGTTTGGGGTTTCTTTAGCCGCTAGCTCTATATGGCTATTTAAATTTAATTAAAATTAAATAAAATCTCCATTACAGTTCTTCAGCCACACTAGCCACATTTCACAGGTTCAATAGCTACCTGTGATGAGAACCTTCCGCATTGGATGTTAAAGATATAAAACACTGTCATCATTGGCGAAAGTTCTATTAAACAGTGCTGCATAAAAGAGTGTCACTAAAAAGTCCTGTTGAATTTTATTTGCAATGTTGCAAACCCACATTCTCATACTTTTATCTGTAAGCCTCTCTGTGGCTTAAAATTCTCATACTTTTATCTGTTAGCCTCTCTGTGGTTTAAAATACAAACTGTTATATTACGAAATCTTGTCAGGACATGAAAGTCATTTCGGTCTCATTTCTGGGATAGGTGTCAGAATTCATTACGAAAACTACAGATGATAATCAAACTATTATGTAGCCTGTGTTAACTCTGGACACAAAAGTAGCACGAAAGAGTCTAAAGGTTTTGAATCGCCTGAATTGCGCCACTTGAGAGTCTGCTAATAAAGTTGGCTGTTAGAAAGCTGGTGGGTTCTCTAGGGAACCTGCCCTGAATTGAGGATGATGTACAGTCTGGGACAGTTTCTACAGTAATTGAATGTATATCCTCAATACTGCCTTCAAAATTTAGTAGAATTCCTATAGCTTTAAAAAAAAGAAAAGAAGAAGGTAGTCACAGTATCTTTTCTTCTGCTCAGAGATTTCATTCTAAACCCATATCAGTATTTGCCAGCACCTGTATTATCCCAACCAAGTAACTGAAAACTGAACAGAATAAAAATGCTCCAACCAACAAAAAAAGAAGGTACTGTTGGAAGATATGAGCTAAAGGATCTCTCTTTGGGTATTATGCCAATTTGAATTTGGAAAACTTGAAAAGACCTCAAGTTTTAGTCTGACTCATCAAATGAATCAGAATAGAAAGATTTTATCTATGTTTGCAGGAAGTCACCAGTCTCCAGAGCAGATCCAAATCCAAATCAGATTTCTGCAGACATTAGCAGATTATTCAAATCTTGCCTGTGGTCAAATTTTATATACCTGAGTATTTTAAAATTATAATTATATCTAATATTCAACATGAGCATATAAGATAGATATTTTACCAATCTCTAAAATATATTATTAAGAAAAATAAAAATATATTAAATCTCAAATTAACTATAAATATACACTTCAGAAAATCCATGTTCAATGTTATCGAGACTCATTATTACAAAGATTAAATCTTTATATTAACTCAGAAACTTGAAAACTCTGACCAATACAATAAAGAACCATAATAGGATGAAAGGAATTCTTATCACAATGAAGAATCCTAGAATATCTCCTTTAAAATAAATATGAAACTCCAAAGAGGCAAGTTTTTTCAAGAATCAAATAAAGTAATCAAATTTTCATCTATAATATAATGTGTTTATCAGTAAAATCAGATAGCATGCTTAAAATATATCAACGTATAGCAATTATCATGCACTACAGCTATAAGAAAACACTTAGAAGTGTATAAATCAAATACAGCTATAAAATTAGAATTAGCAATAATAATGGCAAGAAAAAAATAATATTAGACAGAAAAAAAGACTCTAACCACTTTGTCCTCCTGGTGTGAAATCCACGAAAGCAAGTTAGAAAGGACAGAAAAGACAAAACAAAAAAAATAATAATTAATTCCATTCTTAAAACAAGTAAGAGTTTTTAAGAACTTGTTAGTGAAATAAAAATTCTGAAAAAGTCTAAGTAACATTTTGACTGAAATATAAACATTTTAAAAGGAAAATTTTTCCACACATTTCAAGCAAGAGCATGCCATATACTAGAATATATAAAGATATATAAACAATAGTTTCTATAAAAGCAATTAAATATACCATCAGAAAAATGAAAATGTTCTTTCCACAAATAAAATTCCAATTAAACACTCAATTAATCCAAAGAGAGAAGCTGAAAAATGTTAAAGAAAATAGCTTTTTTGACTACAGAGACAATAAAACATAGCATCGCTGTTTATCTTTAATTTCATCAAATACTGTCAAAAGTAGACAAAATTTTATATGAATTATGCATATCGCTTCTAAAAGTTATTTCTGTCCCATTAATTTAGAAGCCTTCTAAACTGTATAATTAAAAATTTTTAAAATTAAAATAAGATGTTATTGATTACAGTTGATAATATTGGATCATGGTTTCCCATTATAAATGTGGAAAATAAAATGGCAAGATGCATGATTTAGTCAAGAGAACATATTTAGATATTCTATAGTTAAAAATTGTTAAAAAAAATTGTTGCATTTCTCTTTACTTAAATATAAAATAATGATAACAGTAAAAGTGATAACATAATAATGATCTGATAAAAGAACATATAAATTAAAATTTAAAATCATGTGTTTTGAAGTATCACTACTTCTCTGAAAAATGGTTGATCTTATATAATACTTGTGACTAAGAGGAAGGACTTTGCAATCAGAGAGACCTATCTTAAAATTCCAGCTTTTTTTAAAATAACATTTCTACCTGTATACCTTGTGCAATTTTCTTAAACTCTCTAAGCCTTTACCTTCAAAATAGGGAATCAATATTCAATTTATAGGATTTTCTGAAATAAAATAACATGGAAATCTCTCAATACAGTGCCTGGTATAGAGTTCTATATCTAATATTCTAACCCATTGAAACATACGATATTGCCTAGAAGGGACAGAACTGCATTCTTTACATTATACTATGTTCTTGATTGCTTCATTTGTTACAAATGGTAAAACTAAAGATCATATAAAAGCTATTATACACAGTCCAGGACATCTATTGCTAATCATTTAGTCCAACAAAAGTCATTTATGAAGAACTCAGTATATATGTATCATTCACTAAACTAGATTTCTGGGACATAAAAATTAAGTAAGACAGTTTCTGCCACCAAAGAACTAAATGCAGTAAGAGAAAAAAAGCCATAACATAACAGAGAGACTTCTGAAAGCAGGAAAACAACAAAGCACTATAGAAACAGGAATGATTGAGGAGATAACAGGACTTTAAGAAAAAGGATTAAGAGAGAGTTTCTAAGATGCAAGCAGGTCTTTAAAGAATAAAGAAGAGAATGTCAAGCAAGACCAGTAAGGAAGAATATTTTATGCAAAGAACATGAAATATGCAAAAAGCACAAAAGCACAAACAAGGCTGGTATATTTGGAATACAAGTATGAGGGAATGACTAGATTATAACTGATATGTTTGAACCGAAGTCTCCATGGTTAACTAAAAGCATCACACTTTAACAAAAATTAATTCACATTGCGGAAATTTAAAAAATGAAATGAAATGAAGTTATAACTAACAAATTTGCTAAGTTAATCCCTCTGAACAGATAAGTTAAATTTCAGCTATAACATATATATGAAAAACTTAGCTATAAAACATTATGAAATACTATTGCCATCATATCTTTATTATCTTTCAACAGGAATAAAAAATAAATAAAAAAACCTATCATATGATTTATAAATAAGGCATAATATTATTACCTACTACTGATGAGTCTTCAACTATGTTACAAAGTACACACTGATTGGAAGGAAACAAATCTGGAAGCTGAGAGAACAATTAAGAAGATACCGAAATATGGGGTGTCTGGGTGGCTCAGTCAAGCATCTACCTTCAGCTCAGGTCATGATCCCAGGGTCCTAGCATGGAGCCCCAGGTCCAGCTCGCTGCTCAGCGGTGCGTCTGCTTCTCCATCTCCCTCTGCCCCTCCTCCCACTCATGCACTCTCTCACTCTCTCAAATAAATAAATAAAACCTTAAAAAAAAAAGAAGATATTGAAATTTTGGGGTAAGAAACAAATGTGAGAGCAGTGTGAACTACAGTAGTAGCAAGAGAAATGGAGAGAAGTAGACGGATTTAGGATATACTGAGAAGTAAGACTATTAATACTTGAATGAAGAAGTAGAGGAGGACTCCAAGTCTGGCTTGGGCAACTGGAAAGAACCATTCCTTGAAAGAAGAAACACATGAGAAACACACTTGGAAAATAATGAATTCAGGTACATTTGAGGTATCAATTAATACATGTAAACAGAGATTTTTCAGTAGGACTATACAGGTGGATTTGGAACTCTAAAGACTAATCTGGCTAGTAAAATCATATCTGTAAATCATCAGCATATATACAGTATTTAAGCTATAGGAGTCCATAAAATCCCCAGAAAACTGTTAGAAGAAAAGGAGGAATGAGAACGATGATCTCTAATCAAAATGGTCCTTCTCTTTGACCTAGTAAGCCTTCCAAGAAAAGAAATTCAAAACAGATTTTACTTTCTAATCAGATTTTAGTAATACAATTAAGTCACAAGTTTCACTGTATTTGTCAGAAGTGATATAAGGCTTATTAACAAACTGGAATGGAGTTGCATGAAAATCAAAGGGAGTGTATAAATATAAAATATTATCAAGGATCTCAGGGCAAAGACTGATGAAATATAAAAAATTATATTCTGAAATATAAAATATAAATATATGAAATATAAGAAATAACTTGCTGTGGAGAAGTATTTTCATTTTAAGCATATGGATAATTTGAATTTTAAAATGTTCTTTAGGGGCACCTGGGCGGCTTGGTTGGTTAAGCGTCCGATTCCTGATTTCAGCTCAGGTCATGATCTCAGGGTCGTGAGATTGAGGTGGGCTCCATGCTAAATGTGGAGCCTGCTTAAGATTCTCTCTCTCCCTCTCCCTCAGCCCCTAGCTCCCTTCTCTCTGCCTCTTCTCAAATAAATAAATAATAAATAAAGCATTCTTTAAAAGTGAATTTTATTGATCAATAAATTATTTCAGGTCATATTTACTAGACTCAAAAACTCTAATAACTTAAGAGTATGTCCAAAAGTTATTTATTTAAAGTTTAATACTATAAATATATATATTTAAAACTTCTTTTAAAAAGCTATTAAAAATGTATTTTATTTTCTAATAATTTTATACTCACCATTTTTCCCCATAATCAACTCTCCCTATGGTCATCTCTACTATCTTATCACTTCTGCTAATAACCAATTTACATTGCCTCTCCTGAAGATCAACTGAAGTGTTAATCTACCTTCTCATTATCATCTGCCAGTGACTATTCTTTATATAACTTTCCATTATTAGTTCCCCAGTCACCTACTAAACTAATGTCAGTTTCCCTCAGACTCCTTCTCTAGATATTCAATCATGTGGTGCCTGGGTGGGTCAGTCAGTTAAGCATCGGAGTTTTGATTTCAGCTCAGGTCATGATCTCAGGATCATGACATTGAGCCCTGCATTGGGCTCTGCTCTCAAAGCACAGAGTCTGCTTGAGATTCTACCCCCTCTTTTTCCCTCCCCCTCTGCACCTCCCCCTGTTTGCATGCTCTCTCTCCCTCACCCTCTCACTCTCAAATAAATCAATAAAATCTCTAGATATTGTATCTTTCTCCTACTGCTTCCTTCTCTGTATTGCCAAAAAGATAGATCCCTCCCTTTATATCAATGCAATATACTCTCCATAGTTAAACTACCATCACATCTCTCTCTTCTTGCCTACCTCGTATAATCAATCCTAAACCACCTCTCACACCACTACAATATTACTCCATCTTCTCTGTAAAGTCTAATCCCTTCTTCCAAGAATTGTAACAATTACATAGTGCCTATACAGCTTATCTTTTTTATTCATTCATTCACAAGTTTGGACTGCCATCTTCAAAAAAACATCGTCACAGTGCCGAGCCACAGCAAGGAACTGGACCAAAAGACAATGCCTACCCCAGAATAACGTAAGTTACAGTAAACAAGAGGACTTAGAGAAATAGAGTCACTTCATAATAAAATATTAAGAGTACTAGATTAGAAGTGTTCAGCATCCATTGAGGCACAAAAGAGTGAGTGATTAATTCACATGAGTTACCCAAAGAAAACGTCATGGGGAGATGATGCTTAAATCCAGAAAAATGAGTAATGTTCATCAGGTGGATAGGGGTTATGGGTAGGAGCAGGGTCTAGGGGAACGCAGAGCTGGAATTCAGATTAAAGTGGCAGGGTAAGCAAAAGCATAAGAGATAAATGGCAGTAATAATTTAAGAAAAAAATGCAAATAGTGTAGTTTGGCTGGGGCATACAGAATGGAGTGAAGCATGTGCCTTGAGTTAGGCAGTGTACGAATCATAGGGCTCTTTATGCCATTAGAAACTTCAGGAGTCATGATGACTTCATGAGTCATCAAAAAATGAGTCGCCATTAAACAGGTTTTAAGCAGAAGGTAAAATAATCAGATTTGCACTTTTCAAATATCACAATAGCAATACGTGAAGTATGTGTATGAGAAATCGAGACAAGAGCAGAAAGACCAATGAGGAGACTAACATTAGTCCAGGTAATAGAAAAGCCTAAATAAGACCGCAGTTGATAGTTCATACAGGTAGTGAGGAAACGATCATATCCAAACATTGTGAGTAAAGAGGGGTGATAGAAACCTGAAAGTATTCCTGGTTTTCTGGTTTAGATGACAGAGTAGATAGTGGTGCCATTCAATACGTTGAAAGTTATAGAAAGAATAGATCTGGGGGTTGTTGCAGTGATAGAAATACATAGTCTGTTCTGACCTAGTGAAATTCAGTGGTATTCTAATATATTTATTGAAAGGGAATTAAAAAGACAAGACTTCAAAAGAAGAATCTTATGTCCTTTTTTTTCCAATTGGGTCATACATTGATTTATTTAGATATATTTTTAAAAAGTGCATATATTTGTGTATGCAACTTGATGAGTTTAAATCTATGAATACATCCATGAAATCCTCACCACAATGACGTTAATAGACATATCTGTCACCTCCAAAAGTTCCTTTGTTCCCCTGTATGTCCTTTCTTTTTATGGATCAAGATTATTTTTAACTTAAAAAAAACCAAAAACATTGTTTCAGATAAGAGCTCATTTATTTTTTTGCTTATGTTTGAAGCTAAATATTTTCTTGGGATTGTTTGAAAAAGAATTGGGTGAAATTTATTGTGCATTCCACTTAAAAAGGATAGAGGAATTCATAACTATTTCTAACCCTTCTCTCACACATTGTCTGCGTTCCGTTTCCTTTGTGCTCCCCTGCCTACTGTCTGTTCAACTATGCTGCAGTTTTGGTGATATCCTGAATTTCTTTATCTATTAAACTACCGTATAGTCTACTTTTATGATTAGAATTCATTGCAATTGCTATTATTAATCTTCCCCATACAATCTAAGTAAAATCTATTGAACCTAGTGCTCATCTTTTCTACTGATAAGGAGCTTACTTCATTTATTGATGAGGATATTAGGTACTGAGCAGGATTCTTTCTCACAAGTAGCTAGGAGCAAGTAGACAGCAAGTAGATAGCAAGCTTTCAAATGCACATTAACCAACTATTGGTTAACAATGTGCCATTAACCAAGCATACCTATGCACCTGTTATATATCAGTAGTCTAAATATATTTTTTCTTTTCTCTAAAATAAATTCCTAAAACCATGTACCCCTCATACATTTTTAGGATAACATTTAAATTTTAAGTTTAAATAGTTAGAAAGGATGCATTTTCAGATATGTTGTATACTGTAGATATGTTTCAATTATATTTTTATCAAATTTTGGAGCTGCAGATTTACCTCATTCGATATATGGAATATGTCTACTAAATAACCTATTTGGAAAACCAGGTCACATTGAGAAACCATCAGACAAATATGTCTTTTTCTCCAAGAGTCCAACTTCATTTTTAAATTCAAATAAATGTGGCATTATGGGCCACCATAATCATCTCACATAGAAGTTCTAATTCTAAAAAAGAGACATGAGGCCCCAGAGTCCCACTAGTAGTCCACTTGCCTTAATGAAATAAGATGCTTCTCCTTTCTATATTTCTTACAAAATCTCTGCTTTGCCCTCAAGGAACTCTCCCTCAAGACAATACATTCTAGAATTGTCACTTTGTTTCATGCCCCAGAAATTTTCACATCCTGAGGCAATCCATTATATAAAGACTAGATTCACATTAGATAGGGTTAAGGAGCAGGCTTTTGGTTTGAAGAGCCTAAAGGCAATTGTAAAAGTGAGCTAGAAAGAAAATTCCACAAAACAGAAATGTTCCCAGGTAGATCAATTTTAAGAAAAAAATGGAAGAATACATATGGAAAGTTTTGCCCTTAAGTTATTCACATCCATCTACTCTCCAGAAAGCCTTCCTTCCATGGCAAGGGTACACTACCTCACTTTCCAGCCCACTGCCATATACCTCAGAGTATAAAATGCCTATGGAATCATCCAGAGATTGCTAAAGAGAAACAGTCCCAAACTGGTAACTATAATAGACTTTGTAAGCTTCCAAGCTCTTTTGGGTAATATTACGAACACTGAATCATGCTCTACAGGTGACGGAGGTGGGGGTGGAGCCAGGTGAAAACTATAAAAGATGCCATGTGGAGAAGGAATGAGCTCATGTAAACTTCACTGAAAATGTTTTCCCTTACGCTCCATTTGCAACATGATTTTGCCTCCTTCCATGATGCTCGTATGCATGAGGAAATATAAAATGTCCTAAGGCTCTGCAAGTTGGACTGTTTCTCACAGTCCCTATATTACGCTGTACCATTAGGGAGGCTGACATCAATGAGGGAAAATGATTCTTCCTTTTAAATTCAACAACCATTTCAAATAATATCCTCACACATTCTAGGTCATTGAGCCTACAGGCTTAAAATTGAGGATCCACCTGATGCAGTCACTGGCTTAAGGGTAGTCCTATGAATTATATAATTCTAATAAGGTTGCCTCTACCTATTTCTCAAATTCCTATGAACACAGTTTACTAAAACAGTGATGCCCTCAATATCTCATGTTCTGTAAATGTGGAATGGGATAAAAACCAAAGCTTGACACACAGTGTGCTAGATACAATAATATAAGAGAATTAGTGGAGTTTCTCAATTCCTTTCTAAAAATTATTTAAGTAGGAAATATATTTGACTATATGAATATACTTTTTAGGTACTTCAAGCATTACATGAGTTATTTTTAATAAATAATAATAATTTTAAAATTATAAAATGTCGAACCCAGTGAAGAGACCTTAGAAATCACAAACTGATGCTTTCATTTTACAGAGTTTGAAACAGAAGCACTAAGACATGAAGTGACATGTCAAACAAAAGTCACATAACACCAGGACAGAAATAAAACTTGGTTCTTTAATTGTCTCAACTTATGCCAATCTCTTCCTGGAGAATGTTAAGTATTTCCTAATATACTGGTATGTATTAATTCTATGAAATTTAAAAGAAAATTCAAATATGATATGCTTGCCTGAGGGATATGGGAACTGATTGTATATTACACCAGCGCACTAGCCAAAGATTTGCCCATAATCACAGTGACCTGAAATTTTTTTAAATTTTATTTATTTATTTTAAGTAATCTCTACATCCAGTTTGGGGCTCGAATTCACAACCCCGAGATCAAGAGTTGCATGCTCTTCCAACTGAGCCAGCCAGGTGCCCTGTGACTTGAAATTTCTAAAAAAGAAAGAACTACCCGAAGGATTGCAGAAATACTCTAATCATTATTTTATCTCTCAGTGCACAATTTAAAAATTAATCATTAAAATCATTCATATAAATGATACTTAATGACATGGTTATACAGTAGAAACATCTATATTATTTCACTCTTACCATATGATATATTGAACAATGTATGTCAATATATTTTAAGGGACTTCCTTAAGGATCATTTGCTTTTATAACCATTCTAAAGTTATAAGTCATTCTGCTTCAAATCTGATAATTTATAGCAAAAAAAAAATCACGTCTATTACATTTGTAAATTAATATAATTCTGAAAAATGTATATTACTTACTTTTTTAAAATTAGATATCTTTTCAGCAAATCGTAATCTATTTTTCCCACCAAAAAGCAAAAGAAAGAAAAAAATTAATGTTCCTATGCTTTGAAGCTTAAAGTAATCCTTATTGTAAATTGCCTTTCATGTCTGTCCTATTAGAATCACCATTCTATGACTACAAAATAATTTCTTCCTTATGAAGTTATTATTTTTAAATCTCAACTAAATATATAGCTTCAATTTACTAAGGGGGTATTATCTTAAAAGGAAATAAATGAAAACAACATTTCATAAAAACATATTGTATTGGTCCTTCCATATGTATTGCACTTCATTTATTCTTGCTGAATCATAAATGTACCTCAAAAGAGTTAATTAATTGTTAAGGATGGCTCCACATGAAAGAGCCTCAAAATTAAAACAAAAGACTCTTTTATCTTGTTCTCGTAGAAGATTACTAAAATAATTTTAAAATGCTTTATAATTAAATTTTAAGCTACAAAAATATTTGTATTCCCATTATTCTACTTCATAAAAAATGTCTGAACAAATTTCACTGAGCTCAATCCTTTGGGGCTGTGGTAAATCAAAAAGTGTATTCGGCATCTACTGAGAGCAAAAGCCTTCTATTACATAAGGCAACCAAGCATACATACGATGATCCAATTTAAAAAGAGAAATTGAACTCAATACTTTTTTCATTTAGAATATAGACAACCTTTATACATATCATACAAAGGAATGCTTCCTCAAGTAGATTATGAATAAAAATGTAGAAAAACTAATAAAAGAAATCCAAAGTTATGCTCCTTGAGCTAAAATCTAGATTATTTTTTTTATGTTTCATTCCCCTAATACTTCCCTCAGATATAAGAAAAAACATGAGAAAAGTGTGAAGTACTACTTCTTGTTCCCTCTTTCTTCCACAAACCATCCACCAGGCTAATCCACAACATACAGAGTTCTATAGTTGACTACAATAAAACAGACTTTCAAGGGGAATTCCAATTTTTCACTGTATTTAATTTACTAACAAGAACTTTGCTCAGCATAAAGTGACTATACATTAAAAACCAGAAAATACATAATCAAGCAAACTATAATCAGATGTCATTAGAGAATTCTATTTGTGGCCTAAATGGGGTAGCAAGAACAAGATTTCTCCACTTGCCTAGCAAACAAACATAATGTGGGAAAAACATACGAAGAAATGGTTTTCAAGACACTGGACATCAGGCAAAAAAGTACAGCGATAGCTGAAATATGGGAAACAAACAAGATAAGTTCTATAACTGCCCCAGCTTACTGCTTAAGAGACTTTCCAGGCAGCAGAGCAGTACAGAGGAGCTGAAGTTCAGCTTGGCAAACATCCTCAAGTGAAGAGAACAAACTGAGAACAAACACTCCGAGGAGGCCAACACAGCTGCATTCATAGGCCAACTTACCAGAGAAGAGGAAACTGCAGAGGGCGAACCCCACAGATCTGCAGGGAGTCCCTTCAAGTATTCAGCTAGTAATGACGAGTGAGCATGCATGTGAAAAAAGTCATCTGAAGGGTTAGAGAAAACAGTGGATGTTTCCACCATCAAAACTGGGAAAACTCTTAATTCCCGTCTAATAAACATATACAAAATTGGTTAAAGTACTCAGGAGAGAGTCAGGAAAACACATATCATAATGAGAATAATCAATCAAAACCAACCAAAAACTGACAGAGATGTTGAAATTAGCAGAAGAGAACATCAAAACAGTTATCACAGAGCATTTATTCCACATGTACAAAAACTTATGTAGCTCATAGAAGATATAAAAAGAAGTCCAAAGTTGAAATTCCAGACATAAAAACAATGTCTGAGATGAAAAAATAAGCAGATACAATATTGCCAAAAAAAAAAAAAAAATGAGTAAACTCAAAAGCACAGCAATAAAACATACTTAAAGTGAAAAGCAAAGAGAAAAATAAAATTTGTTTTAATGAAAAGAACATAAGTAAGCTGTAAAACAACTTCAAGCAGCCTAATGTATGGGTAATGAGAGTTCCTGAAGGAAAAGAGAGAAAGAAAGCCCAATAAAAATATTTGGTACGTGGTATGGTGAGCGCTGTGTATTGTGTAAGACTGATGAATTACAGACCCGTACCCTGAAACAAATAATACATTATACACTAAAAAAATTTTTTTGAAGAAATAATAGCCAAAATTTTACAAAACCCTATAAAAACTATAAACTCACAAGTCAAAAAAGCTCAAAAAAGCTCCAAACACAAGAAAGATGAAGAAAAATACACAAAGAAACATCATAATTAAGTTTCACGTAACCAGTGATAAGAAGAATTATCTTAAAAGCAATTAAACAGAGAGCCTGGGTGGTGCAGTTGGTTGAGCGTTTAACTCTTGGTTTTGGCTCAGGTCGTGATTTCAGGATGATGAGATGGAGCCCCACAGTTGGCTCTACACTCAGAGTGGAGTCTGCTTAAGACTCCTTCTGCCCCTCCTCCCCATCCCTACCCCATGCTCAATAATAAATAAATAAATCTTAGAAAAAAGAGCAATCAGAAAAAAAACATATATACAGAAAAACAAAGATAAGAATGGTATCACACGCCTAATTTGAAACAGCGAAACAACATCTTTAAAATACTGTAAGAAAACAACCCTCAATCTAGAATTCTATACCTAGAAAAAATCTTAAAAAACAAAAAAGCAAGATTTTCAGCAGAAAAAGTTTATTCATTATCAGCAGACTTACACTACAATAAATATTGAAGAAACTATTTCAGGCAGATAAAATATGATACCATACAGAAATACAGATCTATAAAAAGAAATGAATAATATTAGAAATGATAATGATGATGGTAAATATACAATATTTCTTTTATTATTTAAAATTCCTTAAAAGAAAAACTTTTTAAACAAAAAAGAATAATTCAGTGTAATGTCAGGTTATAAAATAAGTAAAAGTAAAATATATCATGCCATAACATAAAGTCCAAAAGAGTAGAAATGGAAACACACTATTAGAAGGTTCTTATACTATACTATACATAAAATGATATAATATCAGTTAAGGTTGATGATAATTTAAAGATTTATACTACTAAAGATTTATACTACTATCCTGAAGGAATTAATAAAATGACAAAATAAAGAACCAAGAAAGCTATAAAACAGAGTCACAAAGCTAACGAGGCAACAAACGCTATAACCTGAATCATAAAAAGTGCTTGACTAATTCAAAGGAGACTAAAACAAAACAAAAAAGAAAAACCAAAAAAACAAAAATCAGGTAGTACAAGTAGAAAAAAAGGAAAATGATATAACCAAACAAATCATATCAAAAATTATATTAAATAAAAATTATCTAAGACTCCAATTAAAATGTAGAGATTGTCAGGTTGAATAAGAAAGCAAGGCCCAATTATATGCTGCCTATAAAGAAAATACTTTAAATATGAAGACACAAATTAATCTACAGTAAAAAAGAAAAATGTAAACCAAAGTTGGAGTGGCTTTATTAAGATTAGACAAAGTGGATTTCAGAGCAAAGAATATTACCAGGAATAAAGGAAGCCATATAATGGTTATAAAAGGGTTAATTAATTAATAGAAACATAATAATCCTAAATGTTTATGCATTTAAAACTAGAACTTAATAAAATATATAAAACAAAACCAAAAAGACATAGAACTGCAATAGGAAGGAGACTAATTCAAGTATAGTCATATATTTCAATATCCTTCTCTTAATAATTGAGAAAATAAATAAGCAGAAGATCAAAAAGGATATACTAGACTTGAACAACTCTATCAACCAACATGACTTAGAGGACATTTAAAAACACTCCATCAAAAAATTAAAGAATATATATCCTTTTCAATACACACACACTTACCAAAATAAACCATATACTGATCATAAAATAAGTATGAATACATTTCAAAGGATTCAAGGTATTCGAAGTATGTCTAGGACCACAATAGAACTAAATTAAAAATCCTTACCATAATGATCTCTGGAAACTCCCTAATATGTGGAAAATAAATAACATACTTCTAAGTTATTCATGCATCAAAGAAGAAAAGGAAAACCTGTAAGTATTTTTAAGTGAATGAAAATGAAAGACAACATATCAGAATTTGGGGGATGTCACCAAAGAAGTACTTAGGGGAAACTGACAGCATGTAATGCCTATATTAGAAAAGGAGAGACATTTCAAAGCAAAGACCTCAGCTCCCACCTTAAGAAACCAGAAAAAGAGAAAATTAAACCCCAAATCAGCAGAATTAAAGAAATAATTAAGATCAAAGATGAAATCAACATTTGAGAAAACCAATGAAACAAAAAACTAGTTATTTGGGAAGATCATTAAAATTGATAAATTTCTAGCCAAATTAAGCAGGAAAAAAGAGAGAAGATGCAAATTACCGATATCAGAAATGAAAAAGGTAGCATCACTACAGAATCTACAGATATTAAAGAATAATAATGGAATACTGTGAACAGGTTTATGCCAATAAATTTGACAATTTATGAGTATCTGAAGAAATTCCTTGAAAAATACCAAAGCTCATTCAAGAAAAAAATAAATGACTTGAATAATTCTATATCTGTTAAAAGAAATTAAAACTGTACTTTAAAACCTTCCCAAAAATTAAACAGCATGCCCAGATGGCTTCCTTGATAAAATCTACAGAACATTAAAGGATAAATAATACCAATCCTATAGAAACTTTTCTAAAACACTGAAGAGAGGGAAATACTTCCCAACTCATTTTATCAGGCCAGCATTACTGTGATACCAAAATCAAAGAAACACATTACAAGAAAGGAAAACTACAGACACTAACATTCATGAAGCAAAAACTATAAACAAAACTTTAATAAATCAAACTCATTATTACATAAAAGGGTTAATCCATCATAAGCAATTGGGATTTGTCCCAGGAATATAGTTGGTTTAGCATTTCAAAATCAACCAATGTAGTTCATTACTACATTAACAAGCAAAGAAAAAACATAATTAATTTCAATAGATGGAGGGAAAGCATTTGATGATTTCCGTCATATACTCCTGATGTAAAAATAAACAAATAAACCAAAAAATCTCAGCAAATTAGGAATAGACAGCATCTATGAAAAGCTAACAGCTAATATAATACTTAATAGAGAAGGACTGAATGCTTCCTTCCTAAGATCAAGAACAAAACAGGGATGTGTGCTCTCACCACTTCTATTCAGAACTGTGCTGGAGTTTCTAGCCAATGGAAGTAGTCGAGGAAAAGAAAAATAATCAGGTAAACTAGGGGGAAAGGTTAGGGGGAGAAATGGAAAAATTATTAATTCTGGGCAAAACAAAACAATGAGAAATGGGAAACAGTGACACAATGGAGTAATGAAATCACACAGGAGAACAAATCTCCATAACTATGTCTAAGTAATGTATGTACAAACATCAGCTTCCTATTTTAAAACTGCCTAAGTAAAGAATTGAGTGATAAAATACTAGAGAGGAAATAAATACAAATTCTAAAGAACTTAATGAGAAAAACATATTATAATACTGTTTTTGCTGATTTCAGCAAAGCATTTCTTGAGCAGCATTAACATATTCCCTAAAGTGAATGGATAAACCACAAAAATCTAACATAAAACATCTCCTTAACATTTCTTCTTTAAATTCCATAGTCTAATGTTTATTTCATTAATGTTAAAACAAAAATAAATGGCAATGTAGCTTCAAAAGCTGTAAAATTATAAAACACAGACTCTCTAAGCTGGGAAGAGCTTCTTTTGAAAGGAAAGAAAACAGGGGCCAAAGGATGAGTAGGTCTACAAAATTATAAAATAATGTATAGGTAATGAAAAAGCAGTGTCACTGCTCTAACATTAATCAGTTGTGTGACTTTAAGAATGACCTTTAGTCTCCCTGAATCTGAGTTTTCTGCATCTCTAAAATAAAAGAGTTAGACCAATTGATCTCAAATTTATCTTCATCATCTTTGAAAGTTTAAGATCCTATGATTCTAAACAAAATCTTTAGCTAAAGGACATAAACAATGAAACAAATCCTTCAACTGAAAGGAAAAATTAAAAATTTCTTTTATCTCAAATGAAGACACTAGAGGTTTTTTTGTTCACTGGTTAACCGGAATATTAATTTCAACTGTCTGCTTTATTTTATTCACAATTAGTTTAACTATATTATAAGCTTAGCAATAATAGAATTATATGTAATTTTCATTCTATACCTTGTTTGAACGTAATGACACTCGACCTCCACAACGAGCACAGAACTTTGTTTGGCAATATGAACAGTTATGGCCACATCCATCAGCAAATTTTGTTTTGTGGCAAATACCACAGGTTGGGGCATCACCCTTCTGTTCTTGCTGCTGTTGTGATTCTTCTCCCATTTTCTTCACCTGCTCCTTGTACATTTCAAACTGCTGATGAAGTTTTCTGCAGAGAAAACAGATAAGAAAAATTTGGTTGCCTGATGGTCTCAAAAGTAATAATTACAACAATCTATATACAATTTTATATCCAAAAATTTCATAAAATGAGAATAAAGAATAAAAATTTATTTTTTTGAATAACATCCTACATGGCACATCACAAGAGTGTTGCAACTAGTTCTGCCCTCTGACATACATGGTAATTTAAGAGCCAATTAATACATGTTAATAGAGATAGCTCTTTAAGTTATAATTGTAAAATTTCTATCTACCACTTGTAATATATTTTCAATCATATGCTCTAAAATATTTAAAATATTATTTTTCAAAGGTTTAGCTTCAGAAATAGACTGAGCTGATTTGACTTACACAGTACAGCCAAAACCTATGAACTTCAGATCTTTGAGACAACTCTCAATTGGAGTGATCTTAAGAATCCAAACAGAGGGGAAAACACTGGATGAGTGCTCTCACTAATTGTTTAAATCTGTTCAACAGTCTGGATATTAGTTGGCTTTAAAAATATTGTGAAAGATTAGGAGCCTAGCAAATAAGGCTGTGCAATTAAAAGTAAGGCCAATTTTCATCTTAAAAACAAAACCAAAAAATGAGAAAAAAGATGCCTAGAAAAGGGTATTACTTACTCTTTAAAAATAAATCATGATAAAATTTTTCATTTCCATTATCTTCATAAAGGAAAATTTTAAATGTTTTAAAACTATAATTAACTCTGCTTAAGACTTACAAAGCTGTAAATAACATCACTCCCAACCTAAAAATGACAAAAGGCTAAATAATCTACAAAACCATAACTTTTCTTGAGCCCATCAGAGAGTTGAGGATATAAGGCAAATGAACAATCTGAACTCCCAAAAGCAGCAAGCCCCTCCAAAGAGAAATGAAATACACTGTTTCACCACTGGCAGAGCAGAAGAGGAGAAAGAGGGGCCACCATACAAGCAGGTAAGAGGAAATTAGTTAAAGTTTTAACAAATTGTAAAAGGCCAAGTGTGGGCTAACATGACAGTTTGGAATAGCTAGGGGCCCAGACTCAAGGAAAGTTCACATTCAACCACAAGCACTTTTTTGCAGGTCTCTACTGGTTACTTAGGAAGAAGACTGGGAGCAGGGCATAAGAACAAACAACTCTTTGGGGGTACATATGCGTAGGTGTAAGAGAGTTAACTAGTGGCTACTAGAGTACAGGCACAATTCCCCAGACCATCTCTCCTAAAAATGTCAAAGCTATAAGCCACAGGGAGAAGGAAACTCTGTTGTCCCCTGGGCAAAGGCAAAGATCCACTGCAGCTAAGGAAAAGGTTAAAGGGAAAAAACCTCTACCCATGAAAGAGGGACAGGAAACCATCTTCAGCCAACAACCTTTACTCAAATCAAAGGCCTTTCATAAGTAGGGGAGGGATGGAAATTCCTGTCCCAAACCTATCAGAGATATAAGGCAGATTTACTTCTATAGGAAGAAGGGCCTAAGAACTCTGAGCAAACCTCAGCCATAAGGCCCAGATGGATAGGTCCTATCAAAGACGGAAGGGCAGGAAAACTTAACAACAAAACACCCTTGCCCCTGCCACAAACCTAGAATCAAGAAATATGCATAATGGGAAGGGAGCAAGAGCATATGGAGAGATGCCCCCTGTGGAGTAAGTAGATGGAAATGGCTGAAGGGGTAGCAAAACACTGAAAAAAACTTCTAATACTCCTGCATTCTTCCAGTAGCAGTAGCCCACAGGAGGAATTTGGAGGAATTTGAAGACTGTGATGCACTAAAGATAATGGTGGCAACAACAAAATCCAAACCTATCTGATCTTCTGACCTGACGATGACTTAATTTCCAACACTAACAGTCTGACAGAAAAGGCATTCCCACTTTAAGGCATAAATATAATTCAAAACCACGAGACTCAGGGGAAAATAGCAAGGAATAAACCACCCATTGTCAAGAGATAAAATAATTAACGTAATTAGATTCAGAGATGACAAGGATGATGGAATTATCAGAATTATCAGACAGACTTGAAAATGATTATAATTATTAAGGTAAAAGATTCATAGAAAAAAGGGGACAATAGGCATGAATAGATGGGGTACTGAAGCAGAAAGATAGAAAGTGTAAGAGTCATATGAAAATGCTGGAAATAGAAAACATGGCATCAGAGATGAAGAATTTCTTTGATGGGCTAATGGATATGCTTGAAAGAACTAAGGAAAAGATTAGTAAACTTGAAATAAGTCAATAAAATATATACAAACAAACAAAAAAGAGTTGGAGAAGGAAAGAAAAAAAACAAACAGAGCATCCAAGAGCTAAACTGATCTAACATGTGAAACTGGTGTCCCAAAAGAAGGAGCACACAGAACAGAGGAAATATTTGAGGGTATAATAGCCATGAACTCTCCAAAATTAATGAAAGTCACCAAATCAAGACACATGAACCTCACAGAAGCTTTGGTAGAACAAACACCAAATACACACACACCTAGACTCATCATAGTCAAACTGCTAAAAACCAAAGAAAACTATGAAAGTCAGAGAAAATGATACATTATATGTAGAGAACCAATGATAAAAGTTACAGAAGATCATCTTTCAGAAACCATGGAAGCTAGAAGACTTTGGAGTAAAATCTATATGAAGAACTGATAGAAGAAATCTGTCAACCCAAGATCCCATAGGCAGTGAAACTATGCTTCAAAAAATAATGGCAAAATAAAGACTTTTCAGGCAAAGAAATGTTGAGAGAATTTATTATCAGAAGACATTAGCCACAGGAATTTAAAGTAAGTTCTTTAGGCAGAAGGAGCATGATATTCCTTGGAAGTATGCTACAGAAACCTGGAACACATAAAAAATAAACGCTTATATTAAAAAGAAAAAAGTCTCAAATCAATTTCCAAAAAAAGAAGAGAAAATTAAAACCAAAGAAAGTATTTTTAAAAAAAAGTTTTTTAAAGTATAGAAGAAATCCATGAAACCAAATGCTGCTTCTTTAACAAAAAAAAAATCTATAAAATCTATAAACCTCCAACCAAAATAATTAAAAAAAAGAAGATAAAAATTACCTAGAGCAAGAATGATAGAGGGAACATCACTACAGACTCCACAGTTAATCAAAATTAAATGCAAAAGATTACATGAGAAAACTATTGCAAAAGATTACATGAGAAAACTATGAAAAATTCTATGCCCATCAATTCTGTAGCTTACATAAGAAATAGACTATCATAAAATAGACTATTTCCTTAAAAGACTGAAACTGGCACACCTCACTCAAGAAGAAACGGAAAGACTGACAAGTCCTATATGTGTTAAAGAAATTTAATTCCTAGTTTAAAACCTTTAAAAAAAAAAAAACCTCTCATTCTCACCGGCTTTATTGATGACTTCCACCAAACATTTAAGGAAGAAATAACACAATTTTACATAATCTCTTCCAAAAAATAAAAAATAAGGGACCACTTCATAACTAATTTCCTAAGGCAAGCATTACTGTGATACCAAAACCAAATACAAATATAATGGAAAATTATAGACCAATATTCCTCATGGGAAGATGAAAAATCCTCAAACAACATTATCAAGCCAAATCCAGAAATATATTAAAGAATAACAAATCACAAACAGGTGTACCAGCTTGTCCTGGGAATGCAAGGTTGATGCCACATTCTAAATTCAAGCAATATAAGTCACCATATTAACAGACTAAGGGGAAAAAACTATATAATTATGTCAAAATATACTGAGAAAGCACTTGACTCAGCAAACTAGGAATACATAGAAACTTCCTGAATGCAATAAGGGTTGCAACAGTCTACACCTACAATTAGCCTACAGCTAATATCATACTGTATTGTGAAAGATTTAATGCTTTCCCTCTAAAGTCAGGAACAAAGCAAGGTGTTCTCTCTCACTACCCCAATCAACATTGAACTGGAAATCCTAGTCAGTGCATTAAAACAATAAAAAGCATAGAGATTGGAAAGGGGGAGAAAAAAATTGTGTGCAGATGGCATAATTATCTACATATAAAATCCTAAAGAAACTACAAAAAATCTCCTATAATAAATGTGCTTTAGCAAGGTCACAAGATACAAACTAAGTATATCCCCAAAACTTGTATTTTTATATACTAGCATTGCATAATTGGAAATCAAAATTTTAAAAAGTAGTATGCAATGGCATCAAAAAAACAAAGAAAAAAACACATATAAATTGAATATATACAGGCTTTGGACGGTGAAAACTATAAAATACTGATAAAAAGAATCAAAGGAGATCTAAGTAACAGGAGAAATATGCTGTATTCATCAATGAGGAAACATTATATTGTTAAGATATCAATTTTTTCCAAATTTATCTCTCAATTCAATGTTATCTCAATCAAAAACTCAGCACGATTTTTTCGAAGAAATTGATAAGTTAACTCTAAAATTTATGTGGAAAAGCAAAATTCCTACAATAGGCAAAATATTTTGAAAAAGATGTTGCAGGACTTATACCACCTGATTTCAAGACTTATTATAAAAACTACAGAAGTAATCAAGTCAAATATAGTATTAGCAAAGGATAACATATACATCAATGAAATAGAATAGAGTCCAAAATAGTCCAATACTTAAATGGTCATTAATTTTTTTTAAAAATGTGTCGAGGCAATATAATGGAGAAAGAATAATCTTAAAGTTGAAAATAGAGCTACCCTACCACCCAGCAATCACGCCACTGGGTATTTACCCTAAAGATACAAATGTAGTGATCCAAAGGGTCACAGGCACCCGAATGTTTATAGCAGCAATGTCCACAATAGCCAAACTATGGAAAGAACCTAGATGTCCATCAACAGATGAATGGATAAAAAATACGTGATGTATATATATACAATGGAATACTATGCAGCCATCAAAAAACTAAAATCTTGCCATTTGCAATGACATGGATGGAACTAGAGGGTATTATGCTAAGCGAAATAAGTCAATCAGAGAAAGACAATTATCATATGATCTCTCTGATACGAGGAATTTGAGAGGCAGGGTGGGGGTTCGTGGCAGGAAGGGAGGGAAAAATGAAACAAAAATGGGACCAGGGAGGGAGACAAACCATAAGAGACTCTTAATCTCAGGAAACAAACTGAGGGCTGCTGTGGGGGTGGCGAGGGGTGTGTGGATAGGCTGGTTGGATGATGGATACTGGGGAGGGTATGTGCTATGGTGAGTGCTGTGAACTGTGTAAGACTGATGATTCACAGACCTGTACCCCTGAAGCAAATAATACATTATATGTTAATAAAAATAAAAAATAAAAAAAGAATAATCTTTTAAGCAATGAGAAATTCATGTGCAAAAAAAGTAATTGGAAACCCATGTGTTAAAAAAAATGAACCTCAATTCATACTTTACACCTTATACAAAAATTAACTCAATGTATTATACAACGGCAATCAACAGATTATAGAACTAAATATAATGACTAAAACAATAAAACTCCTAGAAAAAAAACATTGAAGGAAATCATGACCTTGGGTTAAAAAAAGACTTCTTAGATAGGCTAGGTAAGGATGTCTTCAATAGAATGTAAAAAGTCTGATCCAGAAAGCAGCCATTGGCAACATGTTAAATAAATAAGCATGGCTGTGTTCCAACAAAATGTTATTTATAAACATGAAATTTTAATTTCATGTACTTTTTATAGTCACCAAATGTTATCATTAAAAAAATTTTTTTTCTATGATTTTAAAATGTAAAACCATTTTGAACTCTCTGCTTACATAAAACCAGCCGGTAGGCCATGTTTGGCCCATGGGCCATAGTTTGCCCACTTCGATACAATGTAAGTTCATTAAATGACATTCTAGAAAAGGCAAAGTTATGAGGACAGAAATCAGACCAATGGTTGCTAGGGACAGCAGCAGAGCAAGGGAATGACATACAAATGGGCACAAGGAACTTTTTGGGGTGAAAGAAATGTTCTATGTCTTGCTTATGGTAGTAGATGTATGTTTTTTCAGAATTCACTGAAGCGCATCCCTCAAAGGAGTGAATTTTACTGTAAATAAATTACACCTCAAAAACCTTGACTTTAAAGAAAGCTAGCTTCAAAATGCTAACCTAAAGTCAGTAGGTAAATTAAAAATAGAATTCTATGAGTGAGGGGCGCCTGGGTGGCTCAGTGGGTTAAAGCCTCTGCCTTCGGCTCAGGTCATGATCCCGGGGTCCTGGGATCGAGCCCCGTATCGGGCTCTCTGCTCGGCAGGGAGCCTACTTCCCCCTCTCTCTCTGCCTGCCTCTCTGCCTACTTGTGATCTGTCAAATAAATAAATAAAATCTTAAAAAAAAAAAAAAAAGAATTCTATGAGTGAGTCCATTATATCAACTTAATTACAAACACATACTTCCTACTTCACACCTAATATCAATACACTTAAATAGCTATGCCAGTTTAACTTTTTCTGTAACTTCAGATAATACACTGTTTTTTCCCTGATTATCTCCCACCAAAGGGAAGCTCTGCTAACACAAAACAAGCATCACTACCCATAAAATGTGTACCAGAGCAGGCATAAGTTCTAGCGGACTACTGGATGAGCTCTGCACCATTTAAAAGAATTATCTTTCCATGTGTGAGATATATTGTACATTTCTATTGTATACCTGTTGATACACTTACGATGGCTGACATTCGTCTCAGGAAATGGCTGAACCCAGCCAGGAGAAGGAGAAGGCAGGAAGAGGAATATGAGAACCAGCAAGATTTTGTTTCAGTTCTAGAGGCATTGAAATACTAGGCTAATTATCAAGGCATCCTGAAACAAAAAAGCAGTCTACTTAAGTGAACTGTGCTAAAATAGAGTGTCTCAAGGGAAGTGGAAGCCCCTTTCACACATGGCCCATCATATTAGTTGCAAAGTTAGGAATCATGCATCCTGAAGAACTATTTAAAGAACTATTTGAAACCCTCTTACAGAGAACTGTAGAAATCCCAGAGACTGGAGCAGTAAGGCTGCAGGATGGGATCCAATGGTCCCAGCTGTGGGGAGAAAAGAAATAAAGAAGATGCAATCCAGGGAGGACATGACGACAATAGTCTAAGGCAAGAAGAGAAGATATAGAGAGATTTTGTGTGTGCGTCCTTCCAGTTCTATCAAGCGAAAAACTACTATACGTAAAAGTGGTGGTGTACAGGGGTGCCTGGGTGGCTCAGCCGGTTAAGCGTCTGACTCAGTTTCAGCTCAGGTCCTGATCTCCCAGTCTTAGATCGAACCCCACATAGGCTCTACGCTTAGTGTGAAGTCTGCTTCAGATTCTCTCTCGCTCTCCCTCCTGCTTGCTCTCTCTCCTGCTCACTCTCTCTCTCTCAAATGAACAAATAAAATCTTTAAAAAAAAAAAGTAATAGTAATAATGGTGTACAGGCAGATTAAGGAGCTAAACAGGAGACTCCGATTCCTTGCTGAGAAGAGCATATCTCTCCTTCCCATTTATAAATAGGCAAAATTCTATCTCTGCTTCCTCACCCCATTCTTCAACCAATCTAATCTAGTTTCCAGTCTACTTACTAATTCTCACAAAGTTCATCAATGGTCTCCCTGTACCTAAAATTAGTGAGCAAAATGTTTACTCTTTATCTTACTGAGTTCTAACAATATTTGAAATTATGTTCAACTATATTCACTGCCCCCTTGGCTTTCACAATGCTCTTCTCATTTTCCTGTATCTGCGGCCTTTCATTTTCTTTCTCCTTTGAAGGTCAAGACTCAGGCCCTCTTCTCTGTTCATTCTATAGTGTCTTCTTGGGCAGTCTTATGCCCTATCCAAGGCTTCAATTTCCACCTACCTATAAATTACTTATAAACGTAAATGTCCAGCTCAGACTTCTCCTCCGAGCTTTAAAATTCAATTGCCTACTCGACATCTCTATTTGGAGATCTCAATGCCATCTGAAATGCAATATGTGTAAAACTGAAATCATCATTTTCCTACACAAACCAGATTCCCTCCCAAATGTTCCCTATTTCAGTAAATGGTGCTACCATTCAATTACATGGTCTGAAATCTAGAATTGTTCTGGAACTCTCTCTCTCCTTCACAGGCATAATTTATCTATCACTAAATCCTTTCAGTTTTACTTCCTACATGTGTCTGGAATCCTTCCACGTGTCTCTAAATCCCCCGTGAATACCATGGATCTTGTTACCACCCATGCTCACCTGATCGCCTAGTGAGGCTACTTACTTCCACACTTCTCTCCCTCAATCTGCTGTATACACTACAGGAAAACTTAGCTTTCCTAAAAGACACGGTTTAAAATACTCTACTGGCTTCTGATTGCTCTTAAAGAAAAAGAAAACACTTCTTATGAAGTCCTACAAAGCCCTGAATTTCAGTTCTGGCATACATTCCCTCTTCAACCTCATGTTTTGCACTGTTTCTTTACCCTCATTCTGTTAATGTCATTCTGGCCTTCTTTCATCCTTTAGATTTATCATTGTGCATCTCATTACTGGTCTTTGCACTTTATACATGCTCTTGCCTCCACCTGAAATGGATTGCAATGCACACTTTTTTTCTTTCTTTCACTTTTTCTAAACCTTGGGTATCCAGAACAGAATTGCTCATAAGCTTGGTAGCACATGTCCATATCTGGCTCCTATTTTAATTAATTATTTTCCCTTCCCCAATGTGATTTCTCTTCCATCGGGTAACCAGTCTTGTCAATTTACATAAATGGCATTGTGCCATTTACTAATTTCTGCTTCTTGGATTTGCCATTCAACTTTACTTTTTTATATTTAAATCTAAACAAACTATAAGTAGTGCATAGGATATTTATGGTGTATCAGGTAGATAGGTACTATTATTATTATTTCCATTTTTATTCCTATTCTTTATAGAAACTATTTTACTCACGATCATACAGATGGTAAGTCGTTAAAGCCAGATCCAAATTCAGTATTGCTTCAGAATCCATGCTTTTAACCACTACGGTTTTTGCATCTAGTTCATGCATTTTAATGGATGTATAATGTTCTGTTTACATAAATCACATTTAATTCAATTTATTTTTTTAAATTTGGCCCTTCATCATTTATTATTATACATATTTCTGTAATGATATATTTATAACCCATATACAGACATACCTCATTTTATTGTGCTTCACTTTATTGTACTTTGCAGATACTGTCTATTTTACAAGTTGAAGGTTTGTGGCAACCCTGTACAGAGCAAGTCTATCAGTCATTTCTCCAACAGCATTTGCTCACTTTGTGTTTCGGTGTCATTTTGGCAGTTCTCACAATATTTCAAACTTTCATTATTATTATATTATGGTGATCAGTAATCAGTGACAAGATGGCATTCTTTAGCAATAAAGTATTATTTTTTAAGATTTTATTTATTTATTTGAGAGACAGCATAAGAGAGAGAGAGCACAAGCATGCAGAGCAGCAGACAGAGGGAGAGGGAGAAGCAGACGCCCTGCCCAGCAGAGAGCCTGATGTGGGGCTCGATACCAGGACCCTGAGATTAGGATCTGAGCTGAAGACAGACACTGAACCAACTGACCCACCCAGGTGCCCCTAGCAATAAAGTCTGCTTAATTAAGACATATAAATTTTTCTTTTTCTTTTTTTTTTAAAGATTTTATTCATTTATTTGACAGAGAGGAGAGAGATCACAAGTAGGCAGAGAGGCAGGCAGAGAGAGAAGGGGAAGCAGGCTCCCCGCTGAGCAGAGAGCCTGATGCGGGGCTCAATCCCAGGACCCTGAGATCATGACCTGAGCCGAAGGCAGAGGCTTTAACCCACTGAGCCACCTGGTTGCCCTGACATACAAATTTTTCTTAGACAGAATGCTACTACACACTATAGACTACAGTATAGCACACACGTAACTTTTATATGCACTTGGAAACCAAAAACTTCATTTGACTCACTATATTTCCACATTCACTTTATTGCAATGGTCTGGAACTGAATCCACAATATCTCTGATGTAAGCCTTTATGGTTTTCTCTGGGGTATATATGCAGGAATATAGTACACATCCTCAAGTTCACTAAATATTCCTAAACTGCTTTCCCAAGTGGCTTAACGCAGTTAGCATCCCTGCAAGAAGGGTATGAAGGTTCCAGTTTTTTCTTGTCTGTGCCAATGTGTGATATTACTTAACTCAGAAAATTTTTGCAGCTTTAATAGATATGAACTGATGTGTTTTTGTGGAGTTTTTTTTTTCCAGTTCATGTTTGTCTGATTTCTAAATGAAGTTCAGCCCATGGACTGCCTTTCTATGAACTATCTATTCACTCCATTCTTTACCAATACTCTGTTGGATTTCCTGTATTTCCTTGCTGATTTGCAATAGTATCCTATATAGACTATATGTTAATCATTTATAAGTTAAACAAAACAAATATCCTGGTCTGACAATTGATTGTTAATTTTGTACATGGTGTCCTTTGTTAAACAGAAATCTTTAATTTTGATGTAGTGAAATACATCAATTTCTTCCTTCATGGTTTGCGGTTTCAGTGGCTGGCTATAAAAAAATTCTTACTTATCCCTAAGTCAGTCACAAAAAAATTCTACAGTTTCTTCTAATAGCTTTATAATTTTGTCTCTCAAATTTAGGCTTTTAATCGATCTGAAGTTTATTTTTATATGTGATGTGATGCAAGAATTTAATTTCAATCTTCTCCATATAGAGATCGCATTTTCCCAGCACCATTAAATAGTCCATCCTTTCTTCCACTTATTCGTCATGGCAATCTATCAGATACTAAGTTCCCACGTGTGCATAGGTCTATTTACAGACTCTGTATTTTATTTCGTTGGTTTTGGGGTTTGTTCCTACTCCAGAACAACACTGTCAAAACCAAACTCTAAATACAGTAAAAGGTCTAAGATATCTTAAATATGTAAATTTGAATAATTTTCCAGTGATATAAATCAGAGGTCAGCAAACTTTTTTTTTAAAAAGCCAGACAGATATTTTAAGTCTTGTGGGCCACAGAGCCTCAACTACTCAACTCTGCCCTTAGGATGTGGAAGTAGTCATAGATAATACAACAACAAGTAAGTTTGACTGTGTTCCAATAAAACTTTATTTACAGGAACAGGCAGGTGAGCAGGCAGGATTTGACCCACAGGCCACATTTTACAGATCCTGGATATAGACAAAAGAGTCAAAGATATACTTTAATTTAAAACTTTTATTAAAAATAAATATTTAAAAGATATACACAATAAGATATCAATTTAGAAATACTGCTCTTTTCTACCTTATTTCGTAAAGCTATTTTATACAAAATTTTTTAAAGATTTTATTTTTAAGGGATCTCTACAATCAATATGGGGCTTGAACTTATAACCCTGAGATCAAGAGTCATATGCTATACCTACTGAGCTGGCCAGGTGCCCCTATTTTATCCAAATTTTCATGTGTATTTTCTGCATCAATGTCACCATCATCACTAAAGCAACACAATGAACTCGGTGTTTTCCAAAGCAAATTTTCTTAACTTTCTGGATTATTTGAAAAGTTAAGCTTTTCAATGCCCTAGTTCCTGGAAATCCTGCTATTTCTGGTAACTTTATACCCAGCAACACGTTTTTGTTGCTATTATTTTCTCACTCATCTCATAGGTATGTTTTCATGATCTTCACAAGCTAACCATTTACATTGCCCCTTTTTTAAAGTAATTTTTTTTAAGATTTATTTATTTGAGAGAGAGAGAGAGAAAGCATGTGGGGAGGGACAGTGGGAGAGGGAGAAAGCGTCTTAAGCAGACTCCACACTGAGCACAGAGTCCAATGTGGGGCTTGATCTCATGACCCTGAGATCAGGATCTGAGCCAAAACCAAGAGTTGGACACTTAACCAACTGAGCGACCCAGGCACTCCTAAAGTAATCTTTAAAAGATTTGTTTACCACAACTTCCAACACTAGCCATCATGAGGTCATAGCCCCAGGAATTTCCAGACTGATGCTGAATTTCTTTATCTCCCCTTTCACAGGTTTCAGTCAGGTAATCTCTATAGGTTTAGGTATGTCTGTTTGAGGTCCTTTCAGGGTAATGTGTCTTCGCCAAGAAGTACTTTCGTAATTCAAACTAAAGAAATCCTGGGCTTTTCATGTTGTAACAACTCAAAATAAAGTAATTTCCTTTTACTAGAAGGATAACCTCAGGAAAAAAAAATATTTTTAAAGGAACACCACATATTCCCAAATATATATTACTTGGGCTTTGTAACTCATTTTGATACCTGGCAAAATGAATCCACCTCTTTGCTTTTCTTTTTGAAAATTGTTCTCCTGGGACGCCTGGGTGGCTCAGTCAGTTAAGCGGATGCCTTCAGCTCAGGTCGTGACCCCAGGGTCCTGGGATCTAGTCCCATGTCAGGCTCCTTCCTCAGCAGGGAGCCTGCTTCTCCCTCCGCCTGTTTCTGCCTGCTGCTCCCCCTGCTTGTGCGCTCTCTCTCTCTCTCTTTCTGACAAGTAAATAAAATCTTTAAAAAAAAAACTGTTTTCCTGGGGCACCTGGGTGGCTCAGTGGGTTAAAGCCTCTGCCTTCGGCTCAGGTCATGATCTCAGGGTCCTGGGATCGAGCCCCGCATCGGGCTCTCTGCTCAGTAGGGAGCCTGCTTCCCCCTCTCTCTCTGCCTGCCTCTCTGCCTGCCTCTCTGCCTACTTGTGATCTCTCTCTCTCTCTGTCAAATAAATAAATAAAATTTAATAAAAAATTTTAAAAAATTGTTTTCCTATTTATAATTGTTTTTCTCCCATTTAAGTGTTTTTACCTTTATTCCATTCTCTCAAAAATCTTGGTAGAATTTCTACTAAAATTACATTACATTTATAGATTAGTTTTAGGAGACTTGACATCTTTACAATGTTCTGTCTTCCCTCCTACTAACACAATGAGTCCATTTATTGCCAATCTTCAAAAAACAGTAGCCACTTTACAGGTGAATTATTTTAACTCAAGTTTTTTTCACTTTAACTCATAATACACCCCCCAAGGAGTCTATAGATAGACCCATGTTTCAATTTAATTGGCTCCCTAATTATATTTTGCTTGCATTATATGCTATGCATTTAAAAACACTATTTTGAGATGGAGTCTATAGGACTCACCACCTTGTCAAAGCATCCATATAAAAAATAGATCAAAGATCTCTAGGAGATACTCTCATGTTTTATATGTTGTTTCATAAGAAAAGTAAAAGCAAGTTCCCCAACAATTTCATGAAGCCAATGTAACCATGATACTTTGTACTCTTTGCTTCCATAACTCCTCATTATTCTCACTCCACTCCAACACCACTTCATTGGGAAGGTATTCCATAGCATCTCCGACTATGTCAAATCCCTCCATTAAATATTCCAAGTGCTACAGTATATTGCATTTCCACATCCCTCCTTTTATTTGTATACGTGATTATTTGATTAATGTCTCTCTAATTAGAAAATGTAATTCACGAGGATTGTTTTGTCTGTTTCTGCTGTCCATTTTATCCCACCGATAGGCATGATGCATGCCCCATAGCCAAGTTCTCAATAAATATTTACCAAATGTTTGAATTAATAGTGAATAAACAAATGTGTACTATGTGTGCACTGTTTCACAAGTGATGGAGCAAAAATATAATATAAAGTTGAATTTGAACCCATTCTGTCATCAGTAAGATAGACATATATGAGCAGGTATAGACATGAGGTGAATATAAATAAACTATGTAATACAAGGCAAAACGATACATACACTAAATAAATATGTAAGAAATATGTAAGAAAAATAGTGCTGGAGCAGAAGGCAAAGAGCTGTTAATTGTGAATGGTGTTGGCATGACTTTCTAGAAGACTTCTGTGACTTCACAGAAGTTCTAGTTTTTAAATATCCTGCACATCCTGGACTTGAAGGATATGCAAAATTGTGATCGGCAGAAAATGAAGAATGATTCAACCTGAAATATGCAAAGCACGAAAACAGATGGAGAATTCAGGAAGTCGAAAGTATTGTCTTGGCATAAAGTACATATGAGAAAAGAAGGGGAAGGGAGATAGAATAGAAGCTGGAGAGGCAGCTTGGATGAGAATATCCTGACTTCCTTGCTAAGAATAATTTCCCATACTATTTAATATCCAACTTAGTTTGCCACATCACAAGTTATAGAAATCAGTAAGAGAAAGCTGAGAAATATTATAAAACTATCTCAAATAAATCAGATATTTGACTCACTCCCTGTAGGCTAAAAATACTTCTCCAAAACAATTTGTTACTATTGCGCACACACACACACACACACACACACAAACCCACATTGAAACACTCTTTATATTAAAATTTACATGAAGTTCGTTAGATAATATTAATTTATCTTTAATATGTATCTTCAGTATAAATAACTTTGCTTCTGTTTCATGATGCCACTATAACCAATAATCCAAAAGGCAATAAAATTCAGAAGGTCTATTTCTTAAACAACAACAACAAAAAACTTACATAATCACCAGATATAGAATCTTTGGATTGAAATGATTATTTCATTCACAAGATGAAATCATCTTGATGTTAGAAACTGAGATTTAAAATAAGTAGAAGTACACTCACAGCTTATTATTGACAATAGGAAATGATTCATCTTGAATATGTAGATATCCCCTTTCTGGTGTCAAGAGGAAAGTGTATTTCACATCTAATCTGAAATTTGTTTCTTAAAGAAAAGTATTTAACAAATTCAATTCTGGGGGAAAACAAAAACGATAAATAGAAGAAACATTTTAAGACCATTATAGATATCTGACCTTCAGGTTCTTTCTGCTTAACCAAAGTAAAGTACTTCTTTGAAAAAGGCATTAGAAAGTAAAACACTTTTTTTTATGCACGGCTCCTAGGTAAAATACTATTTGCTCATCATCTAAAAAATAATGATAAAAGGAAAAAAGAAAACTCTGATCACATTATTTACATTTTTTGCAATTTGTGCTAAATTCATCACACTTAATCTCAGATTGATGTAGATAACTGTAAACCTTGAACTATGGCATGATCTAGTAGCACAATACTATTTACCTTGCTGGCAACCAAGATATCTGAAAACTAACTCTAACATTTACACTAGAACAATAATGTTCTCCTACAGTTCTCCAAACACGTCATGCTCTTTCACACTGTTGCAGAGGCCGTTCCATCCACTAGACTATACTTTTTTTTTCAGTATACTCTTTTTCAGCATTCAAGACCCAGTTCAGATTTCAGCAACCCTGTCCTCCCCACCACCTGACAGAGTCAAACACTCACTCTTAGGTTACACTTCTAAACAATATATTATATTGGAATTATTCTTATGTATATTATCTGTCTAGGACCATTCATCTTTTGCCCAGCACTGTGTCCATGACGCATACTGGGTTATTATTTGTGTCTTATTTAAAATTGAGTTGAGGTATTTTAAATAAGCAAGAAAAATGCAGTATTTCAAGGAAATCTGTGGCAGGAAAAAATAAATATTTTTCTTTAAATATGGTCTAAGTCCTGATTCCACTTCCTATTAGCTGTATGAGACTGCTGGAAACTTACTTAGCTTAGTCTCCATCTGTCAGGTGGGATTTTAACATAGACTTCAGAGCTACTATGATGATTGAGATAACATACAAAGACAATCTAGCTCAAAGTTTCTCCGTTCTCTCTTCTCCTTTATGTGCTATGTCTGGACTAGAACTTGGTTGGCTCCTTTCCTTATAGAAGAAGCATTTGTCCCCATGTTCTACATTACCTAGAGTACAATGTTTTAGTATTGTCTGAGTGTCTATCCTTTTTACCTTTGAAGGAAGTAAAACTATGTATTGGATTAATCAAATACGAAACTATATTTCTGTATTCTCACTCTTAACTACGATTATTATTCTAAGGCTTAAATTGAAATCATATTTATAAAGCTTTTCTTTAACAGTCCAAATCTGTGACGCTCCAACCTTAATGTAGGACGTGATTATTAACAAAACTGAAGCATTAAAATAAATATCATTTTAACACTGATTTTCATCAGAGAATGAATTTGACATAGTGCTTTTTACAAGTTCATGGCATGCAGTTTTGGAACAATATCACTAAGTGTAGTCACACACTTTTTTTAGGTGCTTTTCAAACTGCAGAGTGCAACCCAACACTAGGCACAAGTCAATCTAGCTGCCCAAGACTCGCAATTTTTTTAATAAAATAGATCAGAGTATTGGAAAGAACATAAGTAAGCATTTCATGCAAATCTTGTTTCTATTATATATTAATATTTGTATGTAGTATATATACTTTGGGTTATAGTACAAAATAGATTTCTTTAATAGATAGAAGCTTAAAAAAAGAAGTATGAAAGCTACTGCATTACTAATCAGCTAAGAGAAAGAATTTATGTTCTTTTATGATAAAAGAATAAACATAGCCACATAGCTGGCCATCCCAGACCCTAGGCAGATCTCTCATCTGAACTTCTACAAAGCTCCCTAAGTGATTATTATAACTCTAATGTTTGTTATAAAGTGCAAATCAGATCATATCATCTTATGTGCTGTTCCTTTGCCTGGAATGCCTTTTCTCCCTTTCTTGGCCAGATGCAGAGCCACCAAAAGATCAAACAGTAGGACATACTCAAGAAACAGCACCAAATAAATAAATGGGAAACTAGAGAGTTAACAACCCTGACATAATGATTAGCTTTTTATTTGAAAATATTTTAAAATAGCTTAAGTACTTCATTTTCACAAATAACTAGAAAATTCTCCTCCAGAGTAACAAGAAAAAAAAATAATGGCATCAGAATATATATAGCAGCACTATTCATAATAACCAAAAACTGGAAAAATCCCAAATTCCTGTCAGTAGTAAAACAGATAAAGAAATTATAGTATATTCAGGTACTAGAGCACCATAAAGCCAGGAGAATGAATGAAATAGAATGACATGCAATTATTTAGATGAATCTCACAAATATGTTGAACAAAATAACACAGATCCAATAGAATACATACTACATGATTCCGTTTATGTAAAATCTAAATATATTATATATACATAAAAATAATCTGTGGTGCCAGATAAAAGGATCAGGTTACCCTTTGGAGTGGGAAGTAATCTTCCCCGGATGAGAGTATAAGAAAGAGATACTGGAGGGCTGCTAATGTTCTGCTTCTTGCTCTCAGTAATGGTTTCCAAATATGTTCCGGCAATTCAACGAGTTGCATATTTTCAATTTGTGCACTTTTCACTACATATGTTATGTTTTAATAAAAACTTTACTTGGCAATAAGCACTTTGCTACTTTTATCAATTTTTCTAAATGCATTTTCTGAATAAGCAATCTATCATTCATAATTCTTATTTATTTATCTCTTTCTTGAGCCACAAGGAATTTAAGGTGGTTCAAAGGTACATGACTGATGTGGTCAATTTTAGACTAGACTGAAGAACATCTATGTCAGACCTGGAAACTCACCATTGCAGGAACTGCCTCACTATCTCACAACTGCATGTCAAGTGCTTGGACCAGTCAAGCACCAATAAGAAGCATATAGCTTAAATGAAAACATCTTTATCCAAATCATTTCCAATCTTCAGAAAAAGCAGAAAGACTAAGTGGTTTTTTGTTTTTTGTTTTTTAGAGAGAGGGCGTGCGCATGCTCACGAGAGCAGCAGGGGGAGGGACAGAGGGAAAGGGAGAGAGGGAATCCCAAGCAGGCTCTATGCCCAGTGCAGAGCGTAAAGCAAGCTCGATCTCACAGCCCTGAGACCATGACCTGAGCCAAAATCAAGAGTCGGATGCTTAACTGACTGAGCCGCCCAGTTGCCCCTCAGTTGAACTTTTTATTTTTTTTAAAGATTTTATTTATTTGAAAGAGAGTGAGCGAGAGAGAGAAAGAGAGAGAGCACATGAGCAGAGGGGAGGAGCAGAGGAGGAGGGAGAAACAGTCTCCCCACTGAGTCAGGAGCCCAAAGTGGGACCCAATCCCAGGACCCAGGGATCATGACCTGAGCCAAAAGCAGACACTTAACCGATGAGCCACCCAGGCACCCGCCCCACACATTGGAATTTTTAAAGGAAAATCAAATTAACAATATATTCAAAGAACTTTCAATTTCCATTGTTACTTGCCTTCAAAACAAGAAAAATCGACCCTTTTTGAAATCCATCATCTCTCCCTTATGACTTAATAACAGGCTGTCTATGCATTTAGAAATTTTACCTCTGACCCTAGACTCAGCTCTAATGAAAGTTAACATGATTAAGTACAGCAAAAGAATCAAGTGATACACTCATTCTTATCATCAACAGGTATAAACAGTCTCCAAAACATTCTTCTAAGGCGTTCTCTATAACCTGAAACTTAGAAACAGTCTTCTGGAAGAGACAGGAGAGAAAAAGTACCCCGGAGTCTTAAGGAAAAGACTGTAATGAGCCACGTTGACAATTAGCACTTCAGCAAAAGCCTCAAAATGTTGATCCTTGGATTCATGTTTTGCACCTAAAAAGACATAAATAATTTTGCCTGGACTGTTGGAAATCTGCTCCATCATGGGATCTTAAATAGGAGGATCTTAAGATTCCTCCAGAAAAAAATAATCTTGGGATTGAAACAGCTAAACCAATGACTCTTGGATCAGGCAGATGACTAACCAAAATTGATAGCTTCCATCCAAGAAAAGAATGATTTTCTGGTATCTCTACTTCTCCTTTTTAAAATTATTTTGTTTACTGCTTATCTTGGTTATTATTATGCTTTGGTACTCTAATGATCAACTAAAGGTTTCTCATATGCTTTCATGTATTTTCATTCTTATCACATTTTTTAAAGATTTTATTTATTTATTTGACAGAGAGACAGAGAGAGCCCACAAGTAAGCAGAGCGGCAGGCAGAGGGAGAGAGAGAAGCAGGCTCTCTGCCAAGCAGGGAGCCCGATGAGGGGCTCGATCCCAGGACCCTGGAATCATAACCTGAGCCGAAGGCAGCCGCCCAACCAACTGAGCCACCCAGGCGCCCCCATTCTTATCACATTTTTAATTTCCTTTAGTCTTTCACTGCCACCTAAGAAAATGCAAAAATCTCCCTATAATCCCACTGACAAAATGTAATAGATGTCCCTGGAAACACTACATGCAGTAAATTTCCCTCCTTCTGGAGCATTTCTGTATTGGAATTTTCTTCATGGTATTAACCCTAACCTGCAGTCTTACAAAAATTCGACCTTCCTCCCAAGTCATTACAGTAGTTTCAACAGAATCAACAGTACCAGGAGTGGGGACTAAAATTGTAGTTATCTTTGCTTTAGTAGCAAATCTTTATCTTTGGGCATCCTGAAATTTCCATCTCACTGCAATAAATGAAAATCAAACATAAACTAACTGCAGTAGATGTACTACTGCTCTTTATATAGAGTTACCTATCTTCATGATCACATGGAAAGACTTCCTAAACTTCCTTGTAGTTAGTTAAGAGCCTTGTGACAGGTTTGGAGAACGAGCTGTGAGCAAAAGTGACCGGTCTTCAGTAGTTTAATAAGCTCTCCATTCTCCGTTTGCTCTCTTCCTCTGATGCAGCAACCCTGGTAGCTATGTGTTCCAGCTGGCTTACCAAGAAGATAGAAACAGCCTGGATCCCTGAATTGCCACTTTGAAGAGAAGCATTCTATACTCCTATAGATAAGTCTCAATGTTTTTTAGTGGGCCTGTGCCCCTGGGCTATGACCTTGGCAAGTGCTTTGGAGCCTCTTTTCCCCTTTCAGTAAGATGGGAAAGCTAGGGGCACTGCAATGGCGTATTTCCCTTCTCTCATGTTGGCTAGGTAAAGTAGTTTCCCTTGAAAACAAAAAGCTCTGCGAGTGTTTCAAAACGATTACTTTTACCCTCCGCTGCTGAAAGTGCAAGAGAATTTTTCACTGATCTTCACCTTGAGAACCTGGTGAGGTTCCTAGAGGTAAAACTCACAAAACTGCGGAGGTTGAGAAGGTTGTTCCCCTAAGGCTGGGCTCCCAGGAATTTTTAACTCTTACGTCAGTGCACACTCAGCCTTCAGTCTGAGTTCCATCAGTTACAGTTTAAGTTTTCCTATCAGATCCTAGCTCCAAAAGTTTCTGTTCCCAGTCAGCTGTGGTTCTCTTTCTTCGCCTCTCCCTCTAATTGATTTTCAATTGATGTGATAAATCTTAGAAGAGTTGTTGATTATCAGTTTGTTCAGCCTTTTCTTGTTGCGAGGATGAGTAACAACATGTCAAAGAGGAAACCAGAAAATCTCCACAATATTGTTTTTCATTGTTCATCAGCATGTGTTTTTCCCACTTGAATGTGAAATATTTGTGAGAGCAGGAACCATAGTCCTTTTATCTCTGGATTCCTAGTACCCTGCACAGCGTTAGAATTCTTCAGGGCTCAATCACGGTCCTTCTTATCTGCTCTTCTCCACACACTCTCTAAGCTATCTTAACTATTCATCTAGCTTTAACACCAAAAGTTGTAACTCTAGCCAATCCATATCTCTCCTTCAAAGTTGGCTAATTTATAACACCTGAAACATAAAAGTTTAAAACTTATATTTTAGTTGCCAGTCTTAACCTATTCATCCTTTCCTCGTCTTGATCAGAGTTAATGGCATCACCGTGCAATTAGTTCCTCCTATCAGAAATCTGGTAATCATCTCTGGCTCTTTTCTCTTCCTTACTAACTTCCTCCACATCTACTACACTAAAGAAAAATCCTGTCATTTCAACCTCCAAACATATCCCCAATCCACTCCTCTCCATCTTCACTCTAACCAACCTGGTCCAAGTCATCATCATCTCTAGCAGAGTCTTTCATAAAAGCTTCCTCATTGCTCTATCCACTTCCGTTCTGACTCATTCTACTCATACAGCAGCCAAACTGATCTTTACACATAAATTAACTCATGTCGATCTCATGTTTAAAAGTTTCCAATTATCTTCCTTTTTTACTGAGACTCAGATCCTTTTATACTGAGACTCGCACTTATCATTCTCTATAAAAACACTACCTTATCTGAGTCCTACTTCTAGAATCTCATCTCCTGCCATACTTCAACTTATCCACTATATTATAGCCTCGTTGGTCCTCCTTGTCCCTCAAACCTTTTGCTACTTAAAAACTTTAACGGATGATGTTCCCTATGCTTAAAAAACACTCTTTCTCTTAGCATTTTTTCCTATTAAAAGACCTCATAATCAAAGAGGA
>CM052900.1:26675185-26703706 GCA_028534135.1 Potos flavus
AAACTCTAAAAATACAGACTCAAGAAATCTACATTAATATAGCTTTGAATAATCACAAAATGGGATTCATGTAAATTCATTAGAATGAAATTACTGTTCAGGAAATATTAGACTTTTAATACTATCTGATAGAATACTTAGTTATTCTATTATGAAAATATCTATATGGAGTATGAAAAAACATAAGTCCTATTTTTTATATATTAAATGAATACCTGGAATTCAGTTCTCAGAAATAATTTTATAGATGAATGAACAGAAAGTAAGCAGAGGAAGTTATCCCATTCAAACGGTAGTCAAAGAGAGAAAAAAATTAGATGACTCAGAAAGAAGTCTTAGAACACGGAAAGATGAATTAAAAGAGAAGATTCATAAGTATCCTGGTTTTTGGATCAAAAGATAAAAGGAAAGCTTCTGGAAAATTATATACCAAAAATCTTCAGCATAACAGGAATGTGAGATGAAAAAGGTAACTATTGAGAGACTCTATTAATTCTCAATTTATTTTTTTAAGTAGGTTCCATGCCCAGTGTGGAGCCCAGTGTGGGGCTTGAACTCACAACCCTGAGATCAAGACCTGATCTGAAATCAAGAGTTGGACACTCAACTGACCGAGGCACCAGGTGTCCCTAATTCTGAATTTTTAAAACTGCATAAATCACAGATCAGCAATAAGAATGAGTTGCCTAACATAGTTTAACGTAAATAGTACCTATTAAACAAGAATTAATTTTTAAAACATCCAAAAGTACTAGTCTTTTCTCCTACCATCTTCTCACCCAAAAATCAAGCAAATTGAATTATATTTATTATTGAAGTAAAGCTATTTCTTTTCAAGTTTGCCTTGATCTTTGTTTATGCCAATCAAAAGTCCCTTTATTTCAATAATTAGACATTTTTAAATCTAACTTTTTAAAGTTACTAACCAAATATCTATTTTATTTAATGCCCACTGTAATCTACTAAATAATGTAACTTCATCTTTATTACTTTCTGAAACTTACAAATAAGATACATAACTGAAGTCATTTAATACTGATGCAAATTTGCATCTAATTATATTTTGTAGTAATTTTACTATTTTATGACATTTCAGTGCCTTAGATAAAATCAGCAAAATATTAACAAGATATGCCATTTTAACACAATTTTTTATTAGGAAAGAGTTTACTAAATTCATTTCTATCCCCTGAAGCACAGTATTCTTATACCATAAAAGGATAAAACATGTAAAATCAGTTTGCTGAGCTCCTCCTACAGATCAGGCATTCTGCTAGATGCCAAAGATAAAACAGTAGATAGGACAAAAACGGTCTTGACTTCACCTAGATTAAATACTTCAAAAGTTCCCATTTTAGAACTACATAGACAGTAGACCCACCCCCACCCCCATGCCTCATCCTCAGTTTCACTTTCGGTGCTTTCAGTGACCCGGGATCCACTGGGGTCTAGAAGCAGAGGATCCTCCTGCCATATCCTCAGAAGGTCAATAGTAGCTTAACACTATGTCACAGAACCTGTATCATTCCCCTCACTTTATCTCATCATGTAGGCACTTAATCATCTCACATCATCACAAGAAGAAGAGTGAATATTGTACACAATCTCTTGAGAGAGAGAATCCACATTTACATAACTTTTATTAGAGCATATTATAATTGTTCTATTTTATTATTAGTTATTGTTGTTTATCTCTTACTGTACCTAATGTATAAATTAAACCTTGTCATAGGTATGTATGTATAGGAAAAAAAACAGTAGGGATTATGTGCCATCTGCTGTTTCAGGCACCCACTGGGGGTCTTGAAACATATCTGCAGATAGGGGTGAAGGGGACTACTCTAATCTATTAGAAGTAGTATACCACAACATAATTTTAGGTCATTTGAAACTAAAACATTCACAAAATTTAAAATGCACACAAAGTAATATAAAATGAATGAGCAGATTACCCTCGGCCATAATAAGACAAAAAGATGTTTATCCTCCAGTTTGTATTAAAGGCAAACATGAAAGTTTCTCTATTTCATCTTAATTAAGGCTCCTATAGTAGTCATTCTCGTCCTCTCCTAGAGTTCATGTCACTTCTCAATCTGTCCATCCCTACAAGCAAACCATTTTCTCCATAACCAGAGCTCCCACTTAAAAAAAGCATAGAGGCTGAGCGGGAAGAGCACGTTGGAGTAAGATGACAGTTATCAGGGAGAGATTAGAATTTAAATATACACAATCTTTCTCACATTCTCAAAGTTACTTCCACTCCAAAATATAAATAATATTACTGGCACAGAGTTAAAAAGAGATGTGTGAACAGTTTTTTAAAGAGTATTTTCTATTCTACTACAACTAAAATAAATGGAATTGACTTTTTTTAATGTTTCAGATCAATGTGAGAATAAATTGCTGTGTTTCCCAAATTATGTTGATAACTTAATGAAATGTTCAGTGAAAACAGGACTCAGTGGTCAAATATGTTTAGTAAAAATTGAATGTTCTAACCCCTTCGGAGCATTTTTAGACCCTCAGAAGTATTACAATAAAGAAAACTGCTTGACCCTTTTTTTTAAAAGAACCTTTCCAAAACTATTTGACCAAAGACTGAATTGGGGAGTTAATATTTCTTAATGTCCTCTGAATTATTTTTGAAAGAAACACACTTTAGAATATATTGCATAATTGGAGAAAGAGGTTTTACTGGACAAATATAATTTACAATATCCATACTAAAACTGAGGGGAGAACTACCTCTCTTTGTTTTTACTACCCTATAAATTAGCCTATTTTCTTTTTAGAGTTCTATGATAATTAAAGATGAAAGTATCAAACTCATAACCTAACAATTTTTGTTTCTGAGGAATAATATTCCAAGGGCGGCATTTTAATACATACTCTTCAGTATGTTATGCTATCAGAGATAATAATCAGTCTGTATAGATCAGCTTACTTACGTCTGGGGCTCCTTTTCATTTTGTTGTTTTTGCTGGGGCTGAAGAACGTTATTTACCAGTTCAGTGATCCCACTAAAGGGAAACCACCTGTTTAAATAAGCAAATAATGTGACTGAATAACCAAATGAATAACAATGGAGGTCAAATGTTTTCTTAACCATAATAATAAAGCTACACAGGCACAAAAGCTACAGCCAATGGAAATGTGAGCTCCAATTATCATCAGGCAGTCAGAACGTAGGGAAATTAAGTTTGATCACTTCACCAGTCCCCAAGCAGGCAGCAAAAAACTACATCCAGTCAATATGTGGATGAAGTAAGAAGCTGCAGGCAGCTCTCTTACAAGCCAGAGAGTCAGAAAGCAGAAGACACACTAGCTGCAGCCTATCCAGTATTAGAGTAAGCTAATACCATCCAAGGTGCAGAAAGCAGAATGTGGCAAAGGTACAGAAATCAAGCCTACTGCACTCTTAATACATTTACTTACTGTGTCGGTTGTGGTTTGTGTTCTTCTTTAACCCTAAAAAGATAAGTTTGCACAACTGAGTGCACTGTACTAAGAAAAAATTTCTCTCTACAATTTGTGGTCATGTAAAAATTAAAAATGAGGTTTGTTACATAGAAGAGGTTAGTGCTTTGCTACTTGGAATTATACATTTAAATTAAGCTGACACAAAAAAAGAGAAGTTGAATCACTTGTTCTGAATAAAGGACTGATATTAAAATTCTACTATTGTTTTAATGATTCCATGATTTAGTCCTCAAGTTCTCTGCACATTTTTATTAATATTGATATTGAAGCTTTTAAAATACTTAATATTAAACACAGTTACATTTGTTTTACTGAAGATAAATCGATTTCCTCTTTATTTTTTAAATTCTTCCTTAATATAAACTGAAGGCATAAATATTTTAAATAAAAATGTATAGTTTTATAAATGTATTTTAAAAGCCTTACAAATGAATTTATTGCTTAAAGGAGCAGATAAAAGAATTGGGGGTTAGATATCCAATCTACCTAAAAATAACTGCTAAAATAACTATGTATATTAAATTTTAAACATTTATAAGCTAAAGTAAATTATTCATATAAGATAACAGACTAAAAATGCATTTAAACTATAATCAACTCAGTGCTTCGCTGAAATAGCACTGGATATTTATAAGGCAGAGAAAGTTCATACCCAAGGGTACTGGATTCCTCTGAAATTTGGCTTCCCACACTTTACCTAGGATCGGTCCTGAGAGGTAAACTTATGATTCAATGATCAGTTCATTAGCTTTTGCTTTCCCAAAGAAAGGCTAAGAATTGGTAACTAAAATTGGTCACCAAAATCTAGTACCTTCATAAGGAAATTATATTATCACTGTGCATTAGATTCTTTTTAGATCAAATTGATTTTCTTTTCCAGTGTGTTCCTATTTATAATGATATAAGCAATAAATGAAAAGGTATACCCTTATAACATTTTTATGTCCCAATAGATAAATATAATTGATAACTATGTATCTCTATATTAAACAAAAATGAATATCCTGTGTTCTCTGCATAAACTTCAAAAAAGTGTAATAGTTTTATCCTAGAGCTAAAGCCATATCATTTAATATTTAAATATAGTCATATAATGGATTAATAATAAAGACTGTATTTAGCACCAAATATCCTATCAATAAAACAAATACAAAAAACTTAGAGTGACACTGGATTCTATCCTGAAAACCGTTGTATTTCCTAGAGAATAAGATAAAAATCTCTTAACATTTCAAAACAAAATGGGTCCCAAACAGATAATGGCAAAGAAAGATTACCGTATCAGTTCATCAAAATAGAGAACAATACAAGATTATCCTTCACCAAGTGATGTTAAAAACAATAAATATTTAAATGGATAAATAAATATTGAAATAAATATATAAATGAGGAAACAATATTGTTAAAGAATACTTAGGTGATCTCTGCAAGGAATCATGTTGCTTTTTTAATTAGTGACAAAAGTTTTCATCATAAACAAATTGATATTAATCTACCAATCAGTTCCTAATTTCAAAATCTTTACTTGAAAAATTAACAGACATAAAAATGTTAATTACCAATTCAGGAAGTATTTCTGGGCATTGTAAGATATCTATATGTGAAATACACAACATTTGCATCAGCTTCCCAAATAAAATAAGTATCAGTTAAAATATTTATCCTGTCAGGTGGCCAACAGACACATGAAAAGACGTTCATCATCACTTACTCTCAGGGAAATTCAAACCAAACTACAATGAGTTATCACCTCACACCTGTCAGAATGGCTATAATCAACAACACAAGAAACAACAGGTGCTGGTGAGGATGTGGAGAAAAAGGAACGTTCATGCACTGTTGGTGGGAATGTAAACTGGTGCAGCCACTCTGGAAAACAGTATGGAAGTTCCTCAAAAAATTAAAAAAGAGAACTACCCTATGATCCAGTGGTCACACTACTGGGTATTTACCCAAAGAACACAAAAACACTAAATTCAAAGGGACACAGGCACCTTGATGTTTATAGTGGCATTGTCTACAATAGCCAAATTATGGAAGCAGCCCATGTGTCCATCGATACATGAGTGGATAAAGAATGTGTGGCATATATACAATGGACTATTATTCAGCCATAAAAAAGAATGAACTCTTGCCATTTGCAATGACATGAATGGAGCTAGAGAGTATAATGCTAAGTAAGTCAATCAGAGAATGTTGATTTTAAACAAGAGAAGGAAGAGAAAGAGTGGAAAACAAAAAAGAAGCAGAAGAAAAAGAGGGGAAGGTGAAGAGGAGGAGGAAGAAGTAAAGGAGGAAGAAGAAGGAGAAATAAAAGAACACAGGCAATGAATGGGATAGTTATAAATACAGTAACTATTAATCCAGTTATATCAATAATCGCTTAAATGTGAATGATCTACATACACCAATTAAAAGATAGACACTGTCAAAGTAGACTAAAAAAAAGCCAACGTGTTGTTATAAGGAACCCACTTTAAATATAAAGACACTGATAGATTAAAAGCAAAGGATTGGAGAAAGATACACCATGCTAACATTAATAAAAAGAAAGCTGAAGTATCTACATTAATTTCAAACAAAGTCAACTTCAGAACAAGGGAATTATCAGGGATAAAAAGGGGCATTCCATAATGAAAAAGGAATGAATTCTCCAAGAAAACATAATAATCCTTAATGTGTCTGTGCCTAACAAAAGAGTGTCAAAATAGGAGAGACAAAAATTGATAGACCTGCCACAAGAAACGGACAAATCCACTGTTAGGATTAAACACTTCGATCAGTAACTGACAGATCCAGCAGGCAGAAAATCAGTAAGGACATAGCTGAATGAACAGCATGATCAATAAAATGTATCTAATTGACATTCTCTAATACATCATCAAATAATACCAGAATACACATTACTCTCAAGTTAAAATGGAACATTTACCAACATAGACCACATTCTGGGCTAACTAACACGCTCTTTAACAAATTTAAAAGAATACAAATCATACAAAGTTCCTCTGAGTTCACAATAAAATTAAACTAGAAACAAATAAAACTGTCGTAGAAAACCCAAAAATACCTGGAGATTAAACAATATACTTCTAAATAACACCTGGATCAAAAAAAGAAGTCTCAAGAAAATTTTGAAGTATTTTGAACTAAATGAAAATGAAAAACAATCTATCAAAAGTTGTGAGATGCTACTAAATCAGTACTTAGACGAAACTTTCAAAACTGGATGCATAAAAAATATCTAAAATCCATAAACTAAGATTCCATCTTAGGAAACTAGAAAAAGAAGAGTGAATTAATTCTAAAGTAAAATGAAGTAAAGAAATAATAAAAATAAGAGTTTAAATCAATGAAATTTAAAACAGAAAATCAATAGTCAAAATCAACAAAACCAAAAAATGCATTTTTATAAAGACCAATTAAATGATAAACCTAGCTTAAGCTAGGCTAGTCAAGAAAAAGTGAGAAGACACAAATTACTAGTATCAGAAATGAAAGATAGTCCATCACTATTTATCACATGACATTAAAAAAGATAGTATATATTAAGAATAACTCTATGCTCAGAAATTTAATAACTTTGATGAAATGAACCATTTTCTTGAAAGATACTCTCTATGACAACTCACAACCTTGCAAAACAGAAATCACCAAGGTCCAAATGGTTCCATTTGTGAACTCTACCGAACATTTAAATAGGAAATTATACCAATTCTCTACAATCTCTTTCAGAAAAGGAGGCTAAGAGAACACTTTCTAATTCATTCTCTTAGAACAGCATCACCATAATACAAAAGACAGACATTAAAAGAAATGAAAATTACAGACCAGTATCTTTCATGAACACAAATGCGAATATATTCAACAACATATTAACAGATTGAATCCAATGTTGTATAAAACAATTACACCCCATGACCAGGTTGGATTTATCTCAGATATGCTGGTTCAATACTCAAAAATCAGTTAGTGTAATCCATCACATCAACAAGTTAAAGAAGAAAAATTATCTATCATATTTGACAAAATCCAAAAACCATTCATAATAAACACTCGCAACACACTATGAATTGAGAGTATTTCCTCAATTTGATAAACATAAAAAGCTACAGATAACATCATACTTAATGTTGAAAAACTAAAAGTTTTCCCCTTAAGATGAAGGAGGAATCAACTACACAGAGATCAAACAAAGGAATTTTGGGGATGTTGGAACTGTTCTAAATGATATTGTGTTGCTGTTTATATGACTGTATGTATTTGTAAAAACCCACAAAACTATACAGCACAAAGAGTAAACCTTAATGTATACAATTTTTTAAATAATCAACCACAAGGGCAGAGGAATCCTAGGAAGAAATGCAGAATGTGATAAATGAATCCAACTCTGTTTGGAAAATGGATAATAAACCTCAATGATTCAGAAAAAGTTGCTGCTCTAAGTACAATGGAAAAGGATATTTTAAGTAGATATTTCCAATGCTAAAGAGAAAAAAGAACTATACTTAAACACCGTACTCTAATTGGTAAATTTGTTTGCACACAGCACAGTTTAGCAATTCTGAAACTACCGTGCATATAGACAGGAGTTGAACAATAACTAAATAAATTGTAGATAATGAGCGCCAGGTTTCTCACTGTCAGAAAAAGAAGTTACAAATAAACAGAGAAGAGGCTAAAATGAATGAACCCTGACTACAGTGCCGGATTTAGAGTCAAAGATATTAGTCTGAAGTTATGCATATTTACATATTATAGATAGAGATGATAGATAATGATGAGAGAAAGAAAGCCTATAGAATATAATTAATAAACTAGAATTATTGTGCTCAATTAGAGTAATCAAAAGTGGAGCTATAAATACAAGTCTTTAGTTTCATTCTCTCCCCAAAACTCCCCCAGTGACAGAGTTTATTTATTTGTTTGTTAGAATGGGTTAGGATTCAAGGCTAGTAAAATTTATGGAATTGGAAGCAGACAGAGAAGTAGTAACTGTCTTCAGTCAGCAGTCCTGAAAAGCTGAATCCTAATGCAATGAAGAAAAGAGGCAAATTAACATCATAGAATCCCAGAAGGCTCAAGAATTGGCAGAACCAGGTATCTCTAGAGAGTAAAAGTGAGACTAAAAACAAGTTGAAAGTGTCTTCACGAACAATAGGACCCAGATTCCCTCACTCACTCCATGCCTCTCCCTAGCTTCTGCAGAAGCCTAACAAGCATCTTCTCTGGAGAAGGTAAAGTGGAATGATTAAACTAGGGGAGACCAGGCAGATACACAACAGGGGTAATACACTGAACACAGACAAATTAAATGAAATCTTATATAATGAATGTTAAGACTCTAGCTTTTTCCCCAACACGGGCCCCAGCACACTAGCTGCCAGGCATATGCTCTCTAGCTGGAAGTCTGGAAGATTGTGCTCTGGGAAATCTAACTCACTCAAGAGAAAAGAACTGTGCTCCCCAACAATCTAGCCCAGCTATATCACAGGCTATGTTACTGTTAGGGAACCAATGTTAAAGAAAGAGGAGACTGAGGATATTATGAAAAGATTAAAATTAAACTAATCCACCAAACATTTATAGAAACCAGTATCTAAAGAAAGAGGAGGCTGAGAATATTATGAAAAGATTAAAATTAAACCAAGCCACCAAATATTTAAAATATCAGAACTACAAAAATGGGGAGAAAGGGCAAAGAAAACAGATTACATAGTGAAAGATGTCTACTCTTTATTGTAAATATAAAATGAAATAGTAAGACAGACCAGAGGCCAAACACCTTCTTGGGGCATCTACCTCAACCTTTGGTGCTTAAAGCTATTACTACCATCTGCCCCCATCTATTCAGGATCCCCTCTTAATCTGACTTCAGTCACTCTGGTTCTCTTTTAGTTCCTTAAAAGGGACACGCACCTTTCTGCCACAAGATCTATGTAAATATCTGGACATACCAGGGGGAAGTATGAACATTTTCATTAACAACCACACAATTTCCTATTCAATGCCATTTATTTTAACATTTGCATACATCTATAAATGGACTAATTTTTTTGGCATTTAACAGCAAACAGATCAGTGTTTTAGAAACCATGGCTCCTAAATTCTAGCTGTCACTGCCTTTGCCTATGAGAAAGAGCCACTCACAAATACTTGGAATACTCGTGAATAATGGAAGAGAACATTGATCAAACTGTTAAGTCAATAAAGTGGTTGTCAATGAATGCTGAAGTCCTTTCTATATTAGAGTTAGTTCACAAATGTTACATAATCCATCTGGATTATATATGTGGCAACTTTTCAAGGCCAAATTATTTTTCCCCTGACACCAAACATGTTCCTTCAATACCAGATGGTATTTGCTCAGAGAGAATGCAAGCTTAATTTTTTTCTAAGTTATAGATAGATAGATAGATAGATAGATAGATAGATAGATATCCACAATGGAAAGTAAATTTAAGACAGTGATTTCTTCTTTTATATTAACATGAGCAACTAAATACTTGAGTGTATCATTTAAAAACTATAATCTTTTCTTCATATATCCTTTCCCAAATTTCTTTCACTAGTTACTCAACCTTATCATTATCAGTTTGGGGTAAAGATATTTTTCCTAATCATTTTCTGAGGGAAAATCAATTAACAAACTTTTAAAGTAACTCGACTGAAATTCCAAAGCATTAATTTTGTATAAAATAGCTGGTGAAAGGAAAATGGGCTCAGGAGAATTTAGACAGACCTAGATCCTATTTCTTAGCTATGTTACCTGGTATTTATGTGATCATGAGCAACTTATTTAATTAAGCCTCTCTGCTTGTAATTAGCAAAATTGTGTTAATGCTGAATAAAAAATATTTAAGAGATTAAATAGTGCACATACAGCTTACACAATAAGTGAAAGTACCCTTTTCAAAATTGAACTTCCTTTCAAAACTAAATGCAAAATATTTAATGACCCAACTCTAAAATATTTATCTTTCATTTCTGTGAATATATTCTCCTAAGGAGGGGATAATCATAGGTGGATAGGAGAAGTTTGGAAAAGAAACTTTTCATTGCAATTTCTTTGTAACCTTTGTCTTATATTTGAAAATAAGTGAATAAAATTTAAATAAAAATAGTAAACTACTATAACCGAAAATATTAATGAAATTCCATACATAATGTCCTAATAATTTCATATAAGTGAGCCCCCTGAAAACAGGGATTATGTCTTATTTACCTATGGGACCCAAGAATTTTGAACAATGCTGAGCACCTAGTAAACATTCGAAAACATCAGGAAGAATGGGTGCATAGTTGAGACCTCTATCTACAGTTTGGTTATATTTATGTGGTTGCAAAAATAAGACTGAAAATGTCTCTCTAGCTACCTAAATTACATAAAGAATACAACTACTTAATGAATTGTGCTATCAGGGAAGCCAACAGTAATTGATATATATAGAGAAGGGGGCGGTGCCTGGGTGGCTCAGTGGGTTAAGCCTCTGCCTTTGGCCCAGGTCATGATCTCAGGGTCCTGGGATCGAGCCCCGCATTGGCTCTCTGCTCAGCAGGGACCCTGCTTCCCCCTCTCCCTCTGCCTGCCTCTCTGCCTACTTGTGATCTCTTTCTCTCTGTCAAATAAATAAATAAAATCATTATATATAGAGAGAGAGGCAATCCAAAAACATTGATTTGCCATAGCATCAAACACTTAAAAAAAAACTATCATTAATTTCTAGAGCTTTATAGAGCAAAACACATCTTTAAAAACCTAAAAAGTGCTCACAAAAAATGGCGTCATTACCTTTTACAATTGAGAAACCAAGTAAATTGTGAAACATGAAAAATTATTTTTCCATAGTTGATCATAAGAATTAATAATTCAGGGGTGCCTGGGTGGCTCAGTGGGTTAAAGCCTCTGCCTTCAGCTCAGGTCATGATCTCAGGGTCCTGGGATCGAGCCCCATGTCGGGCTCTCTGCTCAGCAGGGAGCCTGCTTCCTCCTCTCTGCCTGCCTCTCTGCCTACTTGTGATCTCTTTCTCTCTGTCAAATAAATAAATAAAATCATTATATATAGAGAGAGAGGCAATCCAAAAACATTGATTTGCCATAGCATCAAACACTTAAAAAAACTATCATTAATTTCTAGAGCTTTATAGAGCAAAACACATCTTCAAGAACCTAAAAAGTGCTCACAAAAAATGGCGTCATCACTTTTTACAATTGAGAAACCAAGTAAATTGTGAAACATGAAAACCTATTTTTCCATAGTTGATCATAAGAATTAATAATTCAGAGTAAACACAACAAATCAGTCCACATGAGAAGGGTATCTGTATCTGATTAAGTGAATACACACAATGACACAAATAGACACATTTTGAAATTTCTCAGCATCATCACTGTAAATCACATAGCATTGGGTCCAGAAGAGGTATTAAGACATTATCTCGGAGACTAGCTCTAAGTTTTTTTATTTCAAATGCATAAGATTTTTAAAAAGATAAGCACGAAATACATCAAAATATTATTACTATTTTTATTAGCGTGGCAAGATTGTGGGTGATTTTATGCTTCCCACCTCTATTTTTTCAAATTTTCCGTAATGTAATTATACGTTTTCATAACTAAATGTATACGATATTTTCAAGATATCATCTGGTTTAAAAAAAAAGAAACATCCGGTGTGCCCTATGCTTATAAGCAGCTTAAAAATTAAACAATCTTACACATTTTCAAAGTTCCCAAGGAAGAGATTTATAGTTCACACCACCTGTTCGGTGAAGGGACTTGCTGAACAAGTTTTTCTGCCCTCATCACAATGACAGAGTTGCTCAAAGAACCATATGTATAAATTCTCTGATGTTCTGAAATGTTGTGGCAGTTCTCTGTGGGGGTCGTTAGAGGCGAAATGGGGATGTGATTCTGTACAGATCTTGTGTGAGGAGCTGTATTTATTCTCCTTTCTTCTCTTCTCTGCCATACAGTGGAGCACTGTCCACGGGGCACTTAGCCAGGTGAACCGGTCTAGTTACCCACGCATTTGCACATGTCTAAAATACTTTATATCCTTTGATGATAAAATTACTCAAAACATAAAGAAAGGAAGTAGCAGCAATAAATCATGCTGGCACAGCCCAGGTTATTTATTCTGAACAGGATGGCTGACAAAGGAACCTGCTGTCACAACATATGAGAGCACTTAAAATAATGAGGTTTTTCAGAGAAAAAATGAAAAAGAATCAAGAAAAACACTAAGTCTCTCATGCCGTCCATAAGACACTCTCACAGAAAATGAAGATGATAAGGGGTTTAATGTGACATATTGGAGGTTAATAAACAAGATCTCCCAATTTCATTTAGTCAGTTTTTATATGGAAGAGTATAGGCTTTGGAGTCAAGCAGACAGGGGGTTTGAACAATGGCTCCCATGTTCACTACTTGGCAAGTTACTTAACCATTTTAAAATCCATTTGTAAAAATGGACACTAAGGGGCGCCAGGGTGGCTCAGTGGGTTAAAGCCTCTGCCTTCGGCTCAGGTCATGATCTCAGGGTCCTGGGATAGAGCCCCACATCAGGGCTCTCTGCTCAGCAGGGAGCCTGCTTCCCCCTCTCTCTCTACCTACCTCTCTGCCTAGTTGTGATCTCTATCAAATAAATAAATACAATCTTTAAAAAAAAATGGACACTAAAATAGCTACCTCATAAACTGACAATTTAGATTACATACAGTAATGGGAAAATGCATGCACACGTTTTACTACTCTCTAAACTTTTCTATATGTTTGCAATATTACACAAACACATCATACAATGAGTGGCACATAACGGGCTCTCAATAAATGTTGACTCACTTCCTTGTTACAGACATGAAAATTAAACAAGAGTTTTAAGTTAAAAAAAAAAGGGGAGGGGACTACAGGTCACCAAGTTCAGAACTCTACCTCTAGGCAGATTTATCACATTAAATAAACATCATTGGATGACTTTCCACACAAGGGTGTTAAGAGGAACTTTTCTCAATGCCTAAGAGAAAAGGATCATAAATAGGAAAATAATTATCAGTTAAATCCAAAATAGACAAAGTTGGTGCTAAATGTGAAAAGGAACCCACTTCTAAGGATCACAGCAGTTTAAATGTCTAACATGTACCAAGCCATAGTGATTAAAACAAACAAACAAAACTTATAGAATAGTTAGTTATCACAAATCAACAGGGGGGGGAAAAAAGCATGTTTGGTCAATGAGATCACAATAACTTACTATAAGGGAAAAAATAAAATTACAATTGCGCCTGAAACAACACAGGCTTAAGGATGGCCAGCTCTACACAGTCAAAAATCAGTGTGTAACTTTTGACTCCCCAAAAACTTAACCAATAGCCTACTGTTGACCAGAAGCCTTACCAATAACATAAACAGTCGATTAATACACATTTTGTATATTATTATATAAGTATTCTTACAGCAAACTAGAGAAATGAAATTATTATTTGGAAAATACATTTACAGTACTGTACTGTATTTATGGGAAAAAATCTGCATATAAGTGGACCCACACAGTTCAAACCTGTGTTCTCCAAGCATCAACTGCACTTAGGTATATTCTGGTGATCTGTCTGATTATAGAGATCAGTTTTTAAAACTAGAGAGGGGAGCCTGGGTGGCTCAGTCAGTTAGGTGTCTGCCTTCGGCTCAGGTCATGATCCCAGGGTCGTGAGATCGAGAGCCCCGTGTGGAGCTCCCTGCTCAGCATGTGAGCCTGCTTCTTCCTCTCTCTCTGCCCCTCTCCACCATTCATGCCCTCTCTCACTCGCTCACTCTCTCTCTCTCGCAAATAAATAAAATCTTTATAAATAAATAAATAAAACTTGAGAGGAAAAAAAGAGTTACCATAATCACCATGATTTAAGAATGCAAACCAAGTCGGACACACTGGGTTTACACCCTGATTTCACACTACCTATGACACCATGGACAATGCCCTCCTCTCTCTTGAACCAGAGTCCTCATTTATAGAAATGGGGATTGAAACAATATTTACTTCACAAAGTTGACCTTTTAATAAAATACAGACAGAAAGGTCCTGGTTCACATCTTAAGTACTCAACAATTGGTAGTAGTAGTGGTACTTGTTTTTAAGAAAAAAAAAGGAAGAGAGGAAGGACAGTTTTAATATGCCTTTGAGACCATTCTTGTGTTTCAGCTGTCTCTCCCTAAGTCTGAACAAAACAAAACACAAAAACAAAAAAACAAAAAATTATTATCTCAATGAATTCGATTTCTATAAGATTTCAATAGGGGAGCCCCTCGGTGGTGCAGTTGGTTAAGCAACCGACTCTTGATTTTGGCTCACGTCAGGATCTTAGGGTCAAGATGAAGCCCCATGTTGGGCTCCGTGCTCAGTGCAGAGTCTGCTGAAGTTTCTCTCTCCCTCTCCCTCTACTCCTCCCCATGCTCACTCTCACTCTCTCTCATTCTAAGATAAATAAATAAATCTTAAAAAGGGGGGGGGATTTCAATAGGAAGATGAGTAAGGACTTCAATATCTACATATCTTTCCATGCAATCCTCTTAGCCTAATCACTTCCAATGTAGCTTAAGACCAGCAGAACTGCAATAGAGCTTCAAATGGCCAGATGCTGCTGAATTACGCTTTGGAATCCCAGTCTTCAGAGTGGCTTCACCAGATGAAGTGTTAAGTCAGGCATCTCTGGGTAATGTTGTTCTGGGGCTCATGCAAAGGTTGTGATAGAATTCAAGGTATTCTACTAAATTTGATGTAGCTCACACCAAGTCTTTCTAGGTTTCTTATACATGCTTCCAAAGTTGATCACAACCATGTGGAATGATCTCTTCTGGTTTTTGTTTTTTTTTAATAGGCTCCAGGCATGGAGTCCTTTATGGGGCTCAAACTCACCACCCTGAGATCAAGACCTGAGCTGAGATCAAGACCTGAGCTGAGATCAAGAGGTGGACACTTCATCGACTGAGCCACCCAGGCACCCCTGGAATGATCTCTTTGAATTAGTATCATCTGAAAGCAACCAAGGCTGAAAGTAAATTTTCTATGCAATGAATTCAAATATTTTTTGACTTGACCCATGATAATAATTTTACATAGAGTATATATTTATATAAATACACACAATAAAATATTCATTAAACAATACTTTCAAAGGACAATGCACAATATCATCTTTTTCATTTACATCTTTATTCTTAATTGCTAGTTATACTTCCACTAAATTGATTTCATGACCCAGTTTGAAAAACACTCTTCTAACAGTAACTAAAGATAGATTACACCTTATAACCTCAGGACAAATCTCTATCTTCTGAGTTCCCCATGACTTTGAAAATATTCCTAAAGTTTCGGAGAGTAAGTTAAGACTTAAAACTAGCCAAGTAACATGACGTGCCTTTATAGTCACCTATTAGACATGCAGATGTGACAGGTCGCTGGGTCACCCTAGATGTTTCAAATCATTGTAATTCTGGGTGCACAAGTCAAAAGAGGGAGGTTTATTAGGGCCAGAAGGTAAGTATAACCATTGAACAGAGGAAAGGAAATGAACTTCAGAGAGGCAGGAGGTGTGGGACCTTCTGGGCTGACAAAGGAAGCAGAGAATGGAAGATAAACACAGCCAGAGCCAGGAAAACAAGTAGAACCTGAAGCAGGAGGCTAAATGAAGCCAGAGCCAGAAGGGAGAGCAGAAACAGGCGTATAAGAGGAAACAAGGCCAACACAAAATAACGTGCTATGCCAGAAAGGAAAAAAGGCTGATGGCATTTGGCTGCATCATGCATGAGAGCAGAAAGGCATGTGCTCTTACGTGTGTTCTCTAAGGCTATCAGAGAACTAGAATTTTATATGCAGCTAAAACTCTGTAGTTAAAAAAATGTGGTCTTTGTTTATTATGCTCTATTAATTAGCACTTCTTTCCTACCAATAATGTTGACCTGTTTTTATTAAAAATGCTTGACTGAGTAAATAAACATATGTTCCTTATCTACTTGATAACTTCCCACTGCCAAAATTTAGAATCAATTTTAATTTGTGTTACATTGTTTTATAATTCTTTGCAGATCCAAATGGTTTCCTAGTTTCTTTAATACTTCATGTACACAACCCTGCTACAGAAATACCTATGTTGTTTTAGCAGAAAAATACATTAAGATTAATACTACGAGAAGCTAATTTTTATTTATCTTTTTCATATTCTGTACTAATAAAAAATTATTTCTAAGAGATTTCAATAAATTAGCGACATAATTACTACTAATTTATTAACATTTGGCAATGTGTTATCTTTGAAAAATGGATACAATAAAAACAGTAGCAAAATGAAAAAAAAGAAAAATGACTGGGTGGGTTTTTTTTAATTTATTAGAAAAATAGTAAGAATCAGTAACTATGTAACAAATTAAATGAAATTCAAATTGTGGTCATATTTAAATTTATCAAAATTAGTCAGACATTTACATTTATAAGCAGAGCTAATTCACTACTTGATGACTTACCAAACCCTACTCAATCCAGTTCACGATTAGGCAAATATACTACAATACAAAATTTTTAAAGGCCTATGTGGTATTAGCTGTCATATAAATTGGTGAATACCTAAACCAATTAGCAAACTACTATTCAGTCAAATTTCAGTAACAAACAAGTTAACAAAACTAAAAATATGAATTTAGATAAATATTTCATGAAATAAAATTTATATGGTACTAACATCCTCAACAACTTTGATATTTAGAAACTGTCCCTAGTCAACTGACTCATTATTTTAGTAGGACATTACAATAACTTTTACCAAAAAAGAGTTTTTTTCCCCAAAAAGTTTTTTATAAAAGAAAAAAATAAGTTCAAAGATAAATTTCAGAAATACCAATTTAGAAAAACCTAAAAGAGGTGCAAATGCCCTACAATCCAAAATATACAAGCACATTCACTGCAACATGGTTTGTAACAGAGAAATACTGAAAGTAACCTGTAGTAGGAGATAGGTTACCAAAACAACCACCTCCCATTATCTTTGGTTGGTTGGTTTGGTTTGGCTTTATTACTGAGATAAAACTAACATACAACATTGTGAACTTTTAAGGTGTACGACATGATGATTTGATACATTTATATATTGCCATATGATTACTACCTTACTGTGGTAATTTTTTGAAAATATTTTTTGAAAAATATTTTCTTTTTTGAAAATACTTAAGATCCAATCTCTCAGTAACTTTAGCCTATATAATACAGTATTACTGACCAAGATCATTACGCTGTGCATTAGATCTCCAGAACTTACTCTTCTAGTTGCAAGATTGTACTCTTTAACATTTCCCCTGTTTTACCACCCCCCACCCCAAGTAACCACCATTGTACTCTGTGTTTCTATGAGTTCAGCCTTTTTAGATTCCACATATAAATGATATCATACAGCATTTGTCTTTCTAAGTCTGACTTATCTCACTTAGCATTATGACCTAAAGGTCCATCACATAGTCACAAAAGGCAGGATTTCCTTCTTTCTCGTGACTGAATAATACTCTATTGTAGTATGTATGTATACGTACACACACACACACACACACTCACTACATCTTCTTTATTCATTCATTCATAAATGGGCACTTAGATTATTTCCATATCTTGGCTATTGTGAATAATGCTGCAATAAAATTGGGAGTAGTGCAGGTTATCTATTCACTATCCTGTTTTCATATCCTTTGGATATATACCCATTGCTGAATCATATGATAATTCTTCTTTTGGTTTTTGGGAAACCGCCATACTGTTTTCCATAATAGCTAAACTAAGTTCCATTCCAGCCAACAGTACACAAGAGTTCCCTTTTCTGCACATCCACAACCACCACTACGTGTTCTCTCTTATCTTCTTAGGCAGGCAGGGGGGCTTAAAACAACACACATTTGTTCTCTTACAGTGCTGGATGTCAAAAGCTCTAAATAAGTTGCACTGGCTGAAATCAAGGTGTCATCAGGGGTGTCCTCTCTCTGTAGATTCTAAGGGAAAATCCCTTCCCTTGCCTTTTCTAGCTCCTAGAGCTGTAGTCCTTCCATTCCTTGGTTCATGGTCCCTAACTCCATCTTCAAAGCAAGAAGCATAGCATTTGGCTTCACCCATTACATTTTCTCCAACAATACAATCTCCCTCTGTCTTCCCCTGCTAACGATATTTATATCATTGGGTCCACCTGATCAATCCAGGATACTTTTTCCATCTCAAGATTCTTAACTTAACCACATCTGCAAATTCCTTTTGGCCATAGAAGGTAATGCATTCACATACTCAGAGTCCAGAGATTATAACATGGACATATTAGAGGGTTATTATCCAACCTACTATACAGGGCAAGAGAGATCTCTCTTCTTTTCGAAGATAGCCACTCTAACAGGTATGAGGTAATATCTTGCTGGGGTTTTGTTTTGCATCTTTCTGGTGATTAGCAATATTGGGCACCTCTTCATAGACATGTTAGTCATTTGTATGTCTTCTTTGGAAAAAATATTCAATTTCTCTGTCCATTTTTTAATCAGATTGTTGTGTTTTTGTTATTGAGTTATAGGAGTTCTTTACATACTTTGGACATAACACCTTATCCAATATATGGTTTGCAAGTATTTTCTCCCATTCTGTAGGTTGCCTTTTCATTTTTGTTGTTTCTTTTGCTGTGCAGAATCTTTTTAGTTTGATGTAGTCCCAACTTGTTTATTTTTAATTTTATTGCTTGTGGTTTGGTATCATCCAAAAATCATCACCAAGACCAATGTCAAGGAGCTTACCACCTATGTTTTCTTCTCCTTTTATGGTTTCAGGTCTTATGTTCGAATCTTCAATCCATTTTGAGTTGATTTTTGTTCATAGTATAAGACAGGGGACAAAATTCATTATTTTACAAAATAAATGTAGTTTTCCCAACACTATTTATTGAACAGACTATGCTTTCCCCATTGTATATTTGGCTCCTCTGTTGTAAATTAATTGATCATATACACATGGGCTTATTTTGGGGCTCCCTATTCTGTTTCATTGATCTGTGTGTTTGTTTTTACGCCAATACCATACTGCTTTGATTGCTATCCTTGTGTAATATAATTTGAAATCAGGAAGTGTGATCATTCGGAGCTCTGTTCTTTCTCATGATTGTTTAGGCTATTTTTATGGTTCCATACATACTTTAGGACTATGTTCTATTTCTGTGAAAAATGCCATTGGAATTTTGATAGAGATTACACTGAATCTATAAATGCATTTGGATAGTATAGATATTTTAACAAAATTAATTCTTCCAATCCATGAGCACAAAATAGCTTTCCATTTATTTGTGTCTCCTTCAATTTCTTTAATTAATGTGTTAGTTTTCAGTGTACAGATCTTTCACCTTCTTGATCAAATTCATGCCTAGGTATTTTATTCTTTTTGATGCAGTTGTAAATAGGATTGTTTTCTTAATTCCTCTTTCTGACAGTTTATTATTAGTGTATAGAAACATAAGAGTTTCTTATATATTGATTTTGTATTCACAACTTTACCGAATTAATCAGTTTTGACAGTTTTTTTTCATGGATTTTTTCTATATATAATATCATGTCATCTTTGAGGAAAGACAGTTTTACTTCTTCCCTTCTGATTTGGATGACTTTATTTCTTTTCCTTAGCCTAACTACTCTGGCTAGGACTTCCAGTACTGTGTTAAATAAACATGCAGAGTTAGCATCCTTGTCTTGTTCCTGATCTTAGGTGAAAAGCTGAAAGCCACCACTGAAGATATAACATTAGCTGTGGGCTTGTCATATATGACTTTTTTCTGTGGAGGTATGTTCCCTCTCTACACAGTTTGTTGAGTTTTTATCATGAATGGATATTAAATTTCATCAAATGCCTTTCCTGCATCTACTGATATGATCATGATTTTTATCCTTTCTTTTGTTAAGGGGTAAATTACATTTGTTGAAGATATAGAATCATCCTTGCATGCCTTGAAGACATCCCACTTCCTCATGCTGTATGATCCTTTTAATGCACTGTTGAATTCAGTGTAGTGATATTTTGTTGAGGATTTTTGCATCTATGTTCATCAGGAGTATCGGCCAATATTTTTTTTTTCCTTGTAGTGTCCTCCTGGTTTTGATATCAGGGTAATGCTGGCCTCACAAAATGAGTTTGGAAATAATCCCTCCTCTTCAATTTTTGGAAGAATTTGAGGATTGATATTATTTCTTTAAATCCTCAGTAGAATTCATCAGTCTTGGACCTTTGTTTGTTAGGGGTTTTTGATTATTGATTCAATCTCCTCTCTGTTCAAATTTTTACTTCTTTATGATTCAATCTTGGTAGTTTGTATATTTCTCGGAATTTATCCATTACTTCTAGGTTATCGACTTGTTAGCATATGCTTCTTCATAGTAGTCTCTTATGATCCTCTATATGGTATCACTTGTAATATCTTCTCTTCATTTTCAATTTTATTATGAGTCCTTTCTACATTTTTTAGGGAGTCTAGCTAAAGTTTTACCTTTTTTTTTTTTCTTTTTCAAGTTTTTATTTAAATTCCAGTTAGTTACCATACAGTGTAATAATTTTAGGTGTAGAATTTAGTGACTCATCACTTACGTTCAACACCCATTGCTCATCACGACTAGTGCTCTCCTTAATCCCCATCACCTACTTCACCCATCCTTCCATCCCCCTCCCATCCCGCAACCCTCAGTTTGTTTTCTGGAGTTAAGAGTCTATTTTCTGATTTGTGTCTCTTTTTTTTTTCCTCCTATGTTCATCTGTTTTGTTTCTTAAATTCCAAGTATAAGTGAAATCTTAAGGTATTTATCTTTCTCTAACTTACTTATTTCACACTCTCTAGCTCCAGCCACATCATTGCAAATGGGAAGGTTTCATTCTTTTTTTTATAGCTGAGTAATATTCCATACATATATACATACATACCACTTCTTTATCCATTCCTCACTTGATGGACATTGGGGCTCTTTCCATAATTTGGCTATTGTTGATAATGCTGCTATAAACATCAGGGTGCATGTGTCCCTTCCAATCAGTATTTTTGTATCCTTTCAGTAAATACGTACTAGTACAATTGCCAGATCATAGGGTAGTTCTATTTTTAACTTTCTGAGGAACCTCCATACTATTTTCCACAGTGGCTGCACCAGTTTGCATTCCCACCACCAGTGGAAGAGGGTTCCCCTTTCTTCACATCCTCAACACTTGTTGGGTTTGTTTCCTGTATCATGATTGTTTCCTCCATCATTAATTTTAACCATTCTGACTGGTGTAAGGTGATATCTCATTGTAGTTTTGATTTGTATTTCCCTCATGTTCAGTGATGTTGAACATCTTTTCATGTGTCTATTGGCCATCTGTGTCTTCTTTGGAAAAATGTCTATTCATGTCTTCTGCCCATTTCTTAACTGAATTATTTGGTTTTTGGGTGTTGAGTTTGATAAATTCTTTATAGGTTTTGGATACTAACCCTTCACCAGATATGTCATTTGCAAATAGCTTCTCCCATTCCGAAGGTTGCCTTTTAGTTTCCTTGATTGTTTCCTTCACTGTGCATTAGCTTTTTATCTTGATGAAATCCCGATAGTTTATTTTTGCTTTCATTTCCCTTCTCTCAGGAGACATATCTAGTAAGAAGTTGCTACAGCCGATATCAAAGAGGTCGCTACCTATGTTCTCCTCCAGGATTTTAATGGATTCCTGTCTCACATTTAGATCTTTCAACCATTTTGAGTTTATTTTTGTGTATGGCTAAGAAAGTGGTCCAGTTTCATTCTTTCGCATGTTGCTGTCCATTTTCCCAACACCATTTGTTGAAGAGACTCTATTTTTTCCATTGGATATTCTTTCATGCTTTGTCAAAGATTAGTTGACCATACAGTTGTGGGTTCATTTCTGGGTTTTCTATTCTGTTCCATCGACCTATGTGTCTGTTTTTGTGCCAGTACCACACTGTCTTGATCACTACAGCTTTAGAATATCACTTGAAGTCTAAAATTCTGATGCCTCTAGCTTTACTTTTCTTTTTCAAGGTTGCTTTGGCTATTCAGGATCTTTTGTGGTTCCATACAAACTTTTGGATTGTTTGTTCTAGCTCTGCAAAAAATGCTGGTGGTATTTTGATAGGGATTGCATTAAGTGTGTAGATTGCCTCGGGTAGTATAGACATTTTAACAATATTTGTTCTCTCAATCCATGAGTGCAGGATGTCTTTCCATTTCTTTGTGTTCTCTTCAATTTCTTTCATCAGTGTTCCATAGTTTTAAAGAGTACAGATCTCTTAATCCTTTGACTAGGTTTATTCCTAGGTATCTTATGGGTTTTGGTGCAATTATAAATGGGATTAACTCCTTGATTTCTCTTTCTACAGCTTCATTATTGGTGTATAGAAATGCAACAGATTTCTGTTGTATCCTGCGACTTTACTGAGTTGGTGTACCACTTCTAGAAATTTTTTGGTGGAGTCCTTTGGGTTTTCTACATAGAGTATCATGTCGTCTGCAAATAGTGTAAGTTTGACTTCTTCCTTGTAGATCTGGATGCCTTTTCTTTCTTTTTGTTGTCTGATTGCTGAGGCTAGGACGTCCAGTACCATGTTAAATAACATTGGTGATAGCGGACATCCTTGTCTTATTCCCGACCACAGAGTAAAGGTTCTCAGTTTTTTCCCAATTAGGATTATATTAGCTGTTGGTCTTTTGTATATCGGCTTTATGATGTTGAGATATGCTCCCTCTATCCCTACTTTGTCGAAGGTTTTTTGTCAAGAATAGATACTTTGTCAGATGCTTGTTCTGCATTTATTGAGAAGATCATATAGTTCCTATCTTTTCTTTTATTAATGTGGTATACCAAGTTGATTGATTTGCAAATATTGAACCATCCTCGCAGCCCAAGAATAAATCCCACTTCACTATGGTGAATGATTCATTTACTGTACTGCTGGATTCTATTTGCTAGTATTTTTGTTGAGAATTTTTGCATCCGTGTCCATCAGGGATACTGGCTTGTAGTTCTCTTTTTTAGTGGAGTCTTTTGTTTTAGAATCAGGGTAATGTTGGCCTCATAGAAAGAGTTTGGAAGTTTTCCTTCCATTTCTATTTCTTGGAATAGTTTGAGAAGAATAGGTGTTAAACCTTCTTTAAATGTTTAGTAGAATTCACCCACAAAGCCATCTGGCTCTGGACTTCTGTTTGTTGGGAGATTTTCGATTACTGATTCTATCTCTTTTCTGGTTTTTGGTCAGTTCAAGTTTTCTATTTCTTCCTATTTCAGTTTTGGTAGTTTATATGTTTCTAGGATTTTATGCACCTCTTCCAGATTGTCCAATTTGGTGGTATATAATTTTTCATAATATTCTCTTATGATTGTTCATAGATGTGTGGTGTTGGTTGTTATTTATCCTTTCCCATTTGTGATTTTATTTACTTGGGTCCTTTCTCTTTTCTTTTTGATAAGTCTGGCTAGGAATTTATCAATTTTATTACTTTTTTCAAAGAACCAGCTCCTGATTTCATTGATCTGCTCTACTCATTGTTTTAGTTTCTTTGTCATTTATTTCTGTTTTAATCTTTATTTCCCTTCTGCTGGCTTTAGGTTTTGTTTGTTGTTCTTTTTTTAGCTCCTTTAAATGTAACGTTAGGTTGGTTATTTGAGACTTTTCTTGCTTCCTGAGGTAGGCCTGTATTGCTATATACTCCCATTATGGCCGTTTTTGCTATATCCCAAAGGTTTTGGACCACTGTGTTTTCATTTTCATTTGTTTCCATGTATTTTTTTATTTCTTAATTTCTTAGTTGACTCATTCATTCTTTAGTAGAATGTTCTTTAACCTCCATGAATTTGTGGTCTTTCCAAATTTTTTCTTGTGGTTGACTTTAAGTTTCCTAACACTATAGTCAAAGAAGATGCATTGGTATGATCTGTCTTTTTATATTTGTTGAAGCCTGATTTGTGATCTAATATGTGATCTATTCTGAAGAATGTCCCATGTGCACTTGACAAGAATATGTATTCTGCTGCTTTAGGATGAAATGTTCAGAATATATGCTAAGTCCATCTGGTCCAGTGTGTCATTCAAAGCTATTGCTTCCTTGTTGATTTTCTGCTTAATCTGTCCACTGATATAAGTGGAATGTTAAAATCCCCTACTATTCTTGTATTATTATCAATGAGTTCCTTTATGTTTGTTATTAATTGTTTTATATATTTGTGTGCTTCCAAGTTGGGGGCATAAATATTTACAGTTGTTATATCTCCTTGATGGATAGACCCCTTTAATATGATATAGTGCCTTTCTTCATTTCTTGTTATAGTCTCTGGTTTAAAATCCAGTTTGTCTGATATAAGTATTGCTACTTGGGCTTTCTTTTGATGTTCATTAGCATGATAAATGGTTCTCCATTCCTTCGCTTTTAATCTACAGGTGTCTTTAGGACTAAAATGAATCTCTTAGGGCCCCTAGGTGGCTCAGTCAGTTAAGCATTTGCCTTCGGTTCAAGTTATGATCCCAGGGTCCTGGGATCAAGCCCCACATCAGGCTCCCTGCTCAGAGGGGAGTCTGTTTCTCCCTCTGCCCCTCCCCCCCACCCATTCTTGCATGCACTCTCTCTCTGAAATAAATAATATCTTTAAAAATAAAATAATAAAATGAATCTCTTGTAGGCAGTATATAGATTTTTTTTAATTCGTTCTGATACATTTGTCTTTTGATTAGAATATTTAGTCTACTTACACTCAGTTATTATTGATAGATATGTATTTAGCTACATTTTGTTACTTGTTTTGTCATTTCTAGAGATTTTCTCTGTTCCTGACTAGTCTTTGCTCCTTTGGATCTTTCATTCCCTTTCAAAGAGTCCCCTTTAATATTTTTTGCAGGCTAGTTTTGTGGTCAGGAACTCCTTTAGTTTTTGTTTGTCTGGGAAACTCCTTATTTTTCCTTCCATTCTGAATGACAGCCTTGCTGGACAGGGTACTTTTACCATTCAGCAAATTGAATACATCATGCCACTCCCTTTTGGCCTGCCAACTTTCTGTGGAGAGATCTGCAATTAGTTTTGTGGGTCTTCCCTTGTAAGTTAGGGCCTTCTTTTGTCTTGCTGCTGTTAGGATTTTTTTTGTTTTTGTTTTTTCAAATTTAACTACAATATGTCTTGGTGTTGGCCTGTTTTTATTGATTTTGATTGGAGTTATCTGTGCCTCTTGAATTTGGAAGTCTGTTTCCTTTCCCAGATAAGGAAAGTTTTCAGCTATTATTTCTTCCAATAAACCTTCTGCCCCCTTTTCTCTCTTCTTCTTCTTCTAGGACCCCTATGATTACATTTGTTAGAGGCACTGAGTTCCCCAAGACTACTTTCATTATCTAAAAATTTCCTTTTTCTCTTTTGTCAGCTTCATTATTTTCCAGGATACTATTCTCTTTATCACTTATTCATTCCTCTGCTTCTTCCATCCTTGTAGTCATTATATCCAGTTGGGTTTGAATCTCTGTTATTACATTTTTCATTTTGGCCTGATTGTTTTTTAGCTCTTTTATCTCTGTAGAAAGGGTCTCCCTGTGTCTTCCATTCTTTTCTCAAGTCCAGCTAGTACCCTTATGATCGTTGCTTTAAATTATGGATCAGGCATATTTCATATATCTGTTTTGATTAGATCCTTGGCCATGACCTTTTCTTATTCTTTCTTTGGGATGAATCCTCTGTCTTGGCATTTTGTCTAGGTCTCTGTGTTCTTCTATATGTTAGGAAAACCTGTTATGTTTCCTGCTTCTGAGAGTAATGGCTTTATGAAGAAGAGATCATATAATGTCCAGGGCCTAGTGCTTCAGGAAGTGTTTCTGGTGTGTGCTATGAGCACCTGCTGCTGTGTTTGAGCTGCTCTAGCCCTCAGGCCAGTCATCTGCAGAGTTTCTCCTTGCCTGCATGGGGAGTGTTTGGACTGTGGCCAGAGTGTGGCAAGGTTTAACTAGGTGTGCTCTGATCTGCTTGTTAAATGAGACTTGATGTTAGTTCCACTAAAACTGAAGACTTGCAGGACTCTATGGGCAGCAGATGTGGTGCATGCAGGGGTTTGTGCTGGTCTTCTCAGGGAGGGGCCCACTGTGCTGGTTCTTAAGCACACTTTCCAGAGAAAAGCAACACAAGCAGAGCACAGGGGGTGAGACTTAGTATAAGCAAGTTAGGCAGTGAGTGCTGGTGCTATGCTGTTTATGGAAATTGGTTTTTGCTGAGGGCCAGGGGAGAGAAATGGCTTCAGCCTACTCCTTTGTCCCCTGAGAGGGGATTATGAGCTTGCTGCTCTCAGGGAAGCACTTTCAGAGGAATGAATAATTTCCCCTCATGGATCACAGGCATTTTTCAGATTGCTGATTTCACACTGGCTATCTCTGGGTCGTTTACCTGCCTGGAGCAGCACAGCACACCTTGGGCTGTACTCTATCCAGGTCTTCTGACTTTTAAAATTCCAAACTTCAGGGACCTGGTGTGGTGGAGACTTGTGCTGGTCCTCTGGGAAAGGATCTTGCTACACTGAGATGATGCAGGTTTGACCCAGAAGGGCAGTCAAACCAGAAGAGAGGGGCACAAGATCTGCAGCAAGCAAACTAAACAGCCAGTGTCCCAGTTAGCTACCCTCAACAGGTGTCTCTGAACCTATGCTGAGGGGTGAGGGAAGGAGATGGCTCCCCCGGGTTCTTTTGTCCCCAGAGAGGCAATGCCACCTCTCACAGATGTGCTCCAAAAAGTATGGACAGTCTCTCCCCATGCCCCTTAGGTGATCCTCAAATCATTCAGTCTGCCCCAAGTTGTTTGCCTGTCTCCTCTCCAGAAGTAGGGCACCACCCTCAGGACTCTATGCCAGCCAAGGCTGGGGACCTCTAAAACTCCAGTCTCCAAGCCTCACTGGTTGCAAAAACTCATGAAATTCAGCCCCTCTAGTTTTCCCAGCCAATCGCTTTGGGGAAGTGTTCTCCTTGTGCCTATCTCTGCACACTTCACTCTCTCTCATTCTTCTTCATGACCAGGGCTCCCTCCTCTCCACAGCACCCAAAATCTGTTATTCCCCCAAATCATTTCTCCACACTTCCTACCTTCCTCAAAGAGAACTCTTCTCTCTCTCTAGTTGTGTAGTTTCTTCTATCGGTCCTCAAGTCAATTTCTTGAGTATTCAGAATGATTTGATATTTACAAGGAAGCCTAGGGTCCTCCTACTATACCACCATCTTTGTCTTTTTACTTTATTTTTTTAAAAGGCTCTTAGTTTTCTTTGTGTTTTTTTGTTTTGTTTTGTTTTTTATTTTTTGTTTTGTTTTGTTTTGTTTTAAAGGCTCTTAGTTTTATGGAACTTTCCCATTATGTTTTTAGTCTCTATTTCATTTTTTTTCTGCTTTGATCTATGCTAATTCCTTCTTTCTACTAACTTTGAGCTTAGTTTGTTCTTCTTTTCTGGTTCCTTAAGGTGTGAAATGAAGCTTTTTATTTGAGCTCTTTTTTTAATGAAGGTATTTGTCACTATGGACTTCCCTCTTAGAAATGCTTTGGTTGCATCCCATAAGTTGTGGTATGCTGTATTTCCATTTGCTTCAAGATATTTTTTGATTTCCCCTTTGATTTTCTTTTACCCCTTTATTAATCAATAGCATGTTGTTTAATCTCCAAATTTTGTTAATCTTCCAGTTTTCTTCTTGTAAATGATTTCTAATTCATTATAATTGTGGTTAGAAAAGATGCTTGAGAGGCACCTAGGTGGCTCAGTCAGTTAGCATCTGACTCTTGATTTTGGCTCAAGTCATGATCTCAGGGTCGTGGGATTGAGCCATGCTGAGCATGGAGCCTGCTTGGGATTTGGGGATTCTCTCTCTCCATCTCTCTCTGCCCCTCTCCCCTGCTCATGCACTCGCTCTCGTACTCTCTCTCTCAAAAAAAAAAAAAGCTTGATATGATTTTAATCTTCTTAAATTTACTAAGTGTTGTTTTGTGGCCTAAATTTTTATCTATCCTGGAAAATA
>CM052900.1:26704206-26749338 GCA_028534135.1 Potos flavus
CTATCCCTACCCCTCCTACCCCCCAGCCACCCTCAGTTTGTTTCGTGAGTTTAGGAGTCTCTTATGGTTAGTCTCCTTCCTGATCCCATTTTGTTTCATTTCCCTCCCCTACAGCCCACGACACCCCACCCTGCCTCTCAAATTCTTCATATCAGAGAGATCATATGATAATTGTCTTTCTCTGATTGACTTATTTCGCTTAGCATAATACCCTCTAGTTCCATCCACATCGTTGCAAATGGCAAGATTTCATTTCTCTTGATGGCTGCATAGTATTCCATTGTGTATATATACCACATCTTCTTTATCCATTCAGAGAGATACCTGTTTTAACGTGACACAGTCTTAGTGGAAACTACAGGAGGGAAGACTGGTGTAGGGAAGTATTGTCTGAAGATTCACTGCTGTAAAAAGAATAACAATAGCACTCCACACCAGAATTATTATGGTTTTTAGAAATACCTTCAATTTAAATCCCTTTTTATTTAATAAACTAGGGAAGCCTAGGTCAAATGTGATATCTAATTTTTCTTTGAATAGCATCCAGTAAGTGCTATCTCTTAGACAGTTCCAAATAGGTTACAAGTAAATAGTTCACCTCATAAAACAATGAAGCCTACACATATTAGCCAGATGAAACACTTTTTAATGAGAAAAAAAAACCCAAACAATTTGCTTATTGGGAGTCAATGGCCAATTGAGAAAATTATGGGAAAAATGCAAAAACTTGAAACAGCTAAACATAATATTGACATACCAGTTGAAAATACAAATATCTAAAAACCAATCTGGTTAAAGGCAGAAGTCGAATTCTGCCTTAATCACTAAGATTACTCTATTCATTTGCTTTTAACAAGCTTGGTCTTATCTAGACTGAATTTCAATATTTTTTTAAAAGCCTAAATAATATTTTGAAAAGTATCTTTTGTCATTATTTTATCTGCTTCATTCTCCTTTTCTCCATCTAAGATTTTTTAATTATCATAAATCAAATTTCTTTTAAAATATAGTTGGTTTTAAAACTACTCAAAATGGTTTCTTTTAAAAGTTTTAAAAAGTTCATTGGTCTAAGATTTTCCTAATTTAACCATTCAATGTCCTACTAGCAAATGGTATCACCTGAGGAAAGGAAACACATTGAAGGAGTCTATAATCCAAACTGACAATAGTGCTGGCCTCTGACAGTTGCAACTGCACTTTCAATGTTTAATATGGAACTCTCTGTTACTAAGCAGCATGGTCAATAAAATGTTTGTTTAGTAGACGTATGTGTTTTTTTATATGCTCAAGATCACTTTCTGTAGGGAATCACCCTCCCCCAGGCTATGTGGTTCTAATAAGGTTGCCAATGGGGCCAGGTAGATAGCTCAGCTCTGAGTAAATATGGGACCATTATCTTTCTGCACAGAGTAACTGGTGTGAGAATGGGCATGTGACCGAAGCAAAGATAATGAGTTCTTTCCTAGATTGACCGTAAGCAGACAGAATAGCACAGTGATAAGCACACACCACCTGCCTAGGCTTTAATTCTCGGCTCTATCACTAACTAGCTGAATGATTAAGCCAGTTAATTAATTGGTCTGTCTCTTAATTTCCTCATCTGTAAAATGTAGCTGCTAATAATACCTTTCTCATAGAATCATTATGAAAATTAAGTATAGTAAAACACATAAAGCACTTAGCATAGTAACTAGCATATAAAAAAGCTTTAAATAAATTTAAAGTTAACTATCCGTACCATTATTACTACTAGTCCTCCTGCTGTTGCTTCTGTTATTGGTCTTATAAATACATAAAAGTGCTAAATTTAGACAGTGTGGCCTAAATATGCAAGCAGCCTGTCTTTGTCATTTGCAGAGCAAATGGAAAAAAAGTTTTGAAGCCAACAAATAAAAGGAAGCAGAACCAAGAGAACAGAGAACAGAGTCCCAAAGACATTCCCCAGATCCAATCACCTACTGGGCTTCCCAGTTACTTGGGCCAGTATTTTTTTTTCCTTATGCTAATTTGAGGGTTTTTTTACTTAAAGAAAAACTATTCACTAATAAAACATCTTATGTCTAAAATCATAAAACAAACAAAAACATGTACACACACACACACACACACACACACACACACACACACACGGAAAGCAGCTTTAGGGACATCTGGGTGGCTCAGTCGGTTAAGTGTCTGCCTTTGCCTCAGGTCATGATCCCAGGGTTCTGGGATGGAGTCCCACATCGGCCTCCTTGCTCAGCAGGGAGCCTGCTTCTCCCTCTGCCTGTTACTCCCCCTGCTTGTTCTCGTGCTCGCTTGCTCTCTCTCTCTGACAAATAATTAAATAAAATCTTTTAAAAGAGAGAGAAAGCAGCTTTACTCTTTATTTTATATACTCAGATGATAAAGAGCTGAATACAACTCTACTGAGTGGTAATATCTGTTGCCTTAGAATCTTGGCCAAATCTTCAAATTAATATCCTGTTTCCATTAATGTCCTGTTATAGTATTTTCAGGAAATCTCAAGCAGACTGGTATGGGTAAGGTGGGAAAAGGGGAATAATGCAGTTGCGGTTGGAAAAGTAAATTGATCAGATTATTATAGACTTTATATGTTATATTAAGGAATATAAAATTTATTCTGTTAAAAACAAGGATCCATGATGTTTTTAAGAAAAGTGACACGTGTTTATTCATTCAATAAGTATTTACTGAGTACCTACTATGTACCAGACACTACATTAGAATATATAAACACATGAGAGCTGCTTTAGTGGAATTTATAAGATAGTGATCCAGGTCTACACTCTTTAAAGATAACATTGATGACAGATAAGAATGGATGAGAACAGATACAGATAGATTAAAAAAAGAAAAAATTAGAAGTAGACCAATTGGTCACTAGGGTCAAAAATTATTCCAAAATATCTACTTTTAAGTAATTGATATTAGAAAAACAGTAAAAAAAAAAAAAAAAAAAAAAAGCAATTGCTTTTGTTAATAAATACTATGAGCTTGATTTGAAAATTTTTCATCTAAGTTCTTTCTAGAAGGTCAGCTCCATGAAAGTTTTAGTCACTACTTAAACCCAACGTCTAGAATAGTGTCTGGCCATTAGCAGATGCTCAATAAATGTTATTTTAATAAGGTAGCTTTAAGATTTACAGGTAAAAACACTCATTCAATAATGGATTTATTGGTAAATCCATTTATTACGTATCAGGTACTGTGCTAACAATAAATAAAACACAATTCCTTGCCCTTGAGGAACTCATAGTCAGGTGGAGTATTCTTAACCTTTTCCATCATTAAACACACTGGCATTCTCCCGTCAAAATTCTTCCTGAAAAAAGTGTTCACAGAGGAAGAGCATCAGAGAATTGATGGAGAAGGGAAGAGTTATTCATTTAAACATTTGATATTCATGTGAATTTAGTGAACTCATTTAAAGAACTTAAAAACTGTCATTTTATAGGATAAATAAGTAATAAAGAATAGGAAATAAGACTCATGATTTTTTAAATCTTGAACTTTAATTTTTAATTTTTTTAAAAGATTTTATTTATTTATTTGACATAGAGAAAGAGATCACAAGTAGGCAGAGAGGCAGGCAGAGGGGGAAGCAGGTTCCCCGCTGAGCAGAGAGCCTGCTGCGGGATTGAGCCAGATGCAGGGCTCAATCCCAGCCCTGAGATCATGACCTGAGCCGAAGGCAGAGGCTTACCCACTGAGCCACCCAGGGGCCCCTTGAACTCTATTTTTAATTGTTATTTTTCCCCCAAAAAATCCACTCTTAAGGTATTATAAATAAGATGAGGGAATGAGTACCACTGAAAGAAAAATAAACCTTATTTTGTTGTCAGACTCAGAATGCAGTTCTAATATTACCTATTATTAAGTAATAAACCATTTAGAAACTTCAGTACTTCAAATTATTGTTAGAAATATTGGGGACAAATCTTTTCACTAAACTTGGCACACAAGTATGTTACAATGTCAGGACTGAAAGCCAATCTAGTAATTTAGATGAGAGGTCTGGAAATAAACTCTGTAACTCTATGGGTCTATAACAAAATAGCATGAAAGTATATTGTGCAGTGACGGTATGAGGAAGTATCTACAACAACATAAAGAAGGATTACCTAATTCAGTCCAGAAGGATCTGTGAAAACTTCTCAGAGAAGATGGTATTTGAGAAGTCCTAAGAGAGTAGATTACAACTATTTGTAAGACAGAACCCATATATTACCCAAAAAAAAAAAATCTATTGTATTTCTGAACAGTAGCAATGAATATTGCAAAAATGAAATTAAGGAAACAATCGCATTTAAAAACAGCATCAAAAGGGAGTTGAATGAAAGTTCCAGCTAGCCGAATGAGGGATGGGTTTTGCGGTGCAGCACCCTAGGATTTCGGCTTAGTGACTACAATGTAAGGGCACATCAGTAGGCTCTTCAGAGCTGGTTATGTAGATTATACATGGCATATGAAGATTATGGGTTAGGACCCTTAAGGACCTCTGGGCTTAATTTAACTGATTTGAAAGGCTGTATGGGTGTCCCAGAGCAAAGGAGAGCTCAAGGTTCTGGGGGCTGTTCATTCATCCAAATGGTAATTAAAATAAGAACAGATGAGTTGGATAAATTAAAGAATGCCAACAAGGAACTAGGAGCTCTGGAGCTCTGGAGACCCAAGTTCTCAGGAATTATAAATGAAGAGACCTCTTTGTAAAGAAGTCCAGATGTCCAAGAAGAAATAATGTAATATGTTAATGCTTCCTACCTAAAAGTGAATTGGAAAAGAGTCAGCCTAGTCTTCTCTGCCCTTAGACTTTAACGACTTCCCATTCTACCTCTCCAGATTGTTTCAAGAGCCACTCGATGGCCCAAGTAAAATATAAAGAGCTATTCACATAATTACCTCCCTTTTTAAAAAAATTAATAATAGCATCAAAAGGAATAAAATATTTAGTATAAATTTTCAAAAGAAGTGTAAGACCTGTATACTAAAACCTACAAATCATTGTTGAAGGGAATTAAGAAGAGCTAAATAAATGAGAAGACATCCCATGTCCATGGAACAGAAGTCTTAATATTGCTAAGATGGCAATACTCACTAAATTGATCTACCAATTCAAAGCAATCATTATCAAAATCCAAGTTAGCTTTTTTGCGCATATTGACAAGCTGATTCTACAATTCAAAAAGAAATTCAAAGGACCCAGAGGAGCCAAAACAATGATGAAAATGTTCTTCACTTCCTGATTTCAAAAGTTACTACAAATCCACAATAGTTAATATTGTATTAAAACAATACGTATTAAAAACAATATGGTAAAAAAACAAAAAAAACAAAAATACGTATTAAAACAACATGGTACCAGCATAAGACGAGGCATAGAGATCAATAGAATAGAACTGAAATTCTAAAAATAAACCCTTATATCAATGATGAGTTGATTTTCAACAAAAGTGTCAAGACAATTTAATAGGAAGTAAATGGTGCTGGGAAAACTGTATATCCACATGTAAGAGAATGAAATTAGACAGACCACCTACTTAACATAATATAAAATTAACTTGAAATGGATCAAAGACCTAAATGTCAAGCAAAAACAATAAAACTCTTAGAAAAAAAGAGAAGTAAATTTTCATAATCTTGGGTTAGACAATGTTTCACAGACACTAAAGCACCAGTAACAAAAGTAAAAAAGATAAACTGGACTGTGTCAAAATTAAAAACTTTTGGCGGTGACTGGCTGGCTCAGTCAGTGGAGCATGCAACTCTTGATCTCAGGGTTGTGAGTTTGAGCCCCATGGTGGGTACAGAGATTAAAATAAAAAATCTTTAAAAAATTTTTTTAAATTTTGTACATCAATGGACATGATCAAGAAAGTGAAAAAACTATGGAATGTGAGAAAATATTTGTAAATCACATATACAATAAGGGACTTGTATATTTGCAAGATACACAAGCCTTAAACTCAATAATAAAAAGACAGCTCAGGGGCACCTGGGTGGCTCAGTGGGTTAAAGCCTCTGCCTTCGGCTCGAGTCATGATCTCAGGGTCCTGGGATCGAGCCCCACATCGGGCTTTCTGCTCAGCAGGGAGCCTGCTTCCCCCTCTCTCTTTGCCTACTTGTGATCTCTCTCTCTCTCTGTCAAATAAATAAGTGGAGTCTTTAAAAAAAAAAAAGACAGCTCAGTTTAAAACTGGGCAAAAGATCTGAATAGACATATCTTCAAGGAGATAAAAGAATGGCCAATGAGCACATGAACAGATGCTCAACATCAGTAGTCATCAGGGAAATGCAAATCACATACACAATGAGGGACAATAAACTTCTGTACACGTACATAGTTTTAGTCCATATGTCTGTCAAGTCTCAAATGAGAGTCTTAACGGGACCCAGCCAGAGTCTCTAGCATAAAGCAAGAATATGGCTAAAAATTTATAAATGGAACTATGCCACCTAACAGACTCTCTCTCATCTTCTTGCTCTATTACAATAAAAAAAAAAAAAAAAAAAAAAGATGGCCATGCCTATTCCCTAAAAAATGTGAACAGCAATGACAGGATAGTTGGAATATACCCACAGTCTCCAAAATGCCTAAAGGAGACAAAATTCACTAAAAGGTATAGGATCTGATATGTTTACTACAAATAAACATGTGAGATGAGAGTTGAAAGGAGAGATGAACTTGAGGCCATGTGTTTCAAAAGCTCTGTTCCTCCTCTCTACAGATGTAGGACCAAGAATATGCAACAGACTTAGACATTACAATGCGACAGACTTAGACATTACAATGCAACAGACTGGGATTTGAGGCCATTAAAAACAGGCCAGGGAAAAACACTTGCCTATATAAAGATCTTGAGTAACCCAGTCAGGTAGGTGCTAACACATTTTTATTGTTGTCAAATAGCTAATATTTATGAAGTCAAGATATATTAGCAGCATACCTTTTTTGTTTTGTTGTTGTTATATTATGGTTGCTGCTGGTGTGAAAAATGGAAATTTTTTTTGGTTTTTTAAGGGAAATGGTTCTCAGCAGTCAGCATTGGAAATTTATGTATCACTTGATTTCCATTATAGTCATAATAAATAATCTTAATCATTACAAAAGCAATAAATCAGATGTCGAGACATAGTAATTGGGCCATATACCAAATATTTAAGTAGCTATCTCTAAGTGAAAGGAGTATTTCTTTTATATGCCTAAATTTTCTCAATTGAGCATGGGTTTCTTACTTTAAAAATACATAATCATCTGGAATTCCTATTATTTTTATCTGTCCAAATGAAAGTATCTAAAATAAAAAGCGTATGAAAACCACTCTTCATAAAGCCTACACCAGACTGTTATTCTTAAATATGACAGCTGAGATAATCCCTTAAGACGTATATATTTCAGATTCTTGATCACAGAGAAGAAAAAAACGGCAGGAAGCTGTACTATGTTAAATTAAGCCAGATAGTATAAAAAGCTCATGACCAATAATTTGGAACAGCTGCAACTGAGTCACTGCGCTAAATTTTAAAACCAACCTAACTTTGCCCAACAAATTCCAAAACACATTTAAGAATTTAAAGATACAGACAGTAATTTTGGCTGTTGGTTTGTTTTCATAGATCTTTGGTTTGCATTTCCGTTGTTATTTGTTTGTTTGCGAGCAATACAGGTCAAGCTGCTAACCAACTCCTACTTGATGTAAAGAGTATATCCATATTTACTAACAAAAAATAAACCAAAAAATTAAAAGAACATAAGTATGGTATCTCAGGTTTCCTTTTTCATTAAGGGATTTGATAAAGTGACTGAGTCTTAAAACAAACATTTTTAAAATTTAAAACATCTTAAATTTCATGATTGTCCCCAGATGTTGAGATACAGCCTCATTACTTAATATGTAAAACACCTGAGTTATTATACGAGCTGCCTTTCCATCTCTCTTGATTCAAGGAGTAAACATAGTCAGTGTTCGATCTGTGTGTTCAGCAACATTCAATAATTTACTTAAATATTGCCTTTTCTGAAGATTTCTAAATAAAGGTCACATGTTTTCAGTTTCTAGTATTTTAGTAGATAAAGACAGATAAAATCTAAATTTGTCTTTTCATCCTTTAATATAACAATAATTCTAATAAAAAATCTATGTTGGAAGATAATTCTCCATGGTCTCTTATTTTCACATGTCTTGGAAGCAGAGGCATTGACTTCTTATTCCTCTATACAGTCTTCTCAAGGATGTTTGTACAGAAAACACCTGGAAGTTAAGATCTGCCTCCAAAGCCAAGAAAGGCAGATTTGCTTACAGCCTTGGAAGATAAAGACAATGTCTCCTTCCAGAGCAAAGGGTAAGCATGTTTACTGCATGTTATAAAAGATATGGGGTCCCTAGGCTCAGTAATCCTCTCCTATAACTTGCACGTATAATCTGGCCCACTCTGTGGGGAATAGGATAAAAAGAATTGGCGCAAATGATACTCTGGCTACTACTATTGGAGTAAGTAACAACTATCTTTCATCTCTGACCCAAATTCTCATATCTTCTACCAGCACCCATGAAACTTGTAATTTGCAGGCTAACTGGTAAACAGGGTAAAATCTCAGACCTTTCACAGTTCTTGATAATCTAACATATCAACATAATTCAGTGAGTGCTTACTGATTATCGTCTATCTACTTAGCACTATGCTAAGATACCTTTTGAACCGTTCTAAGTTTTCACTTCCAAAAATCAAAGTTTCTCAATTCTGTTCCATCTTCTTCAGGATTCAATGCCATCTGCTCTGAGGAGTTATACCCATAGCATTTGTACATATCTTGATTGCAGTTATAATCACTGTTCATTTCTCTGTCTCCTTTATCAGACTATAGTATTGAGTTCCTACCATACGGCCAAGTGTTTTATAAGAATCTAAATGTGTTCTCTTATTTAAACCTCACACACACACACACACACACACACACACACACACACACACAATCCTTTAAGGTTAAGTATTATGAACTAATTGTATAGATAAGGAAACCGACTTAGATAGATTAAGACAAAGACCAAGTCTTATATTCCTCAGTGCCTGGCGAAAATGTTGTCACAAGTGGGGATAAAAGTTCGATGAATAGATCAATGAATTACTTAATCAATTGTTTGTTCTGTTTTTGTTTTTTTTGCCAATTGACCACATTTTAGGTTTTCCTTGGTAGACCTCTTGTTATCTTTTCTAAACTTCACATTCAAAAATGGACATTACGCAGGGTCTGATCAGTGCATATCTTGAGATTATCTGACAATTTCTATATACTGTATTAACTCTTATTAATTCTTTATTACTTTTTCTTAGGTCCATGGAGACTCTTGAAGCTTCCTCTACCATAAAGCACATCTACAAAAATATGTAAACTTTAAATATTTTTCTTATGTAAAATCTCTCTTCAGTCTCATATCCACGGAAGTGCCCTTGGGTGTTTTACTAAGGCAAAGTCAAGAGAGCTTCCTCCTAGAGCTTAACAACCAAAATAGAGATCAGGATATTTTCTGCAATTCCAGTCCCAGAAAAGAACTCTAGATCAAACACAATTGGGCTTCCCAACAAAACACCATATGATGAGGCTGAAGTCAGAGGTGTCCCAAATTGCTGTTTTATTATTGGCCTTTTCTCCTTTTGCTATAATATCTACTTGTGTCAACTGTATTTTAAGACTCAAGTATTGACAGACTAGGCTCTTCATCTACTACTTACAACTTTGAATTACTCTACCTCTGAGTTTCACCTATAAAACAAGCATGGTAGTACCCCTTTCCCAGATGTTTTGCTGTAAATTTAATAAAATGATACATGTGAAACACCTAGCCAGGGCCTGCTACTCTACACGTTAGTTCCTTCCTGAACTTTTCTCTCCTTCACTCGGCTTACAGTATTCAGAAGATTGCTCTCCGCATCTTGTCACATTTGGCTACCTGAAAGCCTAACTCTTGCTAAACCTATCATTAATCAAAATGCGCCAAGTTGTTGCTTCACTATTTGGCACGGATTGCCAGTGTAGAAGACCAGATGGCCAAGATTCACCACTGGCTCCTGGAGCCTTGCCAAAGGCTAACGTCGATGCTGGCAAAGCTCCGCGGGGGCTCAGAGCAGTTCTTTTGGCTCTGATCACCTCAGTGATAGGGTTAAACCTGGTAATATTAAAATCCTGGAGAAACATTTGAGCCCTGGTATGCTACTAATGGAATAATCATATTTATGAACACGGTTCTTGAAAGTTTCTAATATTTGGGTCAAGGGTTTGGAACATGGGTGTAGGTAAGGCTTTTCAGGCAGTGTAGCTAGCTCATTGCTAGACTATATCGAAGTAATTACGGTTGAACTGCTGAGCTTCACTGGAAAGGAGAAGGAAGCATTTATACGACCCCTCCACACCTAGTCTACTCCAACTAGCCTAATCTCTAGAAGAGACTGTGCTCTCATAATGCTAGGATAAAATTTCATTGGAAGAAAGGAGCTCTGACATTCAGAACTAAAGATGAAGGTAATTGTTCTAGTTTTGTCCCCAGTTTAGAGTTGCTTCTGGCTGGTCCACGCTTTGCAAAAGATGCAAAAAAAATAAGCATGTGATAAGGCTGAGACCGACCATGCATAATTACATTCTTAAATTGTAAATAACAATTTGCATTCAAAGTTTCCTCCAAAATATCCTTTAGCCAGAAGGAGGTAATAGTAAACTGGATATTTCAAGCTAAGGAGAAGCAAATTCCTCTTGATTACACAAAGAATCAAACCAATACAATGTACAGGTTTCAGATCCATATCTACTGGTATTTACTTGCCTAAATCAAAGCAAACCTTTTCTGTAAAAGGCCAGATGGTAAATATTTTAGGTTTTGTGGGTCTGAGATAGGGAAACTAAAGGACTCCATAAAAATCTGCTTTTGCTCCTTTTCCTGCTTCTATTCTTGCTAGGACCTGCACTCCCACACCACTTTACACACGCCTTGTAATGCAAATAGCATACCTCCTCCTCATAAGCGACTGGAGTTAATGATTTCTCTAGAATAGATAATATCTAAGGAAGGAACAGGTGAGAATGACTGGCTGAAGCCATCCTATGAGTATTCCAGACCACGGGAGCTAGACATCTTGACGCCAAGGCCCCTGGGATCCAGGGAATAACACCTGGGCCCTCGTCTTTGTTCTAACCATTTCCTGGATGCCTGAGAGGAAACGTACACCAGACCACCATCCTCAATAAAAAAAAAACTCAAACTCCGAACAGAGACGAAATTCACGCTGCTTTCCTTTCCCAGTTTCCCAGACGCTCTGTCTGTATCTGTTCTCTCTATATATTCAATAAATTCTGCTCTCACTTTCTGCTGGCTCACATTTGATTTTTATCCTATGCAAAGCCAAGACCCTCTTTGACTTCCTGAGTGACCCTCTCTGGGTCCCTGGACCTGGCCTGCCAGCATCAAGTCAAAAGGCAAAATTAAGAATAATATGTACTACTAATATAAGAGAGAAAACACATTTCCACAAATTTCTTATTGACAAACTTCAAATAATTGAGTATAACAAGATAGGTCCATTAATGAGAACATAAGGGAATTCTTGTGGGGTAGTATAACATTTTTACTGAGTTGGGATTCAAAGTTCTACTCCAAATCATTCAAAATAGCTGCAAATGTTCTGTTAATGCTGATCTGTAATATGATTTTATGAATTTCAACTTAGAAATGTCTTTTCATACAGATAAGTATCAAGTACTGATATTGACCATATGCATCTCTTAGAGGACACTTCTAGAATTGAATTAGATTCTTCTCCTGGTTTGTCTTTTAGCATGTCATTACATTGCTGATTAAGGTTGAGTGGTAGTTCTTACAATTGCAAGATTAAATGAATTTTTAAATATATAATTTTCTTTTGCATTTGCATCAAAGTCTGAAAAATGCTACTGAAACCATAGTTTGGCCTGGGAAAATATATTCACTGCAAATTGTAGAGGATTAGAGAGCTTACTACTTGTTTTAACATTTGACAGCATGAGAAGCATATAAAGCAGTTGAAATTATTCGTGATAAAGATTAGTGGTCATTGAAGTTAAAATGACTTTACCATAGTGTAAGTTTCACAGATAAGCATACTTCTGCCTTGTAATTATAAGTTGAACTCAAACTATCAATGCAAAAATAAATTTCCAAAGCCATTCATTGTTCAATAACAGTGATTAAGGGTATTTTTCTCATGCAGAGATAGTTCAAATATTGGCCCTGAGTTCAAAAACCCACATAAAATTTTACTTCTAAGCCATCAAACTCATTGTAACAGAGCAAGTCATGATATTATTTCTATTTCTGACAAAAAATACATAGAATTGATGGCTAAATTCACAAGAGGGAATGGTTTACTTTTGACAATACGAATTCAGTAAGTAATCCATGATGAGTCAAATATTTCCTACAAAGTACCTGCTCACAATACAATGAATAACCATGAGCTTTAAACATTTTATATTTTCACAAAGTTTGTAAATGTATCCAACTTAGTCTTTTTCTACTCCATACATATTTTTGTCATCATCAATTTTAACACATCTTAGCAGATTCCACTTCACGTTGTGCTGACTCTTTTCAAATTCTTTGAAATGTTCTTGCCTCTTGTTATTTCACACTAACTTCATAGAGCCTTATTCTTCAGTCACTTCAAACTCTGTACCAACTCCTCAAATTAACAAAAGCAGATCATTACCAAGAACATCTTTAAACTAAGCGAGAACCAAGGAAAACCACTCAAAATCATTAGGCTTGTTTTTAAATTGACTATAAGGTGTTTTTCCTAATGTTCTCAACTCTTTGAGAAACTTCTCATTGAAAAGCTAATAGTCTCAAACAAGTTTATTTTCTCTGGACACATTTTTTCATCTGCTACAGTCAAATGTGATTTAATTAACTCATCATGGTAAGTAGACTGGCTAACAGATGAGCCATTTGGCAACTTTCTTTGATTGAAGCCTCATTTTCATTTTTTTACTTTCGTTAAGAAATTGTGCTATAATGAAATATTCCACTTTAAATTTCTAATTTACCCTAAGGGGAATATTGTGATGGGTGCTTAGTATGGTGACATCAACATACTTTGTATTCTTTTAGCACAACTACACTGTCAACACGTAATAAACACAAACAATAAACACAAAATGCTTTGTTATCTAATTTGATAACAAAATAATCCACACTCCACTGTGTTTTAAAAGGAGACTTGAAGTCTACTTTTCTCTTCTTGTTTTGACATGATGGGCATGCACTGGTAAATAAAAAATAAAACAGAACTAAATATTATAGTACAGCAGTATGCATGGCACCCAAAATGCTGTTCAGTTTTAATTGCATCATTGCGATTTGCAGCAGATAAAGCAGTAGTGCAAAGTGGGAGAGTGCCACATGCAGTCTCTGTCCTAACTACTCAACTCTGCCATGGGCAATTAACCAAAGGTTGCCTTTCTACTGTAAATGTGAACCTTAAGTGGTAAATAATGAAGCTGATCCACACAAACAGCAAGTAGCACCTTGAACAGGGCATCCATTAGTTTCTCCAAACTAGCTGTACAGACCTACTCCAATTTCTTACCCAGAGACTAGCTATTTCACATTTCCGAGCACTATCCAATATCCTTATAATACATTTGTTTTCTCTTAAGTGAACCAGGGTCCAGTTTTGTTGCTTGAAACTAAAATACCCTAGTTGATATATTTCACTTTCAAAGGTTTTTGACCAGTTTTTATAATCTAATCTTTCTTTCAACCAGAAAAAAATGAAAAAAGGGTCTTGACATTACTCAGAAAAGTTGCAAAAATGTTCCTTTTCTCTATTACGATTAAAGAATCAGTATTTTATAATTTCTCTCCGTGCCTGTTCTTTTTTTTTTTTTTTTTAAGATTTTATTTATTTGACAGTGAGATAGAGAGAGAGTACAAGTAGGCAGAGCAGCAGTCAGAGGGAGAGGGAGAAGCAGGCTCTCGGCTGAGCAGAGAGCCCGATGTGGGACTTGATCCCAGGGTCCTGGGATCATAACCTGAGCCGATCGCAGATGCTTAACTGACTGAGCCACCCTGGCGCCCCACTGTCCTTGTTTTTTATTGGCTCTCAATTCCATCCTGGCCCTTTCACACTCTCCCTTTATTTCAGGGGGCTAGAAGTCTATATAGACTACATTTCTCACACTCTCTTGACAGCTGGTTTCCAATTAAGTTCTGCTACTGGGACATACTGGTGAAAATTCGATGGCAGGCAGGGGAAGAAACCGTTTTATTTTTTTCCCTCTCTTTCTAGTTCCTGCAGAGGCAGCAACAATATTCCAGGAAGCTCAGCAAGTTTAATCGTGGGCTCTGGTTCCAGGAGTAGTAGCAGCACCAGCACAAGCACCAGCAACGGCAGTGACTAGAGGCTCCAGCATCCTCCATGGTGAGTCCAGCATCACCAACAAGACTATAGCCTTGCTACAGCATTAGAAGTGCAGGCTCCTGGGCTCCAAGAGTAGCAGTGGCACTCCAACAATCCTAGCGTCATAGTACTTATGGGCTCTGTTTAACGCCATTTTCAGTTTTTCTCTCCTAGTCCTAGGAGGGGTAGTGGCTGACTCCAGTTGCCCATCTTTTGGTAAATTCATCATCCATTTTTTGCTTTTTCAGCCCTATCAATACTTTTGGTAATTAATTCCCTATATTAAGTTGCCTCTGTATGAAATATTTAGAGTGGCTTTTGTTCTCCTAATTACACAACTTTCAGTGCCATGGGCTTCTTTTTCTATTTTCCCATCTGTCTGTTTTTTATCCACTCTTCCTCTTTTTCATTCATCCACTCCATTTCTCTATCCTCTCTCTTCCTTTCCTTTTCTCTTTCTTCCTGACCTATTTCTTAAATATACCAACAATATCTATGTCATTATTTATTATAATGATGCTCAGGGCAAAAGCGGTTGGAACACTTTTAATTTAATTAATCAGCATTTCAAGTGCAAAAACAATAATTTCCTCAGAAGTGTTTATTAAAATTCAATTTTTATTATAATTACAAGTGTCAATACCTAGAAAATATTTCATGTGCCACTTGAGTGGCAACATCGTCTTAGTCCAAAATACTCAAGGCAAGTAATAATTTTAACTCAAATGGAAATTATAATTCATAGCTTTAGATGATATTTCATATTTCATTTAAAATGTATCATCATTATCCCATAATAAACAAGAAAATCTAGTATGTTTTAGAAGATAGAAGAAAAGAAGGTTGAGATATTTTAACTCATTTGAAAAGTTGTAAAAATATCTGCAACTTGTGTCTGTGTCTATTCACTTGGGATCACAAACCAAACTCTGCATTTGTTTAGAACTGAACTCTTGTTTGAAACAGGAACTTGCAAGCTCCCTGCTCCACTCTAAACACTCCCCACAACCACCTCCCCCACATATCACTCAACCCATCTCCTCAAATTGCCATTATATTCAGAATAAAACCAAATTCCCTGCCATGTCATATAAGTCCCTCTCTAATCTAGCTCCTACCTACTGGTCCATTTTCAATTTATCTACTTTCCTTATTTAACACAGACATAAGAAAAATAACCAATGGTCACAGAATAACTCATTCCTAACTCATCATACATACACACACACATGCATGCACGCATACACAAAAGTATGTATGCGTGCACGAAGTCCCTTTCAGTCCTTGGGCAAGATCCTTCCACACAACCTATGTTCCATGCATACTTTCTTGTCTCCTACCCTCCCTCTTCTTCCAGAAAAGTGGCTGGAATCAAAGTCAATCACATCTTCCTTCAGCAAATAATAGGTGGAAAGTGAGGTGATGCTCAATCCAAAATTGAAGTTGGAAGCTACACAGTTTGTCAAGGTATACATAAGATAGAACAGAAACTGGAGATTCAAGATATCTATTCTTTCACCTCCATAGTGAAGAGTAAACCATCTCTCATGCTCTTCCCCCATCCCTCTCTCTCTCTCTCTCACACACACACACCTCCCCCACATCCTCATTTCTGGCTACACCAAAATGATTAATTCAGATTTACCTTCAAGGTTGGCTTTTAAAGTATTTCTAATATAGGGATTTCCAGGGAAGATGGCAGAGTAGGAAGATCTTAGGCTCACCTCATCCCGCAGATGCACCTAAATAACAACCACATCACTGTAAATAACCCGGAAAACAACCTGAAGACTGGTAAAACAGACTCCCCCACAGCTAAAGCTAGAGAAGAGGCCACGTCGAAGAGGATAGGAAGGGCAGAGACATGGTCAGGAGTCAAACGGACCTGTGGGACTGTCTGCAGGTGGCAGGGTCACTGTGGGCAACGAGAGGGGAGAGGAGCAGACCCTACCCATACCCGGCACCCTAACCAAGGGAGATCTACACTGGGAAGATAAATCCTCATAGCATTTAGCTTTGAAAACCAGACGGGCCTAACTTAGCAAGTTCTTACAATCAGTGGATCTTAACACCTGAAACTTTGAAAATCGGCAGACTCAGCTCTGGAGATGACTACACACACCAGCCCAACTGCAGCCCCAGCAATAAGCTGGGAGCAGACATCTGGTCTAACTGCAGGTCCCACCCACCAATTAAAGGTTTCAGAAGACAACACAGGTAAAGTGTCTTGTAGTTCAGTGTTACCACAGCCCTGGCAAATGCCTGGTCTGATTCAGTTCAAGTCCAAGGTGGTCCCAGACTGCCCCACTAACAACATAGGAACCAAAGCCTGCCCACAACAGGCAAAGAGAACCATTGCTTAAACCGGACTGAAGGCAAACATGGCTCAACCACGACAGTAGGGTGCATGCAACACATAGGAAACACCCTTGAAATGCCAGGTTCTGGTGAACAGGGGACATTCACTGCAGGGCACTACAGGAACTCTTCTTCGCATGGTCACTATTTTCAAGAACAGGAGATATAGTTGACTTTTGGAACACATAGAAACAGTCACAAACAGTTTGACAAAATGGGGAGACAGAGGAACATGTCCCAAACCAAAGAACAGGACAAAAATCACAGCAAAAGAGCTAAGTGAAATGAAAATAAGTAATATGCCTGATAGAGAATTTAAAATAATGGTCATAAAAATACTCACTAGACTTAAGAGAGGAGGACCTCAGTGAGACCATCACAAAGAGAGAGAAAACATAAAAAATAACCAGAGATGAAGAACTCAATAATTGAAATTAAAAGTATACTAGAGGGAATAAATTGTAGACTAGAGGAAGCAGAAGAATAGATCAGTGACTTGGAGGGCAGAATAATAGAAAACAAGCTGAACAGGAAGGAGAAAAAAAAACAATAAAAAATGAAAATAGATTCAGGGTATTCAGCAACACCATTAAGTGTAATAATATTCACATTGTAGAGATACCAGAAGGAGAAGAGAGAGAAGAGGGGACAGAAAATGTATTTGAAGAAATAGTAGCTGAAAACTTCCCAAATTTGGGGAAGGAAACAGGAATCTAGATCCAGGAGGCACAGAAAGCCCTCAACAAAATCAACCCAAGAAGGTCCACACCAAGACACACAGTAATTAAAATGGCAAAAAGTAATGATAAATTGAATTTTAAAAGCAGCGAGAGAAAAGAAAACAGCTATAAAAAAGGGAAACCCAATAAGGCTATCAGATCATTTTTTAGCAGAAACTTTGTAGGTGAGAAGAAAATGGCATGGTATAAAGTGCTGAGAGAAAAAAAATCAACCAAGAATACTCTATCTAGCAAGGCTACCATTTGGAATAGGAGAGATAGAGTTTCCCAGACAAACAAAAGTTTAAGGGATTCATGACCATTATACCAGCCCTACAAGAAATGTTAAAGGGGACTGTTTGAGTAGAGAGGAAAGACCACAAGCAAGAGTAAGAAAAGCAGCACAAAAGCAGTAAAATTAAGTATATCTATAAAAATCAATAAAAGGATTCACAAAATAAAAGGATGTAAAGTATGACACCATACACCTAAAACAAGGGGGGAGGAGTAAAACTTTAGTGCTTTTAGAATGAGTTCAAACTTAAGCAACCATCAAATTAATATAGACTACTAAATGCATAAGATGTCATATATAACCTAATGGCAACCATAAATCAAAAACTGATACCAGATATGCAAAAAATAAAGAGAAAGGAATCCAAATATATCACTAAGGAAAGCCAGCAAACCATGAGAGAATAGAGCAAGAGAAGAAAGGAACAGAGAACAATAAAAACAACCACAAAACAAGTAACAAAATGGTAAAGTACATACCTATCAATAATTACTTTGAATGTAAATGGAATAAATGCTCCAATCAAAAGACATAGGGTGATGGAATGGATAAAAAAAAAGCAAGACCTATCTATATGCTGCCTAAACAGACTCTTCTCAGACCTACAGACCTGCAGATTGAAAGTGAGGGATGGAGAAACATTTATCATGCAAATAGATTTCAAAATAAAGCCGAAGTAGCAATACACATATTGGACAAACAGAATTTTAAAACAAAGACTATTAAAAAAAAAAAAAAAAGCCAAAGAAGGGCACTATATAATCATAAAGGGGACAACCCAACAAGAAGATATAATAATTGTAAATATTTCTGCACCCAGCACCCAAATACATAAATGAGCTAATAGCAAACATAAAGGAAGTAATCGATAGTAATACAATAATAGTAGGGGACTTTAACACTCCATTTATCTCAATGGATAGATCATCCAAACAGAAAATCAACAAGGAAACAGTGGCTTTGAATGACACATTGGACCAGATGGATCTAACAGATATATTCAGAATATTCCATCCTAAAACAGCAGAATACATATTCTTTTCAAGTGTACATGAAACATTTGCCAGAACAGATTATATGTTAGGCCATAAAACAACTCTCAACAAATTCAAAAAGAGTGAAGTCATACCATGCATCTTTTCCAACCACAATTCTATGAAATCAAAAATCAACCATAAGAAAAAAATAAAGAAAGACCACAAATACATGGAGGTTAAATAACATACAACTAAACAATGAATGGGTCAACCAAGAAATAAAAGAGGAAATCAAAAAATACATGGTGACAAGTGAAAATGAAACACAACGATTCAAAATCTTTGGGATGCTGCAAAAGCTGTTCTTAGAGGAAAATTTATAGTAATATAGGCCTACCTCAAGAAGCAAGAAAAATCTCAAATAAACAACCTAAATTTACACCTAAAGGAGCTTGAAAAAGAACAAACAAAACCCAAAGCCAGCAGAATGAAGAAAATAAGAAAGATTAAAGTAGAAATAAGCGAAACAGAAACAAAACAACAAACAAATAATAATAATAATAATAATAAACAGATCAATGAAACCAGAATTGGCTCTTTGAGAAGATCAGCAAAAATGATAAATCTCTAGCCAAACTCATCAAAAAAACAAAAAAAAAAGGAGGGGAGCTCAAATAAACAAAATCAGAAATGAAAGAGGAAGAATAGCTAGCACCACAGAAATACAAAGGATAATAAGAGATTATGAAGAATGATATGCCAACAAAGTGGACAACCTGGAAGAAATGAATAAATTTCTAGAAATGAAATAAATTCCAAAACTGGACCAGGAAGAAATAGAAAATTTGAACAGACTGATTACCAGTATGAAATCAAATAAAAAAAAAAAACTCCCAACACACAAAAGTCCAGAGCCACATGGCTTCACAGGTGAATTTTACCAAACATTTAGAGAAGAGTTAATATCTATTCTTTTCAAACTATTCCAAAAAATAGAAGAGGAAGGAAAGTTTCCAAATTCATTCTATGAAACCAGATATCTATTACCCTGATACAAAAACCAGATAAAAACACTACAACAAAAAAGAGAACTATAGGGCAATATCTCTGATGAACATAAATACAAAAATCCTCAACAAAATCCTCAACAAACCAAATCCAACAATACATAAAAAAAAATCATTCACCACAGCCAAGTGAGATTTATTCCTAGATGCCAGGGTCATTCCTTATTTGCAAATCAATCAACATGATATATTACATCAACAAAAAATGATAAAAACCATATGATCATTTCAAAAGATGCAGAAGCATTTGACAAAGCACACATCCATTCATGATAAAAACCCTCAACAAAGCAGGTTTAAAAGGAACATACCTCAAGATAATAAAGGCCATATATTAAAAACCCAGAGCTAACATCATACTCAATGGTGAAAAACTGAGAGCTTTTCCCCTACGATCAGGATTAAGACATGGATGTCCACTCTGCATTTCTTTCAACATAGTACTGTAGGCACTAGCCACAACAATCAGACAACAAAAAGAAATAAAAGGCATCCAAACTAATAAGGAAGAAGTAAAATATTCACTGTTCGCAGATGCCATTATATATAGAAAACCCTAAAGACTTCAGCAAAAACTACTAAAATTGATAAATGAATTCAGTAAAGTCACAGGATACAAAATAAATACACAGAAACCACTGCATTTCTATACACTAATAATGAAGTATCAGAAAGAGGAATTAAGAAAACAATCCCATTTACAATTACACCAAAACTACTAAAATATCTAGGAAGAAACTTAACCAAGGAAGTAAAAGACCTGTACTCTGAAAACTATAAAATTTTGATGAAAGAAATTGGGGATGACACAAATGGAAAGATATTCCATGCTCATAGATTAGGAAAACCAGTATTGTTAGTATGTCCGTATTACCCAAAGTGATCTATACATTTAATGCAATCCCTATCAAAATACCAACAGGATTTTTCACAGAACTAGAACACAAAATACAAAATTTGTATGGGACCATAAAATATCCTGTCAGTCAAAGCAATATTGAGAAAGAACAAAACTGGAGTATCACAATCCCAGACTTCAAGATATATACTACAAAGCTGTAGTTATCAAAATAGTATGGTACTGGCACAAAAACAGACACATGGATCAATAGAACGGAATACAGAGCCCAGAATGATATGGTCAATTCTCCACAAAGGAGGCAAGAATATGCAATGGAGAAAAGACAGTCTCTTCAACAAATGATGTTGGGAAAACTGGACACCTACATGCAAAAGAATGAAACTGGACCACATTCTTACACCATACACAAAAATAAACTCAAAATGGACAAAGACCTAAATATGAGACCTGAAACCACAAAAATCCTAGGAGAGAGCACAGGCAGTAATTTCTCTGACATCACCCATAGCAACATTTTTCTAGATATGTCTCCTAAGGCAAGGGAAACAAAAGCAAAAATGGACTATTGGTACTACATCAAAATAAAAGCTCCTGCACAACAAAGGAAACAATGAATAAAACTAAAAAATAACTACTGAATGGGAGAAGATATTTGCAAATGGCATATCCAATAAAGGGTTGGTATCCAAAATATATAAAGAACTTATATGATTCAACACCAAAAAACAAATAATCCAATTAAAAAATGGGCAGAAGACATAAACAGATATTTCTCCAAAGAAGACATAGAAATGGCCAACAGACACATGAAAAGATGTTCAACATCACTAATCATCACGGAAATGCAAATCAAAACCATATGATGTATCATCTCATTCTTGTCAGAGTGGCTAAAATCAACAAGGTAAGAAACAAGTGTTGGCAAAGATGTGGAGAAAAAGGAACCTTATGCACTGTTGGTGGGAATGCAAACCGGTGCAGCCACTGTGGAAAACTGCATGGAGGTTCCTCAAAAATGTAAATACCAAATGATTGTGTAATGCCACTACTGGGTATTTACCCCAAGAATAACAAAAACACTCATTTGAAAAGATATATGCACCTCTATGCTTACTGCAGCATTATTTACAATAGCCAAGATATGGGAGCAACCCAAATGTCCATAAATAGACGAATAGATAAAGAAGTTGTGGTATATATACACAATGGAATATTATCAGCCATATAAAGAATGAAATTCACCCATTTGCAGCAACATGGATGTACATAGAGGGTATAATGCTAAGTGAAATAAGTCAAAGAAAGACAAATACCATACGATTTCGCTCATATGTGGAATTTAAGAAACAAAGCAAAGGAACAGAGAAAAAACAGACAAACAAAAAAACAGACTCTCAGAGAACAAACTGATGGTTACCTGAGAGGAGGTGGGTGAAGGGATGGATGATATAGGTAAAGGGGATAAAGAGTATACTTATCATAACAACAAGTATTGGCAAGGATATGGAGAAAACCTTCATGCATTGTTGGTGGGAATGTAAATTGGTATAGCTACTTCAGAAAACAGTATGGAGTTTCCTCAAAAAGAAAAAAAAAATAGAAACACCATGTGATCCAATAATTACACTACTGGGTATTTACCCAGGGAAAACAAACACCAATTTGAAAAGATACATGCACTCCTATGTTTACTGCAGCATCATTTGCAATAGCCAAGAGATGGAAGCAATCTAAGTGTCAATCAGTAGACAAATGGATAAGGAAAATGTGGTGTACATATACACTGGAATATTACAAAGCCATAAAAAAGGATGAGATTAGCCATTTGAGGGGCGCCTGGGTGGCTCAGTGGGTTAAAGCCTCTGCCTTTGGCTCAGGTCATGATCTCAGAGCCTGGGATCGAGCCCCACATCGGGCTCTCTGCTCAGCAGGGAGCCTGCTTCCTCCTTTCTCTCTGCCTGCCTCTCTGCCTACTTGTGATCTCTCTCTCTGTGTCAAATAAATAAATAAAATCTTTAAAAAAAAGAGATTAGCCATTTGAGACAGCACGGATGGACTTAGAGGATCCTATGTTAAGTGAAATAAGTCAGACTGAGAAAGACAAATACTATGATTTTACTCATAAATGGAAAATAAAAAATAAAAAACGAACAAAAAGCAGAATCAGCACTATAAATACAGAGAAGAAACTGATGGTTACCAGAGGATAGCAAGTGGAAGACTGGACAAAATGGGTGAAGGGGAAAGGGAGATACAGACTTCCAGTTATGGAATGACTAAGTCATGGGAGTAAAAAGTAGAACATAAGGAATACAGTCCATGACATTATAATAGCAATGTAATGGGACAGAGGGGAGTTATACTTGTGGTGAATATAGCATAATGTATAAACTTGTCAAATCATTAAGTTGTATAGCTGAAACTACTGTAACATTCTGTGTCAACTGTACTAATAAAAAAAAAAGTACACTTATCTTGACCACTGGGCAAAGTATAGAGTTGTTGAATCTCTATTGTTATATACCTGACACTAATATAACATTGTATGTTAATTAGGCTGGAATTAAAATTGAAAAAATAAATAATTTCTGATACAGGCATACCTCTTTTTTTTATGGTAGTCCTGTTTTTAAGTTTTTGAGGAACATCCATTCTGTTCTCCATAGTGGCTGCACCAATTTACATTCCCACCAATGGTGTACAAGGGTTCTTTTTTCTTCATATCCTCACCAACACTTATTTCTTTTTTATTTTAGCCATTCTGACAAGGGTGAGGTCATATCTCATTGTGGTTTTGATTTGCACTTCCCTGATGATTAGGAAGGCAGAGCCTCTCTTTATGTACCTGTTACCCAGGTATATATCTTCTTTATAATAATGTTCATTCAGATTTTCAGGCATATCTCTTTTTTATTGTGTTTCACTTTACTGCACTTCAGAGATACTGTATTTTTTTACAAATTGAAGGTTTGTGACAACCTGAACAAGCACTTCTATCAGAGCCATTTTTCCAATAGCATTTGCTCGCTTAGCATCTCTGTCACATTTTGGTTAAGTCACAGTATTTCCAACTTTTTAATTATTATTACATTAGTTATGGTGATCTGTAATCAGTTACCTTTGATGTTACTAATGTAATTGTTTTGAGGCATCACACCCATATAAGACAGTGACCTTAATAAATGTTGCCTATATTCTGACTGCTCTACCGACCAGTCATTCTCCTATCTCTCTCCCTTTCCTCTGACCTCCCTATTCCCTGAGACACAGTGATATTTAAATTAGCCTAATTAATAACCCGACAATGGCTTTTACTGTTCAAATGAAAGGAAAGTTACACATCTCTCACTTTAAATTCAACATTATAAATAATTAAGCTTAGTGATAAAAAGACATGTCAAAAAGAGTTGAGATTGGCCAAAAACTAGGCCTCTTGTGCCAGTTAGCCAAATTGTGAATGCAAAAGAAAAGTTCTTGAAGGAAACTAAGTGTTACCCCAGTGAACACAAAAATGGTAAGAAAGTGAAACAGCTTTATTGCTCATATGGAAAAATGTTTTCATGGTCTTGATAGAAGATGAAACCAGCTACAACATTCCCTTAAGCCAAAGCCTAATGCAGAGCAAAGCCTTCACTCTCTTTAATTTTATGAAGGTGGAGAGTGGTGAGGAAGCTGCAGAAGAAAAGTCTGAAGCTAGCAGACGCTGGTTCCTGAGGCTTAAGAAAGAAACCACTCCATAACAACAAAGGGCAAGGTGAAGCACCATGTGCTGCTACAGAAGCTACAAGTTATCCAGAAGATCTAGCTAAATAGTTAATGAAGGGGGCCACACTAAACAACATTTTTGTGGAGGAAACAGTCTTATAATGAAATAAGATGCCACCTAGGACTTCCATAGCTAGAGAGGAGAAGTCAATGCTTGGCTTCAAAGCTTCAAAAGGCAAGACAACTCTCTGGTTAGGGTCTAATGGAACTGGTGACTTTTTGAAGTCAAAGCTCATTTACCACTCAGAAAATCCTAGGGCCCTTCAGAATTATGCTTAATCTACTCTGTCTGTGCTGTAAAAATGGAACAAGAAAAACTGGATGACAGCACATCTGTTGGCAGTGTGCTTTACTACACATTTTAAGCCCACTTTTGAGACCGACAGCTCAATAAAAAAGATTCCTTTCAAAATAGTACTATTCATTCACAATGTACTGGGTCACCCAAGAGCTCAGAGGCAAATGTACAAGATTAATATCATTTTCATATCTGCTAGCACAACATCCATTCTCAGCCCATGGATCAAGGAGTAATTTTAACTTATAAGCCTTATTAAGAAATACAATTTAGGGGTGCCTGGGTGGTACAGTAGGTTGAGCATTCAATTCTTGGTTTTTTTTTGGCTCAGGTCGTGATCTTAGGGTTATACGATCAAGCCCCATGGCAGGCTCCACACTCAGCATGGAGTCTGCCGGAGATTCTCTCTGTCCCTTCTCCCTCTGCCCCCCCGCCCCGTGCCACTCCTGTGTGCACACTCTCTCTCTCTTTCTCTCTAAAATAAATAAATCTTTTTTAAAAAAAGAAATATATTTTATAAGGCTATAGCTGCCATAAATAGGGATTCCTCTGATGGATATAGACAAAGTAAATGAAAAACCCTCTCTAATAAAAGACTCGCTATTCTAGATGCCATTAAAAACATTTGTGATTCATGGGAAGAGGTCAAAATATCAACATGAACAGGAGTTTGCAAGAAGCTGATTGCAGCTCTCATGGATGACTTTGAAGGGTTGAAGATGTCACTGGAGGAAGTAACTGCAGATGTGGTGGAAATAGCAAGAGAACTAGAATTAGAAGTGGAGCCTGAAGATGGGACTGAATTGCTGCAATCTCGTGATAAACTTGAATGGATGAGGAGTTGCTTCTTATGAATGAGCAAAGAAACTGGTTTCTTGAGAAACAATCTACTCCTAGGGAATATGTAAAGATTGTTAAAATGACTGCAAAAGACTTAGAATATTACATAAACTTAGTGGATAGGGGCACCTGGGTGGCTAAGTCATTAAGTGTCTGCCTTTGGCTCAGGTCATGATCCCAGGGTCCTGGGATCGAGCCCCGCATCAGGCTCCCCGCTTAGCTCTCCCACTCCACCTGCTTATATTCCCTCTCTCTGTGTGTCTCTGTCAAATAAATAAATAAAATCTTTAATAAATAAATAAAAATAAATAAACTTAGTTGATAAAGCAATGGCAGGTTTGAAAGAATTGACTCCAATTTTGAAAGAAATACTACTATGGGTAAAATGCTATCAAACAGCATTGCATGCTACGGAGAAATTATTTGTGAAAGGAAGGGTCAACCAATATGGCAAACTTCATTGTTGACTTATTTTAAGAAATTGCCACAGCCACCCCTACCTTCAGCAGCCATCACCCTGATCATCGGCAGCCATCAACACAGAGGCAAAAAGATTACAACTCACTGAAAGCTTAGATGATGGTTAACATTTTTTAATAATAAAGTATTTTTTCACTTAAGATACGTACATTGTTTTTTGTGGATATAATGCTATCATACACTTAAGAGACCATAGTGTAGTGTAAACATAACTTTTACGTGCACTGGGAAACCAAAGAATTCACTGGACTCACATTACTGTATTATTCACTTTTACTGCAGAGTCTGGAATGGAACCCACAGAATCTCTGAGATATGCTTGTAATCTTCTAAATTTCTGTGATATTGTACCCCTTCATACCTTTTATCAGTACCTTGAAGCTCTTTAAATAAGGTGTCCTTAATTCCTTCATTAATTCATTACTGGGCACTTATACATGTCAGGCACTGTGATAACCTCGAAAAGCAATAAAATGATACATCGCACACAATTCCTGCCCTCAGTCTCCACATAAATATAACTTATTAATACCTGGCTTACCTATAAATATCTGTTACTGTTATAACTTTATTATTAGCCATTTGGAAAATTTGAGGTTATTTTTTTATTATCTGCCATTTGGGAAAATACAAATTATTGATTATTCTTTTTCTAATGTGCTAGTGATTGGAGAGAGAAGATTAAAGAGTAGGAGAGCAGTAGATGCCCAAAGTCATTTGCAAATGGGGAAAAAGGCATCAAATGGGAAAACTAGGAAGGATAGGAGATACATTCCACCAAGTTCACTATTTTACTGTGGCCCACCCTCTTTATCATTCAAATTGGGCAGATAAATAGAAACCGTATTGTCATTAGGAACATTGTCTTTAGGCCACAAGAATCACAACATTTCTGTTTCACAAGACTAATGACTTTTTTTTCTATTTTACTGAGGGTATTGCAATGCTGCTATGTCTTTAGAGGGTCTGTTAATCAAGGTTATCACTCTACTCCATATAAACCTAAGAAAAATATTGCTGAAATTTAATTATAATGTCAATGTGGTGTTCCTCAACCTTTCTCTTAAGTAAATGTATAAAACTCTCATCCACATTTTAATATTACTCAGGTCCAAGTGAACTTACAGTCTGAAGGAATCCCTATCAACCAACTGAAAGCAACTGAACAACAATTTATGAAAAACCCTATGCAACAGAATGGGGAAAAATATTTGACCAAATGATATTGGAGATTTTTTTTTATTTAGGAAGAAACTATGTACATTTAGAAAAATACCTTGATAAGCTACTTCAGAGTGGAAGGGGAACCCCAAAGGAACATATTGAAAGAAAAAAAAAGAACAACATAGCTAACCTGGTGTGTACAAAAATTAAAAGAAATTGGAGAGTGAAGAAGAAATGAAGAGAAAAGAAAGGGTAAGCTAAAAGAAAGTAGGACTAACAATATAGCCCTAAGTTGGAACCCATTGGGTGGAAATGCTCAGAAACTTTTCAAGAATGGGAAAATTTAATTCAGCTTTGACTTATCACTGTATGTAAGCCTCATCATCATTATCCCTCAATCTCCAAAGAAATGCTGTGAACACAGCTGCCTAAGACTATGAGTAAAATTTTAGAATCCAGGAAATAGGGTTGTATCCCGCATTTGGCTTAATGCCAGAGCAGAGATGAAGGCAAAACATAAAGCAAAAATCAATAGTGGAATGTTGAACTTTTTGTTGTTAATTACAATGAGATGTTCTGCAAGTATTAAAAATTAGAATGGAGGAGAACCTAATTGAATATGCCTGGCATGTGACAGGTGGTAGCGTAGATGGTTGAGAAAATATATTCAAGGAAAAACATCTATGATATTCTATTAAGTAAAAAATGTTTATAATGAAGTACTGAAGTAATGAAGAATATAAAATCATACATACATTATAATTATATATACGTAAAACATGATGCATAGAGATAAAAACTGTAAGGAAATATATAAAAACAAACAGTTGTGTAGGGAGATAAGTATATAGAATTTTATCTTTTTAAAAAAAAGAGAGGGGCGCCTGGGTGCTCAATAGTTAAGCATCTGCCTTCAGCTCAGGTCAGGAACCCAGGGTCCTGGGATAAAGCTACATGGGGCTCCCTGCTCAGCAGGAAGCCTGCTTCTCCCTCTCCCACTCCCCCTGCTTGTGTTCCCTCTCTTGCTGTCTCTCTCTCTCTCTCTGTCAAATAAACAAATAAAATCTTAAAAAAAAAAAAAAGCCGTCCACTAATGTTATTAAGTTTAAATAAAATTTGAGATAAAGTCTTTGAATTTTCTACCTCTATATAATGTAATCAGCCCTTTATGTGAAAGTATTTGAAAGATGGTGATTTCGATAGCTAAGATGATCAAAAGAGAATAAATATACATTTAAGAGTACTGCTATTTGAAAAAGGTATGACTAGCCCTGAAATAGACACTTGTCAAATTAGATGGTAGGTCCATAGCAGGGCTTAGATTTTTTGCAGAATTTATAAAACAAAACAATTTTAAATACTACTACTTTTTTATATATTATGAAAAAAAAGCCTTTTAAAATTCTGATTAACTAAACTTCCAGCCTCAAGAGGGCAACTTGCTATTACCAAAAATCTCAAAAATCCTTTAGTGAAGAAAATGTTCAAAGACAAATACCCAGAGGAATTTCACCTGTGTTCTCACTTCCTCTCACCCTAGTTTCATCTAATCTCAAGACTGACCTTCATATAAGCAAATGAATCTAACTTCAGTCAGGGATGACGAGCACAAGACTAGGAGCAGAAAAGTACCATAAAGGCAAAATGTTTGTTTCCTATTAATGTTTATTGCCTATCCTCTGCATGCCAGGGATATTATATTTGCATCTCACCACAATCCTAGGAGCCAGGCATTATTGTTCTCAGTTTATAGATAAAGCAACAGAGTCTCAAAGATTAAGTGACTTGCTCAAGGTCACACTAAATTAGGCCATCACCCAGAGCTGATTTATGCCAAAGCCTTTTCTTTACAGGAAAAGCATAGCTCTTACACACACCACACTGCCTTGACTCCTTGAAACCAGCTAAGGAAACACTGGATTAGGAGGAAAATAAGCAGGGGCGCCTGGGTGGCTCAGTGGGTTAAAGCCTCTGCCTTCGGCTCAGGTCATGAGCTCAGGGTCCTGGGATGGAGCCCAGCATTGGGCTCTCTGCTCAGCAGGGAGCCTGCTTCCCTCTCTCTCTGTCTGCCTCTCTGCCTACTTGTGATCTCTCTCTCTGTCAAATAAATAAATAAAGTCTTTAAAAAAAAAAAAAAGAGGAGGAAAATAAGCAGAAAGGGCCATATTTGCAGTCATAAAGATCCAGCAACTTACACAAAGCTGTCTTAACTGATGAGATTTAGACTCTAGAAATTTCCCTAAATTCTAACCAGACAAAAACAGGATTCCTGAGAGAAATTTTTACTAGAATTGCTATCATACTGTTACAGAAGCCAGCCTGACTCTAAATCATGTTTCTGACTCTAGTAACTTTTAAACAGAGGTAAAAGACAAGTAGCAAAGCCATAAAAACAAGTACTGAGATGACAGTGCTCAGTGCTGAACCTAGGCCAGGAATGAAGAGTTCTACTGTGAGGATGAAGCACTGTTCATGTTAATAGTCCAGAAACAGGTCCAGGAAAGAGACCCAGTACAGAATTGACTCTAAACTGGAAGGCTACAGCAGATTATTCATGAATCATAGAAATGAATGAGGACTCCGAAGTAAAGGCCAGGACAAAGCTGAGAAATGTAAACTGGAAAGGGTGGGAAAGAGGAGTGTTTGAAAACATTGGAAATACTGAAACATATGGTAAAACGCGAGACAGTTTGAGCTATGGCATGGTTATATAAATTCCTGCTGCAAAATCTGGTGGCAGATTGGAAGCATGTGTTCCAAAACAATTCCATAAGATTTCCCACTGAAGTTGAAGAAAACAAGTAGTAAGGGGTTTCTGTTCTTCCTGGCATCTCAGACTCTTCAAAAGGTGACTTTAATGTAACTTTTTATTTATCTTTTTGGAGATTTATTTATTTATTTATTTATTTGAGGGGGGGAGAGAGAGAGTGCACAGAGACCATGACCTGAACCAAAGGCAGACGCTTAACCGACTGAGCCACGCAGGCGCCCCTAATATAACTTTTTAAATGAAAACACCACTGATTTGGTCCTAATCTCAAATAATTCAGGATATATAGTATTTATAGTATATTAACTCACTGAATTATTTATCCCATATATAGCTCCCTTAGAAGACAGGGAATAGAAGAAATATATATGAACATCCTATTCAGTGTTCCAGAAATAGTGAAAATCTATTACAGCTAGAAAAAAAAAAATCTATGAAAGCAAAAGGTGGAAGATGAAGCTTGAAAGATGGGTTGGGGAGAGATTGTGAAAGACCTCGCATGCAAAAGTAAGGAGTTGGAATTGTATCTGAGGCAACAGGAAGCCTAACGAGGTCTTTAAACTAGAGAATAAATAATTTAAATTTGATTTTTTAGAGCATACTCTGTAGCAATACAGAAGACAATTCCAGGATAAAGACACAAGATTCCAAAATACAAGGGAGTGGCAGTAGCAGTAGAAATACCCTGATGAGAATCCTCACACTAGTTAGACTCTCTGATGCTAAATGAATAGACTTTATTGATACAAGAGGCCCAATCAGGTTTTTATTTCAACACCGTTCACTACAGTCAAACATACTAACGGGATAAATTCAAATTTCTTAACATGGCATATAAGAATCGGTGATTATAATACTTAATAACTGATAGAATCATATGAAATTAATACACAAATTGATATATAAATTAACGTTAAAAATAAGTTTCTTGGGGCCACCTGGGTGGCTCAGTGGGTTAAGGCCTCTACCTTCAGCTCAGGTCATGATCTCAGGGTCTGGGATCGAGCCCCGCATCGGGCTCTCTGCTCAGCAGGGAGCCTGCTTCCCCCTCTCTCTCTGCCTGCCTCTCTGCCTACTTGTGATCTCTCTGTCAAATAAATAAATAAATAATCTTTTAAATAAATAAATAAATAAATAAATTTCTTTTTTCCAAATAAACTATAGATCTAGACATATAGATCTCTGCTTATTGTGCACTAAGTTGTAGCACAAATTATTCATATAGTCATTTTAATAACTTCCAAATTGCTTATCGAGTTTTAGAAAGTGTTGACTTAATCTCTCTAAGGGGGCCATGATTTGATATTTACAATCATAACAAGCTTCCCAACATCTTCCTTTTTTTTTTTTTAAGATTTTATTTATTTACTTGAGAGACCTCAAGCAGGAGGAGCAGCAGAGGGAAAGGGAGAAGCAGGCTCCCCATCAAGCAGGGAGCCTGATGTGGGGCTCACAGTCCTGGGATCATGAGCCGAAGGCAGACCCTTGATCCCTACCCGGCTGAGCCACCCAGGCGCCCCTTGCTAGCAACTTCCTATTAAAATGACAGTCATTAGTTCCTGGTGCCCAGCAGCACTTTGTTGCAGCAGTAAAGGGTTGGGCATGCTGTTTGCACGTCATTGTCACGTAAGCATATGAATGCTAGTGTTTCCCGCAGGGCATGAAATCCCTGTGCCTCAGGACACCCCCAAAGTAATGGTGCCACAAAAACTACCTGGGCCGCGGCCTGTTCCATTGCCTCCAACACCAACAGGACAAGCACTGATGCTCCCTCCAGCCACTACACGACTTCCCAGGGCCACATTAATCCACACCAGCAAGATTCCTAGGGCCCGTAGTCCACCCCTACCGACTGCACTAGACAACATCATTAAGTAATGTATTCTCTCAATAAAACTTACCAATCTGCACGAAAGTGATTCAATATTTTACTAACCAGTATCTCTATACTGGTGAATATAGTTGAATAATACCAGTCCTGCATACAAGGGACTCCAACAACTAGCTTCCACCGCTCCATCCCTTTCTCCCGTCTTCCACACACCTAGCAATGCAGGAACACTGGCCACTCCCCAAAGACACTGTGTTCTTTCACAGCCCATGCTCTGCCCACTTCTGCACACTGAATTATAATTGTCCTACAAAGCCGGGAAATGTTCTCTTTGGTTATAAAACCTTTCCCCCTAAATCCTCCATGTTCATATAGTTGCCCCCTTCTCTTACTCAGCTCAACAATTGATAAATTCCTATTTTAAAGCATTTGTCATGTATTTTATTATTTATTTACATGATTCTTACCCACCCGATTAGGACCAACTCAAAGGTAGAGACCATGTCCTATTCCTCTCCATTTCCTAAATGAGTACAGTGGCTCATGTACAGCAGACGCTCAAAGCACATGCATTTAAAAGAAGAATGAATAAATACCTAAGGCAAAAAAAAATTTATTCTTTTTTCTATACTACATGCTATAACTGGAAAATTTTACATGCAAACAAACGTATATATACAAGAGAATACTTATTTTTTCTAAATTTTTCTAGAGAGTTCGGAGTAGATTGGCTGTGTAGAGATCACACCATGTAGCCCCTCTCCCTGGCCTTCCCACTGGGAAGTCTAATTATTACTTATTATTATTGTCTAATTATTAGACTACTCGGGTAGTCTAATTATTATGTTTTTTTAAAGATTTTATTTATCCATTTGACAGAGAGAGACACAGCGAGAGAGGAAACACAAGTAGGGGGAATGAGGGAGAGAGAAGCAGGCTTCCCACTGAGCAGGAAGCCCCATGCAGAGTTAGATCCCAGGACCCTGGGATCGTGACCTGAGCCGAAGGCAGACACTGAGCCACCCAGGCGCCCCTAATGATTACTCTTGCTACAATGGAGTTATTATTAGTGAAGTTCTTTGTTTTATACAGATACATAAAATATTTATTTTTATTTAATTTGCCCTTATTTTCGCATTTTTCTAGCATTTAAGTCTATGTGATTGCTATCGTTATCCTCATCAGCATCACCATCTCACATTAGATTTCCCCTATTAGAATGTAAATTATTTTGTCAAGTTTTTTTGTTTTTCTTTCTTTCCTTCTTCTTCCTTTCTGTTCTTTCTTACTGGCTTTTTTTTTTTTTTTTAAGATTTTATTTATTTATTTGACAGAGAGAGAGAGATCACAAATAGGCAGAGAGGCAGACAGAGAGAGGGGGAAGCAGGCTCCCTGCTGAGCAGAGAGCCCAATGCGGGCTCGATCCCAGGACCCTGAGATGATGACCTGAGCCGAAGGCAGAGGCTTTAACCCACTGAGCCACCCAGGCGCCCCTCAACAAAATGTCTTACTGCATGAAAAGTTTATCACAAAGCCATGGGGCAAAGTAAACAATATCAGTACCTTACCCCAAAGGAAGATTTTAACTTTTTAAAGCGTCTGCAAATGAAGGGGCACCTGGCTGGTTCAACTAGAAGAGCGTGCGGCTCTTGATCTTGGGTCATGAGTTCGAGCCCCATGTTGGGTATAGAGACTACTTAAATAAACTTTTTTTTATTAACATACAATGTATTATTTGCCCCAGGGAATAAACTTTTTTTTTTAAGATTTTATTTTTAAGGGGCGCCTGGGTGGCTCAGTCGTTATGCGTCTGCCTTCAGCTCAGGTCATGATCCTGGGGTCCTGGGATTGAGTCCCACATGGGACTCCCTGCTCGGCGGGAAGCCTGCTTCTCCCTCTTCCACTCCCCATGCTTGTGCTCCCTCTCTCGCTGTGTCTCTGTCAAATAAATAAATAAAATCTTAAAAAAAAAAAAAAAAAGATTTCATTTTTAAGTAATCTCCACACCCAGTGTGGGGCTCAAACTCACAATGTGGAGGTCAAGAGCCACACTGGGTAACTCAGTAGGTTAAGTGTCTGCCTTTGTATTAGGCTCCCTGTTCAAAGGCGGGGGGGGGGGGAGATCTGCTTGTCCCTTTCCCCCCACCCCTCCCTCCATGTGCTGTCTCTTTCTCTCTCTCTAATAAATAAAATATTTTTTTAAAAATCTGACAAAACTGTATTTTAAACTAACAAACCAAAAGGGAGACAGATAACTAGTGACACTTCAACCATATTATTAGTAAGTATACTATGGGCATGTGAGGGGATATAGAGACAACTCTAGTCAAGAAAATTACTGACTAAAGTTTTCATTGCAGATTAATGAATCTACAGTTAGTAATCTAGTTAATAACTGACATTATAGCACCTGAAGAGAAATGACAAAAAAAAATACTATGTGTCCTGCAAAAAAAGTACCAGATTTTAAAACAAAATATTACTGTGTAATTTTATGACAAGAAAGTATAGGGTTTCCATAACCAGAGCTTATTCTGGAAAAAACTGAAATTCAAGTAACACTATCTTATTCCAGAGAAACTCTTGAATCCAAAACCTTGTCTATAGATGTACATTCCACATTAAATAATGTTTTCAAAATGAAGAATCTAGTCAATCCCTAGGTGCTTTTGGATTTATACAGAGAAACGAGTTCAGAATACTACTCTCTGCTATTCCATACCTCAGCGCCTTGTCTATTCAAAAGGAAAGCTTTCACTTTAAAGTTTCTGGGTTAAAACTAAGCATTGACATTGTGAGTGATTCTTACTTTATAGATTTGTTGAAGGCTGCTAATTGGCTCCAAAAAAAAAAAAAATGGCTCATTAAGTCAGTTTCAAACACCTGGATGAACTCAATCAAAAATTTCCACAAACTGTGCGACATATTAATGAGTATGACGAAGTTTATAGGTTCAAAGCAATAGTTCAGCTTCATAAAATTAAGTTAAAATGATTCACCAGAGACAGTCAATGTTTTCATTTGAGTCCTAATTAAGGCTAGCAGAGTACTGTATATACCTGAAGAAGAATATCAACATTATTATTAAATAATTGATATTTTTTAAACTTCATTTGGATGTGCAATTCATTCACATTATGGGAATAAATTTCAACATCACATTTGTCAATGAGCGAAAAGGAAGAACAAGCAGTTAAATGTTACTGCCACTAAAGTAAAATTTGAAGAGAGTGAGTTTTTAAGATTAATAGCATAAAAGGAATTTCCATCAACCAAAGAAAAAGAAGTTCTTTCCTGCAATTTGCTACCTACTACTTGTATATTTTGTTGTCAATGGTAAGCAACAAGAATTTGAAGAGATCATCATTAAATAGTCTTGATTAGGAATTATGTATGTATGTTTCAAAAATAAGTATACAAACGTGATAGAAGCCAGCTAAGTTTCTCATCTTAGATGTTGAAGGATATTATTTAAAAGTTTTTACAATTCAATGTTTATTCTCTTCCATAATAGCCTGCATTTTATTTTGCTGATAATTATATAATAGAAAATGTGATTTTTTTTTCTTTAAGTTTTTATTTAAATTCCAGTTAGTTAATATATAGTGTAATATTAGTTTCAGGAGTAGAATTTAGTGACTCAACACTTACATACAACACCCAGTGCTCATTACAAGTCCCCTGCTTAATGCCCATTGCTTTTTTAACCCATCCCCTCCTCTGGTAACCATTAGTTTGTTCTCTATACTTAAGAGTGAGTCTATTTCTTGGTGTTCCTCTCTTTTCCCCCTATGTTCATTTGTTTTGTTTCTTAAATTTCACATGAGTAAAATCATATGGTATTTGTCTTTCTGTGACTGACTTATTTCTTTTTTTTAATATTTTTATTTATTTATTTATTTGACAGAGAGAAAGAGAAAAAAAACAAGCAAGGGGAGCAGCAGAGGGAGAGTGAGAAGCAGGTTCCCCAATGAGCAGGGAGCCCAACAAGGGACTCGATCCCAGGAACCCCAGATCACGACCTGAGCAGAAGGCTGATGCTTAACAGTCTGAGCCACCCAGGTGCCCCTGTGACTGACTTATTTCATTTAGCATAATACTCTTTGGCTCCATCACATCGCTGCAAACGGCAAGGTTTCATTCTTTTTATGGCTGAGTAATATTCCATTACACACACACACACACACACACACACACACACACACACACATCTTCTTTTTCCATTCATCAGTCAATGGACATTTGGGCTCTTTCCATAATTTGGCCATTGTTCATAATGCTGCTATAAACATCAGGGTGCATGTATCCTTTCCAATCAGTATTTTTGTATCCTTTGGGTAAATGCCTAGTAGTGCAATTGGTAGATCATAGTGTACTTCTATTTTTAACTTTTTGAGGAACCTCCATACTGTTTTCCACAGTGCCTGCACCAGTTTGCATTCCCACCAACACAGGAGTAAGAAGGTTCCCCTTTCTCCACATCCTCATCAACACTTGTTGTTCCCTGTATCACTAATTTTAACCATTCTGACTGGTGTAAGGTGATATCTCATTGTAGGTTTGATTTGTATTTCCTTCATGATAAGTGATGTTGAACATCTTTTCATGTGTCTATTAGGCACCTGTATGTCTTCTCTGGCAAAATGTCTACTCATGTCTTCTGCCGATTTCTTAACTGGATTATTTGGGTATTGGATGTTGAGTTTGATAAGTTCTTTATAGATTTTGGATACTCACCCTTTATCTGAAATGTCATTTGCAAATATCTTCTCCCATTTCAAAGATTGCCTTTTAGTTTTCTTGATTGTTTCTTTCACTATGCAGAAGCTTTTTAACTTGATGAAATCCCAATAGTTTATTTTTGCTTTTATTTTTCTTGCCTCATGACACATATCTAGTAAGAAGCTGTTACAGCCAACATCAAAGAAGTCACTGCCTGTGTTCTCCTCTAGGATTTTGATGGCTTCCTGTCTCACATTTAGGTCTTTAATCTACTTGGAATTTATTTTTGTGGGTGATGTAAGAAAATGGTCCAGTTTCATTCTTCTGAACGTTACAGTCCAATTTTCCCAATACCATTTGTTGAAGAGACTCTCTTTTTTCCATTGGATATTCTTTCATGCTTTGTCAAAGATTAGTTGACCATACAGTTGTGGGTTCATTTCTGGGTTTTCTATTCTGTTCCATCGACCTATGTGTCTGTTTTTGTGCCAGTATGACACTGTCTTGATCACTACAGCTTTGTAATATAACTTGAAGTCCAGAATTGTGATGCCTCCAAAGATTCCTTTGGCTATTTGGGGTCTTTTGTGGTTCCATGCAAATTTTTGGATGTTTGTTCTAGCTCTGTGAAAAATGCTGGTAGTATTTTGATAGCTATTGCATTAAGTGTGTAGATTGCTTTGGGTAATACAGACATTTTAACCATATTTCTTCTTCCAATCTATGAGCATGGAATGTCTTTCCATTTCTTTGTGTCCTCGTCAATTTCTTTCATCAGAATTCCATAGTTTTCAGAGTACAGATCTTTTATTCCTTTGATTAGGCTTATTCCTAGGTATCTTATGGTTTTTGGTACAATTATAAATGAGACTGAGTCCTCAATTTCTTTGTCTACTGCTTCATTATTGGTGTATAGAAATGCAAGAGATTTCTGTGCAATGATTTTGTATCCTGCAGCTTTACTGAATTTGTAAATTCTAGCAATTTTTTGGTGGAGTCATTTGGGTTTTCTACATAGTGTATCACGTCATCTGCAAATAGTGCAAGTTTGACTTCTTCCTTGCAGATCTGGATGCCTTTTCCTTCTTTATGTTCTCTGATTGCTGAGGCTAGGACTTCCAGTACTATGTTAAATAATGGTGGTGAGAGTGGACATCTCTGTCTTATTCCTGACCATAGAGGAAAAGCTCTCAGTGCTTCCCCACTGAGAATTATATTAGCTGTGGGTTTTTCATATATAGCCTTTATTAAGTTGTGGTATGATCCTTCTATCCCTACTTTGTCGAGGGTTTTTATCATGAATGGATATTCTACTTTGTCAAATGCTTTTTCTGTATCTACTGAGAAGATCATATGGTTCTTATCCTTTGTTTTATTAATGTGGTGAGAAAATGTCATTTATTTTTTCACAAAAAATCCCATATAGATGCCCCCAAATCTTTTTCAGTTTACCCCAACATGACATGCATGTCTGTTATGGTTTTCTATGTGTAGCATAACATGAAAGAGGTTAGGAAGCACTAAGTAAAGGAATGTAACTAGTCAGCTAAAATATATGGTAGAAGGGGAAAAAACAAGACTACAAATAGTAAACAGGGGACCGATCACAACAAGTCTTGTTTGCCATGCTAAGAACTGTATATTCTCACAGCCTTTATCAACCAGAAATCTGAAAGAGAATTATGCTGTAAAGTCCTAAAGCATCCATTTTATATAACAAATTAATTTATCTCTAATGCATCCAGTATGGTAGTAGCTATGTACTCATCCCTGGGAGAAGTAAGAAAATAACTTTCATCATTTTGTGTGTACCATCATCCAGAGCAAGGACTCAGTTAAAGGCTGCGAGCAGGTAGCAATGGGGAGACACAGATACTTTAAGCAAAAGACTGCCATGATCAGATTTTTCATGTGTAAAGCTCCTTCTGGCAAAAGTCCAATTGAAATCATTTTTAAATAATTTTTTTAATTTTTAATTAATAAATTAAATTTTTTAATAAAAATTCAAATTATCTGAGATCAATAAAGACCCCAATACTGATCTATTTAAATAAGCCTACAGCAGCAAAATCCAATTTTCAATTCTTTCCTTTAAATATTATTTTAAATGGCTGATTATAATGATAACATTGATGGCTATTATGATTGTAATAATTAGCACGTTATAGCAATTTATAACTCAAAGCACTTTTATTTACATAGTGTCACTTTAACCCTATGATAAAAATACCAAAAACGTTTTTCTACATGACGACATTTCACATTGCATGTAACATCTTGTCAGCATAAGTTAAGGTAAAATTTTTCATGCAAAATTTAAAAATAAAGTCTGTATCTAATCTTCAAAAAAATATACTTCCTGCTCCTTAAATTGTTTACAGCTTCACTGTTTCACACAAATGACTAAGTTCACGCTCTGGTTTAAGGTTCCTGATCCAGAAGCTAAGAGCACTATCAACTTGTATTTTGATACTAATTTTCACTAAAATTTACAAAAACTACAAAGCAAATAAAATTTCAGAGGGAGAAATATAAGTAATTATCCTAGGGAGCGCATATTTTCTATTACCAATCCTGTCAATCTTGTACTAATTCTATTTTTCGACAAACATTCCTGATTTTCCTTCCATACATGGTAGGGCTGTACTTCTCTACCCTGAGTGAGGCACAATCAGGCAACTTGCTTGGGCCAGTGAGATGTGAGCACAACTTTTTTATATTTCTGAGAGGAAACTTGAAGAGACAGCTTGCGGTTCACCACCGTCTCTCTCTTCCTTTGCTCTCAATGTTCCAGAGAGCTTCTCCCTCAGCCTGTCCCAAAATGAGGATGACAGAGACCCAAAGTGCCCCAGAGAAAACAAAGAGCGTGAAAAGGAAATAAACCTATATCGTTTTAAGCTACTGATATTTAGGGAGAGCATAGCTTATAAATTTATAAATTTACTATCTCTCAGCCCCAAATCCATCCTTCTTTGTCCTGCTTTGATACGGACCTGGATTCTGTAACCATTAGTCCTTCACCAGTTGGCACAGTGTTAAGCTTCGTCGGCAGAGGGAGCTAGAGCAACATTAAAGGAAGAAGGGGCTTCTCTTTCTGGTTCTCAATGCTTCCTTATTTTCTATGTTCCAATCAGGTTCCAACCCACCAGGAGCTTGGTTGCCAGGAGCTTCCAGGACATCCGTGGCACTCACCCTCCTAACATGTTTCCCTAGCACCCCAGTGGGCATCTATCACTTTCAGTAGTACCCCAGCAGGCACCCCAATAAGTGGCTTCCAGCAAGTTCCCTGAGATCTCCAGCCAGCTTCTCTGCAAGCCCTACTAACATCCTCATAGATGATTTCCAGCTTGTGGTAGCTCCATGGGCCACAGTCACACCCTCTAACAAGGGCTGAATCGCAGCTTTAGCTTTGGGGGGGAAGGGATCGCCTCCAAATTTGTTCCTTCCTTGGGTACTCAGCCTCGGCACTAAGAGAGGTGGCTGCTCTCTACTACAGGTTAATAATCCCTTCTATTAAACTTTTCCTGTTGAAATTACTATTGAAGTTTCTGTCTCCTGACTGGACTCTGACATCTAGTCTATCCTAACATATAAAACTATATACTGAGACATGGATTTATGTTAGTAATTTTGAAGGACTACCTTGGATTGTGTTCTTTTTCTATTTTATTTCATAGCTACTTTTAATGTTTTCTCGCCTAAGTTAAACCAAGTTATAATATAAACTAAGTTATAGTTTAAACACTGACATAAAGTATGTCATAATATACACTATATCTTTTCATTCATTCAGACTTCCTAGCTAATCATTATAAGAAAAAAATAATACATGAAGGCACACTCATTGCAGGGTAAGATAAGGTTCTTTGACCAAACATGCAAGAGAAACCATAATCTTGTCAAAAGATTTAAGTCTAAATCTTTATTTACTCATACTGCAAATAAAATTTATGCTGAATCTTAAAAATGACTATCAGATAATGAAAATACTGCATTTGGAAACATTTCAATAACTCTTCACTACTTAGTCATATGGCAAAATTACTCCTCCCTCTATAAAAATAAATCCAAGTATTAACTAAAATGACTACTTATTAAGAGTATACACATGCTCTTTATGTGTAGAGCTCAGAATAATTCACAGTTATTGCCCCCAATCCTCCTACCCCACCTCCAGAGAGCCAAAATTTTCATTCAGGAGGAAATTGTTAAATAAATAAAAAATGAAGAGCAGATTGTGAATGATTTGAGGGAATGAGGTATTATAAACCCATGGAAAAATGCATTGTAAAATATTATTTCAGAGATATCATTCTGGAATTTGTATCTCTGAATACAAATATATTTTTAAAAAAAACAAGAGTAGTACAGAGTCTACTTTATTTTTTTTATATAAATAATTTTTTTTCTTGTGATGAGAAAAAAAATTTTTTTTTTTAAGGATTTTTTTTATTTATTTGACAGAGAGATCACAAGTAGGCAGAGAGGCAGGCAGAGAGAGGGGGGAAGCAGGCTCCCTGCTGAGCAGAGAGCCCGATGCGGGGCTCGATCCCAGGACCCTGAGATCATGACCTGAGCTGAAGGCAGAGGCTTTAACCCACTGAGCCACCCAGGCGCCCCCAGAGTCTACTTTATAAAAAACATATATCCGAACTTGCATCAAGAAGCACTCACTAGAAAAATGTAAGGAGAATAATGGCCTCCCAAAGATGCTCACATTCGAATTCCAGGAACAGGAAATGTGTATCCTTACATAGCAAAAGGGATTTTACAGATGTGGTTAAGATGAGAAGATTATTCTGGAATATCTGTTTGGGCCCAATCTAATCACATGAGTACTTAAAAGAGAAAAATCTTTCCCTCCTGTAGGGAGAGAGAGATGCAGTGACAGAAGAAGGGCTAGAGATGGCATCAAGACAAAGATCCAACACCCCATTGCTGGTTCCAAGACGTAGGAGGCTATGTGCAAACACCGGGAAGAGGACTCTAGGACATTAGAACAGCATCCGGCTGACGGCCATCATGGAAACAGGGATCTAACTCTGTCCTATAACCTCAAGGAACTGAATTCTTTCAACGATCCAAATGAGCAAGGAAACATCCTCCCCTCTAACTTCCAGGAAGAAATGCAGCCAGTTCCTTTCATTTTAGTGCAGTGAGACCCATGCCAGACTTCTGACCTACAGAACTGTGAGATAATAAGTGTGTGTTGTTTCAAGCCTCTAACTTTGTTAGTAGTAAAAAACTAATAGGAGGAATACCATTTAAACCTTGGAAGATCTAGGTCTTCCTTTATTAAAGAAAGTAGCAATGTCCTTTCAGGTATTAAAAAATTGAGTGTTCATAAAAGCATTTACTGATGATAAACTGGACTGATATCTTCTATAGTTATCAATGTTTTCCTCTTCTAGCTATTTACTTATTTAACAAACATTTGTATTTACTATGTGCTAGAAACTCTTCTAAGGGCTTTATAAATGTAAACTCAATTAATCCTCATAATAACTTCTGAAGTAGGTATTATATTTTGTCCTCACTGATTTCATATATTGTTAAAAACACATGCTTGATTGTTGGTTTAATTAATACTATGCACCATAACCAATAGCTCTCATGTCCAAGAGAGGTAACAATGAAACTACTTGCAAATATGACCACTTAATCCCAAAGGTAATCACTTCTTAAGGTATCAGCAGCTATCCACTGTTAGGCAGTGCCAGACTTAATTATTCATTCAAAAAACATTTATATCCACTCACAATGGACCACCCACTGCAAAGATAGTCCTTTCTCTATAATCTATTAGAAAGGAGTTTTAAAGTAAGTCAATAACTATGATATAATAAAGTGTAGTTATTAAAAGTGCAAATTCTAGAATACGACTGTTTAGGTTAAAATCCTGGCTCCCTACTGAAAACGCTGAGCATACAGTTTGAGTCTGCACTTTTTTATCTGTAAAAATGAGAAAATAATAACGATCTCATAAGATTGTTATAGAGGCTGAAATCAGATCATGCATATAGAGTGTAGCATACTAATAGCACAGTAAGCATCCAGTCCATGTTGGCTATTGAGTATTAATGTTGAAAGAGTTACAGCAGAGGTATGCAATAAGGGTTATGAGAGCACAAAGGAGAGTCATCTAACCCAGTTTTCAGCTGGCTGGAAACCTGAGATGAATCTGAGTTAAGAAGCAGTAGGACTTAGGGGCACCTAGCTGACTCAGTCGGTGGAACATGTGACTCTTGATCTCAGGGTTGTGAGTTCAAGCCCCACATTGGGGTAGAGATTACTTAAAATCTTCAAAAAAAAACTATTAGGACTTAGCCAGAGAAAAGTGGATTGGGCTTTCTAGGCAAAGAGATCAATATATGCTAACCTATGGATGAAAGATTAAAAAAAAAACAAAGGGAACTAACTTCAACTCAATACAACCAAAACGGGTGGAGTGCTCCCCATGAAAGACAACCAGAATATAAAGACTGATAAAACATCACAAAAGGACTTCTATGACACACCTAGACATCTAGGCTCTATAGTAAATGCAGTGGGAGGCACTGATGAATATTGAGGACTTTAAAATAGGTTTGTGTATTAGAGTGTTGTACTATTATGGAAGTTAGAAGAGGTGAGCCTGAAAGTGGAGATACCTACTTGGAAACGTATAATCAAGGAAATGATAATAAAGGCATGAAATAGTGAAGCAATAATGAAGATGGAGAGAAGGACACAGATTCCAAAGATCTTTGGGAGATAATAATGACAGGATTTGGTAACTGATTATATTTGAGAGCTGAGGGAGAAGAAGGAAATTAGAATGATCCCCACACACACGCACCAAGCTTTATTAACAATGTTTATTGGCTGACAACTATGTGCCTGGTACTGCCCTGGGCATAAAAAGATGATTAAACCTGGCCCATGACTTCAAAGAAACCAGTGATACCAACGACAAAGTAGACATTAGAAACTACTGCTGCATATCAGAAACATTATTTAAAAAGTTACACACAAAACGCTGTAACAATTAAGAGACAGCTAACAAATGTATCAAAGCCTGTATCTCTTCACGGCAATGGAGGAGAGCACAAAACTGCTCACCAGATAAAGAGTAAGGGCATGTGCACAATCAAAGAATTACAGAAAAAGAAAGAATTAAAGAATATGACATACAGAGGGATTCAGTGAAAGATTACTGTGGATATACTGAAGAAAGTAGATTGTGAATACCTCAAGTCATGGAACATTCACATTCACAATCGCAATAAATTTTTACTGAACCACAGTGCATCCAGCAAACAGATGGCATATCCAAAGTGACTAACTAGTGTTTAATAAAGAGACTATTTTACAAAGGTGTGGGCGGGGCTTAAGGAAACCAACAAGCAGTATAGGTGGGCTGGCAACAGTGAAAAGCAATTTCCAGAACCAGAAGAAAGTAGCTATATGGGGGCGCCTGGGTGGCTCAGTGGGTTAAAGCCTCTGCCTTCAGCTCAGGTCATGATCTCAGGGTCCTGGGATCGAGCCCCACATCGGGCTCTATGCTCAGTGCGGAGCCTGCTTCCCCCTCTCTCTCTGCCTGCCTCTCTGCCTACTTATGATCTCTATCTGTCAAATAAATAAATAAAATCTTTAAATAAATAAAAATAAACATTAGCCTTCAACCTGCAAAACTTCTAACAATTTATTCTAAATTTATTTATTTATTTATTTATTCCATTTATTCTAAAGTGGATCCTAGGATCGCAAATTTTTCTGTCTCATCATGAAGTCTGTGTCCTACATCTGCTTCTGGAGCAAGTGTCTCCTTTATGATTCAGTAGATATACCTTCTTTCACACTCAGTAACAAATCTCCAGTTGGGGTACAGCCCAGTTGTCACCAAGCAGATAGAACATTCCTTTCCGGGTATATTCTGTATTCAAGAATCCTGTGGCTGAGTTAAGACCTAAATTAGCTTAGACCAATCATTAAAGAGAAATCAACCTGTGGTAATAAAGTTCAGTACCACGGAAGTACTTCTGGAGTCTACCAGTGCAGATGGGAACTTTAAAACTTTCCCAAAGTTGTTGTTTTTTTAATTTAAATTCAATTAGCCAACTTACAGTACATCATTAGTTTCAGATGTAGCGTTCAATAATTTATCAGTTTCGTATAACACCCAGTGCTCATCACATCACGTGCCCTCCTTAATGCCCATCACCCAGTTACCCTATTCCCCCACTCACCTCCCCTCCAGCAACTCTCAGTTTATTTCCTAGAGTTAAGACTCTCTCATGGTATTTCTCCCTCTCTGATGACTTTCCATTCTGTTTTCCCTCCCTTCCCCTATGGTCCTCTGCCCTGCTTCTTATGTTCCACATATGAGTGAAACCATATAATTGTCTTTCTCTGATTGACTTATTTCACTTAGCATAATACCCCCCAGTTCCATCCATGTCGATGTAAATAGTAAGTACTCATCCCTTCTGATAGGTGAGTAGAACTTTCCCAGAGTTAAATAAATAACAGATAATAAGGGAATTTATATTACTTAAGATAGCCACTGTAATAGATA
>CM052900.1:26749838-26793231 GCA_028534135.1 Potos flavus
TCATAACAGAACACTGTCTGAAATCTGTAATAATTCACTAATATAAAGAGGAACAAAATCTTCACCAACCACAATGTCATTTCCACAGCTAATATCTTTCCTATATTTTCCTGAACTACACTTACATTTCCAAAATTCCCTAGGAGGTCATGTAGGAATGTATACAAAAAAGGAAATTTGTAGGGCACCTAGGTGGCTCAGTCGGTTAAGCATCTGCCTTTGGCTCAGGTCATGATCCCAGGGTCCTGGGATCGAGCCCCACATCAGCTCCTTGCTCAGCGGGGAGCCTGCTTCTCCCTCCACCTCTACCCGCTGTTCCCTTTGCTTGTGCTCACTAGCTCTCTCTCTGTCAAATAAATTTTTTTAAAAATCTTAAAAAAAAAAAAAAAAGGAAATTTGTCCTAGTTAAATCTACTATATAAAACAAAAATTGTGTAATAGTTAAAAACACCCAAAAAATAAAACAAAATCAGTAAGAAATTCACTGAGACAAAGTTGTCACTGGGAGCAAGGAATGTTCAATAAAAGGAAAACAGATCTGCAGTTCTGAAAAAACTATACAGTGGTAATATATTCAGTAGAGAAAAAAAGTTTTCTAAGCTAAAATATTAAGTAGGCTTCCTCACAATTATGAATGGATTTAATTGGCCTGATCTTCTTCTTCTCCCCTTTTTCTTTGCCTTCTCTTCTTTCCCCCTTTTTGCCCTTCCTATTACTACTCTCTTATTTCCATCCTACCCCACTGAATCGCAAGTTAAAGTCACTTCTATAAATATTCACATTATAAACTGTTTAGAATAAGTAAAACAATAGACAAAGCCTCCCTCCCCCCAAGTGTTCTCTCAAGAGAACTCTGATCCTGAGACTAGACCAGGGTAGAAAGTTGACCATCAGATGAACAAAGATAGATGTATATTATGTATAGCGGTCAGTTGAGCACATGAGGCATCCTAAGATCTTACTAGACACCTTTACACTGTTGGCAAATTCCAATAACTTGGCTCCCAAATATTTCCAAAGGTCTCCTGCCTCTTCACCTCCACCAGAACTGCCTTCTTTCATATCTCCCTCATGTATCATCTGGATTACCAGAAGAGTCTCTTAACTACTGCTCTTGTCTCTAGCATTACACATTCTCATCAATCCCTCATACTGTAAGAGTGGGGTTTTTTTTTCAATAAAAGTCTGATTATACTGTGTCACTGCTTAAAATCCCTCCATGACTCCCCACTGCCTTCAGGATTAAATCCAAACCAAAAGAAAACCATATAACGACTTTGAAACTCTCACTCTTGTCATCTCTCAAGTCTCCTCTACTGACTCACCTCCAATAAACCCTATGCTCCAGACCTTCTAAACCACTTTAAGTCAGTTTCTTGACCATGTCCTGCCTCTCTATTACAACCAAAGTTAAAGGGTAGGTAGGAAAACTTGGGAGTTTTCGTATTTTTGCTTAGAATATCTTTCTCTGCCCAACTAACATCAACTCATCCTTTGAGCCTCAGCCTAGATGTCATTTCCCCCCAAATTGGATCAAGTGCTCATCTTCTATGAATATATCAATGATACATTGTGCACGGTGGTCTCCTAGCACTCATCATGCAACATGGTAATTGTGGTTTATGTTTCTTATAGTGAGCTCCTAAAGGGTTTGCTGATAATGGTTCAAAGTGTTTTAACACCCAGAGATAGATATCTGCATTTCATCAGATGACTAGTGAATACAACAGTATCTCTAGTCTCTAGAATCTTTAATGTCCAGTAGGAGTAAAATTTCTAAAGAATTTAAGAGGATAAAATGCCTGACACCCTCAAACAATACCAAAGAGACAACATTCTCACTTGGTTAATATGACATATATTTTACTATGGTCATGATGTACTACACCTTTACTGTGTTTTTTCATGACACTTTCCATTTCAATGTGTTCATATGATTATGGTTGGCCTCCAACTGTCTGTCTCTGGGGAGAATTGTTTCTATCCAAAATATTCTGTACATCACTTACTATTCAGCTCTGTTAAGCACATTAGAAATTTACAAACACTTTGAAAGTAATGTGATAATTTTTAAAGCAAAATATTCCTTATGTTAAAAAATAATTAAAATTTCAAAATGATATATCACAATATTCTTCTGGTTTCCAGTCAAAACAGTTATGTGCTTAGTCTAAAAGAAAGATGAGTTGCAATCATACGTGAATACTCTAAGTTTGCTTCTAGCAATATAAGCAAAATTGGACATATGTTTAAAATTATGGTTGATTTCAAAAATAAGGGCACTACTACCTAAGCAAATCTTTTTCTTCTAGATTATTGAATTTCACCTTAAAAGCAAGCAGCACCTAAATGAACACAGTATCTCATTCCCAATGTTTCATTCATTCACCCAACTAATATTTTTGAGTATTACTATGCATAAAGCATTGTGTTAGGTTAGAAGCTACGGCTGAAATGGCAAGACAGAATGGTGTTTGCTCCCTGGGAGTGTATAATCTAGCAGAGTAGACAGACCATAAGCAAATAAGGAAATTGTGAATTTCAATAAGCATAACTGGGGAAATATTAAAGATTGTGAAAAAGAAGAAAGAAGAGAACCTACTTAATATGTGGGCAAGAAGGAGCTCTCTAAGGACACACACTTGAAACTAAGGTCAGGGGCGCCTAGGTGGCTTAGTCGTTGAGCGTCTGCCTTCAGCTCAGGTCATGATCCCAGGGTCCTGGGATCCAACACCCACCCCCCGCCCCCCGCCCCACACTGGGCTCCCTGCTCAGCAGGAAGCCTGCTTCTCCCTCTCCCACTCCCCCTGCTTGTATTCCCTCTCTCACTCACTCTCTCTCTGTTAAATAAATAAAATCTTAAAAAAAAAAAAAGCAGCAGCAGCTAAGGTCAGAAAGATGAGAATGAGACAGTCATACAAAGATTGTGTGCATCTGAGAAGCAATTCAAAAGAGACAAGCACTCTCAACTGTAACAATTCTTCAAAATCCATTAACATGATAAGATTCTCTGAATTCTCAAATATAATATGAATAAGACAAATAAATAAATACATATTAGTAGCATAAAAAATTGATCCCAGGCAAATCTAAGGACAATCAGGAGTAATCTGCACGAATTAGTTCCCTCACATTCACCCAAGACAATCAGTATCTTGCCGAAAACCAATAATTTGCTGTATTATTTTCACTACTACCCCTTTTTTTTTTCAGACTCTCTAGGAACGGTTTTTGCTGAGGAAACTGCTTCCAATTCATCACCTTCCCTTTCCACCCCTGACCTTCTAGATAAATAATGAAGTCACTTTAAAATCTTCAGGTATTCTTTTAACTTCCCAGTAGACAAGGAAGAGAATGTCTCAGTTAAGAAAAAAAGAGAAGAAAAGGTAAGATTTCACCCAGGAATGCTATAATAACATTAAGGTCTAGAAACTGTCGTCTATACTCAGTTAATAACAACTATTTGTTGCACACCTACTCACGCCAGGAGATTTAGTCTACATTGATCACAACAATCCTTCAAGGTAGGCATTATTATCCAGATAACAGAGATGAGGAAACACAGGCTCAGAGAACTGAACAACATAAGTAAGACCTTACAGTTATTAATTAGAAAAATAAGGTTTCAAGTCAAAATCCATCTGGTCCCTCACACTTGCCTCGATTACCTCTCTATTTGTCACACAGTATGATTAGTTCTTTATCAATATATACTGTCAACAAGAAGATACTATTTAATCGTCCTACTTTAAAATATAGAATACAGGGGCACCTGGGTGGCTCAGTGGATTAAAGCCTCTGCCTTCGGCTCAGGTCATGATCTCAGGGTCCTGGGATGGAGCCTCGCATCAGGCTCTCTGCTCAGCGGGGAGCCTGCTTCCCCCTGTCTCTCTGCTTGCCTCTCTGCCTACTTGTGATCTCTCTCCTCTCTATCAAATAAATAAAATCTTTTTATAAATAAATAAATAAATAAATAAATAAAATATACAATATATATAAAGAATTTATTATGTACTGTCTCATAAAATGCCAATCAATGTTTTAGAATGCATTTTAAATTCTTAGAAACTATAAGTTTTCCATTTTTGACAATGGCCATGCCTATTTACGTGTACAATAATGATTTTTATTTAAAAGTCTTGATGATTAAATTGCTTCTATTATTTGACACACTTTGTTCTTAAAATTTCATTTAGCAAAAAAAAAAATTTTTCATTCATCTGTAAGAAGACAATATGGTAGTTTTTCAAATATTAGAATGAGAAGAAGATCATTCTAACTACATCACAAACCCCAAAGCCATAAAAAAAGGTAATAAATTCAAACACGTTTTTAAAAAAACCCTGACCAATAAAAAAAGGTCATAAAACAAATGACAATAAAAAGAGCTTCTACAAATCACTAAAATGACCAACAGAAAAACAAGACTTTAAACAAATGTAAAAGGCTCTCAGCCTAAATTTCAATTAAATCTACAATCACCAAACTATTGGCAAAGATTATCACACACTGAATTGGAAAGGATGTAGGAGTCTCCCTAGTTTATGTCACTTATGCATACTTACTCTGTGAAAGTAAATTTGGCAATATTAAAATTTAAAATACACTGACCTTTTGACCCAACAATGCATTTCTAGGAATTTATCCCAAAGATATAATTTGCATACATAGGAAATGATATATGTACAAAGATATTTATCACAGTGCTGTTTCTAATGGCAAAACAATTAGAATCAACCTAAATATCCAAAAATATGATTCTAGTTAAAGAAATTATATTCACAAAATGAGATATTATGCAGCCATTAAAACGAATGAGAAAACTATATATTAATAGGTGTGGAACTGATCTCCTAAAAAGTAAACTGCAGTACACATTTGTGTCTTTTATATGTACACATAAACATCCATATATCTGTGTGCACACACACACATATGTGTGATGTACACACATATCTACTCCTACATATAGAATATTTCTAGAATGGTATACAATAAACTGACAAGAGTAATTGCCTCTGGCTCAGGGGAAAGCACAGCTAAGAAATTTTGTACTATAGGTAAATATTATCCATTAAATAAAGAAGCTTATAAATTGACTTGAAAAATATTCTTAAAATTAAATTATTTTTAAAAATCTAGAACTGCTTATCTGTGTTTTAAATGTAAGCTAAATTGTCACTCTGACCTATCATGAAACTTTTACTCTTGTCTTCCTTTATTTGGGGAGTAAATTATCCCTTCGACATTAACGGAACACCCAAACTAAAAATAAAAAGATATTTACACATCAAGAAACATAATTTCTAATTTGTTATTAAGAAAAACTCTCGGGACGCCTGGGTGGCTCAGTTGGGTAAGCGGCTGCCTTCGGCTCAGGTCATGATCCCAGGGTCCTGGGATCAAGTCCCGCATTGGGCTCCTTGCTCAGCAGGGAGCCTGCTTCTCCCTCTGCCTCTGCCTGTCACTCTGCCTGCTTGTGCTCTCCCTCTCTCTCTGACAAATAAATAAAATCTTTAAAAAAAAAAAAAAACTCTCACCTGAAAGACTATGATATGTACATAGTAGAAACTCAATAAACACTTACCGAATGAATACTTTTCTATTGATTTCAGTGGTTTTGCTTTTCTCATATTTTTTTCACAATACGTCAAAAAAAAAAACTCACTGAAAAATATAAACTTAATAAATTATGCTTTTCTTTCAAAGAAATTATTTTTCATTTTCCCAACAAAACTTGTAATCTGCCTCATTAACATTACCACAAGTCATATTAACATTACTTAATTAGGTACCTAATATGTGCAGGTGTTAAAGATGCTGCAAAACAGAAACTCTAAAGAAGAGTAGTACATTTTTATTCTTGCCCTCAAGAAGTTTATAATCTTGAAAGACAAGCCTTAAAAATATTAATAAGTAAAAGAACACTATAGATTTTACCAGTAGATTGAGTTATCAAGACTAAAACTATAAAAGGATTTTCATGTAAGGATAAAAAAAAGTAAGTACTGATCTATTGAGGGATCTACTGAGATATAAAATGCTTCCAAAATTTTAATATCTCAATCCCATGTAAAATGAAATTACTTGATGGTGACAGAAGATTTCTTGAGTATGTGGACGTTCAACAAGGCTTTGAAGAAATTGCTAATAATTTAAATATAGTTTTTTTTAAATATAAATAGTTCTTACTCCCAAAGAGAGAGATTTCTAGAGTAATGGTCTCAACAGTGGTCTCAATCTCCTTTGATTGCTCACCTCTCTCATTAAAAATATCTCAGGCATGAACTTCTTAATATGTGCATATTTATTCACAAATTATATGCATCTTAACATTGTCAATCTATATATTAAATATCAATAAAACTTATTTTCTTTTTCAAATCTATTTTTCAAATAGAACTTACTTTCTTTTTCAAATTTCAAATAGAAATATGTTTTAACATTCTCTTCCTGTACTCCAACATATCATCTTGTGATGTACACTTTAGTATGTACACTCCACTCTGTATGAATACTTAGTATGAAAATATTTTCATCCAACGGTTTCAATTTTTCACACATCAATCTTATCTTTTAACATAGTTGTTACAAGCAGCAGACATGAATTGGATTTTCAGTTTCCCTCTGCCCATGACCTTCTCTCAGAATAGATGTTAACATACAATTAAATGGACATCACTAAAGAAAAACAAAGGATAATGTAGTCTTGAACAGGTGAATGGCCCCTAAAACTTAATGAAAAATAGTAATCATTGATGAATACTAGTATTTTTTTTCTTATATATAGTATTTATAACTTAATATCCAATACTGATAATATATATTTAATAAATTATAAAAATATTCAAAACAATCCTTATTATAATTCTATCATAAAGTCTTATTTTCCTCATTTTCCTTGCCTAGTCTTACTTTATTACAAAAGCCAAAAACATTTTTAACCAACATCTAAAATTAAATGCTTTATGTTTTAACCTCCAAAAAACTTCTTGTTAAAATGAATATAAAAATAATTCTGAAACCAGGTAGGCCATTTTGAGGTATGACTCCTTCCAAGACTGTTAGGTAGAAATGCAAATAGATATTTAAAATAAATATGAACAGATTTTTCATCAATGTAATTTCATAGACTGTATGAGTGTGTATTTAGAGAATGTTCCTACCTAAACTGTGCAATTATGAATGGATGAACATTATATGTATTTGCATAGTATGTAGGTTTACATAGAAAAGTAATATATGTAATGTAATGTACCTACCTGAAAAACCCTTTCACAACACTTTCCTAATGTAATATACTGGTCACTCTGAGTAATTCTTGATGTTGTATTCAAAAGTTCATTTACATTTCTATATATCAGAACAATGGTGAACTAGTCAGTAAATATTATGATATAGCATACTACAAAGAAATAAAAACGCATTGTACATTTAAATATATGGGTCAAAGAAATAAAACTATATTTTATTTCATATTATTTTGGCATCACTAATTTTATTGCAATTATAGTAAAAAATATAGATTCATATATCTAAATATTAAACTCTAAGTTATCAAAAGCTTGGTGTTTTCAGTATATATAGTTAAAGCAAAGTGAGTAGAATGCTCAAAAAGCTTTTAGAAATAATGCTTTATTCCTCCATTAGTTAAAATAAGCTACTTAAATCTCTTAACTGTTTTGCATTTTCCAAGCCTACTAATAAATCATATTCCCAAACAAGTCTCCAAACCCAGAAATTAGCCTTGAAGAAGTAATTCTTCTTCATTCTAGTTAATATGTCTGGAACATTTGCTCTCTTACTGCTTCGATATTTTTTGAGAAATTGTTTTTTTCTCAGATATTTGATACATTTGTTACCACAATTTATAGTATTTTTCATTAAAATATGACAACATATATGTATAGACAGAAACTTGTTTCTTTATAAGTGTATTAAAGAATACTGAATTCAACAACCTGTTTTTAAAATTTACATGATTAGAGGTCAGTATATTAGTTCCTTCACAGAGGAACTCTACTCTTTCAATTGTATGTTTCTGTGGAGAATATGGGAAAGTGTATTTGATAACACGCAGAAGAACGACCCCACCTTTAGCATATAAACTGTAGAAGTTAATCTCTTAATGAATAATTCATTTCAAGTAAAAAGAAAAAAGTTGTGTTGGAAAAACATAAAAAGGTTACGCATCTTCTGCACGATCTCTTTCATACAGTAACTGAGAAACCAAATGTCCATAAGACATTTAAAAGCAAACCTGTAGAAACAAATCTCTTTGCTAGACTGACAAGAAAAGGAGTCTCAAAGCTGTATATGCGTTTGGACAGTTCCCTGGTGCTGAAGTTACACAGCGCTAAACCGATGCCTGAGTGCTGCTTTTACTATCCCACCCTCGTCAAAATCCCGGATGCCTACACTATGAACACGAGTAGTAAAACTTCACAAGGTAGGAAGCATCCCAAACTGCTGTAATGGTAGGAACTGGAGCCTGTCCAGAGGCTCTTCAGGATTAAACAGATTTACTAGTTGCAAACAGGAAGAGCAGCAGAGTGCAGGGTGTTAGAACCCGCCGAGGGGGAGGGGCTGGAAGATGGCGGCGGCCGCACACCCACCCAAGACATGCCAGAGCTTAGGCCCCTCGCCTGCACCGCCGCCCTCCTGCCCGCAGCGACCGTGGGCAGCTCTGCTCGTCTCCGCGTTGGAGGCAGAGCCGCCCTGCGGAAACGCGGGACAAGGCGCCCCGGCTGCGCCTGCATTCCCAGCCGCGCGCCTTCGCCCGGGTCCCGGCCAGGGAGCACCTGTGCACGGCCATATTGGATTCATTGCCCCAGTCACTGCCTCCGCGCGCGGGTGGCTGGAAAGGAGAGGGGACGCGCTGAGCCTGGGTTCAGCTTCAGCCCCGTGGGGGCCCTGGAGCCAAACTGGCCCGCGGGGGAAGCCGGAAGGACGCCCGGGAAAATTACAACGTCCAAGGGCTCGCCACCCTCATCTCAGCCGGTCTCGGCGCTCTCCCTCCCCGACACACACCCCCGCGCTCTGACACCCAGAAAGCAGCCCCGGCGGCCGGCGCCGGCCGCAGCCCTCGTGGCCCAGGCGCCGCCGGCTGGAGGGAGGGCGGCGATCCCCGGCGCGCAGGCGGCCGCAGGGCAGCGGCCGTGGGGGCGGAGGGGAGGGAGGGAGGCGGGAAGATGGAGCCGGGTCCTTACTTGAGCACCGACTGCTCCTTCTCCTCTTCTTTCTTTTGCCGATCCATGACGGCCAGGATGATTTTCCTCTCCTCCTCCGTGAGGTGGCTGAGGTCGGGCATCTCGGGCTGCAGGGGCGGCTGAGAGGCCGCCGGGGTGGGAGCCGGGCGGCCCCGCGGCCCGACAGGAGCCGACATGTTTGGTGGAGCTTAACCACCCTAGGGAAGCAGGGAGGCAACTCCACTGGCCGCGGCGGCGGCGGCACCCGCGCGGGCGGCTGGGGCGGCTGGGGCAGCCTCCGGCGCTGGGACAAATACATACAAATCAATGGCCTTCAATCCGAGGCGACAGCCCCCCTCCCCCAGGAAAGAAAGAAAGCCGGGGCCGGGGGGAGGGGGGAGGGGGAGGGCGAGCGCGGGGGGGAGTGAGGGCTGAGGAGTGCGCTCCGGGAAATGTTTCTTCTTCCCGGGGGCGAAGGGCTGGCAAGTGAGCGGTTTGGCGGAAAGGAGCGGGAGGCCGGGCTGGGACGCGGTGTGCGCGGAGCGGCGGGGGAGGGTGGTGGAGTAAGGTGGCGGGGAGGACTAAGGGTGGGGTGACTGGAGGGAGCGGGCGGGAGGGCGGCGCGCCGGCCGGGGCGCGAGTGTGTCCGGCGGGGGCGGGGGCGCGCGCCGCCGCAGAGGGGAGAGGGGTAAGCTGCGAACTAGCCCCCCTGGGGGAGTCCTGGGAACTCGCTCGCTCCGAGCGCAGGGAGGCAGCGTCTTGCCAACCGGAGGGGCGCCGGGGCGGGAGCGGAGAGGGGGGTGAGGAAACAGGGGCTAATTTCCCAGAGAAGCAGCTCAGCTGTCCCGCCGACTGACGCGTCTCTGGGCTTCCAGGCGCGGCAGAGGGAGAACCCCTCCAGAAACTACCGGGAAAGGGCCGCGGGGCCGAGGACGGCCGCCCGAGACCGCTCCGGGCTAGAGCGGGCAAGCGAAAGCGAGGAAGGGATGACAAGGGCTAGCGGCGGAGATTCCCGGGGCCGGGGCCCATCGGCTGCCAACGCCCGGATCCAAGCGAGCTCCGACGCGTAGCGGGGATGGGCGCTGGTGCTTCCTCATCACGTGCCTGCCCGCGGACCCTCGGCCGCCGCCGCCCCTTGGGTCTCTGGAGTCGGCGCCGAAGGCCGGCTCCCTACGCCGCTGCTGCTGCCTCCGCCGCTCGGTGCCGCCGCCCGCGCCTCCTCCGCCCCTCCGCGTCCCGGGCTCCTCCCGCCGGGACCGCGTCACCTCCCCGCTGCCCAGGCCAGAGCACGGCGAACACCCCTCCCCAGCGCGACCTGTAGGCTGGGGGGGGGGGGGGGCGGACTCGAGCCTGTGAGGGGGCCCCTAAGGAGTCGAGAGTCGGGGCGAAGAATGAGCCTTAGTTGATGGGGGCGCCCTGTGGGTCAGGTCTGGAGGTCAAGGAGTGGGAACCTGGGGGCAGGGGAGGAGTGTCAGGTCTGGAGATCAGGTGTGACTGGGAAGTGGGGGCATCTATGGTTTTGGAAAGGAGGGAACTGTGCGGAAGAGGGGGGAGATGCCTAGGTGTTGGGCTTGGAGATGAAAGTGCGTGGAGGGGCTCCCTAGATGTTGTGGGTGGGGTCCTGGAAGGAGGGAGAATGTAGGGTTGGGGAGGTCCCCTCGGGTGCCTGGGTTCCTTGAGGGGAGGGAGAGGGAGCTATGAGCGAGTAGGGAGTGCAGGTGATGTCTAGGACCAGGAACCCTGTGCAGGAGGTGGGGTTTGGGGAGGAGAGGATGAGGAAGTTCTGGAAAACTGAGGGCTTTTGGCCAAGAATGCGTGGAGAGGTACTGAGGGGACAACGTGGGAGAGAAGTAGGGAGGTGACATTGGGGGAGTTAGGGTTTGTCTGGGAGTGGTGTGAGGATGAAGAGGACCCGGGAAAATGTGAGGGTGCTAGGATAATCCGGAGGGTGAGAATGAGCCTGAGCTTGGGCCAAGGGCTTCCGTCTATTTGGCCCTTCCTCAGGGGCCTAGTCTAGAGAGAAAAGGCAGGGAAGCGAAGGGATCAGGTCAGCATCTGAAGGGATCATGTCAGCATCTGCGTCTGTTTTTAGAGGCACAGAGATGGATTCAGTGAAAGATACAGAGCACCAGCTGCGGGAGAAAGGCAGTGGCCGGCGCCACCTTCTCTGGACCGAGCTGGACCAAGTCCTGACAACCCTCCGGGTGGGGGCAAGGCTGGGAGCGGGCTGGGAGGGGTGGTGGGAAGGCCCGAGTGGCCCTGACTGGGGGGGCGCATCACTAGTGACCATCCTCTTCTGGGCGCTCTCCACAAGAGAATTGTGGACTGTGTGTGTGCATGTGGATATGTATTTGTGCACACACCTACCTCACCTTCCACACTTGCAGTGTTTAGCACCAGGCTAGATTATGGTCGGATGAGTAGTGTAAAGCCTTTGGGGGTTGTATTATATTTACCTTCTTGATGTGTAGTAAGCACTCTCCCTCCTGCCTCTGTTCCCCAGGTACTTATGACTAACTCCCAATTTAAGAGAGCTGGTGACAGACAAAGCAGCCCTAGAAGTCTCTTGTGACTTCTAAGCTTAAATATCTGTGTTTCTTTTCTCCCATGCCTGGTAATTGGGAAGAGGGAAGAAGGAAAAGTTTACTTAAGTGCTCTTTTTTTTTTTAAACTCACCTGCTTCAAACCAAACTAGCATACTCCAAATAATTCCATTTTCATCTTTTAGAGCTAAGCAAACTAGAAAGGATCATATGTATTCCAAATTTATTAAATTTTGTTTTAGTTGAGAGAGAATTTTTATGTCTCTAAGCCAACCTCGTCATCCTATGGGAAATTGAGGACTTAAAAATCAGCCAGCTAGTAAATGGCAGCACTACAACTAGAACCTAGTTATTTTTACTCCAGTGTGAAGCCATGGTGGTTTTCAACCCTGGCTGCACATTAAAATTATCTGGGTCACTTTTCAAAACTACCACCTGGGTCCAACCCTAGATCAAATGACTCAATCTCTGGGGTTAGGACCCTGGCCTGGTCATGGGTATATTTTGAACACTCTCCCTAAGTGACCGATGTACAGCAAAGGTTCAGAATTACACTGTGAGCATCGCAAAATAGAAAACGGGAGGAACTGGGGAGTGGAAAACAGGAAGAACACTTGTTTTAGTTATTTTAGTTATTTGGAGTACATAGAGGTGAACTTAAAAGCAGTTGTCCAAATTAAAGTTTCGGTGTTTCCTTTACAGTCGAGCCCCATCCTGGGCCCTGCAGTATTTTCTATCCATAAGAGCATGCTGGGTGGCGACGGCTGTGTTTCCCTGCACCCCCGCTGCCTCTCACCTGCCTGGAGATGTGCCTACAGGTGAAATCCGATGCATACGAGATGGTATCATTGGGACAGCTGACTTCTTACAGGATTAAAGCAGAAGTGAGTGAGCTTACTGTGTTTCATTTTTACATTTCTTTACTACAACACATGATTTTGCTATTAAAGGGAATCCTCAGAAAGTATCTTAAAATCATCTTCTACCTTGATTCATACATCTTTTCAAAATAAAAATGTGTTGGACTATGTATCATACAGATAAAATAGATATCACATAGAATTTTAAATGGGCTACTTTTTAAAATAATAGGCCCAATTTAGTGTAAGATTGCTATGCTCAGAACTAGAAGTACCTTCAAAATACCTCTATCCTTCAAAAGATCTCTATGTTTTGATCTGTAGTCTAGATCTTAGAGGCATTTCGTTTGTTCTGGTTTAGTATTTACTTAAAATCTTTATCATATCTTACTATATCCTGTATGGCATATGTTTTGCTTGGGCGTGTCCCTCAAATATATGAATTTGAGGTAGAGTTCAAACTGATTGTTCTTCTTAACTTTAGAAGTAATTGACCATCTTCATCATTGAATTCTCAAGGTCCTCTTGCTAGGCTACACACTAATTCCAAAATGCAAGTCCTTTCTTCAATTCCTATAGGGACACAAGTTTGTAAAGCCTGTAAGTCTGTGGACTTTAATTTTTACTTGTGAGTAAGAGCTACTTGTAATCTACTAGATAAGTCATAGGAGGCATATCTAAACTAAAATCATAAACTGATCACATCACTAGAATTTACTGAGGACTCAGTACTCTGCTAAGATTATCTGGCTCCCTGAAATGCTTGAAATCACTGCAGCTTTCCTACTGTCCATGGATATACTTAGATGGTTGGCATTTTTATAGATCTCCCTGCTTGTGTCCTTGTGGCTCTACAGTCTTTTCTCAACACAGCATTAAGAGCAAGCCTCCTAAAACATTAATCAGATCATATCACTCCACTGGTCAAAATCTTGTGGTGGCTCTCCATTTTCACTAAGTCAAAGTTAAATTTTTTAATTGGCCTACAAGTCCCACATAATCTCTCTGACCTCATCCACTACTTTCTTTCAAGCTTTCCTCTAGCTGTTCCCTCTGCCTAGAACACCCTTCACTGAAATATTCACTTGCTGACTTCCTCTGCTTCTTCAAATTTTTGCTCAGTTATTCATCCTATTTAATATTATAGCCTGGCCCACTACTCCCTGGTTGCTCCAGTCTCCATTACTCTATCCTACTTTTCTTTTTTCCATAGCACTGGCCGTTCTCTGACAACTTTTACTCCACGTTCACTAATCTCCCAGTTACTATGTGTATCATTCGTTATCAACTTCCCTCTACTGGAACATAAGCACATGTACAGAGCAGGACTTTTGCTCATGGAGCCCAAGCACCTAGATAGTACAGAGCACACTGTAGGTGCTCCAACAAACACCTGTTGAATGAATTTCTGGAGAGAGAATTTGTCATCATTATTGGTTTAAGTTGGGCAGGAGAAAGGGGAAAAGGCATTCTCAGAAGAGGGAAAGAGAGGTACAGAGAAATACCTCTAAACTTTGTCAAGGTTTCCTTTATGGTTCATCTCCTGCCTGCCTCTAGGCTTTTCGCCAATCCAACTTACCGACATATTCCCCTCTTCAGCCATGACAACCTTCGTGCACTTTACTGAATGTGTAGTTTCTCATTTATGGGACTTCCTAGTCCCTCTCCCATAACCTTCCTCTCCGTCAGTTATCTTCTTTGTCTTCATATACTCATCCCTCCCTTTCTCCTCTTTCCAGCTTTTTAGCCCAGGCTCTCTCAGCACTGCACAGACCTTGCTCACAGATAGCACTTGTCACATGACATTGTAAGCATTTACTTCCTTCTCTGTAGCCTTGACCAGACCATGAATTCATTGAGAGCAAGGACTATGCCTTTCACTCCCGTTTCCCCATGGCCTGCCAGACTGTCTTTATATATTAGAGGGGCTCAGTAAATATATGCTCCACAATTACATGAGTCACAAAGTAATGAGAAAAATCACTGTTACTGGAGTATGCAGGGAAAGAGGCAGAGAACTGTAGCAAGAGATAAAGCTGGAGAAATAGGTTGTAGGAAGATTATGCTACAACCTTATATGCTGTGATGAAGAATTTGAACTTGTTCTATAGTCCTTGGACAGGCAGTGGAGGTTTTTTAATGCACAGGACTGACACGATCAGCTTTAATTTTCAGGAGAATATCCTGCCTTCAATTCCTCATCTATATCCAAAACAGCTGCTAATCAAATTATGGAAAGGACACAGATGTCCAGTGGGCTTGGAGACACAATAGCAGAATTTTTACCTCCTGTCTCCAGAATTCATTTTTCTGGCCATTTTCCTCAGTAGATTATAACAGCATGATAATGAGGCCAAGGTCATGGTTTAAATCCCTGGGTGAGTCAGTCAGTGCAGTGGCCACAGGTGACTGTTAATCTTGCCAGTTGCCAAATGACAACATGTTATGTCTTGACCAGGAACCGTGTGGAAGAATATGACTGGTTCACCAAAAGTTAATCAGCATTATTGGAAAAGGAACACCAAGTACTTAGCTGTGGTTATAGGACCATACTGTCTTTTTAAATTAAATAACAGTATTATATTAGGGATAACAAAAGAGCACAGCATCAGAGAAAGAATACATTGTTTATTCCCAGAAAAGAAGCTCGAGATTAGTACAGTTTAATTATTGGGATTTGAGGCCAAGAAGTAATGAAAAATTTTGTGGATGTTGGTGTAGATAAGCTTTATTAATTACTTTTTGTGTATTTAGCCATGTAGGAGGTTATTTCTTAATAATTATGTCATAAAACCCATAGAGTCATTTATATTAAAAGGATCTGGGAAAATCATATTCTAATCATCTTTCATTTATAGCATTATAAAGTTATTTCTATTTTTATTCCCTCCTAGCAGTCAGGGAGCACATCTTTAAAGTGAAATAGGACAATATTAGAGGTTGGGACATAGAGGCATAACTGATGTTACTGTTTTCTTAATTATACCTTCATCTTAGTTACAACTCTGACCACTTATAGAAGTAAAAAAACAAGTGAATTTTATGAGATCAGAAATAAAATAAAAATCCCTAATGAACAAATGGATCTAGGCATTAAATAGCAACAGCTCCTAACATCATAAAAGATAATCAGCAGCATTATGTGCTTCCTGATGGAAGAACACAGAACACAACACAACCTGTGAAGTTGTTTTGCAAAATAAGAAAAAAAGAAAAAATCCTGAATTTGAACATCTTCTGGATCCACCTATCAATTACAGGAAACACTGAGAACAAAGGAACAAAGGACCATATTAAACTGCACCATGGAATATGTGGAACGAAATTCAGCTTTTTCAGCAAATACAAGGAAAAAATAAAGAGCTGGAGGGAGGATCTATACTTTAAATGAAACCTAAAAGACCTCATCCAAGTACAAGAATTCATGAACCTTATTTGGACCTTGATTTTTAAAAAAAGACTGGAAAAACTTGAGAGAACTGGAAATTTGTGCAGTAAACAAGGTATTTGATAATAATAGGTAATTATTCTTTTTTTAGGTTAATAATGATACTGTGATGATGTTAAAAAATAAAGACTCCTTAGTGATACATAGTAGGATACCTATGGATAAAATTCCCGGATGTCATATCTGCGATTTGCTTCAAAATAATATGGATGAGGGTGTGAATGGAGCAAAACTGGCCATGGAAGACAGTAAAAAATCCTTCATAAGAAAAGTTTTTAGCAAAAGAATTGAGTCTCTAGCTTCTACTCTGGCTGACTGTCATTAAACTAGAAAATCAACAAACTCAGATAACCTTTTTTTTCTTTTTTTTTTATTTTATTTATTTGTCAGACAGAGAGAGAGCACAAGCAGGCAGAGTGGCAGGCAGAGGCAGAGGAAGAAGCAGGCTCCCTGCTGAGGAAGGAACCTGATGCGGGACTCGATCCCAGGACCCTGGGATCATGATCTGAGCCGAAGGCAGCCGCTCAACCAACGGAGCCACCCAGGCGCCCCTCAGATAACCTTTTATCGAGCATTCATTATTTGATACATACCATGTTAGCTGCTTTCACATGCTTTACCACCTTCTCCCACCATCCTATGAAGAATTAGTATCACTCCATTTCACAGGTTAGAAAACACTCTGAGAGGTTAATTGATGTGACTGAAGGAAGAGATTCAATTCCAAGGCAAATTTTAAATTAAGGTCTCCCAGTTCCCTGTCCAGTATTAATGCCACTATACACAACTGCTTAATATGGTTATATGCACATATTGTTTCCCTGACTAAAATACGAGTACACTTTTACTGCAATGTTTAACATATAATAGGCATCGTAAAATAGTTATATTTAACCTAAACTGATACTTGAAATGGCAAAAAAACAATTATAACAGAAACTAATGTTTAGTTAAGGTGATTGTATGTTCCAATTTGCCTGACACTATCCCAGCTTGCCCAGGACAGCCCTTGTGTAATCTGGTTGGTCAGGTGTAATTATTAATTACAACTCCTTTCACTCTCAAAAGTGCCCCAGTTTGTCCATCAAATTTTGCGGTTGTGCTGTATTTCGTGCAATATGAATTAGGCTCAGATGGACAATATGTAATGGGTATAGAAAATCTATTTCAATTCAAACAGTATGTTCCAAGATAAAGGTCTATGTCATAACTGTCACGTAATTGCCATACTGCATGCTAGACATTTAATAAATTTGATTGAAATAGAGTTAATGAACTCTCCCTTAGAAAAGCATAAAATCCCTCTGATTAGATTATGTTCTCCCCTAGGACAAGATTTTGACTCCATCTGGAATCCAGAAATAGGAATACCAAGAATACTGAGCCTATCTTCTAATGAAGATTCGTGGCAAAAATGGATCAAACAGCCTAGGATTTGTAAGACAAGCATAATAATGAATATAGAAGTCATCCACATAGGCTAAAATACGGTGCAAGAAGATAAAGCCATAACAATCTTCCCGACTGGAAGAAAAGATAATAGTTGTTTATTTGAAAACATGTAGGAAGTGATTGTGGAAGTCTTGGCCAAAATCTAATCACTTAGGAATAGCCTGCAATCTAAGATTTCCCAAAAAATTGTGGCTTTCAGAGACACGAGGTGGGTTTATCTTCTGCAACATGAACTGGCTTCTGTGTACTTCGAATGTATCCCTCTGCCCATGAGGATCACTTTAGCCTTATCTAGATGGTGTCTGATCCAAATGCTTTCGTCCATGTCCTTTACTCTGCCAGACACTGTGAAATTCAAGAAACTGCATCCTAGATCTGATGAAAGGAGAGGCAAAGCTTACTATCAGCTGTGTACTGATGGTACTGCATCCCTAATTACTTCACTATCTTTCTGATTAGTGTCATGTAACACTAAACTGAAAGAGAGATAGAACAGAGTCCTGTCATTTCCCACAAGGGAAAGGTGAAGAAAAGATTAGCAGCAGAGATCAAGACTAATCCAAGTTTATTACGGTCTGTACCTTAGTCAATGATAATTTAGTTCAATTTTGTTCAAAACAAAGATGAATATATGGAATTGCAAATTATTTTGTATGACTTGGAGTGTGGGTTTTAAGAGCTTGGGAAGGGGCCATTGCTGCAAATGAGGTTGGAAACAGAACCTCTAAGGTATGGTAAGGAGTTCGACTTCATCCTGCAACAATGCTTCCCAAACTTGAATGTGCATAAAAATCACCATTGTAGATTTTATTAAAATGCAGATTAAGATTCACTTAGTTTTGGGTAAAGCCTGAGAGTTTACATTTCTAGTGCGCTGATCCATGGACCACATTTTGAGTATGAAATGTATTCTGAAGTAGGAAAGTGATACGGTAAGATTGTTTCTAGGAAAGGTTACTCTATGAACAGGTAGGGAGTGAAATGGACAGAAGCAAGAGTGGTGGTAAAGAGAAAAATGAGGAAGCTATTGAAATAATGAAAGTCGCATAGAACCTGAACCATGGTAATGGAGATGGAAAGGAAGGGGGTGTCTTTAAAATATTTTTAACATGTAGGATGAATAGGACTTACTGACCAATCAGCGGTGACAGGTGAGGGCGAGAGAGGAGTCCACACAAGAATCCAGTAGCCTCACTTAATTTGATTTAAAGGTATTAAATCAGTGTTGAACTACATCCCAAAAATAAGAAAAGACCATAAAAACACACTTGTTTGGCTATAGCCATCTTTGGCCATTGTTCTATTTAACCCTGTAAGTCTCAGATTGATCTAGAACTATGTTGTCCAACATGGTAGGCACTAGCCATACCCACACTAGCTAGCCACATGTGGCTATTTAAATTTAAATCAATTTATTATTATATTAATCAAAATTAAATAACATTAGAAATTCAGTTCTTCAGTTATAGTAGTCACATTTCAAGTGCTCAATAGCTATATATGTGGCTAGTGGCTACATTTTGCAGAGTACCAGTATAGAACATTTTCATCTTAGAAGAAATTTCTATTCCACAGCATGATAAAGGATCAGTTTAGCATCTGTACTGCAGGGAATCAACATAAAAAGCATCCCGATGTCTATTTTTTTTTATTTTTTTTTAAATATGTCATTTTGTAAAATATTTTTAATATTTTTTTTACCCAACAGTCAAGAATTAAGAAATGGTAACATTCAAAAACCACATTGAAGGTGCAGAAATCTTGGCAAGCTCAACAACATCATTTTTCTTTGAGAAACAATACCAGGGTTTGGAAATCCCAGAAGACGTCTTGAGATCATAACACCCTTGAGAAAATGAGCTTATTTGTAAGTAAGTGCATGAGAATGATAACAGACACATTCCCCATATGTAAGCAATGGATAAATAAGGCTTCATTGTAAGGCTTTGTGCAATTTCCATGAGTAGTTTAAGGATTTATTTATTGATTTGAGAGAGAGAGAGTGAGAGCATGAGCAGGGGGAGGGGGCAAAGAGAGAGGGAGAGAAAGAATCTCGAGCAGACTCTGCAGAGTGTGGAACCCTGAGATCATAACCTGATCCAAAACCAAGAGTCAGCCACTTAGGCGCCCCTGCCATAAGTAGTTGAGTCAAGAAGGAAAAACTGAGTACAAAGGTTTAAAGATAGAATCTGTTCCAGGGCTTTTCCCCATAGCAACAGACAACTTATCAATAAAGAAAGAATGCTTTACTTCAGGATGCTTTTAACGATATACAAAGGAAAATTCAACACAAACTGACAATAAGGACATTTATTATCTCATCTAACTAGAAAATTCAGAAGTAGTTAAGGTTTCAGAATTGGTTGAACCAGCAGTCTAGTTATGTTTTATCAAGGACTCCCATTTCATTCAAGTCTTAACATGGCAAGTGATTTTTTTCATGGTAAGAAAATACACTGAAAGGTGAAAGTGAGCAAATAGTGTTGTTTCAGATTCACAGATGAAAATCACATTAGAGAGAGCATAAGAAAATGGTGCCACGAAGACAGTAAAGTTTACTTTCTTAGTGCAGCCACAAAAAGTGGGGGAAGTAGACTCAAAAAGAATTGAAGTTATAAGGTTGATGGGGATATATCCAGATTTTACCCTAAAACTATAGATGAGAATCTTTGATAAAATGGAAACCAGTACCAAAAGCGAAAAAGAAGGACTCTGACCACCCCACTGTTAAAATATATATGCATAGGAGTTAATTACCTTATAAATAGTGTTTCTAATACACAAATGTGTGTGGTGTTAATGACTATGATAAGGTACAACCTTAAGCGTGTTTTCGCTTATCTTCTCTCCACCACTGATTGGAGGATTTTCATCCAAATCCAGCAGAAGCATTACAAAAGTTTTTTCAAAGTAACTGAAAGTTTATTCCCTTAAAGTTTGTTTAAGTAACCAAAATGACCTCAAATGATGCAGGAGATTAAAAAAATAATTAAAATTAAAAATTAAAAAAATAATAATGCCCTCACTTTGTTTTACTCTTACTTTTTTTTTTTAAGATTTTATTTCTCTATTTGCCAGAGCAAGCAAGAGAGCGAGAGAGAGAGAGCACAAGCAGGGGAAGCAGCAGGCAGAGGGAGAAGCAGGCTCTCCGCTGAGCAGGGAGCCTGATGCGGGGCTCAATCCCAGGAGCCTGGGATCATGATCTGAGCTGAAGGCAGACACTTAACCAATTGAGCCACCCAGGCGCCCCTGTTCTACTCTCACTTTGATGAGAAAACTGTGGTTTCAGTGACTACCTGAATGAAACTAATATCTAAAATTGTATCCCCGGGGGCACCTGGCTGGCTCCATCGGTAGAGCATGCAATTCTTGATCTCTGTGTTATGAGTTCGAACCCCATGTTAGATGTAGAGATTACTTAAAAAGAAAAAAGAAAAATAAGTAAATAAAATTGTATCTCTGGGGCTCCTGGGTGGCTCAGTCAGTTAAGTGTCTGCCTTCAGCTCAGGTCATGATCCCAGGAGCCCCCACATCGGGCTCTCTGCTCAGCTGGGAGCCTGCTTCTCCCTCTCCCTCTACCTGCCTCTCTGCCTACTCGTACGTGTGCGCTCTCTCTCTCTCTCTGTCAAATAAAATCTTTAAAAAATAAATAAAAATTAATAAATTGTCTCTCCAATTTCAGTCCTTCATACTCAGCTGTCTGTATAGCATTTATACTTGAGGGTTCCACTACCACCTCGAACTTAATATGCCTAAAACAGAATTGATCCACTATGCCCTTCCTCAACAAAAAAATAAAGTTCCTTTTCTGACTTCCACTTTTCTAACACTGGAGTCATCATTTTCCCCCAGATCTTCTGGAGCACGAATGTCAAAAATATCAGTAATTATTCCTTATGTTTTGCTTACATCTAATCAGCCCCTACATACAATTATTTCTTTATAATATCTCAGAGATATCCCTTCAATTCTTCTTACTACCACCACTCTAACTTAGGTTATTATCACATCCCACTCAAATAATTACAGTATCCTAGGTATGTTGTAGAAGAAAAATCAGTGGACTTTGAGTCAGTACCACTAATTAGTTATGTCATCTTAGATGTCACAATCTCTGAACCCTAAATTCCTCTATAAAATGAGTAGACCTGGACAAGATAATCACTGTGTTCTCTTCAGTTCTAAAATTTTGTGCCAGAATTATTTTCCCTTGCTCCACTCCCTTCTACTCTTCCCTCCAAATCGTTCCACACACCACGAGCAGATTAACCTTTTAAAAGCATCACTTTTGGGTGTCAGGGTGGCTCAGTTGGTTAAGCGGCTGCCTTTGGTTCAAGTCATGATCCCAGGGTCCTGGGATTGAGTCTCACATCGGATTCCCTGCTCAGTGGGGAGCCTGCTTCTCCTTCCTCTGCCGTTCCCCCTGCTTATGCGCTCTCACTCTTTCTGTCAAATAAATTAATTCTAAAAAAAAGTATCACTTTTATTATTCCATGAAGGAGGCACACTAAAGCAATAGTTAAGGGTATCAGCCCTAATGTCAGAATGCAAGTATTCTAATCTCAGCTCTGCCAATTACCAACCGTGTTACTAAGCATGTTCCTCATCTGTCAAAATGGGAAAAGAGATAGCACCTCATTAAAGATTTCAATAATTGAATGAGGTAATACATGTATAAAGTCCGGCACATTGTAAATGCTCAATAAATGTTATTCTGACATTTCCCAATCAAAACTCATTAGTTGACCCTGCCTACAAAACAAGTCCAAAATCCATAGCCTGAGTTTTAAATTTTCCACATCTGCCTCCAGACCACTTTTGCCTTACACTCGCCCTGACAATTATATTCTATAGACCCTCCACCCCAAACATATTAGCCTATTCTCTGTCTTCCAGGGGTTTCTGACATACTTGCATCTCTTCAGTATCACTTATGCCCCAGAACCCCCCAGCCTCTTTAATTATCCGAAATGTAGCCATCTAAATCAGAAGGCTTGCAGCTACATGAAACAAAAGACCAACTTAGACTAGGTTAAATGATAAGGAAATATATTGGTCTGGTGGTAAAACAGGTTTCAGATTGGCTTGATCCAGTGGCTCTACCTCTCTTTGCAGTTCTCTTGCCAGTGCCCTCCTCCATGTATTTCCTTGGCCCTCAAGCTGACTGACATCTGGAAGACCGGCTATAATGCTTCTGGGTTCCACCTTGTTGTTGGAGGAAGAGAGAGATTCTTCCCAGCATTCCGGAGAAGAGTCCTGAAGCTCACCTTGATTGGGTCATGTCCTCCTCTCCCCATCCCCTACCCATAGCCCCAACTGAACAATGATGTGACCAGGGGAAATGGAGTATGCTAATGACTGGATTAAACCAACCACAACTCCTCCTGAAGCTTGACATGGGATCAGCTTCCTTCAAAGTACTTGAGCTTAGAGTAGAGGATATTATCCAAGTTAAATTCTAGATGCTGTTAGTAATGGGAAAGTAGGTAATGAATATTAGTTACGGAGCCAAGAATGTCCATTCCGTCATCCCTAAAGTCCAGTTAAAGACCATCTCTTTGACATCGTCAGTTTCTATAAATACTGCCTGGCTTGCCCTACACTGTGTCTTTTATGCATACATCTCTTGCCTCCTTAAGTAGATTATAAGTTCCTTGAAGTCAGGGACATTATATTTCTATATACTGTGCTGCAAACAGCACTCAATGAAGGATAAAATAGTTTTATTGTGGATTCGGTGCTATATATTTGGAAAATGGAACTAGGTGGCTAAAAGAAGCAGCGTGGGTGGAAAATAGTATCACAGCTCTCAGAACTGCCCTTTGGGGAGAGAAACAAGGTAAGTAATGGATCTCTGGTTAAAAAGAAAAAAAAAATCCTCAATTTCACTCCCTAAAACAGGATCCCACAGAATCCCATTTCTGCATTCAGAATGAGTTTGAAGCAAACATGATTTTATCTTTTTTTTTTTTTAAGATTTATTTATTTATTTAGAGAGAGAGAACTCAAAGGAGCCAGCAGGGGTGCGGGGGTGGAGGAGGAGCAGGGGGAAAGGAAGAGAAAGTCTTAAGCAGACTCAGTGCTGAGCAGGGAGGCTGACCTAGGGCTTGATCTCACAACCCTGAGATCATGACCTGAGCCAAAGCCAACTGCACCACCAAGGCACCCCCCAACATGATTTTATAATAGCTGTGTTTGATGATTATATTTATGCCTCCACCAGTGGCTTTCTCAGCCTCGACAATCTCAATTGAAGTTTCTTATTTCCTTTGGATCTTCCAATGTGTTCTCCCTCAAGTGGCATCTGAGAAAACATATTCGTTTATTTCATAACTGCTCTTTTGGCCTCTTTATTACTTCCCTGTCTATTAGAACCCAAGATGCTCTTGCAAACAGGACTTATTGACAGTTTTCATCCTTTGCAAATGGAAGTGATGACAGACCCGCTACTTCGTATAAAAATATTTTGCTATTTCTATACAAAATATTTTATTAAAGGAAACGACACATTATGTATTTTACTGAAATGTTATGACTTGAAATTTGGGTATCTAATATGTCTCTAATAATAAAGCCTTCATAATGCAACTGTTGCTCATAGATTTGCAGCTGGCTGGCATTTTAATTTTGAATTCAAATATGACTGATTTAAAATATTAAGAAAAATTCTCCTTGAATCATTGCACTTCAAAAGAAGAAAGCAAATCCTGCTAATTATGATGCAATCTTTTATTTATACACTGAGATCATTAGCATTCACCTAATGCTTTTTTCTCTCCATTAAATGTACTCACTAATAATGCTAAATGAAGTGAAGACTCTGTAAAGTTCAACTCAGCAGAGCAACATAACAAAGTATAGAGGCAAGAATTTTTAAGGAATAAACTCATTTCTAAAAACAGATTCAATAAATAATAAGTATGCAAATAATTACAGTTTCTCATTCTCAAATCTTAAAAAATTTATTCCTAGGTAATAATGGCTCTAATAATTGTTCTGTCTTTCCCACTGGCCTATGAACTCCTGAAGACATATGAAATGCTTTCGTCTTACTATTATTCACCTACCCTCTAGCATAGTGCCTGTTATCCCACTGAGTATTTCTTGAATTTAAATTAAAACCAATAAGCCTGCTAATGAGCCAAAAATCGATAGGCAATGTTTTGATTCTAAAATCTTGACACTTGGAAGAAAAACATGTAAGCATAACAATATGATTTTCTTTGTTTAAAATGAGGGATTTTTCTTTCCTTTTGGCTTTAGCTTGTATTAACATAAGTATTGAAAAAAATGTTAATATATCTGGTTAGGTGAATTGATTGAAACATTACTTCACATTTCCAAATTCAGGTTCACCTTCATTTTAGTTTCAATTTATCTTTTAATTTGTCTTTTTTTTTTTTTTAGGAAAAAAATGACTAAAGTCTTTTCTAACAGAGTGTAGGAGGTCATAATTTTTTCCTCCAGGATTGCTCATATTTTTTCCTTCTTCATTCCCTACGTGTTTCTATGAGATGACTACTCTGTTGTTACTGTGTATGTGCTATAGTGATACGATTAAGGTCATTTTGTGATGATGAGGATGAGGATGATGGTAACCTTTTGGATCATTTCCTCGCAGATGCTCTAGAAGTTAGCACAATCTGTTAACCTCAGCCAGGGAGGTTTGGGAAACTCATTGTGTGAATTATAATAATTCCAATAATCTGCTATGGATAGATAAAGTATATACCTCAGGTTAGAAACCTAAACTGTGGGATGCCTGGGTGGCTCAGTTGGTTAAGCATCTGCCTTCAGCTCAGGTCATGATCCCGGGGTCCTGGGATCAAGCCCCACATCGGGCACCCTGCTCAGTGGAGAGCCTGCTTCTCCCTCTCCTGCCTCTCTGCCTACTTGTACTTTCTATGTCTGTGTCAAATAAATAAAACCTTCAAAAATTATATTTAAAAAATAAATAAAATGACAGGGATAAAAATGCTCTGTGAAATTAAAAAGATGAGAACCCAAATGAAAATTCAGTAGAAATTTAGAAGATAAGTTTGAGAAATTTTCTTAGAGAACCAAAATTCAAAGAGATGGACAGAGAGGAAAGATGAGAAAATTGGAAGATTCACCAAGGATGTCCAGGATAGGATTAAAAGGGATTCCAGTAGAAAAGGAAGCAGAAGGGAGGAAATTCTCTCTCTCTCTCACCACACAAAAAGGACATGTCACTGAATAGAAGCCCATACTTTATTCAGATTTGCTTAGTTTTTATCTACTGTACCTGCTTGTCCCTCTACCTGCTGCTCCCACTGCTTATGTGCTCTCTCTCTCTGACAAATAAATAAAATCTTAAAAAAAAAAAAAAAACTTGAACTGCAATGAGAAGACAGACCTCAGTTAGTCTGAGACATTTAAACCAGGCTCCTTAACTTTGGTCTAAGAATGAGTCAGTATGTTAGGAAAATAGCTCTTTTGTGATGGTAAATGAGATGCCATGCCATACAGAGGGAAGAAGATGAAAGGGAAGGAAACTAGGCTTGCAAAGTGGATCTAATCCTTTAAGGTCGCTGTATGGTTATAATTATTTCATAAGCAAAACCTACATCTTTTATGGTTATTTGTTTTTATTTTGCTATGTTCTTTTTTGTTTTTTTTCTTTTTTTTTAGGGGGAAGCAGGCTCCCTGCCCAGCAGAGAGCCCGATGCGGGGCTCAATCCCAGGACCCTGAGATCATGACCTGAGCTGAAGGCAGAGGCTTTAACTCACTGAGCCACCCAGGCGTCCCTATTTTGCCATGTTCTTTAACTTTTTACTTTCTTTTACTATTTGGTGAAGTTTTCAAAACGACCACCTATTTCTTCTGTCTTAAGGAGAAGCAAGGAAGAATACGTTGTTCACATTCGGCCAGGGTTTGGTACCCAGCATAATTCAAAGTAGGACAGCACAAATCTTCCCAAAGGGAGATGAAAATGGAGGTGAAAGAATTAAGGTCATTTACTTGGCTTCTCCTTCTAGAGATTTTTCTTCCAGTATTTTCACTGACTGAACTTTGGAAGATTTTGTGTTTTAGCCATTATTAAGAAAAGGGCATTTCATGTCACGTAGCATATAATATTTTTACAAGGTTTATAAGATCATTCTTAAGCCTGTCAACTCATATAGTTTCCCTAAGAGAAGGAGATAGCAAAAATAGGAAAATCTCAGCAAAAACAAGACTGAAGATGTGGGGATTTCTTTGACTATTACCATCATCATTAATTTAATTATAGATCTTCATGGTACCTGATGATTACCTTCTACTCTACATGTTGCTAGGTTGGGCTGGTACAAAGATAATTCCCTAATGACTTCAAGTATTCAGATAATTGGGAGCATGAGATTTAATGGAGTTGAAATAATACTAAGAAATAAGAAAAAAGAAGATATAAAGATTAAGTTAGAGGAAAGCTTAGCAGATTTAAAAATAAGAGATAAATAGCACTGAAATCAAGGGAAACTGGGTTGGATCTCTAGAAATATAATATGGAAAAGAAATGAGAGAAGAAATGGTTGGGGAAAACATTTTAATGTATATAGAATGTTCCCGAATTTGAAGGGAAGAGATTATATCCAGGAGGTACATGAAGAGTGGAGAAATATGGCTCTCATTAGCTTCCATCAACCAATTAACAGTGTTGCCTAGAGCATTTTTATCAGTTCTTCTAGGCTTGTAGGCTAGAGAAAATGAGAGAGAGCTACTTTTGACTCTTTCCCACAGTGTATCCCCTGAATCAGCACCATTACTAAATCCTTCTATTTTAATCATTTCCTTTACTTTCACCTTTCTTCTTCTCCACTGCCATTGTCCTAGTACAGTTCACCCTACTTCAGTCTATCCCATATATGGCTATCAGATTAATATTTCTAATAATTATTTTCATCACGTCACTACTCATCCTCTCAAGATTCTACATTGCCAGGGCACCTGGGTGGAGCAATCGGTTTAACACCCGACTTTTGGTTTCAGCTCAGGTCAAGAGTCATTGGGGCGCCTGGGTGGCTCAGGGGGTTAAGCCTCTGCCTTTGGCTCAGGTCATGATCTCAGGGTCCTGAGATCAAGCCCCGCATCCCATATCAGGCTCTCTGCTCAGCAGGGAGCCTGCTTCCCCCTCCCTCTCTGCCTGCCTCTCTGCCTCTCTTGATCTCTCTGTGTTAAATAAATAAACAAAATCTTTAAAAAAAAAAAGTTTATACGGTATTTGTGTGGTGTAAGTTTTTGCAATTTATATTAGTTTTTTTAAAAAATAAACTATACTCATAGCAAATATATATTTTTTTTTTCAAAAGTTTTCCTCTTTTTTTCAGCAGCTAACCAGGTTGAGATTTATTAGTACTAAAACCAAAATTGAACAAGTTAGTCTTAAAGTTTACAGACTTTATCTGTGGCAACACTAGAAGATGAGCCAGGGTGTTATTCGGGAATATTTGCTCTAAAAGAACATTTAGTTATACATCAGAGTGTTTATGGTTAGTGGGAGTGGGGATAAAGAAGTGTTCACATTAGTGTTGGAGTGTACATAATAATCAGTTGTATAGTTAAGAAAATTTAGCACCAGGAATAAATAAATAAATAAAATAATTTTATACATAATCTCTAAAAAAATATGGAAAAAATAAAAGCCAGCCACTCTATAGAGGTTACCATTATGAAGTTTCTTCCAAAATCATGCATGAATTTGCAATGTATATACAATTACTTAAGGCAAATGGGATAATATAATACTCTTCTGCCAATTTTCATTTTCATTTTAAAATATATCTAGGAACCCTTTCCATATGAGTTTTGCAGATTTACATCATGTTTTACTTAGTTTTCCATTTATATCAGAGCACCATAGTTTATTTAACCAAGCCCCTATTGATAGGGAATGAAGTTATTTCCAGTTTTCTTGCTATTACAAACAATGCTACAATGAACACCTTTTTTATACATTCTTGTGGATTCATGCAAACATATCCTAGAAGAGAAATCTTTAGGTCAAATAGTAAATGCATGTTACATTTTTTTAATGATTGCTAAATTCTGTCTTCTAACAAAGTTTGCACAAACTCACACTCCCACCAACTATGCAAGAATGATTCCTGTTTCCCTATACCTTATCAGAACTGGATGTTACTATAACTATTTTAAATCCTTGCCAGTCTAATAGATAAAAAGTCTTCTTACTATTTAAATATTAATTTCTTTAATTATGAATGACAAATGTTTATTGGCCATTTATGGAGAGTTACTGCAGAATGTCTGTTCTTCTCCTTTTTTATCTTTTTCACGCTAATTTATAAAAATTCTTTGTATATGTGGGGTGCCTAAGTGGCTCGGTCAGGTAAGCTCTTGGTTTTGGCTCAGGTCATGACCTCAGGGTCATGGGATCAAGCCTGTGTGGGGCTCAGCGCTCAGTGGGGAGTCTGCTTGAGATTCTCTCCTTCTCCCTCTCTCTCTGCCCCTCTTCTGCTCACATTCTCTTTCTCTAAAATACATAAACCTTAAAAAAAAATTATTTGTATTCGATAGAAGTGTCTTGTTTGTCACATATGCTGAGAATATATTTTCCAGTTTGCCTTTTTTCTTTTAAATATCTTTATGGCATATTTTTCTCATATAAATGTTTCAGTTATTTTTAAAGATTTATTTATTTTAGAGAGAGAGAGCATGTGTGTGCACTTGAGTGAGGGAAAGGGCAGAGGGAGAGGGATAGAGAATCCTCAAGCAGATCCTCTGTGAAGCATAGAGCCCATCTTGGGCTCAATCCCAGGACCCTGAGATCATGACATGAGCTGAAATCAAGTATCAGATGCTTAACCCACTGGGCTATCCAGGAGCCCCTAACTGTTTCAATTTTTTATGTCGTCAACTTTATCATCATTCTTTTGTTTTATAAAGTCTACACTTTGTACCATATGAAAGACCTCATCTCCAAAAGTATTTTTGAAAATTTATTCATTTTCTCATTGACATTTTCACGGTTTCGCTAACAGACTTGACCAGAAAAGAAACAAGGGCCCCTTTTTTAAATTCAGTTTACTACCAACATAGGCAGCATAAGGAAGAGTGTCGAAAGTGCCAGCTCCCTGTGGCCACTTGGACATGGCAATACTAAAATATAAGAGGCCTGATGACTACCACACAAATGATGGGACGCCCTGGTGCTGAGAAGCCAATGTCATGCTGCAGCGCAGTAGTTTTATAGGCTGCAGCTGTACCCTAAGCGGGGCATGGGCGCAAGTCAGAAAGCCTCATACCCCATCAGAAACTGTTTTATGACACCCTCCCTGGTAGGTATAGGGACAAGTGGGAAGGACCATGTAGCAACAACTTATAAGCCTCCCATGCTCCCATGTTCTAGAAAATCATAAGCATTCTGCCAGATCAGCTGCTGTTTAGTCTTGCTTAACATGGCCTGTGCAGATACATACAAGGTCAGTGAGCGCCAGCATGAAGCTGTGCCTCTACGACTGTTGAAGTCTGTTCTTGCTGCTGTCATGTGAAACTCGAAACCTCAATATGTAGGGTAAATGAACCCATAATAGCTCAAATTTGTTTGAGAGAAATTTATATCATATGGTCGAATAAGAGCATTATCTGGCCTAAGCAAAGTGAGGGAGTGAAAGTGAAATGAATTATACTTGAAAAGTCAAATACTGGGGCGCCTGGGTGGCTCAGTCAGTTGAGTGTCTGCCTTCGGCTCAGGTCATGATCCCAGAGTCCTGAGGTCAAGCCCCATGTGGGGCTCCCTGATCAGCAGGGAGTCTGCTTCTCCCTCTCCCTCTGCCCCACTCCCACTCCTGTGTGGGCACCTGTGGTCTCTCTCTCAAATAAAATCTCTAAAATAAAATAAAATAAAATAAAATAAAAAAGAAAAGTCAAGTATTTCCTCTAAAACTTTTCTTTAAAGAAAGATTGTAAATAGAAATCTTAAAACCAAAGCACCTGGGTGGCTCAGTCAGTTAAGCGTCTGCCTTTGACTCAAGTCATGATCCCAGGGTCCTGGGATGGAGCTCCATGTCAGGCTCCTGCTCAGTGGGGAGCCTGCTTCTGCCTCTCCCTCTGCCCCTCCCCCTGCTTGTGCTCTCACACTCTCTCTCTTTCAAATGAATAAATAAAATCTTTTTAAAAAATAAATAACATACCAATGCATTCTAAGTACAGCTGAGAGTTTAATGAAAAAATTTCAAATGACTACACTAATTGTTATTAGTAGATTTCTTTCTTAAACAATATCTTTTCAGATTTTAATTCATTTTACAATAAACTTTTTAATTAAAATGTTATTGTACTCAAAATATTAGCATACTCTATATAGCCATATTAATTATAAATATGAATTTGTTGATTCCTTATGAATTTTAAATATACTGAACAATTTTTATGCTCTATTTGCATACAAAAATTTCCAGGCATCACATTTTTCCAAATCATTATATTTATCAAGGTCATATTAAAAATAAGCATTTATCCTAGGAATAAATTTAACCAAAGAGGTAAAAGACCTGTACTCTGAAAACTATAAAACACTGATAAAAGAAATTAAAGATGACACAAATGGAAAGATATTCCATGCTCATGGATTGGGAAAACAAATATTGTTAAAATGTCCATATTACCCAAAGCAATCTACAGATTTAAAGCAATCCCTATCAAAATACCAATAGCACTTTTCACAGAACTAGAACAAACCTAAAATTCATATAAAACAAAAAAGACCCTGGATAGTCAAAGCAATCTTGAGAAAGAAGAGTAATGATGGTATAGTATCACAATCCCAGATTTCAAGATATAATACAAAGCTGTAGTAATCAAACAGTATGGTACTGGCACAAAAACAGACACACGGATCAAAAGAACAGAATAGAGAGCCCAGAAATAAACCCAGAATTACATGGTCAATTAATCTACGACGAAGGAGGCAAGAATATGTAGTGGTGAAAGGACAGTCTCTTCAACAAATGGTGTTGGTTAAATTGGACAGCTACGTGAAAAAAATGAAACTGGACCACTTTTTTACACCACGCACAAAAATAAACTCAAAATGGATTAAAGACCTAAATGTGAAACCTGAAACCATAAAAGTGCTAGAAGAAAACATAGGAAGTAGTTTCTTTGACACTGGCCATAGCAACATTTTTCTAGATATGTCTCCTGAAGCAAGGGAAACAAAAGCAAAAATAAACTACTGGTATTACATCAAAATAAAAAGCTTCTTCACAGCAAAGGAAAAAAATCAACTAAACTAAAAGACAACTACTAAATGAGAGAAGATATTGCAAATGGTATATCCAACAAGGGGTTAGTATCCAAAATATATAAAGAAGTTATAAACAAGTCAACACCAAAAAACTCCCAAATAATCCAATTAAAAAATGCGCAGAAGACATGAACAGGCAACTCTTCAAAGAAGATATACAAATGGCCAACAAACATATGAAAAGAGGCTCAACATCACTAATAATCAGGGAGATACAAATCAAAACGACAATGAGGGATGCCTGGCTGGGTGATTAAGAGGAGTATGACTCCTGATCTTAGGGTCATGAGTTTGGGTCCCACGTGGGATGTAGAGATTGATTAAATAAATAAAATTCAAAAAACCACAGTGAGATATCACCTCACACCTGTCAGAATGGCTAAAATAAAAAACACAAGAAAAAATAGGTGTTGGTGAAGATGTGGGGGAAAAAAAGGAATCCTCATGTACTGTTGGTGAGAATGCAAACTGGTGCAGCCACTGTGGAAGATGGTATAGAGGTTCTTCAAAAAATTAAAAATGGAAATAACACATGATCCAGTAATTTCATTACTGAGTATTTACCCAAAGAATACAAAAACACTAATTTGAACAGATATATGCACCTCTATACTTACTGCAGCATTATTTATAATAGCCAAGATAGGGAAGCAACTCAAGTCTCAAATATCCATTGACAGATGAATGGATAAAGAGGAAGTGATGTGGTGTGTATACTTATAGATAGATAGATAGATAGATAGATAGATAGATAGAGATAGATAGATATCAATAAATATAAATAAATATGGGAATATAAATAATGGAATATTACTCAGCCATAAAAAAGAATGAGATCTCGCCCTTTGCAACAACATAAATGTACCTAGAGGATATAATGCTAAGTGAAATAAGTCAGAGAAAGAAAATGCCATATGATTACATTCATTTATAGAATTTTTTAAATCTCTCTTTTTTTAAAAGATTTTATTTATTTATTTAGTGAGTGAGAACGTGCACATGAGTGGGGGGGAGGGGCAGAGGGAGAGAGAGAATCCCAAGCAGACTGCACACTGAGCACAGAGCTCCACACGGGTTCAGTCTCACAACCCTAAGATCATGACCTGAGCCGAAATCAAGAGTCAGACATTTAACCGACTGAGCCACCCAGGTGCCCCACATAGAATTTAATAAACAAAACAAATGAACATCCTAAGGAAAAACAAACAAACAAAAAAACAGACTTAAACACAGAGAACAAACTGGTGGTTACCAGAGGGGAGGTTGGTGGAAGGGATGGGTAATATAAAGTGGATTAAGAATACACTTACTGTTATGAGCACTGAATAATGTATAGAATTGTGGCATCATTATATTATACACCTGAGATTAATATAACATTTTGCTAATTATACTACAATTAAAAATACATATATATTTAAACAACAAAAAACAAGTATTTTTTGAAAACAAATTAATGTTGTAAAATTTGGCCCTATTATTCAAAAATGAAGATTCCTTAAAACTACTAAAACATCTTTTTTTTATAAGAGAATATTTCTAAGTGAAAGAGAGGGATTTTTAAATGTTAGCCTGCTTGATGCCAATTCAACATGTGAACATCTAGATTTCCAGAAAGATTAGGGTATAATTATTTGCTCTGTAAAAGACACCCCTTTCATGGGAAATTCAGATTCAAGTAATATATTTCAAATTCTTACTATATGACAATTTCTCAGCCTGGTATGCTTTCAGACACAATATTTCATATTTTTCTCATGAGCCTCTATAAAACTCAACATTTCTCACCTCTTTTAACAACTGCCTACCCATGGTAAAGTGTGGAGAAGTGGCAACAGATTTAGCGGAGTAGATTAGACCAAAACATGAAGTGCTTGCTGGGGAGGAACTTGGGGGTGGGGTGGGCACGGAAGGAGGATATTAAAGAGATTGAAGCACAATTAACTCTAAAACCATTGAAAGGCTACAACTTGAAGGCCCAAGATAAAGTAAATGACAAGAGGTGATGTTTGGGGCTGAAAGAAGGATTGATTGAAAAATCTGGTCAGAAAATGATTAAACTCTCTAGGTTCCTTTCTCAACCTCATAAAATCTGTGACTCCACATTCACCTACACCATCCTCTATCCAACTATGTACCCAAACACTTTTGTCAAGATATCATAGACACATGGGCTCTCCAAACCAAAGAAGCTCTGGACTAAGTTCCCAGGCCTGGAGGTAAGGAGGGAAGATAAAGGGCTAAAATAAGAAATTAATAAAATGTAATGGACCCTCTCTCCTGCCCTGGTTCCAGGACATAGGCACCAAAACCTGTTGTAGTTGATTAAAATGTGTCCTCCAAAAATCCATGTCCACCCAGAACCTTAGAATGTGACCTTATTTGGAAATAGGATCTTTGTAGATGTAATTAAGTTACGACAACATCATACTGGATTAGGGTGGGCTCTAATTATCTACATCTAATGATTGGTGTCCTTAGGAGAGGGCACACAGACACACACAGAGAGAAAGTCATGTGCAGATGGAGGCAGAGACTGGAGTGATGTAGCCACAGGTCAAGAACACCAGGATTGCTGGGAGCCATCTGAAGCAATCAAGAGTTGCTGAGGTCACCAAATACAATGGCTAATACTTGAGCTGTCTGTTATAATACCTTAGCTTCTCTCCTACTAATTCAGTACTATTTTGCTATTTAATTACTTGTAAAAATAAAAATTTATTTTAAAAGTGAAAAGAGTCAAGGAATAGAATATATATATTGTATCTCAAAATACCAGGCAAGTAGGATTTATAAACAAAGGAGATTTAGGGGATTTATAAGTCTTATATATTCTTCTTCCTCGGTGCATATACAGCTTATTCTTCGTTTGGAAAGGGCACAGAAAAATTTAACGTATCTTGCTAAACAGCAGTAAACCATAGTCATGGTTTGCTAATCTGAAGGCTGAGCCCAAGGCAGACGCTTCACTGACTGAGCCACCCAGGCGCCCCTTGGTGAACATTTTACGAGTTGATATATACAAAGTTCTCAGAATAGGACTGGTCTAGAATGTGGGCTGTGAAGCTAGACTGGGTTTCCACCTCAGCTCCACCACTGATGAGCTACGTGGCTTTGGGTAAGTTCCCTAACTTACCAGCAGCTGGGACTCCTCAACCGTACAATGAATGTGGCAAGAACAATACCTACACCTCAAGAGTTTTTATGAGGATTAAATGCATTATACCTGTAAAACCCTTAACAGTCTCTGGCAAATAATAAGCTTCTCCCGATTCTCTCTCTTTTCCTGGGACTCCAGCTACATGTGTTAAACCTGGTGACCATGTCCCATTTGTCTTTTACTCTCTCTTCTGTGTTTTCCATCCGTTTTGTTCTGAAGTTTGAGTATTTTCTTCTAACTCTTCTTCCAGTTCGTCATATCAAAAATAAATAAGATATGTGCATGTACTTTATTATTCTAAATGAAGAATTTTGTGCACTCAGAAAATAAAAGTATGTGAAAAATACTCTGTGCATAGCGTATACGTGACAAATGTTAGTTGTGACGAGTAACCCCTATATAACATTAGAGGAAACCAAAACCTGGGGAAAGCAAATCACTTTTCAAGTTTGCTCAGCTAGTGGCTGATGCAGCCGGGATTTAACCTCAGAGTCCATAGCCTTAGTTACTTTAATTACCACGCCACGCTGCTATCGCCGGAAAAGAACTACCTTGTTCTTGAGGGTGGATACTGCCTTTGTTATCTAGCATACATGTATGTGTGTGTGTGTTTTAAGGGCTTTGTCAGACTGGGGCTCATTTCAACCTAATCCACCCTACCTATACCATCCTCAATTTTGCTCAAAATACCTACCTCCCAAATAGAAAGCCTATTTCTCATCTGTCGTTCTGTAGATGCAATCAGTGGGAGCTTCCACCCAGAAGGGACGATCAGTGAAACTGCTCTCAAGCAAGCAGCCTGTGATTCCAGAATTAACCTCACACTGCTGCCATCCTGAGCCCTTGGGCTGAGATGTGGCTCTGGTGGAGGAAATGAATGAATCACCATTTGTTGGGTTTTTTTTTTAATTAGTCTCTAGCTATTTGGAGCAGCACGACTTTAAATAATTAAAGGAATCTAAGGGGGGAAAAAATAAAAGAAATAGTGATTATTTTCTTTGCTGATAGAGCCAGAATGTATCAATATTGACTAGTTGAGAAAGAAGAGAGGAAAAACTTTCAGATGATTCTCTAGAGACAGGTCTGCTTAACTAAAAGGCACAGATAGCAGGAAATCAGATCAAAAACTGGAATGGTAGACTACAAAGAAAGTTCAATTACTTTGTTCAATCATTCCACTTCCCATCAAACACAGACATATATACATTATATTTTTTACATAAGTTCGATGATTTCATTGTGTCTCCATCAACTCTTTCTTTGCAGTTTATTTTCCCCTAAAATATCATATTCTATCAGCTTTGATGATCACATCTGCAGATAACACCTGAATTTTCATGTCTTTTGTCTCACATTTGTTACTACTTCTTAGAAATAGCTGCATGCTTATCCTGCCATCAGCCCAAATCAAATATAATTAAAAGTAAACACAATTCTACTTCTATCTAGGATATAGGGAACTGAAAATAATATTGGTTCCACCCTAATAAAAGAGAAAAAGCAGGATAATCAATATAATCCTACCTTTTCTTAAACCTATCAAGAAGCTGATATCACTGCGCAACAAAGTACATTAAAATCCAAGGAAAGACAGAAACTTCCAACATTGGCTCACTTGTGGCAGAACACTGGAGGAAGAAACTCCAGATGCCATACAAGCAGGTAGGAAAAGAATACAACTAATTTTTTCTTAGTAGACTCCACAGCCAATGTGGGACTTCAACTCATGACCCCAAGATCAGAGTCGCACACCCCACTGACTGAGCCAGCCAGGCACCCCCGGAATACAACTAATTTTTATAAATGAATTGGTAAAGTGAGAGTCTGGTGAGAGTGGTTAGAATTCCTGCAAACTGCAGACACAAGGGGAGAGCACACCTATTTACAGGCTCGTCTTCATGAATATCCACTGAGTGTGTATAATAGGTGCCTAATATATGTGTAGTGGAGAGAATATGGTGTCTAAACAGGGCCATTCCAGAGACAGGACACATTTAGAGATGAACATCAGACGCACCTTGATGGGAAAAAAAAGTCACAGAGAACTACAAAGAACCTGAATATCATGTGCACATATGTGCTTGTTTGGGAAGAAAGATAGAAGAGGCAGGAGGAGGACATGAATTCTCACCCAGTTTGACTTGGAGACTAAGGGTTGTGGGTATCAACCACAGTGTGGCTCCCGTTCCACAATTCCCTAACCTGAGACCTTGCAGTGTTAACGCCATGATGGGAAGATACAGGAGGAGCCAGCCATGTGAGATCAAGACTGAGAAACGGTCAAGAAGGAAGACAAAATTTGACAGCTATTTACATGGCTACTCCCTTCTCAAAAAAAAAGAAAGAAAAAGAAAAGAAAAAAAAAAAAGCCTTTATCCATCACCCATACTCACCCCCCTGTTCCCTCAGACTTATATGTGTGAATGTCAAATTCTGCCTTCATTTCCAGCACCAAGTGTATATTTAGGAAATTCTCTTATCACCTACAATATAGATCATCTTTTCCTCCCCTTGTCTGAATGCCTACCTAAGTTTTTATCCTACTGCACTACATGGGGTAAGATGCACTACATGGCCAAAGAACCAGGATAGTGTCCCCAGGTTTGTCTTATTTGGTTGATGGCTGTCCCTGACCAAGGTGTCTTCTACTTCTGACACTGGACACTGGTCTCCCATTTTTGAGAAAGCACAGTGTCATATGACCTATTTTCCTTTTTTCACCCCAATGTCTGATTCTACCACCAAGTCATTTCATTTTGTGCCTCCTAGGATAACCATCAGATTTAATTAGCAGCTTTGTTTTTAAAACAAGCCAACAACAACAAAACTCTCTTAACCTAGAACTGGTCTTTGAGGGTACGAGCTCTAAGAAAAATGTGTATGGAATTTCACATCCAAAACAAAAGAATTTTAAAGTAACCTCAATCAGAGGCAATCAAAAACTTACCATTGCTTGCCAAACCTAAATGATAACATGAACCTCCACCTGTAGGGAAGAAAAGAGCAATTGTGGTAGAAAAAGAGAGAATACAGAATTTCGCCATGTGTTTCTTTGGTTTCACTTCTGACATAAGGAAAATTTGGTTTGAAGGGAAATGTATCTAAAAATATTTTACTTATGCTTCAGCTATAATTGAATTTCAGTGTGAATATCTCTGTATTTAAGTATTCAGTAATATATATTTATATTTATATATTTAAGGTGCATTCTGACCCACCTCAGTTCATACTTAGAACTATACATGGCGGGATTTGAAGGGTACTAGAAAGATCTCATACCCCTAAATAATCCTTTTTCTACCTTGAGACAAAGATATATCATAGTAGTCCCCGAGAAAATCTTCTTAAAAGTCCATGACTGGTAAGTTTCCCCATCACCACTTACTGTGTGGACCATGGCCTTTTCCCTGTCTGATTTATTTGTGTGTTTGTTTCTGGCTTCTCCTCCTTTCTGGGTCTTGTTATCTCAGCCCAGTTAGTCACTTAGGTTTCAACAAGGCTTTGTTCTGAAGCGAGGAAATTGCAGGATACAAATTATCCCGACTAAAAGGAATACGGTCTGGCTTCTAAAAACAGCTTGATGATTTTTAACTGAGTAAACCCAATTTTAACATATCGTTCCTCAAAATTCACCGTAAGATCAGGTGGTCGTTAAGCTCCGTTCTAGCTACCAGGCACTGTCTTTGGTCCCAGCTAAACACCGCTTTCTCTCTGCAGCCTCCAGATACTGCTTGAGCAGTTGACTTTAGATTCCATTCTAACTTTCTCCATCAAATTTCTCATCTCAAGATCCCTTCGTTCTGTTCAGAGGAAGTGATTTAAGCTGCTGTTTCCTCTTTCCAAGCCTTTTCTGGATACTTAGGTCTATAAGGCTAATGTATTTCTCCCACTGGACTCTACTACCATCCTTCCAACCTCCTATCCCTGCTCTAGTTTCCCATTTCTCTGGAATTTTCCCCGAGTGTCTCTTTAAGTAACTTCTACATTTCATTTTATCCATCTTCTTCTTTCACAGTTATGCCTCCAGTACTTCCGGAGACTTCACTCTTTCCCTCTTGAGACAACATAAAGCCCATTCACATTTCAATAATCCTTACCTCCATATGGACAGGAGTACAATATGCTTAAATCCATACATTCATTAGGGAAGGGTTATCTTTTTTATTATTTATTTATTTTTAAGGATTTTATTTTTTTAAGTAATCTCTACAGCCAATGTGGGGCTCAAACTTGCAACCCCGAGATCAAGAGTCACACGCTCTACCAACTGAGCCAGTCAGGTGCCCTGGGTTCCCTTTTTTAATACCAACTTTCTTTTCTTTTTTTTTTTCCCCCAAATATGTTTATTTTTTCAGTGTTACAAGATTCATTGTTCATGTACCACACCCAGTGCTCCATGCAATACTTGCCCTCCTCAATACCCACCACCATCCAACTTTTAAGCAATGCAAACCTTGTTAGCAAAGATCACTTTACATCTGGGCACCTGACTGAGACAGGAAAGCCCTGTCACAGGTCTAGACCAGGGCTGCATGCAGAGATGCTGAAACATTGCATGGAACAGTGCAGTAATTCATTAAGGTTCCAAACAGGAGATAGCTCCGTAATTTGGGGACGAGGTTAAGGAAAGGTTAGCTTCTGATATTGAAACTGATGAAAAGTAAATAAGACTGCATCTGCAGAAATGACTCACTTGAAGTTGTTTATAAACATGTCCAAAATAGAGTCATTTTCTCTTAGTCCAGTTAAGAAAGTCACTGGCTTTCTCAAAAACAAAAACAAAAGCAAAACTGTAGCCTTGTCAGTGATACTGCCAAATATCTCCAATTTTTGTTGTGCTGTTACAACGGAAGGAGGATTGGAAGTCTGCCTTAGACCTAAGAAAAGGAAGGCAGGAGAGCAAGCTGATACTAGGTTTATCCAGCCTCCTCAGATGGAAGGGCACTTTGCCTTCAGAGGGCCAATGTCAATTATTTAGTTAGAATGTATCTAGAATAGAGCAGGGGCAAGCTACACTTAATTTTATAAAAATAGCCAGTAATTACATCTAACTATTTTTGTTGTCATTATTTTCACCAAGCGTTGCAGTAGGCAGAAAGAACGAGGAAGAGGAGTGGATAGGAATGTCATGGGTGAGGAAAATAATGTACATTTAGTGCCAGATAGGAAAATACATTGCTAAATGGAAGTTTCAAGAGAAGTACAGCTCAGGGGTGGGTGAAGAGAAAGGAAGACTAGGAGAAAGGCAAGGCTGACTTACTGATAAGAGGAAGTGAGGATGAGGCATAATCACAAGGGAGTGCATTTACAGATAAATGCTGAATCTGAATGCTTGAGTGAAGAGGAAAATTAGGAGAAACATCCATGGAGAGCTTGCCATAGTAAGCATTTTTTTTCCAAATGAACTTATACTTTGTAATGCCAAGCAATTCAGGGGGAAGCATTGATAACCAGTCAAAGTAGGAGATAGGGACTAGAATGTGATTAGTTAGATTTATTAAGTCAGCTATCAGGACATATTGCAGAAAAGCTGCTAAAACCTTCTCCCTTAATATAAGATAAATAAATTCAGTGTTTCCCAAATTTTGCTCTTTGGTTACTTACTTTTATCATCTTTGCTATATTCTCATATCACCTATACTCTTCAATGTAATTCTTTAAAAGAGCTCACAGTGTTCTTTAAAACAGTTAATTAATATTTTTCATACTTTAGTTTCACCCAAGCAGCGGTATCTATGACACCGTGAGTTTGATAAGCTAGTTAGATACTTTTCTAGCACACATGAACATAAATGCATAACCTTAAAAATAAAAGCTCTCCATGTGGTTACAACTGAAATCAACCTCTGCACTACTGGTGATACACAGATCCAGTCTGAGAAACCCTTAGATATGTATTGCTTGTCCACAGTAACGTGGTTTAGTGTGTGAGAAGGGAAATGTTAAATGCTCTTACTTTTTTTTCAGGCTCCTTCTTGCTTAAGAAAGTGTTAAATGCACTTACTTTTTTTTCAGGCTCCTTCTTGCTTTTGAAAAGCAAGAGGAGGGACGCCTGGGTGGCTCAGTTGGTTAAGCGGCTCCCTTAGGCTCAGGTCATGATCCCAGGGTCCTGGGATCGAGTCCCATATCGGGCTCCTTGCTCAGCAGGGAGCCTGCTTCTCCCTCTGCCTCTGCCTGCCACTCTGCCTGCTTGTGCTCTCTCTCTCTGACGAATAAATAAATTAAAAAAAAAAAAAAAAAGAAAGAAAAAAAAAGAAAAGCAAGAGGAAATAAAACACCATTAACTCCGTCCCACTTGGGATGGCTCAGAGGTTAGTTTTTAAGTTATTAAACTCCTGAATTACTCGAAGTGTAATTTGGCGTTGGCCTCTGGGCTTGAGGAAGAGCAAGATCTCCCCTCGTACAGAAGGAACTGTAGGTAGAGATATGTAGATACAGTGATGTTCCTGGACACTCTGAATTTGCTTTCGTCCAGGCTACGACTTACCAGAGAGAAAAGCTGTGCGCGGGGATTAGCGGTGTACCTTTTGAAAGACAGAACCTCTTTGGGGAAGATCAACCAATATTTATACGTAAGCACCCTCCTACTATGTGTGGAGAGGGCCAGGTGAAGATCCATACTACCTGGAACCATCGCATGCACTTTTACTATATTTTCTACCAAAATGCAGCACCAACAATTTATTCTCCCAGTGGATTTACCACTAAGATAGAGAAGCTGAAGCAAAGAGCTAATGTTGGTCTCTGGGCAGATATAATCTCTATAAATCCTGAAATTGGCATCCTAACTGATAAAGCAACCTCTTATGAGTTGTTAGATTGAAATGAATTCCTCCTAAACTTGGACGATTTCTTAATAAGTAAGAAATAATTTCTCAACCTGCAAAGCTAAACATCTATGGAGACTAACCAAGAAAATAATTCACATCTGGGATGTAGGCTGGTCAAAAGGCTGTCTTACTGTCTTTGAAACAGTACCTTAGTGGATACAATAGGTACAAACTTAATATCTAGCCCAGTTTTCCAAAGGCTGGCCCTGCTCTGGATTAGCATTATGAGGGCCTCCTACTACTCATTTCAAAGCTATGTCTAACATCTTATTTGTGGAGGCTCTGTCTTGATATTCAGTGAAAGGTATTAACTAATGGATCTGCTTAAGAAATGAAATTAATTTATGTGGTAGCTAAAATATTTTGAAACACAGCAAAGATTGGTTTGTGCTGTAAGCCTCCATTCAGTAAGAAGCTTGGCATCGTGTCACAGAACCATCTGCCTGTCTTCCAAGGGCTATGTTGACCTTATTAAATTGTCTTTTTCTCACTTAGCTCATCAGTTAACAATCTCTGTTAATTAGATGCTAAGAGGACAATGTGACGTCTAGGTAGCAGAATCCAGGACCAACTTCTAATTATATAGTACTGAAAACAAAAAGCCTTCAGCATTAGATAAGCTCTACTCTGGAGCAGGTTAGTACATAAACTTTCTTTCTTTTTACTTTTGTTTTCAGCAGTCATGCTGTGCTAACTTCACAAAAGCATTTGATGCTATAAAACTCTTAGAAGAAAACACAGTGTGGTAAATCTTCATGACCTTGGGTTTGGCAATGGATTCTTAGATATGACACCAAAAACACAAGCAATGAATGGGAAAGAAGAGCAAGATGGCGGAGGAGTAAGGGGCAGAGATAGTGTCTAATCCCAGAAGTTCAGCTAGATAGCTATCAAACCACTCTAAACAACTACAGACTTAGCAGGAAATAGAAGAGAAGACGAACAGCACCTCTACGAACAGAAAATTGACCACTTTCCGGAAGGTAGGACGTGCAGAAAAGTGAATCCAAAGCGAACGGGAAGGTAGACCGTGGGGGCAGGGGCCGGCTCCCTGCAAGCCGCAAAGCAGCGGAGCACAAAATCGGAACTTTTAGAAATCTGCTCCACCGAGGGACATCACTCCAGAGGCTAAGTGGGGGGTGGAGCCCTCGCGGGGACAGCATGGTTTCAGGACCTGCAGGGTCACAGAAAGACGGGGGTGTCTGAGGGTGGCAGAGCTCCCAGGTATCAGAACAGGGAACCCAACAGCAGAGACCGAGCCGAACAGTGAGCTACCAGCTCGGGCTTACCTTGAACCGTGATCCCGGCACAGTCGGGCCGCTGCTCTTCGAGCAGGAACCCTACAAGGGGCAGATCCGGAGAGACCCCCTCCTTCCTCCTCCGGGAGGAGCAGCGCGGTAGCTCGCGGCAGGAATCTGCTGGGGTTGGAGACTCCAAAAGGCCGTGCACCAGGGACAGAAACGCTCGGTCACAGGCCGGGTGAGCTTGGAGCACGGTCGGAGACCAGGGAGACGGGAGGGATTGACTGCTTTTCTCTGAGGGCGCACTGAGGAGTGGGGCCCCGAGCTCTCGGCTCCTACAGGCCAGAGACTGGGAGGCAGCCATTTTCATTCCCCTCCTCCAAAGCTGTACGGAAAGCGTTCAG
>CM052900.1:26793731-26856350 GCA_028534135.1 Potos flavus
GTATGTGCTATGGTAAGTGCTGTGAAATGTGTAAGCCGGAGGATCCACAGACATGTACCCTGGGGCAAATAATACATTATGTGTTAATTAAAAAATAAAAAAAATAATAAAAAAGAAAAAAAAAACACAAGCAATGAAAGGAAAAATAAACTAGACTTCATCAAAATTAAAAACTTTTGTGCATCAAAGGACATTATTTAAAAACTGAAAAGACAACCCACATAACTGAAGAGAATATTTGCAAGTCGCATATCCAAGAGGGCACCTTTACCCAGGATATATAAAGAACTCTTACAACTCAACAACGAAGACAAACAACCCAGTTTAAAAATGGACAAAGAACTTGTAAAAACCTTTCTCTAAAGAAGATATGCAAATGGCCAACAAGTACATGAAAAGATGTTCAACATCATTAATCACTAGGGAAATGCAAGTAAAAACCACAATGAGATGCCACTTTATACCCACTAAGATGGCCATAATAAAAAACAAAAGGAAAACAAGCGTTGGCAAGGATGGGAACAAACTAGAACGTCTGTATATTGCTGGTGGATACGTAAAATGGTGCAGCTGCTGTGGAAAACAGTGTGGTGCTTCCTCAAAATGCTAAACATAAAATTACCATCTGACCCAGCAATTCCACTCCAAGGTTCATAGTCAACGGTATTTTAAAAAGGTACTCAAACAAATACTTGTACATACATTTCTATAGCAGCACTAGTCCCAATACCCCAAAGATAGAAACAACCCAAATGTTCATCAATAAATAAATGGATAAGCAAAATGTGGTAGATCAATAAAATGGAATATTACTCAGTCATAAAAAGAAATAAAGTACTGATACACGCTATGATGTGGATGGACCTCAAAAACATTATGCTAAATGAAAGAAGTCAGACACAAAAGGTCACATACTGTATGATCCCATTTATATGAATTATCCCGAACAGGTAAATCCATAAAAACAGAAAGCAGATTGGTGGTTGTCCCAGGCTGGAGGGAGACAACGGTGAGCGCGTGCTTAATGGGTATGGGATTTTCTTTTGGGGTGATAAAAATGTTTGGAAGTTGATAGAGGTGGCGACTGCACAACATTGTGCATGCACTAAATGCCATTGAATTGTATACTTTAAACTGGTTGATTTTATGTTATGTGAATTTAACCTCAATTTATAACAAAAAGCAATTGATGATTGTTATTGAATGATCTGACATGCAAATTTGGAGCCAGAATCAACAAAATGCAACATTGTTATTTATGCACATGATGTCTGATGATATATATATATATAGCTCACTGAACTGAAATAATTTTCCGAAGAATCATAAAAGGCTATCTTTTCAGGGGAACCCTTTTTATGAATGTGTATGTTCGAAGTTTAGCTGATATATGTTTAAATAGCAGTGTAAATTATTTAACTTTGTTCCCCATGACTGATGGAGAATTGGTTCAGAACAAGTGATATTAACCTGAACATGACTGGCTATCTGAAGTGACTGGGAGATCATGGGGAATCTGACTGCGTCAAATGATGACGCTGATAGATACATGGCATTGCAGCTGGCAGCTTAGAAACTACAGAAGTTCCTCCGTCACTCTGGGGAGTACTAATCAGAAGCAGGGGGAGTCAACAGGAAAGGTGCTTCGGAAGAGCTGTACATCTTTCCACTAAAAACAGGTGAGTCTGCCAAGAGAACATGTCCGATTCCCAGAGATATGAAATCGGGGCGGAAAAACTAAGAATACTTACAGAGAAGACATGTTTTCTACTTGATGGAAGTCAGTTTCATTTCATTAACTTGCACAGAAAATGACTTGATTTGAGCTATCTGCACCTCTGATACAAAGAGATTAACATTAAATTTTCTCCTTCCTGGTCTATAATTGGCCTCATTTACCAAACTGGTTAAAAGTTAACACCTTAAGGATGATTCTTGAACTGAGTTACATATCGTGATCATGTACTAAAGTTTGCCTAACACCAAACTATCCTCTTTGGAAAGGTCCAGCTAACTTACTGAATTGAAAACAGCTTACAATGATTAGTACAGATGAAAAATCTCACATAAGATAGACAAGAGATAAAATGGAAAGTATTAACATCCTTTAGGGTGGGGGTGGTTCTCAGACTGAAATTCAAACCAAACCTTGTATCAGTTAGGGTCTTTTCTTGGTTGTAAGTATTCAGAAAATCAAACTAACAGTGGCTTGAGTCAGTAAGGATTTATTTGTCTCATTACAATTAGAAGACAGAAGACAGGAGACTGTATCTCCTTTCTGAATGATGTTGTCAGAGACCCTGGCCCTTTCTATCTTCCATTCCATCACCTTTAGCTTCATACCTTGGACTCATGGTCACAATATGGCCACCACAGTACCAGACGTCACTTTCACATTTAAGGCATAAAGAAGTTGGTGAGGGGGAGGAAGAAAGGGTAGCGCCAGCCACATCTGTCCCTCTATTAAGAAAGAAAAGCCTTCCTGGAAATCTCACAGTAGATTTCTGTTTATGCCATATTGGCCAGGACAGATTCACATGGCCACTCCCAGCCATAGGGAGGTAGAAAGAGAGTATTTCTTTCTAAAAAGCTAGTATTTCTAGCCTTTCTAGTGGAAAACTGGGAATAGAGAAAAGGGAGGGGAATGTATTTTAGACTAGTAAAATTTCACTATTTGCCATGCTTTTCCTTGTACAAACATGGAAGAGATTCTTAGGTAAAGAAATAAAATAACTGATTTTATGCATAATAAAGAAGAACCTAAACAATGTACGACTCCTATTTCAACTTTCTTAATGTAAAAGTATGTAGTTGCTTAAGTTTTCACTTCATCTCAGAAAAAAAAGAAAACTGATATTCTCGGGTGCCTGGGTGGCTCAGTGGGTTAAGCCTCTGCCTTCGGCTCAGGTCATGATCTCAGAGTCCTGGGATCAAGCCCCACATCCCGTATCTCCCGTATTGGGCTCTCTGCTCAGCAGGGAGCCTGCTTCCCCCTTCCCTCTGCCTGCCTCTCTGCCTACTTGTGATCTCTCTCTTTCTGTCAAATAAATAAATAAAGTCTTTAAAAAAAAGAAAAGAAAAGAAAAGAAAAACCTTAAAAAAAAAAAAGAAAACTGATATTCTACCTTAAACGATGTGTGACCTTCAGGAACTAAAAGATCTTCATGCATAGACTCATTTGGTTTTACTACACCTAAGAGAAGGACAGTGGGGGTAGGGGGTGAGGGAAAGATGGGAAACAAGCTATATAATCATTTACTCTCCAGATTTAGAACTTTAAAGATTCCTGGTTTGAAGTTCAGGATATTTGGTACTTTTACTCTACTGTTCCTCCTTCCCTTAAACGCCCAATTAAACACATTTACTTCACACACACACACACACTCTGGTATAAATAGTTGCCACCAGCATAAGGTACAGAAACAATTACCTAAATGTTGGCATGAGCAAAGGAAGGTCATGACTGAACCCCTAATGCCCAGGAAAAGAGGGAAATTATTGTTTTCCTAGGGAATACAAATCTCTTTTAAGTTACCAGATCTGAAAAATGAATGTATGCAGCAATATTTCAGGGAACGGTGGTCAGATTTATGATGACATAAAATTCATTCAATTTTAGAGGGAAAAAAAAAAATCCAGCCTCTTCTTCATTATCCACAGAACCTATCTTACCCAACCAGGCAAAATAAGCTTAACCTTGACAAATTTTCTTCCTGCAGCAAATGCTTGTGTCGACTGGCAGATTTTCCTGGCTGTGGGTTTGTAATTACTTTCTAAATTTTGAAGAACAGATTAAATGACTCCATAAGGATCTAAATATTATCATCTACAAATCTTTCTGCTAACTGATTACTATGAGTTATTATTAAATGAGTTTTCCAAGCATGAGTTTTCCAAGCATTTCCTATGCTGGTCCATCCCTTGCCATACTACATATTGCCTCTGACAAATAATTCAAAAATAAAATATGAGCTTCAAAGCAAATAAAGCCAACTATATGACAGACTAGATTTCAAGGAAGATTTTTATAATATCTTAGGGGGAAGAACTTTAAACATACATTTTCCAAGGCAAACGACAGCAGACTTTAAGAGTTGCACACAAATGTTAAAATAAATTTTATTAAAAGAACAAAAGTCCTTATATGCTGTGATGTTTATAGGTTTAGCATTTGAACTTTAATAACTTGGGTTGCAACTGTGATAGAAATAATCTGTAAATATCACTTAGAGGCAAAATGCATTCTCTTCTCCTAGGTTGAAATGGACTTCTAATCTGCTAGCCAAAGGGCATAGTTTGACTATCTCTATGGCAACCTTTTTTTTTTTTTTCATTTATTGCAGCATCTGAAGAAAGCACACACTGTGTAGAGCTGGGTAATGCAGTTGTCCCAGACTTTAATAAATTTGCTTTTCCAAGCTATTTGCAGATTTCTATCATATCCACAATCTTAGACATTAAGGTTGAGAGATACACAGAGTCTTCATAAAGTTCTACAGATACATGGTTATATTAATCCCCCTTGGCAAACTCCTATAGTACAATGTTTTATATTTGGAAAGTACATTCTAATCATTTCTGTTTATCTTCTCAATATCCGTAAGGGTGGAGTAAGTTCTGGACAGGGGAAATGTTGGCTAATATTGAAGACAGAGGAGTCTGCTGAGCTTTCATAGAGATTTTATAACAGCAAGCAGAAGTTGAGAAGACAGATCATCTTGTTGGAAATGCCTTAATAAAATCAGACAGACAAGGAGGCAGAAATGAGAACCTCATGCTGGAACCTAGAGAAAGAGAGACACCCACTAGACCTACTAGTTTCCAAGCTTGGAGAGTAACAATAGCCCATAATTGGTGAACTTAGTGTTCTGGGCACTGGGATAAGCATTTTACATCATTTACTGTCACTCAAATCTTACAACAGTCCTGTGAGAAAGATACTACCACCATTTTCAGATAAGGAGAGGAGGTTTGTGGAAATTGCTCAGTAGAAGTTAGGTCCCTTCTGGGGGTAGAGCCTGAGATGCTTGATCTCAGGATCCTGAGTTTAGGCCCCATGTTGGGTATAGAGCTTACTTAAAAAAAAAAAAAAAAAATTAGGTCCTTTCTCTGCTATTCTTCATTATGGTGATGCCTAACAAATGATGACCATTCATTTGGTCATCCTTGATTTCATGCTACAAGTATTTAATGTACATCTCCTTAGTGCTGAGATAAAGTGCTAATCATTGAAAATACCAAAATAAAGAAGAGACCCAAGCCCTACTCTCACAGGGTTAACTTTGTTAGTCAAATGCAGCACAGAGTCCATGTTCAAGAAATGATAATAGCTAATACTTACATAATGTATATTATATACCAGGCACTGTTCTAAGTGTTTGACATATACTAATTCATTTAATTCTCCCAACAACTCTATAATGTAAGTATTACCACCACTTCACAGATGAGGAAACTGTAATTTACCTAAAGTTACATTCCTTGTAATTAACAAAGTCAGGATTTGAACCCTAGTGGTCTAACTTGAGGGACCATGATCTTAACTAATCTACCCTTCTTTCTCTCTAAAATTGCTTATTGAGATAGTTTGATTAGAGCCCTCTCTCGTTAACTCCCAGGGCTGTAGGATGTTGAATGAAGGATGCATTTCTCTAAGAGAGTTCAAAATGAGAAAAGGAAGAAATAACATCTATTCCTGAGAGTATAGGGAAAAGGGAACTTGTGGAGGATATAATAAAGCAGAGAGGTCAGGGAGTTGAGAACACACCCAAGGATAAAACAAACATGGTCCATGACTTCCTAGGGGTCACAGTTGGCAGAGCAGTCCTCTGGGATTACATCATAAGGGACCAACCTGCCCTATGGGGATAGGAAAGTTTTCTCTGAGGAAATGACATTTGAGGTGAACTGAAGAATTTGGGATAAGTCCCCCAAGGGTAGAGGGAACAATCTGTGGAAGTCAAGGGGCAGAAGAAAGCACAGCATAACCAAAGAACTGAAAGAAATCCAGTTGGCTGAACACAGAGATGAAAGAGGAGTGTGGCATCAGAAAGAAATGTGATGTTGATCAAGAGAGCAGACCATGGAGAGCCCTCTAAGCCCTGTTGAGACTTTGGACTTTATTCTAATGGCAAGAGTAAGCTATTGATGACACAGGAGAGTCATTGTGATGAATTTGCTTTTTGAAATTACTACTTTGCCAAAGAGTAGAGAACAAATTAAAAAGGGGAGACATTTATGTAACGGGACCCATTAGGGGAGGAGCTAAGATGGTGGAGTCATAGGAGGTCCCTAGGCTTGCCTCGCCCTGGAACACAGCTAGATAAGTATCAAATCATTCTGAATAGCCAAGAAATCAATCTGCGGTCTAACAGGACAAAATGCACAATGAGATGGAAAGAAGAAGCCGCATCTTGGAAGGTAGTTGAAGAGACGTGAGTGGGGGAGAAGAGGAATGTGGATGCTGCAGAGGGGAGGGAGCCCTGGTCACAGAGCGAAGTGGGGGAGGAGTGCACAGGGGTTCCCACAAGGAGAACACTTCCCCAAAAATAATGACTAGAAAAATGAGAGAGGTTGATTTTTGTGAGTTTCTACAACCATCAGGGCTCAAAGGCTGGAGTTTTAGAGGTCCACAGCGTGGATGAAGCCCAGAGGGCACTGCCATGCTCCTGTGGAAGAGGACAGATAGCCCTATAGTGGACAGCAGGACCTAAGGATCCCCTAGGACACACTGGGCGAGATGGTTCTCCCTTCTTGGAGTGCATCTGGGAGAGGTGGCATTGCCAATAGTGGTGGCCTAAAGGGCTTACACCTGAGCTCTGCAGATGCTGCTTTTCTAGAGCAAGCATGCCTGAGAGCCAGAGCAGTGCCCACCACCCCCCCCCACGCCCCACCCAAGATCAGCACAAACCCTCTGCGTGTACCACGTCTATTGACCATAGAGTTCTGCAAAGTTTCGGCTCTAGCGGAAATAGCAGCAGGTCTCTTTCAACAGCAGACCAGAGCACACCTGGAGAAAACTCACCACACTCTAGTCAAGGTCCAAACACTCCCCACTGCAGGCTGGGAGAAATTCTGCAGATGACTGACCTGAGGGAGAGAGCAGCCAAAAGACAGCAAGCAGCGGAGTGCAATCGGCACCCACCAGAGACACTTCCTGAAGCGGCAGGCCTCGGACGCTATCTGACTTCTTGCTTATAAAGCCAATACTCTCAGGAGCAGGAAACACAACAGGTGCTCTAGCACACAGAACACAGAGACCCAGACAAAATGCCAAGATGGGGGAATTCATCCCAGAAGAAAGAACAAGAAAAGGTCACAGCCAGGGATCTAATCGAAACAGATATAAGTAATATGCTCGATCTGGAATATAAAGCAATAATCATAAAGATACTAGCTGGTAAGCTAGGCCCTTATCACAGAGACAAAAGAGCTAAAAACTAGTCAGACCAAAATAAAAATGTTATGACCAAGATGTGAAACTGACTGGATGTAATGACCACAAGGATGGAAGAAATAGAGGAACAAAATGTGATACAGAAGATAGAATCATGGAAAGGGGCGCCTGGTTGCTCAGTCGGTTAAGCGTCTGCCTTCAGTTCAGATCATGATCCCAGTGTCCTGGGATTGAGCCCCATATCAGGCTCCCTAGGAGCCTGCTTCTCTCTCTGTCTGCCAGTTTCCCTCCCTCTTTCTCTGTCTCTCTCTCTCTGACAAATAAATAAATAAAATCTTTAAAAAAAAAAAAAAAAGCAGGGAGCCTGCTTCTCCCTCTCCCTCTGCCTGCTGCTCCCCCTGCTTGTACTCTCTCTCTGTAAAATAAATAAATAAAATCTAAAAAAAAAAAAGAAGAATGAAAAATAATAAAGATGAACAAAAGAGAGGAAAATTTGGGATCGCGAAAGTAGACTTCGGGAACTCAGTGCCTGCATAAATCATAATGTTCGTTTCATAACAGAAGAAGGGAAACAATAAAGGTTAGAGCAGAAATAAATGATATAGAAACAAACAAACATCACCACCAACAACAGAAAACGAGTAGAACGGATCAAAGAAAGCAGGAGCGGCTTTGGAAAAATTAATAAAATTGATAAACCCCTAGCCAGATTTATCAAAAAGAAAGGAGAAAGGATGGGGCGCCTGGGTGGCTCAGTGGGTTAAAGCCTCTGCCTTAGGCTCAGGTCATGATCTCAGGGTCCTGGGATCAAGCCCCACATCCCAGGTCCTGGGATCTGAGCAGGGAGCCTGCTTCCCCTTCTCTCTCTGCCTGCTTCTCTGCCTACTTGTGATCATGCTCTCTCTGTCAAATAAATAAATAAAATCTTTAAAAAAAAAAAAAGAAGGCAAGGAAAAAGGACCCAAATAGATAAGATCATAAATGAGAGGGGAGAGATCACAACCAACACCACTACAATACAAACAATTTTAAGAGAATATTTTTTTAAAGATTTTATTTAGTCATTTAAGAGAGAGAAAGAGAGAGCAGGAGCAGGGGGAGGGGCAGAGGGAGAGGAAAAGCAGACTCCTCCTGAGCCAGGAGCCCAACTAGGGGCTCTATCCCAGGACCTGGAGATCATGATCTGAGCTGAAGGCAGACACTTAACTGACTGAGCCACCCAGGTGCCCCCAATTATAAGAGAACATTATGAAAAATTATACGACAATGAATTGGGCAAGCTGGAAGAAACAGATGAATTCCTAGAAACATATAAACTACCAAATCTGAAACAAGAAGAAATAGAAAACTTGAACAGACTAATAACCAGCAAAGAAACTGAATCAGTAACAAAAATCTCCCAAAAAACAAAAGTTCAGGGAGAAATGGCTTTGAATTCTACCAAACATTTAAAGAAGAGGAGCGCCTGGGTGGCTCAGTTGGTTAAGCCTCTACCTTCGGCTCAGGTCATGATCCCAGGATCCTGGGATACATTCCTGCCTAGAGCTCCCTGCTCATCAGGGAGTCTGTTTCTCCCTCTCCCTTTGCCCTTTCCCCACCCCAACACCCCTCATGCTCTCTCTCTTTCTCTTTCAAATAAAAAAAATAAAATCTTAAAAAAAAAAAAAAGAGTTAATATATATTCTCAAACTGTTCCAAAAAACAGAAATAGAAGGAAAACTCCCAAACTCATTCTACAAGGCCAGCATTACCTTGATTCCAAAACCAAAGACCCCACTTAAAAGGAGAATTACAGACCAATACCCTGGAAGAACACGGATAAAAATTCTCAACAAAATTCTAGCAAATTGAATCCAAAAGTACATTAAAAGAATTATTCTCCATGATCAAGTGGGATTTATTCCTGGTTTGCAAGGTGGTTCAATATTTGCAAATCAATCAACATGATACACCACATTAATAAAACAAATGATAAGAACCATATGATTCTTTCAATAGATGCAGAAAAAGCATCTGGCAAAGTACAGCATCCATTCTTGACAAAAACCCTCAACGAAGTAGGGATAGAGGGAAGATATCTCAACATCATAAAGCCCATATACAAAAGACCCGCAGCTAATATAATCCTGAATGGGGAAAACCTGAGAGTTTTTCCTCTATGGTCAGGAACACAGCAGGGATGTCCACTCTCACCACTGTCATTTAACATAGCACTAGAAGTCCTGGCCTCAGCAATCAGACAGCACAAAGAAATAAAAGGCATCCATGGGGCACCTGGGTGGTTCAGTGGGTTAAAGCCTCTGCCTTCGGCTCAGGTCATGATCTCAGGGTCCCGGGATCGAGCCCCACATCAGGGTCTCTGCTCAGCAGGGAGCCTGCTTCCCCCTCTCTCTCTGCCTGCCTCTCTGCCTACTTGTGATCTCTCTCTCTCTCTCTGTCAAATAAATAAAATCTTAAAAAAAAGAAAAGAAAAGGCATCCAAATTGGCGAGAAAGAAATAAAAATTTTTACTATTCACAGAAGACATGATACTCTATGTAGAAAACCCAAATGACTCTACTGAAAAATTGCTAAAAATGATACATAAGTTCAGTAAAGTCACAGGATCAACATACAGAAATCTGTTGCATTTCTATACAACAATAATGAAACAGCAGACAGAGAAATTAAGAAATCGGTCCCATTTATGATTGCACCAAAACCCATAAGATACCTAGGGATAAACCTAACCAAAGAGGTAAAAGATCCGTACTCTGAAAACTATGGAACACTGATGAAAGAAATTGAAGAGGACACAAAGCAATGGAAAGACAAATCCATGCTCATGGATTGGAGGAAGAAATAGGGTTAATTTTTTTTTTAAAAATTTTATTTATTTATTTGAGAGAGAAAGTGAGAGAGAGCATGAGAGGGGAGAAGGTCAGAGGGAGAAGCACACTCCCCATGGAGCTGGGATTAGGCTGGGAGCAAGTATGGGCAAGTATGTAGGACTTGATGACTGATGGAAAGATAGAACAGAGCCAAGGACATCCAGAAGTAGAAGTCTAGTGCCTGGGTAATTATCAAATGAATTAATGGAGCAATGCTAGCGTGTTGCAGGGCAGACCGAAGGAGCCGAGGGGCAGGATATAGGATGATGGTATGGCAGCTGGAAGGGAAAGGAGGCACCGATGCCGAAGATGACAGTAGGAGGAGAAGTGTCAGTGGGTGTCGGCAGTCTCCAAGCTGAGGAGGGTGGCTCTTGAAGTTTCTTTGGCATTTTCAAAAACAATTCTTTTTTTTTCTTTTTAACTAATTTGCTTTAGCTATCTGGTGCAGATTTACTACGGAAAGAAAAATTTGAGCAAACATTTTAAAATGGAGAGCAGTTACTAGTCAGTTCATATATTAAATATTTTCTTTATTAACACAAATTGACTTTGGGCAGAAGTCTCTTGTACTAAAGTCATCACTGCCGACATTAGTTCTCTTCCACTAGAAGGGCAGTCCCTAACCTACCTGAAATTGCCTTACAAAAGCTTATTTGTAACACCATTATATGACTGTTTGTTTTTTTTAAGATTTTATTTATGAGAGAGAGAGCACGCGCTAGCAGGAGGAGGGGCAGAGGGAGAGGGAGAAGGAGACTCTCTGCTGAGCAGGAAGCCCAACACGGGGCTCGGTCCCAGGACCCCAAGTTCATGACCTGAGCTGAAGGCAGACGCTTCAGTGACTGAGCCACCCAGGCGCCCCGACCATTCTATGACTCTTGCAATATAATTTCTAATATAACAAGTTACAAATTGTGGCTAAGTTCCTAAACTAGCTCATAAGAATTTATTTTAAGCCTTAATATAGTTAGACTAAGACTCTCTATAAATCATGCTGAAGAGATTCACCACATTTATTCAACAAACTCAATCAAGTATCTGTGATGCCATAGACTCTGTTTATATGCCGAGAAGTCAACAAAAAACAACACAAAGGCCCTTGCAGTCCAGTTGCAGATAAAAAGCTGAGGATTGAAAGTAGTGACAAGAAGATTTTCTTTCCTCTTCTACCTTGACCCCCGTCTCATTTCTCTACCGCAAAAGTGGAAAGCAGAAACTGCAGGGAATGCAGAAGAGTGAAGTTTACTAAAGTAAAAATGTGTTAAGCTTCCTTCTCCCCTTCCCAGATGCTGAGCACAGTTTTCCCTTCCTTGGTGCTCCTTCTCCCTATGGAATCCCCCTTTTGTGAAAAACTGGGGCTAGCTAATCAGTGGCAGGAATGTGAAGTGGGGCAGGGATTGAGAGACAAGGGAAAAAATGTTCTTGAGAAGTGCAAGACAGGGTTACAAGGAAGAGAGAGAGAGGAAAACGTGCAGTTCCAATAGGAGGAAAAATGTCATCATCAAAACCAGTTGTAGTTCATATACAAGATACCAAGATCGACGGATTGTACAGGGTTTACTCTTCTTTGCAGGGTTTCTGCTCAACTGTTTTGTTTTGTTTTGTTTTCTAAAGAAAAATGATTCTCGGAAAGGCAAGATTGACTCAAGAAAAGCCAGTAAATTAGACTCTTTTCTAATACAAACACCAAAAGGTAATTTCCTAATGAATTAGTTGGCCAAGAGCTATACACTTGTTCTTGAAAACAGACAGAAACTGACTATTGCTAACTTCAGCAGAAAAGGAATTTGCTGGAAAGGTATAGCATAGATCACAGACTGGAGATGAAGGCTGGAGTCCAAAGCTAGAAACTTGACAGGAGCCAAGGGAAGGTTATGGAACTGGAAGCAGGCCAAAGTCCGACTGCGGGAATGGTCTGTTTGGGGTGTCTCAAGGGACAGCACTATCACTGCTATCCCCGCTGCTGCTGGATATACCTCTGTGTGTCAGTTCAGAACTGTCCCTACATGATAGTTTCACTTACCCCAGATTCAAAGCACTGGGCGGCAGCATCTAATTGGCACTGCCCGGAAGGGAATAGGGAGAGGGAGTGTCTGGCTCCATCACTTCCAAGAATCACACAGTGCACATTCCATCAAAGTAGACACTGGGCAACCACAGAAGGGACAAATGCCCACTGCATACTGCTTATGATAATTTACCGAAGTGTTATTTTAATGAAGGGGTAGAATTTCAGCCAAGAATTTCAGACATGTTTGTAAGGGTAGCAAAGAAACTGCTTGAGGAAACTCCACTAGTTGATTCAAATAACAGACCCCATCTAGGTCTATCCTTGACTTTGATTTTAAGATCTTTAAGCAAGCATCTTTATCAAGATTGCTATTTGGCTAGGGAGTGGCATTGTCTCACTAGAAACCCTCAGCTCTGTGAAAGTGTGTGAAGAACCAACTTAATATACCCATTTTTTGTATGACATGACTGAGTCGCAGAGAGAATGTTTGGCCTATAGTCACACACTATCAGTGTAATTGGTTATTATGTAATACAAACAGATTTGGAGTAATTAATTTCTTTTACCTTATTTATTCCAATTTAAGCAAAATATGATTAGTAAAATTATTTTAAAATATGTATTTCCTCTAGGAAATAGTTCACATTTTTTTCCTCGTAAAATGAATGATAGTGATTTGAAAATCCCTGATGGATGAATAGGAAATTTTGTTACAAGAGAAACTGAGTTCTGTTATTAAATTAATTATAAATTGGAATGGATAATGCTATTCAAAGCTTCACATTTCACCTGGAAAGAATCTAATTAACAAGATGGCTTTTTATAAATTAATTTTCTGGCCTGTTTCCTTATAGAATTGAAACTAGACCCAAATATATTTGTTCTAGTTGAGCTTGAAATTTTTGTATTTGGGATTCTATGTACTGTTATAATATAGGTTTAGTTCAAATTAATTTTTAAATTAAAATTACAAATATTCAGAACAATAACTTTGAGGAGCATGTAATACCATCATACCAAACTCAATATTTGGGCTTATATTCCCAACCAATTCTAACTGCTTAGGGGAACTTTCTCACAAATCTAATGTTGTGATGTTTTGATTAAGGACTCTTTGGGGAAATAAGTTTCTTCATGAGGAAGGTAAAGTGTTAAAGCCAATAAAAAGCTTCATAAAGCATGCAAAGCAAGGCTTCCTGAGCGTGTTAGTGGGACAACAACACCTCTGTACGTAGTCTCTATTTTATACCCGCTAAGGTGATGATAAAATTCCCTTCGAGGTAATTATGAAGTCTGCAAAGTTTGTGTTGTTCTTGGGTGCAAGGCATGCTGGAACCTCAGCAGCAAGAGAGAAAGAAGCTCAGGCTCGGCAAAAATGGGAGCTGTAGTTGCTGGTCAGGGCTGTGGCTTTGTGAGCTTGGCAGAATTCTGGGGCTCATCAGTGGTTGGCCAGGGCATGGAGGGAGGGTTTCTGAGTGCTGAAGTTTAGGAGCGAAAGAACTTATCACCCTCCGTTAGGCCAGTAAGCAGGACATGAGCTAGCAGGATCCAGCGATGGGGAAGCCAGTTGGGTAGGAGCTGGTTACGGATCCACAGCACTACTCACCACAGGGACTCAGGGTGGAACCACACGGAGAAAGGGTGGCAACTGGGATCTACACCCAGATCCAGGGAGACCCTGAGGGTATAGGGACAGTAATGGAATTCCAAGCCCCCCTTATACTTCCCACCTCAGGAGGAACAGAGGCGACACTGAGCCTGCGCCCACATATTTGGGGGATATCCATCAGGAGATATAGGGTTGAGCAGCTAGGAAAACAGAGGTAGTCAAAACAAGTTAAAGTTGAAATCAGCCTCCTATTTCTGTGCCCTTTTATCAACTTGGAGTGACCTATCCTCCACTTTGGACCCCCAAGTCCCTGTTTCCTTCCATTTCTTGCCCATATCAAAATACTGATAGAATGTTGCTATTCCTTTTGATCATTAACTGAAATGTACTAAACATTTTAGTGGCCTAGTACCGACAGCTCATTTTGAAAACTCCCACCTCCAGCTCATGCTATGTAAGAGGTCAAGGGCAGACCTGTTAACCAGGGCCTCCAAGTGACTCTGACGCAAAGGATTCTGCCCATAAGTAGCTGATCCCAACTAAGGGGTTTTCCTCTCCGGGAAACTGATATTGAAAGACAGAGAGGTAAATAGCCAAATGATGGGGCACTGGAACTGAAAAATCATGTCTAGTCGGGCTGGGGCAGCTGTTTGGGTACAGAAAGAGCTGAAGTTACAGAAGAATAGAAATTATGAGCAAGGGAAAGAGGCTAATTGGCACAGAACACACAGAGCAGATGCAGAAGGAGTCTCATTTCCAAAGCCCAGCTCCAGAGCCCTGAATGTTTGGCTCAGTGGTAGTTCTTGGGTTCTTGTCCCTGGGTTTCCATGAGATTTCTTCCCCACATATTTCTTGAGCTGCCTTGAGGAAAATATTGTTCCTTGCAACAAAATTCTCCCTAACCTACAACAAAGCTATAGTGTGTTTAAATCAATGTATCAACTCAACCAATCATTAGATATTAATCTTTGTGTTTAGCTGCAGTAAAGAGGTATTTTATTTAGTGGGAACAGGAGAAAGGAAGTCACAAAATCATTCAGGCCTATTTTTAAAGCTGGCCCTAAAAGTATATCTAATCTCCTCATTTGGTTGGGTGAATTATGGGGGTAAAGATCAGAAGAGATGCCTTCCCTTTTTGTGGCTGTCAGTCTTCTCTCCGCTCCCTCGTGTAGACATAGGCATATGTGTCTGCACTTGCTGGAAGCTTCTTTTCTGTCACTATTGGCTATCTTGTCATGGGCCTGTCCGCTAGGATCTGCGGCACACCCCATTCTGCCTTGGTGACTCCAATTCTTATTCCAACCTTCATCTTCACCTAACAGTCACTCTTTCTGCCCCATGTCCTAGATCCCTAAATATGTTTTTTGTGTTCTCTGATCCATTCATCTTTAATACCTCTTAAGACTTCTATCCCGTAACTTTCTTATCCCTCTGGAGAATGGGCCCACACCTTATATATTATTTGACCTAGGGTCATCAATTTCTGATAATATAGCATTGAGGCGACAGATTCTTTCATTAATAGTGACATATCTGAATGAAGGATCACAGATATATTTTGAAAACAGCCCTGCTGTATTTCTACTCGCCCATGCAATATACCAGAACCAGCTGGCATCTGATAAACATTATTCACTTGTGGAGGGCTTCTTCCTTTCCCAGTAGAAAGCTACGGCTTTCCTCATAGGTACTGCTATGGTGTCCTGCTGAGGCATCACAATGGACTGCAATGACTTGTTTTCAATTACTTGTCTATCTCCTTTGAGACTGAGCTTCTTTCAGAATCTTTTATAGACTGAGTGCCAAGTACAGAGACTAAATATGGATTATAATAGGGCCTATAAAGGTTCCATTGTAATAGAAGCTTTTGGGGTTCTTAAGAGAATTTAAAGTAAATTAGTTTAAATTAAGTGCACGTAAATCATTTGCAGTATTATGAGTGTTCAATAATCATTAGCGGCTATTGTTATTAACACTATTATTAATAATAAAATTTGCTTCCTTATAGTCAGGTTTCTGTCTGGGTATCTTCGTGTGTGACATGCCATTTAGAAATAGGTTGTGCAGAAGGAAATAAAATTTGACAGTTGGAGCAAAATAATGAATTCATTTTTGGACATTACTTTTACTGCCTGTGAAGAGAGGCATAAAGCTGACTTAAGACACATACTCATAGCTGGGACTAAAATGTCAACTTAATGAAAGAATGTTCATTCAAGAAATCATTCATTCATTCATTCAGTGAAAGAGTTATTGGCCTTAATCCTAGCTATTTAATAACTTTGAAAGAATGGATCAAAGCAAACTTATGTTTACTTTAAAATGTATGCACCAGGGGCGCCTGGGTGGTGCAGTCTGTTAAGCTTCCAACTCTTGGTTTCAGCTCAGGTCATGGTCTCAGGGTTGCAGAATCGAGCCTCATGTCAGGCTCCACGTGCTCTGGGTGGAGTCTGAGATTCTCTCTTCCTCTCCCTCTGCCCCTTCCACTCATGCTTACTCACTCTCTTTCTCTCAAATAAATAAATCTTAAAAAAAAAATAAAGTCTAAAACAAATAATAAAATAAAATAAAATGTATGCACCATTAGCACTATTATATGTCATTATATTAAAAAACTGGAAAATACTGATCCATTATATGTTTTAAAACCTCCTTCACCAAATAATCAAATGCTTATTTAGTACCTTCCATTATGGGGCTTTAAGGCCCTATATAAATCACCAATGTTCGCTGGGTTGCAACCAATTTTGGATTCACTGCTCAAACATCCAAGCTGACCATGAATGTTCTCTAAAGACTTAAGATGCCTGATTTCCTGAGTATCTCTTTTTTCCCATGACACAGTCCTTAAGTCTCTCTAGTACTGAGATGTCACGCCAATTTTTAAAAAGCTCCATAATCTATTCTGCAATTGTAAACATGTAGAAGATAAAGAAGGTGGAGGAGATGGTGGAGGAAGGAAGGAAGGAAGAAAGGAAAGAAGGAAGGAAGGAAGGAAGGAAGGAAGGAAGGAAGGAAGGAAGGACAGGAAGACTGTTCTATGTCCACATCACTAAATGGGTAGCAAGTAGGGGGAAATTTAATTGCTCTTTCCCTTCCTTTTCTTTTAAAAAAAAAAATTTTTTTTTTTTACTCTTTGCAAACTCTTTTTAAAAATTTTTTTAATTTTTATTTTAATTCCAGTATAGTTAACATACAGTGTTACATTAGTGCAGGTATACTCCCTTCCTTTTTTTTTTTTTTTTTAAGATTTTATTTTTAGGGCTCCTGGGTGGCTCAGCTGTTAAGCGTCTGCCTTCAGCTCAGGTCACGCTCCCAGAGTCCTGGGATCAAGCCCCACATCGGGCTCCCTGCTCCGAGGCAGCCTGCTTCTCCCTCTCTCCCTCCCCCTGCTTGTGTTCCCTCTCTTGCTGTGTCTCTCTCTGTCAAATAAATAAATAAAATCTTTTTAAAAAAATAAAATAAAGATTTTATTTTTAAGTAATCTCTACACCCAACGTGGGGCTCGAACTTACAACCTGAGATAAAGAGTTGCATGCTCTACCGACTTAGCCAAGCAGGCAACCCCCTTTCTTTTTTCTTAAAATAAGATGATGAGTGGAAATCATTTAAAAAAAATTTTTTTTGATCAGATAATAATCTGCTTTCTCTGGTTCCATCAAAGATAAGGCCTATAGCAGTGACCAAGCGGCAAGACAATAACAAGGCATTTGATGCGACTTTTCTTTCCTGAAGGTTACTATCAATCTTTTGTATTCACTAGTATTTCTCTATCTCCTTAAGAAACTCTTTCCCATCACCTCCGTCCTTATTTCCTTCCTTTCCTGTTAGGGTTTTACCCTAATAACCTCACTTCTTAAAATATATCTGTGCATTTTATTCCAAAAGATTTTGACTGGTAAAGTTAAATTCGAAAATGGTCAAAATCATGCTCCCATTTCTAGATTAACAGAAAGCTTGAATTACAGGAAATTGCTCATGTCTTTCACCAGTCAGGTTCTGTTGAGTGCAATTCACTGAAACATCACTATGGAAACCACAGGGTGTAGCAGGAGGTAGTGCCAGTGACTCAGCAGGCGTCACTTCCAAGTCAGGGGTATCCAACGCCCTGACAATATGCCAGGCAAACACCATACTATGTCTGTTTCATTTTCTAAGTGGTAAATACATTGACACTCGGGTAAGGTGCAAATCAGACTTCAGATCAGCCAAAACCAGAGCAGAAAAATAGCAAGAGAAAACTCAGACTCAAATGATGAAAGAGAAATAAAAAATAAATAAACTTCCATTCTACTCAACTTTGTAAATCAGTGAATGCTGGCCTCAGTGACTGGAATTGATTATTCAGGGGAGGCTGTAAGGAAAGGATGTGCTTTCCTGCTAGGCTCATCCTTATTGCCTGTAAGTGTAAGACATTACTAGATAATGAAACAGATTTCTTACCTGTTTGTTTGTTTGTTTTTCTTAATGAATTATAAACTGCTTAAAATTTGCAGTTTTGAATTTTGATTTTAAAAAAAGAAGGATCCCTGTTGTTATTTCTGTAGTGGCTTGGCTAAATTTGACCAAAGCAAGGTTTCTCAACAATGGCACTATTGATACTTTGTACCAGATAATTCTTTGTTGTGGGGGTGTTGTCTTATACAGTGTAGGATATCTAGCAGCATCCCTCCCTGGCTTCTGCCTACTAGATGCTAGCAACAACCCTTTCCCCACCAGGTATAACAATAAAAAAAAGTCTCAGACATCGTCAAATGTACCCAAAGGTACAAAACTGGCCCCAGTTGAGAACGATAGGGCTAAAAGTAAAAAGCCCTGCTCTAAGGTAACTAAGAGCTATAAAGCTAGCCTCTTCTTAAACATTTTTAAGAAAAAAAAAGTAAGTTTTTTATTAAAATCCTAAACTTCAGTGACAGAGGATTAAGACTTTTCAGAAGTGATTCCCGTTCCTGAGGCGCCTAGGTGCCTCAGTCAGTTAAGCATCTGCCTTAGGCTCAGGTCATGATCTCAAGGTACTTGGATGGAACCCGCATGGGCTCCTGCTCAGTGGGGAGCCTGCTTTTCCCCCTCCCGCGGCCCCTCCCCCCTGCCTGTGCGTGCGCTCTCTCTCAAATAAATAAAAAGGAAAAAAAAGTGATTCTGTTCCTGGATATTTGCAATATGTGCCAACTGTTTGGGGTTTTTTTAAATATTATTTTATACTGCTTTTTTAAAAAGCCTATATGATATGATATTACTAAAAGCTCCACCAAAAAACTATTAGAATAAACAAATTCAGTAAAGTTGCAGGAAACAAAATCAACATAAAAAATTCTGTTATGTTTCTATACATTAATAATAAACTATTAGAAAGAGAAATTAGAAAACAATCTCATTTACAATTACATCAAAAAGAATAAAATACCTAGGAATAAACTTAACCATGATGGTGAAAGACCTATTCACCGAAAACTATAGACCTTGATGAAAGAAATTGAAGATGGCACAAAAGAATGGAATGATAAACACCGTGTTCATGGACTGGAAGAACCAATACTGTTAAAATATCCGTACTTCTCAGAGCAATCTACAGATCCAATGCAATCTCCATTAAACTTCCCATGGCATTTTTCACAGAAGATTTGTATAGAACCACAAAAAATGCTAAATCACCAAAGTAATCTTGAGAAAGAAGGATGAAGCTAGAGGTATACTTCCTGATTTCAAACCATATTATAGAACTATAGTAATTAAATTATAGTGTAGTATTGGCATAAAAAAAGATGCATAGATCAATGGAATAGAACAGAGAATTTAGAAATAAACCCACACATATATAGTCATGACAAAGGAACCAAGAATACACAATGGAGAAAGAACCATCTCTTCAATAAATGGTGTTGGGAAAACTGGACAGCCACATGCAAAAGAATGAAAACAACTCACTATCTTAAATCATACACAATAATTAACTCAAAATACAATAAAGACTTGAATGTAAGAGCTGAAACCATAAAACTCCTAGAAGAAAACAGGCACTAAGCTCATTGACATTGATCCTGGGGATGACTTTCTGTATCTGACACCAAAAGCAAAAATAAATAAGTGGGACTACATCAAGCTACTGCACTGCAAAGGAAACCATCAAAAAACGAAAAGGCAACCTACTGAGTGAGATAAAATATTTACAAATCATAATATCTGAAAAGGAGTTACTATCCAAAATATATAAAGAACTCCTACAACTCAACAGCAAAAAACAATCCAATTAAAAAATGGGCAGCGGCATCTGGGTGGCTCAGTTAGTTAAGCAGCCAACTCTTGATTTCAGCTCAGGTTGTAAACTCAGGGTCCTGGGATCACCCCATGTGTCAGGCTCTGCGCTCAGCGAGGAGTCTGCTTCAGGATTCTCTCTTCCTCTGCCCCTTCCCCCACACTCTCTCTCTCAAATAAATAAATAAACTTTAAAAACAAGTGGGCAGAGAATCTGAATACATATTTTTCCAAAGAAGACAAAGATAGCTAACAGGTACATGGGAAGGCACTCAAATCACTAATCATTAGGGAAATGCAAATCAAGGCCACAATGAGATAATCACTTCACATCTTTTAGGATGGCTATTATAAAAAAAAAAGAAAAGAAAAGAAAGAAGAAAGAAAACAAGTATTGGCAAGAATGTGGAGAAAAGGGGAACCCTCGTATACCTTTGGTGGATATGTAAATTGGTACGGTCATTATGGAAAATCATATGGAGGTTCTGCAAAAATTTAAAAATAGAACTACCATATGATCTAACAATCCCACTTATGGATATATATTTCAAAGCATCGAAATCAGGATCTCAAAGAGATATCTGCACTCACATGTTCACTGCAGCATTATTCACAATAGCCAAGACACAGAAGCAACTTCATTATCCATCAACAGACGAAAGGATAAAAAACCACATACACATATGCAGTGTAATATTATTCAGCCATATAAAAGGAAATCTCACCATTTGCAACAAAATGGATGGACCTTGAGGGCAAGTTGTGTGCCAGTCTCCGCCTATCAATAACCAATGTTGTGGCTGAACCATCCCTTGTGGTTCTTATTGATTATAATTGCAAGATGCCCACAGCAATAACCATCAGTAAACTTTGAAAGAAACAAGGTTAATTACTTATAGTACCTGGAAATTACATGGCACATCTGTGGCTACACAGGGAGGTTGTGGGTACAGAGAAAAAGAGAGAGGGCATGCATGGTCCTAGGGTTCTGATTTTATTAGGGTTGAGGATGAGGGCCTAGGGTTCAGGCTCACTTTTTATTGAATTGTTTAAACCAGAATAGAGGGAATTTAAAGTGTGGAAAGAGAAAACAACAACGACAACAAAAACAGTGGCCCAAGCAGTCACTTATCAAAACCAACCAAGATCTCTAAAATAAAGGAGACTGGTGGGGGATGGGGGGTTGTGGCTTTAGTCCTTTGCCTGGCAAGTGTTTATTGAAGACAGCCATCTTTGAAGTAGATGCCTCTTTGAAATTAGAGGGCTTAGCAATCAAACCTTAAGTCATTCATTTGCATTACAAAAAGAAAAGCCAAAGGGCTTATGGTACAGGGGAATTATACTAAGTGAAATAAATCAGAGAGAGATAAAAATCACATGATCTTACTTGTAGGTGGAATCTGAAACAAGAACAAACAGAAACCAACTCATAAATACATTCAACAGATAGTTGGTTGCTGGAGGCAGGCTGGGTAGAGTGGCAGGTGAGCAAAAGGGTGAAGGTGGTCAAAAGGTACAAACTTCAGTTATAAAATAAGTCATCCCTGGGGATGTAATGTACAGCATGGTTACTCTAATTACTACTGCACTGTGTATTTTAAAGTTGCTAAAAGAATGGATCTTAAAACTTCTCATTACAAGAACTATAATCATGTATGGTGATCATTTCACAGTATGCACAAATATTGAACTGTATGTTGTAGATTGGAAACTAATGTTACATGTGGATTACATCTCAAAAAAGGGTTTATCCTATACATTCATTTCATCAACAACTTTGAATTGGGAACTCAGTTGCCATAAGTGATAAGAAGCTTCCATCACTCCCCTCTGCACTCCCTTCAAGTAAAACTGAAAAAGGATGAGGGCAATATCTAAACTTTCAAAAGTGGTCAGATGGTTGGTGGATGGGCAAGAACCCTGAAATAGTGTTTTTCCATCACTGAAAACCCTTGTCCATCTCCTTTAATAAGTAGAAAAATCCATGGTTCTCCTTCATGTTTTATAAAATTGAAGAAAAAACATAAAAAGAAATCAAGCAAAGGGGGAAAACTGGGGCTTTCTTTTTTTTTTTAATTTCATTTATTTATTTTAGAGAGAGTGTGTGCAAGCAGGGGGTGGAGCAGAGAGAGAGGGAGAATCTCAGACTCCATACAGAGCCCAACGAGATGATTATAGTTATAGTGATTATTTTTCAACAAAACAAAATCAGAAAGGTATTTTGTAATATTCATTTGGCCTAAATTGAAATATTTGACTCTATTTTCGTGTATGGATATATTTTCATGATTTGACTCAATTATTTCAATTAGTTGATTCAAACCGAGGTGTGGTATGAATGACAAAAATTGCTTGCATATTTTCATAAAGGTGAATTTAAGCAGTTACGCTGTAGAGTTCAATGGCTTGAATTTAATCAAGTTTTTATTTTATCAAATAAATTTTTTGATGTTAGCACCATCAAAAAATTGAGTTATATGTTTTTATTCATGCACATGAACAACATACTTTTTAGTATTTCAGGCCAAAATATATTTTAAAAAGGCACTCTCCTTAAATAGAGACATTCTGCATTATCAGGCTATGGAAGGCAAAGGAATTAAGAGAAAAGTGTTAAGTCATGAAAATATATAACTAAAATCATCAGTAAATATTCCACCAGGATTGCAAGTCTGGGTTTTATTTTATGTCAACAAACATTTAATGAGCACCCACTATGTGCCAATTCCATGACAGTTAATAACACTTAAGACCAATATTTAAATAGCACTATGCAAATGAATTACACTTTTCCTTACATTAAGTTCAAGATAAGTAAAAAAATTACTGTGTACTTACTGAATGACCTTTACGTAGAAATACCAACAGATCCTAATTCATAAAGACAATGGGTATGAAAGCAGGTAGCTGTGGCAGCCACGGAAATGTGCCCCTCAGATCTCCCGCAAGGAGAACTGGCAGCAGGGAGCACAGTCTACTAAGAACCCCAGCTGCACCCCCAGACCCACTACCAGGCTCCAGCCAAGGCTACACTCCCTCAGCTGTTCCCAGCCAAAGACTGAGCACAGTAAGGGTCTTAGTTCTGGCCCATCCCTGAGGGATTAAGGAATTCTCTAATAGGCAACTCTGGCTCAAGGACTCACCATTGGCTTGGCTAAAGCTTTCTTAGAACCGCGCTGCCGCCTGAGGCTCTCCTGTCACAGGCGTCAAGCCTAGGGTCCAGACAGAAGGCTCTCCTGCGTACTTCTGCTCCCTGCCTTTTTATTTTTTTATTTTTATTTTTGGCTCCCTGCCCTTTCACCTTCACAGACACTTCCCTCCAATAAATCTCTTTTGCCTAACCCTGTCTTGGCATCGGTTTCTTTTAGAAACAGGGATAGAGCAAGAAAATAAGAGGTAAGATGGAGTCTGGAGACAGGCTCACTCACTGCCTGGCTGAGAAAAACGGCTCCGGTCTGAGTGGCTCAACTGCTGAAGATTTCAGTGTGATGACCTAGGAAAATGTCCTGATGGGAGGAACTACCCTTGCAGGTGTGATGATTCAAGCATGTGAAAGAGAGAAGGCCACAATGTCTTCAAGGACAGCAGAGTTGCTGGTTATTAAGTTGTACCGGTGCCTGGCAGAGGAATAGTGAGAAACTGAGGGCCATCAATTAAAGGCTAGCTGTGAGAATCAGAGACCGGACTCTGCTAGTTTACAAAGCGGCCCTTCCCTCCCGCAGTGAACGTGCAGACAAAGCTGAGGAGCAGACACAGGATCTGATCACGCGAGTTGCGCGCCTCCGTAGACATTTAAATGCTCAGCCAGTGTAGTCTGCTTTGCTAAGGACAGGGCTCTGGTAGGGAAAACTGAGAACTCTGAAATATGAGGTGGGAGAACCCGAAGGACATTGGTGATGTGGGCACTGCAAACCTCCCTGAACCGCTAGAGCTTGCAGAGGTGGTCCACCCCTTCCTAGGGAGAGCGAGCATTTCTCCCGTACGGGAGGACACCACACTGGCTTCTTCCCAGCAAGGCAACAGGTATGGAGCTCTCCCTGTCTACACTCTGGACCGCTGGGCCCATAACTAGAGTTAAATTCCAGCATTTCCTATTTAGGGATACGCTGAGCCTGACAAGAAAAGAAATAGATCACACACCAAAAGAGCTGCAAGAATTGGTGTATCCTGGCAGGAGCCAAGGGAGGACTGCTGGGATTGAATTTCAAGGGGGGAGGGGAATAACACTGAAAAAGGAAGAATCATGTCTTTTGTCATGGGATTTGACACCCTGGCAAGGACCCCAGGGAAAGGGGGACACTCACTGTTAGGATGGCTCCTAGAAGCCTGGAGAAAGTGATGGCCAATGCCGAGCAAAGTGGAAACGCCTGCTGCCCTGGCAGCCTGTAGAGGAAGAAACAGAGCTGAGGGAAGTTGGCATGATGGGTGGATATATTATGTAAGGCAGAGACCATCAGATTATGTGCATGGGGAAGCCTAGGAGACACACCATTCACCAAGGTCAATAGGAATGTGCTGGTGAGAGGAGCACTGACATCACCAAAGTTCAGTGCTAGTTCTCTACAGCCCAGAACCAATGGTAGGAAAAGTAGTCCAAGAGCGCTTGCCCCCAAACACATACCAGTGAGAGAGGTCAAGTGGTGGTGCTTAACCATTAGAAGCCAGGAAGTGGTCACGACCAGCAAAGTTGGAGGGGCATCCAAATAGCCTTAATCTGCAGGGAGTTTGGGAAATCATTAAAGCATGTCCTTGAGGCAATTAGATGCATATGCAATAATGGTACTCCGACATCTGCAGCCAGAAAAAGGCAAGAATGGAGGAGGCCGAGCGTAATCACAGTAAAAAGACACAATCTCTTGTTCAGTTACCAGACTTGAGCTGGAACGGCTGATTGAAGAGGTGGTTGGGACCTTAGGGGGGGGAACCTTGCAAAACCACAAGTATATGATATAATGGTTTCTCAAAAGGACCTAAGGACATTTACTTAGTCCTAACTGTGCACTGGGGAAAGAGGAATACCCAGATATTGCAAGGATTATTGGGTCCAAGGTCCGAGTTGACATTTTATTCCCAAGACCCGAGGAGCCATTATGACCCTGTTAGAATGACAACTTATGGGGATCTTATACATGGAGATCTAAAGTCTAACTTACAGTAGGTCTACTGAGTCCACGGACCCACCCAGTTGTCATTTCCTCTGTTCCCAAGTGTGTAACTGGAAATGACAGAGTTGGAATAACTACCCATTGGGTCCTTGACCCATGAAATAAGAGCTGTGATAGGAAAAACAAGTAAAAAGCCTCTTAAATCCCACCTCTTCACCCCCCAACCAAGATGGTAAATCAAAATCAATACTGCATTGAGTAGGAGAGGGATTAGTGCCACCATTAAGAACCTGAAACACACTGGGGGTGAGTGGGCAGGAAAGGAGCAGGTACGGTCTCCTTTGTGTGTCTGCTGAATTTGCACCAATCAGAGGGATGGTGGAGAACGACTGTAACGTACATCATTGGAGTCAAACGCAGTAGTGCGGCTCCCCGTGGCTGCGCTGGACAGTACTGTTGCTGGAGCGGATATGCTGGTAGGCCTCAGGTACACGGTATGCAGCTCCTGATTGAGCAAATGTGTTTTCTATTCCGGCTAGAAAAGAGGATCAGAAAGTTCACACTCTCATGGAATGAACAATATTCATTTAATTTTGCCCTCGGGCTATGAACTCTCCTGTACCCTCTCAGAGTCCAGAGATCAAGGCTGACTGGACATCCCACAGAGCATTTATACGTTACACGGATGACTTCCTGCTGACTGGACAGGACGAGCAAGAGATGGCTGACACGCGAGAAGCCCTGGTGAGAAACACGTGGTCAAAGGGTGAGAAATTAATCCTATCGAGGTTCAGCAATTTGCCGCATTTGTGACTTTTTAGGGGTCCAGCGATAAGGGGGCATACCCCAAGATCTCTTCCGAAGTATGACTGCTACATCGGAAGGCAGCATTGTGCCCGGTAGACCCATTTGAGTTTTGTAGGCAACACATTTCACACCTAAGAATACCTACTGCTTTGGCTCATCTGCTACAAGCCTTGAGCGGAGCCCAGATCAGAATATCATTCTGTATCAGGTCTAGGCCATGGTACAAGCAGCCCTGATGCGTGGGCCACAAGACCCAGTAGACCTTATAATATAGGAAGCATCACTGTGTGGAGTTTATGGTAAGCCCCAGTGGGAGCATCACAAGACCCTGGGATTTCAGAGCAAGGCCATATTGTCTGTGGTGCAAAATTAGACCTTTTGAGAAGTGGCTTCTGGAATGTGACTGAGCTCTGGTAGACACAGAATGCTTGATGATGAGCACCAAATAACCATGTGTCCACAACTGCCCATTTTGAGCTGAACTTAGTCAGAATCACCAAGATATAAAGCTGTATAAACTCAGCAGCAATCCATCAGAAGACAAGAATGGTACATCTGAGACAGAGCCCAAGCAGGACCAGAAGGCACAAACAAGCTATATGAGTAGGTAGCACAGATTTCCACATCACCCACCACAGTTGCATCAGCGTCATTCTTCCATTTGCACCAATAGCCTTGGGGGGTAAACCAGCTGAAGGAGGTGATAATGCCCAAGCTTCATTTACTGAAGGAGTTGGCTTGGCTCAATATGTGGGCACAAGGCACAAATGGACCATGGCTGCCTTAAAAACACATAAAGGGGATGGCTTTGAAAGACAGTGGTGAGGGAAAATCATCCTAATGGGTAGATCTATGAGCAATGTACCTGGTTATCATTTTATGTAGAAGCAGCCTTAGATGAGATTCCTGGGCAGTGGTCGATGGCTGGTCAGGGTGCAGAAGGAAGGACTAGAAGATCTGACAAGGAGGTCTGGAGTAGATGTATATGAATGGACATGAGGGAGTCAAGAGTAAATATTTTGTACAACGTGCTATGTCCACCAAAAAAATCAATCACGAAAGAGGCACTGAAGCACCAAGTAGACAGAATAACTCTACTAGTGGACATTACCCAACCTGGAAAGCACAAGGGGCACATGGATGGAACGGCTTGTGGCAGAGATAGAGGCTATGAATGAGCTCAACAAATGAACTCCCACTTACCAGAGATGATCTAACGATTGTGTCTCTGACTGTCCAAACTGTTAGTGACAGAGACCCATATTGTGTTGATATGGCACTATTTATTCCTTGAGAACAAAAGACCTTTTGGTGTCAACATGACTATACTGATCGCTTTGATCCTAGAAGGGCCAGCAATTCATTTCCACAGACATACCTATGCCAGTATCCCCAGATATCAGTCACAAAATCTCAGCCAGCACCACTATCTGGGCATTAACAGAATGCCTAATTCACAGGCATGAATCCCACTCAACACAGTATTCATCTAGGGATCCTACTTCAAAGCAAAGGAGGTAAGAGACTGCGTCCAACCAAAGGACACCACTGGTCACAGCACATACACAGTGCAGAAATATGCAGTCTCATACATGACTGGAATGGCCTGCTAATGACATAATGTAAGCACCAGCCCAGATACAATATGGTAAAAGGATGGGGTACCATCCTTTTGAATGATTAAATCCACCAAATTACAAACCTTTGTGTCCAAGGTCCAAGAGAGAACCACCATTCCTAGTGACCCACTACTTCCCATTCCTAAAACTCTGGGCTCTGCAGGGTTGGAAGAATTGGTTACCAAAAGGGTATACTCTTGCTAGGGAACACTGCAAAAGTCCTACTGAGCTCTGGTACTTTGAACTTATGTCCAGGGACCAGCAGGCTAGAAGAGTGGTCAGCCTCCGGCAGGAGTACTGACTTTGACCAGAGGCATTTGGGGGAGATGGGAGAAATACATGCAGAACACTGGCAATCCCTTTGGCGTCTGCTGATATTCCCTCGCTCCACTGCAACTGTTAATGGGTATGTATAGCAACCCCTATCTGGGAAGGTTATGATTACCAAAGGTTCAGACCCCTGAGGAATGAAGGTTTGGGTCATGCTATTAGGTAAACCACCAAAATGTGCTAAGGTGATAGCTGTGGATGAGGAAAATTTTAAAAAGATGACAGAAGACAGAGAAGATGAGTACTAGTTGTGGCCCTTCAGACACAGGGTTACTGACCATCCAACCAAACTTCCTCTTCTAAAAGAGATGCATGGAAATCATGGAGGAGCTGTTCCCCAAACCTGTAAGAAGTGGATCTGTAGGCACAAGGGTTGCAGCTACAGAAATGCTCTGCTCAGACTTCCTTCAAGAACTGGCTGCAGGAAGTACAGCTGATGGAGTCCTAGCTGAGGGGTCCTACCTGCCACTACTGCATTCACTGTGAGGTCCTCCTTCCCCACGGCTGCTCCCTGCCACTGACTGAGCACAGTGAGGGTCCTAGTGCCGGCCCATTCTTGAATATGGGACCCCTCTGACAAGCAACTTTGGTTCCAGGACATCCCATCAGCCTGGCCCAACCTTTCTTAGAATGACGCTGCAGCCTGAGGCTCCTCCTAGTCCTTTCTTCCTGCTCTCCTGCCACAGGTGTCAAGCCTACAGTCCAGACAGAAGGCTCTCCCTGTGTACTCCTGCTCCGCCTCTTAATCTTTTACAGTTAGATCCTGCCAACAAATCTCTTGCACATCTAATCCCATTTAGGTATCTGCTTCTTGTAGGACTCAAATTTCACCAAAGCTCATGTTTTTGGATCAGTTTTTGTATACATCTTTGAAACAACACCTGAACTAATAGCAGTATAGGTGCAAAAGACAACTTGGTTCATCTTGCCAATCAGGTTAAGTAAGGACTATAATAGATCACATGAATTAAAAGGTAGATGGTTGATCTCTTCTCAGTCTTAAAAATATGGTGAAATATCCAAGAAAGCATAAATAATACAATGATCATACAGCTTAAGAAACAAACATTAGTAAGAGTAGAAGTCTCCTGTATATCTCACCTTATCTTTCTCCTACTCTCCAGATTTTGATCTTTATCATCCCTGAGCATTTCTTTATATTTTTACTACGAATATATGCATTCTTTTTTTTTTTTTTTTTTTTAAAGATTTTATTTCTTTATTTGACACAGAGAGAGATCACAAGTAGGCAGAGAGGCAGGCAGAGAGAGGGGGGGAAGCAGGCTCCCTGCCGAGCAGAGAGCCCGATGTGGGGCTCGATCCCAGGACCCCGAGATCATGACCTGAGCCGAAGGCAGAGGCCTTAACCCACTGAGCCACCCAGGCGCCCCGAATATATGCATTCTTAACACATATATTTGTGTGTTTTTAAAAATCTCTTTCAGTCTTTTGTTTTTTTTAAGTAGGTTCCACAACCAGCATGGAGTTCAATGCCGGGCTTGAACCCATGACCTTGAGGTCAAGACCTGAGCTGCCATCAAGAGTCGGATGCTTAAACAACTGAGCCACCCAGGTACCCCTAAAATCTCTTTACTTAAAATTTCCTAAAATTTGGGTTACATATACTCATAATAAAGTTTACTAAACTACAATTTAAAAAAAAAAAACAACATATGTCACACAGAAGTATTTACAATTTACCGAGACTGAAGAGAAATTAGCAGAAATGGATCAAAGTTACAATGATGAGAAAAGGATATTTTATTATCTTAACTTGACGATAAGTTATAATTATTATTTTAAAAAGTTATACAAATACAAACTGATTATCTTTAAAGTTTCAAAGAGCCAAATACAAATAAAGCACAGAAAATTAAATGAATTGAAAAAAATTCTGACACAATTCTTCCACACGTTATATGTAATAGCAGGAAGAATCATTGCAATAATTACCCAAAGTAATATTAAAGGTAACAAAAGAGATGTTTGGTCGTAAATGTAAATTCAAAGGTATAGTATATCTACAATAATAGATCAAAGTGTATCTGTAATTTCTAATAGTAATAAGCATGTTAGTTTGCAATACTGTATTCTTCAATGAAATAAGCAGGCAGATTGAGGATAAAATGTTGGATAGTCTTATCAACCAGGCCACCTTTCAGGACAGTTTTACAGGGTAGTGTTCTACACATGTAACTGAACTGTCTGTTATTATTCTAGAGCCAGTACTTTATTTGCAGAGTACGCACATCAAAATGTAACAAATAATTATACATCAGGATTGGCAGAAATACCAAGTATTATTTCACAACTGCCACTATGTGTTTCTTCTTCTCTGACACAATTGACACAGATCCAGGCTTGCTATGTTTGAGACGATTCACCTCCCTAGAAATAAACAAAATACACAAAACATAAGCAAGTTTATGAGAAATGACCTTAACCAAAGAAATCTTTCTTAGAAAAACCAGTCTTTTCTTTCACTAGAAATCTCCTTATTGAAAAAAAAATGTTTTCACAAGGAGATTGGGTAAAAAGTAGCTAGAAATCAACTTTGGTTAATTTAATTGTTTCTTCTCTTATCACATAACAGTATCCTATTCAAAGAGAAGAACATTTTACTGGCAAAATGGTAGCGAGAGCTCTCCTTTAGATTCAAAATTCTATGATGAATAAAAATTTTTCTAACATGTTTTAAGAAATGGATGCTATGAGTTCTTTGCATTCTTTAACTTGGAAAATATACAATACCTCTTAATTCCAGCTTCATTAAAAATAATTTTTTAAAACATTATTTACAATACCTTTTTTTAGTATGAGCAGAAATGTTTTCTTATTTTGATGGAATTCATTTTTATCGGTTGCCCTTTAAACATAATCTCAAAAAATAGGTAATGGAAATTCTCAGATAATCACCGTTTCCCCTTCAAGGAAGTATTCAAAAATATCTCTACTGTATAACGGCACATAAATTATTCCCTTGAAAGGCAGGTTTCTGTTTATTTCCAGTGAGCTGAGAGGGGAACTTAAAGAAGGGTACTGAGAGAGAATCAAATGCCCCAAATCATACTTTCGTCGGCGAGCTTCCTTCATGATGCGCTGTTCCTGGATCTGGCTATAGATAGATTTTGGTAGATGCCGGTGACGAGCAATGCGTTTTATATGAGGATGATGTTGAAATTTCTCCTTCAACTTCTGGTTATAATCTTTGGCTGCTTTTTCTCGTGATGTAAGCTGGAAAAATGCATTTTTGTATTTCAATGAATGGTTTGTTCTTTTTCTTCATATAACAAAGCTAGGAAGCACCATTTCTCCCAAAAACTAAACTTCTAGGACATGGAACCAAAATTGCCAGTTTGATCAAAATACTTAAAGTATTTCAAATAAAGTCTTTACAATATAATATTACCCACTAAATTAGAAACCAGTTTTATGACAATGAAAGAAAACAGGTTCTCTTACCACACCCAATTTTTCAGAAGCATTAGCTTTCCATAGACGAATGTTCATTTCATCAGATCCACACATAATATATTTGCTGTCAGAAGTCCATTTTACACAGATAACATGTTGCATTCTCTTCGTGTGATAGACTTCCCTACAAAAAAGGAATTAACTTAAAAATAGGATTTTTAAAATTTATTTATTATTATTTTTTAAAAATTTTATTTATTTATTTGACAGAGAGCACAAGCGGGCAGAGTGGCAGGCAGAGGGAGAGGGAGAAGCAGGCTCCCCGCTGACGAGGGAGCCTGATGTGGGTCTCGATCCCAGGACCCTGGGATCATGACCTGAGTTGAAGGCAGCTGCTTAACCAACTGAGCCACCCAGGCGCCCCTAAAATTAGGATTTTGATACAGATTTTCTTTAACCATTGCCCATCAAGTATCAGGATAGCATTTCTGAGTCTGAAGAGAGTATAAAAGGGAAATTCAAATTAATTTTAACATACTTTTATTGAACCGAACTAACAAGGTTCTACGCTAAGCCCTGGGGAGTTAAAAAAAAACTCCTGCCCTCAGAGAAATTAGAATCCAGTAAGAAAAATAAATATAAACAAACTAAACAAAACCAGATGCCCAGGAAAGTTCACAAAATTACTGAAGGCATATATATAACACAAATAAAATATGTTGAAGCTAGAGTAGTTTTTTTAAAAAAAGAAATTTTCTTCTCCCTCCAAATCAATTCAGATCAATAATTGTTTTTGTGTGTGTGTGTGTGTGTTTTTTACTGGAAAATAAAATAAATGTAATAGCATTCAAAGAGCACATCCTGATATGTTGATCCTAATGTCTGATTTTTGTTTTGGTCAAATTGTTTAAAAAGCTTACTTAATTAAAGTGAGAGTTGATGATTTACATGTGTGAACAGAAAGGGAGGGCTATAGAAGTGTCTGATGAGTTAAGAATCATTTAATAAATGGAGATGTAAAATATCGTACCTATTTGGAAAGGCTGTGAAACACGCTAAGTGAATTCACAGAAGATACTATATTGGGAAAGTGTTAAAAAGAGCATTAAAAAACAAGTAAAAGACAAGGTCAGGAAAAATAGAGACTTTTGGAGAAATGAATTTTCCATATCTGGGTTAGACAATTCAAAATGCAGACTTGAGAGAAAGGAAACAAACCTGGCCACTTTGCACAGTAAAAGAAAATCCACACATGATGACCAGATCAGAAAGAATTCGGATTTATAAAAAATATCTGAGATACACTCACAAAACTTGTCTTTTACACTGTTTCTAACAGATATGTTTTGAGCTCGAGTGAACATGTAGAGAAACCCAAAGAAATTTATTTCTAAAAGGGGAAGGATGGTTAGAAAGAAAATCCTATTAAAATAAAAATTAGATGAGATAGACTGCATTTTCTTCCCCTCTCGATGCTCTGCTTTTACAGGATTCATTTCTCATACTATTTCCACTTAAGCAGCCTTTCTTTTCTTTAGCAATATAATGTATGCATGTATGTATGTATTTAAAAAGATTTTATTTATTTATTTGTCAGAGAGAGAGAGTGAGCACAAGCAGGGGGAAAAGCAGGCAGAGGGAGAAGCAGGCTCCTCACCGAGCAAGGAGCCTGATGTGGGACTCGATCCTAAGACCCTGGGATCATGACCTAGGCTGAAGGCAGACCCTTAACCAACTTAGCCACCTAGGCATCTCATAATGAATTTAAATGATAGGACATTCAGGGCGCCTGGATGGCTCTGTTGGTTAACTGTCTGCCTTCGGCTCAGGTCATAATCTCAGGGTCCCGGGATGGAGCCAGCTCCCTGCTCAGTGTGGAGCCTGCTTCTCCCTCTCCCTCTGCAGCTCCCCGTGCTTGTGCTTGATCTCTCTCTCTCTCTCTCTCTCTCATAAATAAATAAAATCTTAAAAAAAAATGACAGGAAAATTCAATCAGGCTTTAACCAGTAAAAATAATCTGTTGATGTATGAAACCAGTCAAATCCAATGGTTAGTTCCTTAACCAAAATAGATCCTCCTTAATGGTAAACTATGCAGAGTTCTTAACTTCTAGATACATTTATGTATGTTAAAGATTTAAAAAAGCTCACTAAAAGTTATACTATTAGGAGATACATTTTTACTATACAGTAAATGTGAATGCAAGTAATTTACTTGTTTGCTTAGTAAATATTGAATGAAATCCCAGTAAGTCTAATTTCATTTTTTAAGCTCTCAAATTAGTAACTTTATTATTTTTTTTATATTCAGTTAGCCACTATATAGTATACATCATTAGTTTTTGATGTAGTGTTCAACGATTCATTAGTTGCACGTAACACCCAGTGCTCATCACAATACGTGTCCCCCTTAATACCCATCACCTGGCTACCCCATCCCTCCCACACCCCTCCCCTCTGAAACCCTCAGTTTGTTTCCGGGAGTCCATAGTCTCTCATGGTTTGTCCTCCTCTCCGATTTCTCCCTCTTCAGTTTTCCCTCCTTTCCCCTATGGTCCTCTGTGCTACTTCTTATGTTCCACATATGAATGAAACCATGTGATAACTGTCTTTCTCTGTTTAACTTATTTCACTTAGCATAATCCCCTCCAGTTCCACCCATGTTGATGCAAATGGTGGGTATTCATCCTTTCTGATGGCTGAGTAATACTCGATTGTGTATATGTACCACACCTTCTTTATCCATTCATCTGTTGAAAGGCATCTCGGCTCTTTCCACAGTTTGGCTATTGTGGACATTGCTGCTAGGAACATTGGGTTGCCTGTGCCCCTTCTTTTCACTACATCTGTATCTTTGGGGTAAATATCTAGTAGTGCAATTGCTGGGTCATAGGGTAGCTCTATTTTTAACTTTCTGAGGAACCACCATACTGTTTTCTAATTTCAAATACTGACTTACCTGTAGTTTTCAAATAATCTATTAAAAATTTACTTTAAAAATACATTTTACTCTTTTAAGGTCTTTCAAAGAAAAACAGTTTAAAAATAAAGATTACTCAAAGCACTAGCTGTGCTATTTGATGTTTGTAATAAACTAGAGCAGAACACAGAACAAACCAGAACTACCTGTTAAGCAGATGAAGGCAAAGATGAGAGGAAATACCACTTGTATCTAAACCCAACAAGTACCATATACCACCACAGTGATTACAAAATCTTTAAATGACATCAGAAGACAACTCCCTGGAAATGGGGCTTAAGAACTCCTTACTTCATACAACTTTGGAATTACTTGAGCTTTTTAGATAGACCTGCGTTTGGATGCCCACAATAGCTTTGGAATAATTCAGTCTGAACTCAGCTGCAGGGCCCTTGAGATCACAGGTGTCAAACATTCTCAATTCTCTTACTCTTTGTTCTTTTCCCATTCTTTCTGTCTGCTTATACATCATATTAGAAAAGTATTGTCCTACTATGGCGGTTATGATGTAAAGAAAATAACGGAGGGCCACATTTCCCTGATTCTTAGTATCTTCCAGGGATGTGAGAAGGATGCAAACTACCAGCCCTGCCGTGAGCCTGACTGAATAATCCCAACAAACTATTCATGACAGTTTGGAATATCAAGAAAGTTGTAAAGGAGGTAACAGCCATATGAGAACCAACACCAAGGAGTTCTACACAGAGAAGACAGAATGAAGATCAAAGTCATCAGAATAGTCCAGTCAGTATGCTTTTGATTCAAGCACCTCTTTAATCAGATACACAACAATGATGACCATGGTATGCTGATAATCAATGATACAAGAAAGGTTAGGAATCAGTATGGCTTCCTCAAATTACAGGGTAGAAAGATGCAACTACCATAAGTAAAAATACCAAAGAGTTAAACAAAAGCAGGTTGGCTGGGACCAAAAAAGGTATGGATGAGTTGCCTGAGTGTGAGGAGCCACTGAAAGATCTTTTATTTCTGAAACAAGGCTGGGACGAGGGTGAAGAAACTGAGATGTGGACGCAGGGTGGACACCTGCACGACCCTGACAACAATGAGGAACTCCCTGAAATCTGCACCCAAGGCCCCTGACTTAGTTGCGCCCTAATTCTGACCCTGCTAGAATAGAAACAACAGTGAATCAGAAAAAGGACACAATATGAACTTTGAAAATGAACATCATTCTTTCAAGACTCAAAAAGGTTCGGCACTCGGGCACCTGGGTGGCTCAGCTGGTTAAGCAACTGCCTTCAGCTCAGGTCATGATCCCGGAGTCCCAGGATCGAGTCCCGCATCGGGCTCCCAGCTCCACGGGGAGTCTGCTTCTCCCTCTGACCTTCTCCCCTCTCATGCTCTCTCTCACTGTCTCTCAAATAAATAAATAATCTTTTAAAAAAAAAAAAGGTTCGGCACTATAGAAGCTAAGCTAGTTAACAGTAAAAGTAGTGACCAAAATTCTCATAACTGCACTAAAATGGTGAGATTTCTCTAGCCTGCTGTAGTTACAACACCAAATGAATGTTGTCTAGATTTTTTTTTTTTTCGTTAAGGGAAGGAAGGGTCCCAAAACAACTCTCTACTACCATCAATCTTTATGAAGCTGAACACACTGACTGCTTTACCAGCTCCACACTGTGGCCCTCTAGCACAGATCATCACCTCCCACCCTCATTATACATGTTTTCTGTTCTTTCCTCTCCCAGATTCCACTCACTCCTCTCCTTTCCTTTCCTACCTCTAATCATTCTATTATCTTTCACCAAGTCCATCTTCTCCCCACTGAGCTTTAATTCCATCAAGCAAGAAGAGTAGGACACTCAATCATGTATTTATGTATATGAACACATGTATTGTGTATATATATTTATCCGGTACTTCAGAGAGAATATTCATTTAGATTATTCTTTTTAAATTTTAATGTCAATACTATTACTGTATTAAAATGGAGGCAGTCATATCTTCAAGTGTGAACAACACCACTATAATACTTTAATTATCATTTAAAAAATTTATTTTAAGTAATCTCTACACCCAACGCTGGGCTTGAACTCATGACCCTGAGATTAAGGGTCGCATGCTCTACGGACTGAGCCAGCCGGTGCCCTAATAATCATTATTTTTTACAGGGAAATTTCCTCCAACTTACTCGGTTTTGCTTTGACTATGCTTCTAGGAACAATATAGAGTATTACTAAGGAACAAGAATATGCATGAAAGTGCTCTACAGCATACTATACAAGCAGCGATTATCTTACACAGGAGTTAGGTTTTATAGTCAGCCCATAAAGCAAAAAATCAAGTGCAGTCAAAACTATCCTTAAAACCTTAAAATGCCATAGTTCTCTATAAACTAACTCAATACAGCACTATATTATACAGTAGAGATGTATAAATATACACTACATTCAATAGCACGTAATATGTAGTAAAGGGCCAAGCTCTACAAAATAACATATATCTTAATGCCAGAATTACACTCGATGTGCCTACAGAACAAGAGACAAATGGAGGACAGGACAGCTGAGTATCATATCTCCCACCTCTTGGTCATTCTAGGGCATATACCTACTAAGTGGAATGGAGGAAGAATGGTCCTGACAATTTAAACTGGTTTTTCTTTTTATTTTTGCTTTGAATGTATAAGAGCTGAAGCTGAGTAAGAAAAAAAAAAAAAAAAAAAGGTATTGTTATTAACTGCTCTTAAACTGTATGAGGAAAACCTTCTCTGCGTTCTTACCAAATTGAAAATTTTTTAAAGTTTATTATATTTTAGAGCAATGAAAGTATTATCATGATGAAAATAATTATACATTTGTTCAAACCCATAGAATGAAGAAAACAAAGACTGAACCCTAAAGGTAAATTATGGATTTAAGGTGATTAAGATGTCTCAATGCATGTTTATTCTTACTAACAAACATACTATTCCAGTGAACGATGTTGATATAATGGGTGGAGGGGTGGCGGCTCTCCATGCGTTGGGGCAGAGAACATATAACAAATCTCTGGGGGCGCCTGGGTGGCTCAGTTGGTTAAGCATCTGCCTTCAGCTCAGGTTAAGACTCCAGGGTAGGATCGGGCTCCATATCAGGCTCTGTGCTCAGCGGGGAGCCTGCTTCTCCCTCTGCCCTCTGCCACTTCCCCTGCTTGTGCTCTCTTGCTCTCTCTCAAATGAATAAATAAAACTTAAAAAAAAAAAATCTCTGTATCTTCCTCTCAAATTTGTTGTAACCTAAAAGTGCTCTAAAAAAAATTAAGTCTTAAAAAAAAGTGTACTATAAAACACTTAAAAACAACTCTGAAATAAAGGCTTTTACCTTAAGGCAAACACTAAGATTTCTTATCAAGAAATCTTACCTTAAGGCAAACACTAAGATTTCTTATCAAGAAATCATATAAAGGTAGTTTCCTATTCAGTGAAAGAAACTGCCCAGTAGGCTCATGTTTTGCCCATAGATGACACAGTGGAAGCTGGTATCTTAAGTCACAATACCTGTATGCGAGTCCCCCATATACGCATAACCAAACCACCTTTCAAAAAAGGTAAATGATGATCAAGACAAGAAAACATCAAATAAGAACAAATAGTTTACTGGTAGTCACATACCTGCTTCTACTTTTGTCCACGGGAAAGATACGAATAGATTTATCAAAACTAGCAGACACAAACTCTTTCCCAGTGGGAGAATAATCCACATCAAGCACCGCGGATACATGATCCATATGTACCATTACAGGAGTGTCCAGTGCACGCATATCAAATGTATACAAGCTGTAAAAGAATGTTGATTATTCCATACAAATTTCTATAAAGAAACAATATAGTACTAAGAGACACTAGGGAAATTAAAACCATTAGCTAAATAATGCACACCTAAATATATAGCTTTTTTACACAGCAGCTAAGGGATAGGGAAAAATACTGCCAGTTTTTATTATTCCTAAAGATTACATTTACACACTTTCATCCTCATAAACATAAATCTCATTGTAGAAAATGTGAAATTTTCAAAAAAGTACAGAGTACAAAACTTACCTTTAATTCCACCACCCAGAGGAACAACAGTTAGTGCAGTATAATCACTTCTAATCTTTTCACTACACTAATATTTAAATATATACTTTTAACAAAATTGGTAATACTGTATAAAGTTCTGTATTCTGATATTTTATGTAGCATATTATAAACATTTATGGTTGCATATTTAAATGAGTTAAAATAACTTATAATTACTTAAAAATTTTAATATTTTATTTATAATTTAATACAAATTTTCCAACTTTCAATTTTAAGTAATTATTGAATTAAATTCCAGCATTTGAATTTTTGAAATTCAATCTATAACTGAATGGGACAGATTCAATTAAATCTGGACAAATTCCTACAAGTAAATTACTAAGTCCGAAAGCATGAGAATTTTTAAGGTTTCTGAGTTGACAAGTCATTTCCAACAAAGTTCCACTCCTGCAGGTGATATATAAAAGTGACTATGGCTTTTCAAACGGTGTACTAAAATTAGAAAGCTATACTTTGTGCACAGCTGGTAAAATAAAATGAGTTCACGATTTTCAAGATTTAAAAATTCTTAATCAACAGCTAAAAGAATAATGTTTCAAATGAACCAATGTGCACAAAGGACAACAGTAACACAGCATTACTGTAATCACGTTCCTAACATTAAAACACTTCAAAATGCTAAGATTACTGAGCAACAGTTTGAGAAGAAACGGGATCTACATAATTTCAAAGTATCTCTCCAAAGATTAGTGTTAATTACAAAAGGAAAAAAAAAAATTTTATAGTGCAGAAACTTGGCAGATACCACCTTAACTTAAATGATCGAGATTAATACCACCAGTAATAAGACAAAGTGACATCATGTACCCCTGAAGTGATGAATCAAGAAGGGCACATCGATCTTGTGGTATTCTTGCAAAAATTGCATGATCTCAATCTAATAATGAGAAAACATCAGGTTAACCCAAATTAAGGGCACTCTACAAGATAAACTAACAAGTAAATCCTTTCCAAAAGGACTAAGGTCATCAAAGACAAAGGAAGATTGAGGAACAGTTACACACTGAGCAGACTAAGGAGACACGACAATTAAATGCAATGTAGAATCCTGCGTTAGATTCTAGAACAAAGAACATTAGTGAAAATACTGGTGATGGAATAAAGTCTGTAGTTTAGTTAACCAATGTCAAATGTATTGTACTCATGTTAATCTCTTGTTTTTGCTAATTGAACTATGGTTACATAAGATGTCAATCTTAGGGGAAGCCGGCTGACAGATATTTTTGCATCTTTTCAATGAGCCTAAAAAAATGTTTAAAACATTGACCTAACACTTAAAAAAGAATACTTCTTAACAGCATTACTATGAAAAAAATCACTCATGGTATTGGTAAAATATCCCAAATAACACAAAACTTTCAAGAAACGAGTCACTGTTTTTGTTTTTGTTTTTTTTATTTCCCAACATACCACAGGATGGTCAGCCAATGTCATACTGATCTTTGAGGTTAAATTTCTGAATTGACAACTGCTTTATATTCATTGTCTAGAGCAGTGGTCCTCAACCAGGTTTGCTTTGTTCTGATTTTTTAGTAAATTCTGTTAATCTCTACACAGGAAAAAGGTTAAGAACTTTTTCAAAATCTAAACAAATCAACTCATTTGAATAGAAAATGTTTTAAATAAAGTTTCGAGTTATAGGAGTCTTTAGGGATCATCTATTTCAAGCCTATTATCTTACGGATGATGAAACTATGGCACAGAGTTAGTTCACATGACTAAGTCCAAATTTCTACAGCGGTTACTGGCTGGGTTTTAAATTCAGAATGATTAGATTATTTGGTGGGCAATAAAAGAAAGAAAATGTAAAAAAATATAGAATACCAAGGCAAGATCACTTTCAAGTAAGAGCAGTTACGGTAGTCTAACAGTCACTTCTTACAAGGGATGTGCTCTTTGTTTCAGTGCCACATGAAATTCTTCCCAAGGCAAGAACTGAGAAATTCTAGAGATATTCTGTAAAAAGGTATCTTGCCAAAATAGCTAATTAGAACAAACTTCAGAAATCTTAATAAGGTTGGTCAGCAAAACATTTATTTTATTTCCTTTAACTGGAATAAGGCCATTTAATTTCTAAACATTGATAAAGACTTAAAGGCCTTCAATTAATTTGGTTTGAAATTACCACCTAATGAGAATCCAACTGAGCATAAGTACAGAAAGTCATAATAGATGTTTTTAGTTGGTACCACTAAAACATCATGTAATAAGTTCTATTTTTGAGCTAATTTATGTTTTCATAAATAATAATAGTGGAAAGAACAAAGAACTTAAATATAGAGGGAGGATCTAAAGTTCAATCCAATGACAAACTTCCACATTCTCAAAAAACTATGTATTAAGAGGGGCGCCTGGGTGGCTCAGTGGGTTAAGCCTCTGCCTTCGGCTCAGCTCATGATCTCAGGGTCCTGCGATGGAGCCCCACATTGGGCTCTCTGCTCAGCGAGGAGCCTGCTTCCCGCTTTCCCTCTGCCTGCCTCTCTGCCTACTTGTGATCTCTTTCTGTCAAATAAATAAATAAATAATCTTAAAAAAATATGTATTAAGAATCTACCATATGCATTGTACTACAATAAATGCTTTGGATTTAAAAAAGGTAAGGCAGTGTTTCCTCCCTAGGGCATTAAACTCCCAGCTTTAACACCCTCACCTCTAAAAAGTAGATAACATACGCGTCCTATCTACCTTACAGGGATACTAAGAAGATAAAATAAGACAGCCAACGTGAAATGCCTCAACAAGTTTTAAGTCAATATATAAGGGATCATAAAATATCATCTAGGTCAAAAATGTAAGGCTGCTAAGTCACCTTTACATGGAATCTATAAACGTTAAGGTAAAAATTGAAACTTTATTTTTCCTTTTGTCTTACCGAAGTTAATAGTGATGCTAACAACATGACTATAAGCTAGGTGAAGAACTACACATTTTGTAGGCAAATATTTTTAGTTTCTATTGAAACATGTACAGTTCAGTCATTATTTATATGGCATAGAGATCAGACAACTTTTTCGTGAAGGGCCACATAATAAATAGTTTTAGCTTTGTGGGCCACGTGGTCTCTGTTGCAACCACTCAACTCAGGCATGATTGCACAAAAGCAGCCATATTCAATATATAAATGAGTATCATTAAATTCCAATAAATATTTACAAAAACAGGCAGCAGACAGGATTTGATCAATGGGTCATAGTTCACTCTCTCTGGTCTATATCACTTTGAAAACTGAGAATACTTTTCTAAGACACTCGTCTCCAATTTGGGAAATACATTTATTTTAGGAAAACAAGTGACAATATTCTATCTTATATTTGAAGGAGTACTATCTAGGAAAACATATTTCATTTCTAAAATTTATATAGTTGAGCCACTGCACATAGAAACAAGTAAGTTTTAAAAAGAAGAAAACTTACTTGTAATCTTCATTTGCTGCAGTAAATACGAAAGCTTCCATAGGGTTCCAACAAATTGTATTTGTTCTCATATCTAAGATGACCTGAGAAAAGAAGAATACACTAACTCATCACCATGAAATCAATTCCCTCTCAAATGGGTAAGTCTCCCATTTCATTTCCTTTTTTTTTTTAATTGACTTAAGCAAATATTTAGTAAATACCTATTATGTGCACAGTACTCAGCTCAGTGCAGTAGGAAAAGAAATCAACTGTTTCCAGAGGACACAGACTAACTAGTAAATACTGAAAAATACAAAAATGCTTAATAAATGATCCCTCAACCTCAAATAACATATAGTTTAGTCAGAAAAATGAGATACATGTAAGAAAAGTTAAAATACAATAAAACAGTAAATGATTAAGTATCAAATTGGGGGCAAAATTAACAGTGATTTAGGGTTAAAGAAGAGAAGAAAGGTTTCAAAAAGACAAGCATGATTTGAGCTGACCTGGGAAGGACCAGCATATTAGTGTTTCTCAGCAAGAACACTACTGGCATTTCGAGTAGGATAATCTTTTGGTATATAAATGTCCACTGCAAATGTTTGGCCTCTCAGGCACATGTCCACTAAAGGCCAGTCTCTAAAATGCCTCTCTCACATTTCTAAAAATATACCCCTGGTTGAGAGTAAGTGTAGGAGAGAAAAGATAGAAGAAACAATGATAGCCTACTATATAGAATAAGGAAATGAAAGAAAACAGCATCTCTGTCTCCATCAAGGTGACCTACATGTGACAAACCCTATTTAAATGTTGTCTTACTGACTGAAACAAATATATCAATGGAATGCAAACTGGGACCAGATTTGGAGGGCCTTGAAAGCCAGGCTACAGTTCTTTTCTTCAACCAAAAGTAATGGAGCACCATTAAAAACAGAAAATATAAGGGGAGACGGGGCAGAAACTACTATTACATTTCATCTTAGCATTCTGCTAAATGGTTAAAATATCGTGTTTTATTCTCACCAGTGTGCTGGAAAGTAATTATTAATATCATTGTTTTATAGGAGAAACACAGATCAAGTTACCTGCTTAAGGTCTAACACGAAAGTTCATGCAAAATCTGCCCACTAAACCACGTGAATGAGTGAAATGATTAAAGTGGTACTTTGGAAAGATCATCATTTTTATGTAGTTCAAAATTCAATGAATATACTCTATTTCTAATATTTCTGAATTTATTATATGTAGGAAAAATAGTTTAGGAACAACAAAATTATTAAAAGCATTTCTTTCACATGTGGACTATCACAACGGGCCCACGGCACATGAATGGTGTCTAGATCCTTCTGCACTCTGAGTTCGAGCACTTGAAATCAGCTTTACACCCTTTTACTTATAATGGCACTCCTCTCTTTACTGACAATATATCTGTCCCTCTTGAGAGTCAGCTTAAGGTTGTTCAGCTTTGGTATTTAAGTCCTGGAATGACTGCCTTAAAACTGCTGGGAAACGTGTCACCTTGAACAAGATAGTGCTTATCTAAACAAAACGTCAACTAGTATCCATCAGCATGTAATTAAACAAATAAAGCTGGTTATGTGAATCGATTACAAAACATTCTGGAACAGAATCCTGTATGTGTCATATGAAAACCATGGGGTGTGAAGTAATGGGATGCAATACTTAGGAACTTTGAGCTCAATATAAGTACCAATTTCGGTGCCTAAAATTTACCGGCATTATGGAAGACACAGTTGACTAGGATACAGAACTCAGTGGAAATTTAAGGGTCCCTAAAAAGCAACAAGGAGATGAGAGAATGCCATTATAATCACTTTGGCTTCTAAGAACAAGCCTATGAAAAAATTTAATTCTGAAAAAAAACATTTGCTCCATATTTTTTTGTCACTCATCTCAAGGAGGAATGCATTAACAATTGTACAAAGCAGAAAACAGACTGAAACTCACCTTTTTCAGGGGAGTAGCTTGCCTCATATCATATAGTACTATATTCCTGTCAGAAGCACAACTTCCCAAGAGAAATGTCTAAAAATAACAATCACCAGTTAAAAGCCAGGCTTGGCAGCAAACCCTATCCATTCAATGAACAAATAATTCAATTACCCTTAATGTTTAAGGTACAAAGTTATAATATCAAAGCCCATTTTTAAGATAGAACAATGAATCACTCATAACCTCAGCAACCTAAATCTAGTATTTTCATTGATAAATGCCCATGAGTGTATTCTACATGCCAGTGATGGGAGTGTTCAGATAATTCGCTGTTCTTTTTATAATAGAACATATTTTATTTATCCATTCTTTTTTTTTTTTTTTAACATTTTATTTATTTATTTGAGAGAGAGAGAGCACAAGCAGGGCCATGGGCAAAGGGAGAAGCAGACTCCTCAGTGAACAGGGAGCCAGACATGGGTCTCAGTCCCAGGACACCGGCATCACGACCTGAGCTGAAGGTAGACACTCAACTGCTGAGCCACCCAGATGCCCCTATTTATCCATTCTTCGATTTAAACCTATTTCCTAGTTTTCTGTAGCATCACTAACACTTCAACAAACATTTTCATAAACTCAACTCTTCTTTCTCTAAGGATAAAATTTCAGTAGTGGATTACTAAGTCAAAAGTATGAACAATTTTATGGCTTTTGATACTTAGGACTAATTGTTTTCCAAGGAGCTATATCAATATACACTGCAGTGTGGAAATACATCAATTTTACTGCAACCGGGAAGCATTAAGTAGTGGCATTTAAAAGTTCACATCTGTACAGAAATATTTCCTAATCATATAAATTTTTTAATAGTTAAAGATTTCCTCATGTTCACTAACTCTGTATAAACTAAGCCTTTCTTTGTCCAACTGTTTAATTGCTGCATGTATAAACTAATCTTCAAAGTTATCAAGAGATTATCATGTTAGATGGTATAAGAGAATATCCCGATAGGTAAGTTTTACACTCTCAGAGACCCAAAGCTGGTAAAAGGGAAAAAAGCTTAAGTCAAAGTAGCAGGGTATAAAAATGTTCGTATAAAGTATTGGAACATGAGGTGCTGTAGTTCGACATGAGTTTGACCTTGTGGTGCTGCTGAGAGGTCAGACGGTCAGAGGACACCCTTCCTGCCCCTAGCACATACCTACCTGCAAGTATTTTGTTTACTTACAACCCAGTTATAGTGTCCAAGAGGCTGATATAACTAACCCTTGGCTTTGTGTGAGAACAAGCGCTCTACCTACCAGCAGGGCCTGAGTCCCACTGGGCCTCCTCACTCACGGTTCCTGACACTCATAACTCCTGGCTTCTGCCTATCACTACCTACTGTGAGTGTAGGAAGAAGAGTTATCTACTATATAGCCCTGTGGCCAGCTAACCCCTACTGTCTGTACGTACACAGTTCAAATAAAACATCATAAAGCTAATGCTACAATCATGATCTCCTCTCTAGTCCTTTGAAAAACCTTCCTTTTTGGGGCACCTGGGTGGTTCAGTCAGTTAAGTGTCGCCTTCGACTCAGGTCATGATCCCAGGTTCTGGAGATTGAGCCCCACATTAGGCTCCCTGCTCAGTGGGAAATCTGCTTCTCCCTCTCTCTTCCTCTACCCCTACCCCCCACTGTTCCTTCTCTCTCTGCCAAATAATAAATAAAATCTTTAGAAAAACAAGAACAAAAAACCCCAAAACCTTCCTTTTTAAATCACTTCCTCTGAGACTTTCCCCTAGTTAGTGACTCCTCTAAATCTTTCTAGGTTCCTCATTATGCCACCTCAAAGTCTGACTAGGTTCCATTTCTAAAAATAAAGATTTTAATCTGAGCAAAGCAAAAAATTCTACCTAGACTGAAAGCTGACTTTTACACTCTAAAATGTGGCAATGCTCAGCATAAAACTTCTGGCTTTAGCAAAATTGTAGGCTTCAATATTTTAACAGAAAATTAAGTATTAATGATTAGAGGAAACAAATAAATACACTCCATTTGTTCACAGCAACATGCCCTTCCCATTAACTTTAATATAGGATAAGAGACATATACACCATTTGCTTTTACCACTCAAGTTCATAAGGGTAATAAAAAAGAAAAAAAAAAAACCCACACAGTTGAACAAATACAGTTCTTATACAGGCAAGTTTGAAAAACATGGTCACTAGGTCATCACTAATAACTAATTATGATTTTTGGAATTAACTATCAGCTCTTCTGACACAGGTGTTCACCAAAATAGAGAAGCAAAATACTGTTTACCCCTCAGAGAAGAAGGAATCAATATCTCTCTGCTCTGTTTATTTTTTTAATAGTGATAATATCATCCTAAATTTGGGTAGCATCTTAAAAAAATATTCACATAAAATTTATGTTTTACCCTCATGACAAATGTTTAAGTAGACTGGAAGATATATTTAATCTCATTTTAAAAATAAAGAAGCAAATATAGAGAAGTGTGACTTGTATAAGGTCACTGCCAAGGTACCCTGGCAGAAAATACAGTTTTAGTTTACTCCACACCAAGTAGGACACAAAATGTTCCTACAAATTGCTTGTGTTTGTAGCTGCTTCTGCCAAGGGTCACCTTGGCCTGGCTCTGCAAAGTTGGCTTGCCACCCCCATGCCATATCTCACTTCTACAACAAAAAGGTGATGAAGGATGGAGTGAGGAAGATACAGTACAGATAGAAACTCTAGACCAAGGTCAGCGAACTTTTTCTGTAAAGGACCAAAGAGTAAATATTTTAGACTTTGTGGGCCATTCTGCTCTCAAAGTACAATATATAAATAACAGGGCATGGCTATGTTCTAATAAAAATGTGATTTATAAAAACAGGCAGTGGGCTCACGAACCAGTTTGGCAAACCCTGCTCTTGACCTGTAGCCCCTCCCAGAAGTGTGCAGGTAAGTAAGTATGTGCTGGGGGCAGGAAGGGTGCCCTCTGACCGTCTGATCTCTCAGCAGCACCACAAGGCCAAACTCACATCAAACTGCATTTCACGTTCCAATACTTCATATAAACAATTTTATATCCTGCTACTTTGACTTAACGTTTTCCCCTTTTATCAGCTTGGGTCTCTGAGACTGCAAAATTTACAGATCAGGATAATCTCTTATACCATCTAACATGATAATCTCTTGATAACTTTGAAGATTAGTTTATACATGCAGCAATTTCTTTTTCTTTCTGCAGGAAAAGGCATCTGTATAGAGTCTTTTGGATAATGAGTTCACCTATTGTTATGTATTCAGAAATAGCTCAGGGAAAGGTCTTAAGTCCAAGGGCTAGTTTAGCCTTTAGGGCAGCCTCCTTTCCTAAATTCAGACCTCAATAAACAAGAGTTTAATCTCCAACTCTTCCCTCAGACCTCAAAGGACGTAGGAATCACCATATCAGACGTCTGGGCAAAGAAAAATATAACTATCATCATGCAATTTAGTACTAATTGTGCATATTATTATAAATCATTAGTGCCCTTGTCACTTACAAATAATTAAAGAAAACAATGCTCAAGGCCTCTTCTGACCTCAAAGAGAATGAAGAAAATAACATTTTCCCTAATATACAATGATGTAATTTGTGGAACATGAGCACTGAAGGCATGAGTAAAACTGTTCACAGTACACTATTTACTTGAATTCTACTCCAATGAGCACACGCACACACCTTCCTCTAAAGGTGCATTACACTGATATATGGGACTAAACTGTGGGCAAACACGTGGAGATCTGACCAAAGATATCAGAACTCAGATATAATCTGAAAAACTAACCAGATGCCACAAGCCCATTAAAATTTAAACAAAATTCTTATATCATACACTCAAAAGTTTCCTAAACAGAGCTGAAATTATTAAGTAAAGAAACAGCAAGCGGAAGTATTCAAAAAGCAGCATTACCTCAATCGGGTTAAATTTAACACTACTTATACTGTCGAATCCCCAGGTCATGGAACATATAGGGCTTGTTCTTTGTTCATCCCAAACGTCTACTTGCTGTCCACATGTGGCAAAAACAGCTTCTTTCCAGTGATGATCAATTCCCGTATACACTGTCTTTAAGAGCAAAGATGTTATAGATGGGTCTATCATTAATATTTCAAATCTACATATTTTAAATATATTTACCCATACTTTCATTTTTTTTTAAGAAAATTCCTGTTTAGAAAGAAACTCCTTTGAAGTCTTTACTTAAAGACTCCATCAGTAGAGCATATGACTCTTGATCTTAGGGTTGTGAGTTCAAGCCCCACATTGGGCATGGAACCTACGTAAAATAAAAATTGGAAAAAAAATAATAAAGGAGAAAACAGTACCATAAAAAGTAATGATTCCTATCACACATTCTAGAAATAAAGAAAACTATTAACATTGGATGTATTTTATTAAGTTTGAATGCTTATCACTGAAGTAATCCCTAAATCATCACTGGGTATTCAAGAATCTTGCAAACAATGAAATGCAAAAGTAAGGTCTAAAACACTCAGTGCCACATTTAACACATGAAGTACTGATTTGATTCTCAGGACAAAAACATTGAAACCGACAATTGGATTAAAATTTAGGGGGAGAAATAAACCTGGCAAGGGTGGATGCTAATATTGTTAAAATCAATAAAATCTCATAAATTTCGTATTATCCACTTAAAAGATGAGATTGATCTATTCAGGGCCAGATTAAAATCTGTCTTTATACTATGTGGTAAATAATGTTTGCAAAGCAAACTAAAGGGAAATATTTAGCCAACACTTTAGGCTTTTAAGAACTCTTAGCAGCATCCCCAGGCTTCCAATTATTTCCTATTCACGAAGGCAAGTCTGACAAACTTCCACAGTAAGAATTAATCCCCATTACCACAGATACAGAGGTAAGATGAAATATTTCAAAAATATTTGGAGCTTCTAGAGAGAAGACATTTTCAAGAATGAAACCAATTTTGTTTTAGAATTATTGACTAATTTTTTTACCACTTGCATTAAATTATTTCCATCTAATACTCACGTCTCACCTCAATGTGCCTTTAAAAACATTTACAATTTCTTGAAATCTGAAAAGTAGAACTTAAATGTATACCAACATAATACTAAAATGACAAATCGATTTTAAAAATGCATATATTTAAAGATTAAATCTAACTTTAGAAGTTCGCTTAATATCAAAATGAAAGCATTATGAAACATGAGTAGGCCATATGATCTGAATTATACTTAAGCTATAACTAAACCATATCATCTGATTTGCAGAATAATGTTCTAAGAAATGTAAATGAGATTTATACAAAAAGCATCTATTATAATTATAATACCTCTTCACTGCCTAAGAGGTTCTTTCAAGTAAGAAATTCCGAGCTTTGTGTAAGATCTATGATAATATAGAGAGAAGCCAAAGCATTTTCATATAGATTTCCTCCTATGGACTTGCCATAGGAAATGCTTCATTGCATCCTCCAGCTAAACACAGAAACTGAACCCAATACAATGAACACCAAAGACCCATTCAAATTCTTTAGCTGCAAAGGACCTTAACTGCATTAAATATTGCTTAAAATACGTCAATTATTGTGGCTTAAAGTCTCATTTACATCTTTTATTTTTTAGTTAAATTCTGAAATAATTTTAAGAGAAGAATTTTAATAGACAAAGTATAGGTCAATTTATTTCTGTACCTTTCCTAGTATTGTATGCAATGGTTCCTCCTCTTCTCCATAGCCTGGTCCATCCATTTTCCACTGCTTCACAGTTTTGTCATCACCAACCTTGAAACATTAATGATTCAGGTGATAATGAACTACTCTTTTTAACTCTAAACTTGGTAACATATACATCAAATTATAAACATCTCTAGTTTAAAAAATACATGTCCATATCCTTCTAGCACTGTATTTGTTGATGCATTTTATGTCCCACCATTTTATAGTAAAGATTTGTGACAAATACAGAGTAGATAAAATTAAAAATAAGATAGTGTAAGTAGAGCAAAAGGAGAGTAGAAACAAAGTTAGGTCATAAATATGCCAAAAAATTGCATACTGTGATAAGGATGGCATTTCAAATTAGGAAGAAAAGTGCATTATAATAAAATGGTATTACGATATCAGGTTAGTCATTTAAAGAGTTTGAAGCAATCTGATACCTGACATAAATATAAAATTCCACATAATTTTAAATGTAAAAAATTAAATACAAAATATAAAAATAGTAGACAGAAGTCGTTTTTATAATCTTGCCATGGGTAAAGCCCGTCTTTGCATGACCTAAGACTCCAAAACTATTGTCAGTGGTTTTCAAACTGTGAAATGCAGACCTCTGAAGGATCCTGAGAATTTTTCAGGGGCCCATGAGGTCAAAACTGTTTTCATAATGTTGTAAAGACATCATCTGCCTTTACACTGAACTAACAGTTGCGCAGATGGTGAAAAAGCCATGGTGGATAGGACTGTTGGCACCTGAGCCCAAAGCAAGGCAAGGTCACAAACAACAGTAATTTAGACTTGGGCATGTGGCAGATACATTCACGATATTGGGTGAAATAAGCTACAAAAGAGAATGCACAATACAACTTAGTTTAGGGTTCAAAACATAAAATAATCATACACAGGATATGAACAATTGTAGATATACACCAAACCACTAGTTTTCACTGAAAGCAGAAATACAGAGTATGTTAACTTTCTAGTTTTTTACATTTATATTATATATTATATAATCTACATCCACTTTCTAAATAAAAATACTAATAAAGATACATATTTATCTGGGAGAGGAATGTAAATTTAGTTCTTTCCTTACAGCAAATTCAAAAAGGCAAACCCTTCTTGCAAAACAATCCATAGTGCCCATGATATGAGAACAGGTAAGTGATTAGGACAGAAGTCTTGGTACTAAGGTCAGACAGGAATTTCTATTGTTGAGGATGCTAACAGAATCCTTAACAACATCCTTATAATAGACGAAAAGTATTTAACAGGGCTATATCTTAATAACAACCTGAATCTGAACTATTGGCATCATACCAAAAACTCAGTTTTGGAAAGCCATTACTGGGAGCTAGTAAGAGGTAATTTACGTACTGAGATCTTTGCTAATCTGGCTTGACCCACTGGAATTTTAGCATTTATGGAAGACAGGATAAACTGTCACTGAGAACATCTACCCTAAAGACTGCTGCTCTCAATCAAGCTTCTTATAGTATCTGCAAGCTCAAGACTGAATTCCCTTGTAATTGACTAAGCTACTCTATACAGTCTGTTGAGTATAAACCTTAGCAGATCATCAATCCTGAGAAAGGTTTTACATTTTGTAGAAATGAGGAGCCAAGCAATAAATGCTTGTCCAGAATATCTTATCTCAAGGCTGAGTAAGCTGAAGAAAAACCCATTGGTGCCACAAATTGAGATACATTAGATATTATGAAATTTAGGTAATAAAGATTTATCTTTCACAACACTGTGCATTGAACATTTTTTGAAACATTAAGTGATAAAATTTGGCCAACAAGTAGTTTTCACATGTCTTATCTGAAGAAAGGAAGTGAATAGTGAACATGAAATATTTTTCTGCCTTTTTTCATTTTAAGCATTAAGAAAAAAAACCAAACCCAGCCAGTATATCTTCTACCTGGGATATTAAACTAATCAATATATCTAAAAGAATAACCAACTGGAAGTACAGTTACAGTCTGTTTGCTCCAACTTCCCACCCAATTCCTTCTACAACATACTGTATACAGGGTGATGAAGCTTGTTTAAACTCCCCTTTACTGAAAAATACCTGAATTCTCTGCCAAGTAGCCTATTTTGGTTTTCGACAGCGAGTAAGTTTGTCCCTACACCGAAACAAAATCTTTTAACATTATTAACTATTCCTAATGCTGCTATACAGAAGAGTCCATTTCTTCTTTCACACGACAATCTGTCAAATATTTAAAGCTTTCTCAGAAGTCATCTCCTCCCTTTGCTATTCCTTTTCAATCTACCTTGGCACCCAGCATGCTACTCAAGATTCACACGGTTGATTAGTGTGTCTGTATACACAAACTGCTATATATATATATAGGTCAAAACATATGAAAGGATAGATACCAAACTGCCAACAGTGGTAAAACTGAAAGATTAGAATCACAGGACCTTTAACTTTCTCTTTTTTACAGGTCTATATTCCTAAAATATTTCTTTCAGTTTTCATCCTCATCTTCCTTTGTAGTCGTTCACACAAACAATGATCCTTTCCTCCTGGGACATTAAGCTCGTTTACAGGGTCTTCTAGCTCTCTGGCTACTCCCAGAGTTTTCCTACCTCCTAGGAGCAGGCATTATCCAAGGCTATTTCCCTGACATTTCTGTATTTCTACATTTTCCCGGTCACTTTCCCCCAGTGATGCCATACCATAGCTTTAATCATTATTCCTGTACTGATGATACTCAGTTTAGTTCTAACTTCCTTCCTCAATTCCAGAACCTACATCTGTAAGGGTCTGACAGACCACTTCACTCACATAGCCCACTGCAGTCCAATTCATCATACCATATCCTTCCCATTCCCTCTCTCCTCTAAAGCTTCTGACACTCTTGACTTACCCATTCCTGGAAGGAAAAGGAATCTTCCTAAACATCCCTCAGTTGCCAAGCCTGTCACACCTCGAAAATGTTTCTAAACCTAACAACTACTTTCCACGATTTTCCCTTCCTAGCACAGATTCATTATTGCTTACCCAGATTATTAAAACAGCCTCCAAACTGATCATTTACTGCTGTCAAATTAATTACCTCAAAGCACAGCTTAGATTCTTTCATTCCTGTTACTAAACTTTCAACGAACTTGAGCACATAACAGCATTATTCATAAAAGCAGAAAGGTGGAGACAATCCAAATGTCCACTGATCGATGAACAGATAAACAAAATCTATGTACATACAATAGGGTATGATTCAACCATAAAAAGGAAAGAAATTCTGACACCTGCCACAACACGGATGAACCCTGAAGACATTATGCTAAATGAAATAAGGCAGACACAAAAGGGCAAATATTATATAATTCCACTTATGTGGAATGACTAGAATAGTCGACTGCATAGAAAAAGAAAGTGGAACAGTGGTTATGAAGGGCTGGGGGCAGGGGGAATAGGAGTTATTGTTTAAGGGACATGAGTTTCAGTTTGGGAAGATGAAAAAGTGGTGACGGTTGCACAATAATGTGAATGTATTTAATGCCACTGAAATGTACACTTAAAAATTATTAGAACTGTAAATTGTACATTCTGTATACCTTACAACACACACAAATACTTCGAAAATTTACTACCATCTGACAAGGTACAAATTACTCATCTCCAACACTGAAAATCTTCCAGAGTAAACAACCTTTCCAGCCTTGCCTTGCATTAATCCCACTTCTCAGTGTTCTACGGAGTATTAATTCAAACACATGTTAAGTAATTACTTAAAAAAAAACCAAGAAGTATGAAGAAGGCTGAAGTATATAAAGAAAACTAGGACTCTTCAAGGCTTTAAGAAGTTATTTTGGGGGGCGCCTGGGTGGCTCAGTGGGTTAAAGCCTCTGCCTTCAGCTCAGGTCATGATCTCAGGGTCCTGGGATGGAGCCCCGCATCGGGCTCTCTGCTCAGCAGGGAACCTGCTTCCCCCTCTCTCTCTGCCTGCCTCTCTGCCTACTTGGGATCTCTCTCTCTCTGTCTATCAAATAAATAAATAAAATCTTTAAAAAAAAAAAGAATTAAAAAAAAAAGAAGTTATTTTGGGTTGTGAAACTCCAAAAGACTCTTGGAACAAATAAATGAATTCAGAACATTAGCTCAGTCTTACACATGTTGAAAAGAGTTAATGACTTAATTGCATTATACTTACAGTAAAAAAAGAAGTCCCACAAAAGCGAGTACATATTCCTCGTACAAAACCTTCATGTGCTTGTATTGTACGGATACATTTTCGTTTAGTTAAGTTCCAAATTCTAACCTATAATAAAGTATATCAGGAAATTTTAGTGAACTACAAACATAAAATGTTCAGGCGCAGGAGTACTACATTCCAAGAAAAAGAAATTCACACTGAAAAGGCTATGACTCACTCTACCAGATTGCTAAAAACAAAATCCTCTAATTTAAAATATTGCAGTGCATATGGATAGTATATCAACAAGCAGAAAATTCAATCTGTTAAGTACTCTGCTGATTCCAGTTTAAAGTGTTTCAAAGCTTTCTTTTCTTGCCAGAGTGGAAATAAGTGTTGAATCATTAATAACATCCTCTGTGGGGGGAAAAAAAAAACAACTCACAAATACCTTTACTACTGTAAACATGCTTGAGCGTTCAGCTCAACTGAGCCTTCAGCTGCTACATCTCTAATTTCTGAGGCCTAGATAAGAAACTACTGTAGTTCGTAACTCAAACAGAATTCATTCTTGAGTTAATAAAAAACAGGACACAGAAAAATGAAATCAAACCAATTAAAATCCACAGTAACACAAAACTAGAAAACATTTGTAACACAACTATTTTAGTTTAAAACAGCAATGTTTCAAATGACACTTGCCTCTCCATCACATGCCCCAGAAAGGACAGTAGCCAGGCTCTTTGGATTCTTTGCCAAGCAATTGACTCCATCTCGGTGACCATCCAGAGAAGCAAGGAATGGTTTTGCAAATACCCGTTCCAGTTTGGTAGCATTTAAAGCTCTTACATATTCTCGTGGGACCTCAAAAGGATGTAAGGTGGGATCATAGTTTCTTGGAACTGAAATAAAAACGACTTTTCTTAATAAAATAATTCACTTTTAATTTCCTGTGGGCTTCCTCAGCTAATTATTCAATTTGTTACTCAATAAGCCTTTGTTAGGAACACTGTTCTATGCCTAGGACTGTGAAAAATACAAAAGTAGATGCCCTTTTACTCAGAAACCTTTCCAAAGGTTTCCAAAACTACTGGAAAATCATGGAATGCATACATCTTGCAAAATAATTAGGCCCTACATATAACCTCAGCTTTTCCTTTTATATGTCCTACTACATTCTTTAACTGGGTTGTAAAGCTTTCATGGGCAAGGCTGTCACCACATTCTTCACTTTACTACTTATGCCTAGCACAGTGCCTGGTACAAAACAAATATATGACAAATGTTTACCCAACCCAACTCTAAGCTCCTTTTAAGGCAGGGAACAGTATTAATCTCCAGTGCTAGTCATTATATTGATATACACTGTTGTGATTATGATTATAGTAACTTTTTATTGAGCATTTCACACATTTGTTTACTTATTTAAAAAAGTTTACCATGTCCCAGGCACTGTTCCAAATACTGTATATTAATTCATTTAATCGCCACAGCACCCTATGGGGTAAGTTCTATTACTATTTCCCATTTTATAGCTGGGAAATTGAGGCACGGAGAAGTAACTTGCCTATGAAGTGATAAGGTCAGGATTCAAACCAAAGCAGTCTGGTTTCAGAATCCATGTTCTTAACTATTACACTATGCTGCCAAACATGTTGTCTCAGTTAACAGTTGTGCTCAGAAAATATTTCTAAGCACACACGTCTAAAAAACCCTTAATGTTTAAAACTAAATGCATCTTCTTACCCACATCTTTACCCTGCTGTCTTTTTTTTTTTCTCTAACTCCCTGTTACTGGTACTATATCCAACATTCAATCAAAATTTACAAGGAAATAACACCTAAACAAGAATGAAAGAATAAGAAAAGGTAACAAATGGGGCGCCTGGGTGGCTTTGTTGGTTAAGCAGCTGACTACTGATTTCGGCTCAGGTCACGATCTTGGGGTCCTGTGATTGAGCCCCGCGTTGGGCTCTGCGCTCACGGGGGAGTCTGCTTGAGATTCTCTCTCTCTCTCAAATAAATAAATGAATAAATCTTAAAATATATATATATATAAAATGTCTTCCTTCATTTATGTTTTACAGAGCTCTTAAACTTCTATTTTTCCGTTTTATATTAAAACTTCCATGAAGGGTGCCTGGGTGCCTCAGTCAGCTAAATGTCTGCCTTCAGCTCAGGTCGTGATCTCAGGGTCCTGGGACTGAGCCCTGGGTCTGGCTCCCTGTTCAGCTGGGAGTCTGCTTCTCCTTCTCCTTCTGCCCTTCCCCCTGCTCATGCTCCCTCACTCGCTCTTGAATAAAAAAAAAATCTTAAAAAACTTCCATCAGAACTATAAAGAAATAGGAAGATATTATAGAAAATAAGACACTCAATAACATCAGATGACTAATAACCTCCTGACATGGAGAGTCTATGACCAGCCAGTCCCTCACTCGTTCCTTCCTTCAGACATTCAGACATTTATAAAGCAACCACTATGTGCCAGGTGTTGTCTAGACACAGTGGATATAAAAACAAGTATGAGTCTTCCCTTTTATGCAAGCTCAGTCTGATGGAAAAGACTGATAACCAAAATAGTCATGAGACAATGTGATACACACTCTGATATTAGTACAAAAATGTAATCAAAGCATAGAAGGGTGCTTTAAATGGGCTGGGGGGGCAACCACAGGGAATAAGTATGGAAAGATTATCGTTCAGAGGAAGGAGCTAAATTGAGTAAGGGTGTGTGCCACAGGACTTCTGAAAGAGAAATGTCTGAAATGCACTCAGATCTCCAAGGGTAAATGTAAGCTACTTGCAAGGAAAGTAGTGACTAGTGAAACTAGAGAGGAAGATGAGACCAGAGATTCAAGGAGGAACGATGATGTCAACTCCAAATGACATAACCTAACTGGCATTATAGAAACATTATTATCTTGTTACTTAACCTGTAAACATTTTGTGAACAGAGACCACATATTTGCCTCTCAGCATTACTCATATGTATGTTGATAATCTCTACTACTCAATCAAAATACCGAAATATCATCTGAGCCTCATCTTCTATGCCTTATTCCCCTTACTCAAACTCCGAAGACACGACCCTTCTCTTATGCTTTATCTTTATTCCTACCTTAAAGCCTTTGTTATTCTCTTCAGACATGGTTAATCCCTCGTCATTTAGATATTATGATCTATAAGTGAGAAGTAGTCAGGATGCTAATGGGGGAACACACCAGTAAGTAAGACCAATAAATAAGTCTTATTAATTTCATTTTGGCCATTTCCCCATCAGGCTTCTCCACACAAGTTTAGAAAACTGATGGCTTTACGTTTCACCTTTCTCTCTTCCCACATTTAGAAGTACGTAACTTTAAGAAGCAAAATGGCCAAAAGTTAGAGAGGTTTAAAGAAGCCTATCAAATCCTTGAATTCACGAATCTGGCTTTCAAGTTCCACTTCTCTACAACTGGAATTTGAGATAAATCAGAGAGCAGCAGCTGGAAAGGGGAAGGCGGGAGCATTCCAGGTACGACCAACTTTCCCACTTAGTACTAGAAAAAGTTCTTCAAAAACGGCCTTGAAGAGAAGTTACCTGCTACCCAGTCCCGCAACGTCCTTATCGGCACAAAGTTGGCCGCGGCAAAAGGGAACAGGGAAAGAACGAGCCTGGAGCGCCAGTGTTCCCCCAGCTTTGCTCCGTGGAAGCCAAGGGCAGACTCAAGGCTGGCAGCCTCCCTAATAACTTGTCTTACCTCTTTGTAAGTCCAGCTTGGTTTCGCGGACATAGTTGTCCGGGTTCCGGCTAAGCATCTTCACCTTCATTTTGGCTGCTAGTTGTCCCCGACCCCCAAACCTTTCCTCCGAGTTCCGGTCACCACGGCCTCCTCGGGCACACGCTACTTCCGCTTCTTCAATACTACTTCCTGTCATGTGACTTGCACGGTGTGGAAGCCAGCCGCCTCAGCAGGACCCTGCGGCGCTCCGTAGTTTTGCCGACAGAGGTTGGCCCCAGGTGGTTCTTTAGTAGCGTTCCCGGTCCGCCACCCTCGGCCCGAAACGGCAACCGGTGGGGGCGGGGCGGGGCGGGGCGGGGCGGGGCCTTGACGGAGGCAGGCGCCCCGCCTCCTTCGCGCTCTCCGCAGGCGTGACGTGCCACCTTGCCCCTCTCACGTCGGCTCTGCGCTGGGGTCTCTCCGCTTAGTTACCGCGTCCTAGGGCTGGTCCCGGAAGTGGGCTGCCCCCCCACCCCGCAGTTTCTGCTCCTGGGCGGCGACGGTCGCCACGGTGGCGGCCACTGCATCTCCTACCACCTCCGCGGCCCTGGACGTGGTATCAGCGGGCCCTGGGACTATGACAGGCCAGGGCCAGTCGGCGTCCGGGTCGTCGGCGTGGAGCACGATATTCCGCCACGTCCGGTACGAGAACCTGGTGGCAGGCGTGAGCGGCGGGGTCCTGTCCAACCTCGCGCTGCACCCGCTCGACCTCGTGAAGATCCGCTTCGCTGGTAAGAGCCCGCTAGGACCCTGGGCTCCTTCTCCTTGCTGGTACCCCGAACTGGGTTTTTAAAGACTCAAAAGGAGGCCTTGCTCTCCCAGCCCCTTGCATACTCCCAGGCGCGCGTTGAAGCAAATGCTGCTTATACGGCCTCACCTGGAACTAGATTTGAGGAAGGGGAACCTGGGAAAGGGATCTAGCGGTCCTTGTCCCCGTTCCCCTAAGTCTTAAAGGATGGGCAACAGGGATAGAAAAGTCTTAGAAAAGTTCAAATTGGCGTAGGATGGGGACTCAACGCCGTATTTGTAAAGTGAGAAAGGGATTGGCACATTTTAGGGTTTAATCCTCGCGTGTGCTAATCATTCACCTTTAGAGGTACTTAGAAATCTTACGGTAGCCACGTGTTTGGCAGCGGACCTGAGGAAAAGTGCTTGGGGGTAGGGCGTAATTCTCAGCGGGTGGCTGGGAATAGGTTTAGGATAGGATTCTCTTGAAGGCATGTTTTTTGGTGTTTATAGTGTGGTACAAAGCCCTATGAAAGAATAGTTAGCTAGAATCCAAATGCTCTTTTTTAAAATTTACATTTATTAAGTGAAGTGAACTAAGTGAAATTTACAAAGTACCTTAGAAGTTAAACTCAACAGTGAATTCTGGAAAAGATAGTTTCAAAGAAGGTCTTGATAACTTGACTGGGAAACTATTTTCTGGCATTTGGTTTTCTTACTACTACAGGTTCTGCCTTGAGAATTAGATCTGCAGAAGTGGTTCATCTTCAAGAATCACATTGATTCTATCCACATAAAATATATTGTTCTCTTAATATTTGTAGACTGCTGTATAGGATACAGAGGCACCTAAACACAGTTCTCATCCTCAAGGGACTTACGGTCTAATTGTAGCCTTGAGAGTTAGTCACATAAAAGATAATTCTAAGACAACATAAAATCAAGGACAAAATCCAAATATCAAAATATGAGTAGAGACAGACTATCAGGAAAATTACAGATTGCTGATGGCCATATGTATCTGTATCTGTAAGGTTCCATTAGATCTTGAGGTTCTACACTGAAGGACTGATATTTTGACAGCTGGAAAGGAGACAAGAAGCCATTCTACGGAAGAAAATCAGTGAAAATCATGGAGTATACTCCCTAGAAGAAAACCCGGAAAGGCATATAATTTCCATGGAGTTTGTGACACATGCACAGATAAAAATTATGATGACAAATAACATTGAGCATTTCCTAAGAGCAAGGCAATGAACTAAGAGTTATACATGCATTATCTATCTCATTTACTACCCTGAACAACCCTGTGAATTTATTATCTCCACTATACAAATGAGAATAATAGAAGTTGACCAACTTCCTCAAGTCTCAAGCTTATAACGGCATAGATGTGGGATTTGAACCCAGGCAGTCTAATTCTAGAACGCTTTGACTCTTAACCACTCACCATTCTACCTCTAGGAATCCCTAGTATACAGTGACTTGAACATGAAAAGAATTTTGGATTTGGCTGCAGGTACAGGCCTGTATGACTTGGTGTCTCTGATGTTTTGTCTAGGAGAAGAGGTGACAGTTGAGATGATCGTTGAGGAATAGTGTTGGCTTGGTGAGTTTAAGACAGGGCTGTGAAGCACATCGTGCTTGAGGAAAGAAAATTCTTGGTACCAGAGAAGATGGTAATCTTGATGAAATGGGGAGAGTCTTAGGAGACCAGTGTGGCCAAGGTAATAGGTAAGATGATTGAGACTGGATGGAGGATAAAATGAAAGATCTAGGAATCAAAGCAGGACTTTGTGATGATAAAGTGTGACTGTGAAATGGTGATAGAAAAGGGAAAATTTAGGAAGATGAATAACAAATCAAAATAGTTGATTGGCCATCAGCATTAATGCTGTAGTTCTTATGCTTTCATTAAAACTCAGGCCCTTATAATTAAATTGTAATTACCTTGTGACAAGGGGTATTAGTCTTGAATGTCCCATTGAACCAAACCTGGAATATTTCAGTGAGTTCAGGTACAAACTTAAAAGAGTCCAGAGTGGTGGTAGAAAGATTAGAAATCACTTGTGAGAAATGATTGGAAGAACTAGTTTGGCTTCAGGTGGGTGGAGAGCAGGGACAGACCACTTAAGATATTTGAAGAACTTCCATGTGTGAAAGGATTTATCTTATTATGGGTTGATCTAAACACCAGGTAGAGGTTGAGTGGAAATGACACGTAAGCAGATTGTGGCCTGTCCCAAGTGGGGGTGCTCAGAAATGAAACTGGTGATATCTGGAAGTGGTTCAGGGCTGGATGACAGAAGATAGAAGATACTTCTGTGTTGAGTGGTAAGGTCGGTTGGATGAGGTGATTGTTGAGGACCCTTCTAACTTTAAGATACAATTTTAAATCACCCAAGAATGATGAGAGAGAGGGGCACCTGGCTGGCTCAGTTGGAGGAGCATGCAACTCTTGATCTTGGGGTCGTAAGTTCAAGCCCCATGTGGGGAGTAGAGATTACTTAAATAAAACTTAAAAAAAAGACTGATATGAGAGAGAGAGAGCGTACACCCCAACGAAAAATGAGGTATAACAGTAATTTTCTAAAATAACCTGAAAGCCTAATAATACACGAGTTAATCGAGGAATGAAAATGTAAAATCAAGGGTGCCTGGGTGGCTCAGTTGGGCGGCTGCCTTCGGCTCAGGTCATGATCCCAGCATCCTGGGATCGAGCCCCGCATTGGGCTCCCTCTCCCTCCCCCTGCCCCTCTGCCTACTTGTGCTCTGTCTCTATCTCTCTGTCAAATAAATAAATAAAATCTTTAAAAAGAAAAAATAGAAAATGTAGAATCAAGTAACAAGAATAGCATACAATCCAGTTTTGTATATATAGTGTAGTATTGCAAACCCCTGTAGCTTAAATAAACTAATACTTATTGAATGCTTGCTGTGTGCCATACATTAATTTTTAAGGGCTGTATATGTATTAATTCATTTAGCCCTTTGTAACTTGTCTAGTTAGGTTCTATTATTTTTCCCATTTTGTGGATGAGATAACGCAACCACAGAGTAATCAAGTGACTCAGGGTCACACAATTAAGTGTTGGAGTGGAAGGGGGCTACAAAGGAAATTTAGTGGCCAGAGAAGAAAGAGGAAAATCAGGAGAGTGTGGTGTAAAATTAGCCCGAAGAAGAGTGTTTAGGAGGTAGACAATCTTGGGTGCTGCCAAATGGTTGGTGAGAAAGAGAGGATTCCCCAAATTCACTTCAGGGTCTTTAGAGCACTTGCAGTAATGAGTAGAGGCCCAAGTCGCATTGCAGTGGACTGGGGCGGTGGGGGACCACAGTTCACACCATCACACCATTGTGCTACTTTCTAGCCTAATTTCCTACCATCCCTTACCTCCATCAGCTGTACACTTTATACCAAATCCCTAATGTTCTCCCAGACAGTGCCAGGCACTGCGATGCTTGCATGTATTTACACCAGCTGTTGCACTTGTCTAGAGACAAACCTTTCTCTCCTTTCCCCAAAGACAAGTTTCTAATCAATCTTCAAGGCTCTACGCTAGCATCTTCTCTCTCACATTCCCTGTCTACTGCATCTCCCCAGTTCCTTCTGTACAGAACATTTTTTTGTGTTTCTTCTGTAATCCTATAACACTTCATCTACCGCAGTGCTCGTAACTTCGCAACGTGATTGTTGCTGTTTGGCCTTGAAGATTATGTCTTCCTCAGGGTCAGGGTTTGTGTCCTGCTTATGTTTAGATTCCCCCTTTGCCTGGCAATAACAAGGAGTTAATAGTTTTTTAATTTTTTTATGAAGTGATAGGTGTACAAATGAATATTTTTCAGATTTAAAGATTTGATCCTAACTATATGGTGGAGACCAGATTATGGTATCAGGGAAGTACAGGGTATAGAATGTTGTAGCCTGTTACCGAGATACTTAATACTCTACTTCTGTAATTAAGTGACTTATCAAAACAATAAAGAAATCATTAGTTCATCCCCATGAAAAGCAAAGACGGCGTTTTTGTGGTTTTGTTTTTTACCTCAAGAGAGAAACTGTATTGTGAGCCTATTATTGAAAGGAAAATGGAAAGGTACTTAGAAGAAATTTATCAGGAGAATAAGAGACATGAAATTCAAGGAAAGCATCAGAAAGATTATGAAATACACAGCAGAATATTTCTTGAGAGCCAGCCCCTGTTACTTGCTTTTAAACTTGTATCTTGTATAAACTTCACAACAACCTGTGAAGTAGGTCATATTTATCCCCATTTTATAAAGGAGGATGCTAAAGCTCAGAACGATTAAGATCCTGTAGCTAATTAGGGAAATTAGATATCAAACCCAGGTTTTCTGACAAAGCCTCATGTACTTTAATCTCATTTTGTGGTGTAACATTGTCAGGTTAATG
>CM052900.1:26856850-26878893 GCA_028534135.1 Potos flavus
GAAAGTAGAGGCTTTAACCCACTGAGCCACCCAGGCGCCCCATGAGTATTTTTATTATGGTAGAGAAAGTATGGTGTGCCATGGGTGCAAAGAAACTTGAGCTCATCTAGCATATAGGAAAAGGATCACCAAAGGAAATTATTAAACAGACCTGAAAGAGGAATTGACGTTAGCTGTTAAAGGAGTTAGGTGACTGAGAAAACAGTGTGTTCACGGCAGACAAAATAGTCTGTGTAAAAGCTTTAAGGTTCAGAGACTAGGTAAGAACTGAAAGTTGTTGAACATTTTAGCAATTTGCATCAGATGTTTTGAAGAAAAAATAATAAAGAGTAAATAATTTTGAAAAATAAAGAGAAATATTTTTCTTTATCTAAAAAGGGTTTTCTTCTGAATTTATCTCCTTACTATGACTATGTGATGTCTATGTTTATATGTGATTCAGAGCTAGAACTTTCCTCTCACCTAATTTTGTGCCTTTACTGCAGTGAGTGATGGATTGGAACTGAGACCAAAATATAAAGGAATCGTGCATTGCTTGACTACCATTTGGAAACTTGATGGACTACGGGGCCTTTACCAAGGAGTAACCCCAAATGTGTGGGGTGCAGGTTTATCCTGGGGACTCTACTTTTTCTTGTGAGTAGATCTGGGAGATTTTACAGTATTAAATAAAAGGAGGTTTGTTTTCAGTGATTTTTACATTTCCATTGATGAAGCAAGAAGAGTCATTTCATCAGTTTCTCTGAATAGGAAGGGTCAGAAAGAGCAAAAGGCTTATTACTTTTCTTCTCTGTCAGCTGTTATCAGAGGCATTTGGTCTGGAAGAAAGTTCTTAATAGGAAGAAGGTGAAGGATGAGTCGGAGAAACGCTCTTACAGAAGCCACCTCTGTGAGGTGAATTTGGGAAGATGCCTTATCAAAGTCCTTCTGATTCGTAAGGAAGTTGGAAACCCGAAGAGGACAGGTCTTGGGGTCCTCATAAGAACACATACCTTGGGAGCTCCCTCTTGGGAACAGAAAGTAAAAGCCAGTGCGTGGCTAAGAGAGCCTGAGGCACATCCCTTCTTGCCTCTTATTTGACCTGCTCCCTCATCTTCCTAGCTCGTTCATTTCCTTCCTCCTTCACCTGTCAGGTATCGTCACCATGTGAAATAGCTGCGATTCCTGATTCCATGACCAGGGAAGAAGCCACAGAAAGCGCCTGGGACAGGCACACTCACCTTACTGACTGTGCAAGAGTGTGGGAACAAAGCAGGGTGGTGGTGGAGCGCACGCTGCCCTGAGATTTGAAACTGAATCCAGGAATGGGGAGGCTTGTCTTTGTTTTAATAGATGGCAGTTTCAGGAGAACATCAGTACCTGCTCTATTCGCCTTCTTCTCTTTAGTGTTGTATATTTTACTTTATCTCCCATAATTTTATGGCAGTCTCCAAACCACAGTCTTTTTTAGCCGGGGGAGTGGGGTGGGGGGAGCAGAGAGGAAGAGGGAGAATCTTAAGCAGGCTTCCCACCCAGTGCAGAACCTGATGTGCAGCTCGATCTCATGACCCTGAGATCATGACCTGAGCCAAAATCAAGTCAGACACTTGACTGAGCCACCCAGGCGCCCCCCCAAACCACAATCTTAAAATATTTTGTAAGTGAATGCAAAAAAAATTCAACCTTAATATTGTTTAAAAATGTATTTTTCTTCTTTTTAGTTCTAAGACACACTTAGATGGGTGAAACTATAGGTATGAAATTTATTCTATTATGAATTTTGAGCTGTGTAAGTTCTCTAAAGAGAGTTTCTAAGGACATGCTGTATGAATATAAGGTTTAGGTGGTATACTTATACTTATAAAAGGTATACTTATAAAAGTATACTTGTTTCATGTTAGAATAGAAATGGTAAAGTTTGGAAGGATTTATGTCGCTGAGCTCTTCTTCCAAGAGGAAAATGGAAATTGGAGTTAGAATAGGCTGATCTGACTCCTCTGCTGAGAAACATTGAGTGGCTCTCGATTTTCTGCCAAATAAAGCCCAGATTTCAGTCTGCCACTCAAATGTGGCTCAGTTTCCCTGTCTTCCCCCACCACCCTTATTATAACCTTTGCTCATGCTCGTGTTTCCCCATTGAAGCTGCACCTGTCTCCATGCCCCACCAGTGCCACCTACACAAGCCTTCTGTGATCTCAGCCATAGTTTCTCAATCTCTTATGACACCATCTGTGATGTCTTTATTAGGTTACTTGTGTGCTGCTTGTGGTCCTTGTTAATCCACCAGGAAGGACCCACCGAGTGTTCTATCTAGCAGAAGTGCCAACCACAGTACCTGAATGTTACGTGTTCAGCACTTCTTTGTTAGGGGCCCCCTTTTGTCCTTCTGCCTTGTCAGCCCCATTGCTGTGCCACTGCTACAGCCCTCTCCCCACCCCCAGTTTTCCTTTTGTCACTATTCATCGATGAGTATGTGATTAAAATATTTTGTATATATAGTGGTAGCCATATACATTTGTGGGGAAAGATGGTAAACTCTTAAAGAGTAAACCATTTCCAGCAAATCTGTTCTTGAAACTTTCTTTGGTTGCCTTATGCATTGACTTTTGGGGTACTGCTGTTAAGTTACACACATTTTAAACAGACTTTACTGTTTTAGGACACCTATTCAAATATTTATCAAACTGCTTATATTTAATTTTTAGTTACAATGCCATCAAATCATATAAGACAGAAGGAAGAGTGGAACGTTTAGAGGCAACAGAATATCTCGTCTCAGCTGCTGAAGCTGGTAAGGCAGGCTGTGAAATCTAAAACAGCAACTTCCAACTTGATTTTCATTTTTGTTTTTGTTTTATTTGCTTTTTTCCCCCTCATTGAACAATACAGTTTAAGTATGCTTTTGTAACCAGTTATCACATGGAATTTCTTTTTTTTTTTTTTTTTTTTCACATGGAAATTCTTAAAAAGCAACTATTCTTATTGGTTACTCTGGACAGATTTCAAGAATTTTAGTTATCACAAAGGAAGTAAAATTTAGAAAATTTATGAATTCCTGATAGTTTAAGATGATTTAGTATGGTGTTTTCTTCAATTAAAGTATAATTTCAGTTTTAAAATTAGTTTAGTAGCCTTGTTTAATTGCCTCATGTATGTGTAATATTTCAAAGAGAAAAGCAGAGCAGGACCCATAAATCTTTATAACTCATACTTTGACACTTCATTTACTGATAGTTCTTGTCTTAAAAAACCTACTCATTTTTTAATACCTATCTGCTAGCGCAGACCTGAATCACAGTGGGACTTAATAAATGTTTGTTGAATAAAGGACTATTTAGGAAACTTAGCAAATGAGAAACTTAACCAGATGAAATTTTTGATATACAAAATTGTCACTTTCTGTAATGAATGTAAAGTCTTATTATGTAGTCCTTTAAGTTTTGAGATGTGTTGGCTACTTTGAAGGGAATTGAGGAGGACTATGGTAAAGTCGGAGCAGATGTATATATGTATGTGTGGAAAATACTGAGGTGTTGGATTCCGGATCCCTTTCCCCTAACCTTTAACTCCTCTGGGTTATACTATGTCCTACTCCTAAATATATCTCCTTACCAGAGTCCGCTTCCTAGGACTCCCATCTGTCCCTACACCACGCCATACTGTTTAGGAGCCAGGACGTCTTTGCGGTCCTCACACCTCAAAGGGAAAGTGTTTCACATTTCCATCTCCCTTTTAATTTACCTCCCACTAACCGAATGAGGAACTTTTTATTGACCACCAAAAACTATGGCTACCCTTTAGCCCTCAGACTTCCTCAGAGACTACATCTTACTGTTGCGGGTACAACTCCTGGGCAGCCCCATTGTTTATATTAATGAACTGTTCTTAATCTGGATTATCGTAAGTGACAAAGTACCTATATGCTGAGTAATCTTATTTATATTTGATTTTAGGAGCCATGACCCTCTGCATTACAAACCCGTTATGGGTAACAAAAACTCGCCTTATGTTACAGTACAATGGTGTTGTTAACTCCTCACAACGACAGTATAAAGGAATGTTTGATACACTTCTGAAAATATATAAGTATGAAGGTGTGCGTGGATTGTATAAGGTAAAGAATTATCAAGATATTTTGAATAACTGACCGCTGTTACTTCCCCCGACTCTGTTGTCTGAGTTCTGAATGACCTGTAGTCAGTCCTAAAAAGAAGCCCAACCTAGGCAAGAAGCAATTTAATGAAAACTGAAGTTCTAGTTTATAATGTGCTTTCACCTGTTTATCCTCATTACTATAAGGTACATCATCATGACACTGGCAGGTGTGAGAAGGCCTGTCGAAAGTTTTGTACAGTAACCTTTTCTCTAAGTCACACATCGAGGTCACCCACTCCTTACTCCCATCCCTGGAAACTGTGTCCTTTGGGAACTGGCTTAGTGTTTGTTTTTTATTGTTTTTTTGTTTGTTTTGTTTTTTTTCATTGTTCCCTTTTAGGGATTTATTCCCGGGCTGTTTGGAACATCACATGGTGCCCTTCAGTTTATGGCGTATGAACTGTTGAAGTTGAAATACAACCAGCATATCAACAGATTACCAGAAGCCAAGTTGGTAAGATGGTTTTAAAAAAAACAAAAACAAAACATGGATATCACTCACATTTATGGACATTTAATAGATGGAGATTTTGTCACATTTACTCTGGTAATACTGCTATGATGATGGCTGCCACTAATGTAACGTACAATTAAATATTTTATAGGCAAATGACACATATGTTAAGAATAGAACCCCATATTTGTACAGAGCTTGTGTTAAGAGGGGAAACCGTGTTTTTCATTCACAGATCCATTTAAAGATTTTCCTATATAACGTTTACTTCTGTATTTTTAAAGGAATCCTGCCTAAAAAAAATAAATGTCTTGTGTTGTCATTTTAGAGCACCATCGAGTATATATCTGTTGCAGCACTGTCCAAAATATTTGCCGTAGCAGCCACATACCCGTACCAGGTGGTGAGAGCCCGTCTTCAGGATCAGCACAAGTTTTACAAGGGCGTGCTGGACGTGATCATGAAGACATGGAGGTGAGAGCACACGGCGTATCAGAACGCCTCTCAGGAGGTGCCCTGCGTGCCTCCAACTGTCCATTTGCTGCTAGGTGGATAGCAGAGGCCACTGTGCTGTGGTGAAAACGTGGCTGGTGGCCCCTGCTTTTCCGTTTCCCATTGGCTACCTATAGAACCACAGACTTAACCTCTGAGGCTTGATTCCTACACTTGTAAAATTAGAAAATCTAGGTTGACGAGGTGGTTCTAAAAATCAAAGGAGATCGGGGCTCCCGGGTGGCTCGGTCGGTTAAGTGTCCGACTCTTGGTTTTGGCTTAGGTGATGATCTCAGAGTCGTGAGATCGAGCCCTGTGTCAGGTGCTGCACTGGGCGTGGGGCCTGCTTACAGTTCTCTCTCTTCCTCTCTCTCCTTCCCATCCCCTGCCCCCACTTGCTCACATTCTTTCAAAAAAAAAAAAAATCTGTGCTTCAGCAAATTAATATATGAAAATTTAGGTGTCATAAGATAGTTGAATGGCATTGAATATAGGAAGTCATAAAAACCCTAGTTTAATATAATTAAACTGCTACTTGCACAGTAACTTGCAAACACTGTCTCCAAGTATGGAAGAGATGCTTGCTCTTCGGCCTGTGGATAAATCGTTATAGATAGACATCCCCATATTTTTCCATAATTCTGGAAGGCCAGAGCAGAATATTTTGGATGTTTACATTGAGTTCAGTAAATATTTATTGAGAACGCAAGTGACATGTTCCAAGGCCATATTCCCATTCTAGGCCTTAAGGAAATAGTTTTATTTTTGTATGTGTTAGATTTAGTGTCGCCTGGCATTTATATAAGCTGTAAGATTTGTAATGCCTACATTAGTTAAGCAGTTAATGCTCCTGCATGCTTGTACGTTTAGAGACATTTGAAAGATGGTTGTCATTACAGCACTTTTCAGTTTTGGAGTGCTTCTGCCCTCTCTTCCTGAGTCAGTCACGGAAGGAATGGAAGTCCCTACAGATGGCTCATAAACTACTTCAGCAGGTCAAGAACATGGACTTAAATCACAGAGAGGCTTGAAGGCTGGTTCCTTGCCCAATGCCAGTTAAACTTGTATCTTCAGGCTAGCTATGTAGGAAATTAAGCATATATCTATTTTTCCCTTTAAAGGAAAGAAGGCATCGGTGGATTTTACAAAGGAATTGCTCCCAATTTGATTAGAGTGACTCCAGCCTGCTGTATTACTTTTGTGGTATATGAGAATGTCTCACATTTTCTACTTGACCTTAGAGAAAAGAAAAAGTAAGCTAGAAGAAGAAAATTCCAGTACATCTGCTTAAGGGAGCAACTGTTCTTTGTGTTTGAGATGTAAACCTCAAGAAGACTGCACAGCAACGTGGTTCACATGGAAATCAGTCTGTAATCATTAGAAGTCAAAGAACTGCTAAGACTTTGCAAGTTTTTCTGCTTTTTGCCTTCCCCGTATGTATGGGACTTGGCTACCTCGGCCAGAAATGGCTCCCATCAACACAATAGTAAAACTGACATCAAGTAGAGAGTTTCACAAATTTCTGTATTTCACTGTTCACGTAGAAGCTGATTATAGCATTTGCTAAATGGATTAGATGAATGTGCTGCTTTTTCTGAACTCATTTGCCTGGATTGGCTTTAAAATCAGTCTCTGTGCAATAGCAAGAAAATGGATTCTGAAAAGAATTATTATTGCTGTTTCAAGGGTAAATTAAACTTTAAGGATTTTGCTGGGAAAAGTACTGCTTAAATCCAGACCATTTTTGAATTGGGAAATTTTAGTGAGAAAAAAAAGCACTGTTGTGTGCTTTTGGTTTAATTCAATTGGAATGTGCTAAGTAGGGAAATTTGAGAAGTCTTATACTTCTCTTAATTTGAGAACTATCTGATATTCGTTGTCATTAGTTTTTTCTCCAGGGGCTCTTCCGTAATTTAAAATGTAATTGTGGATTCAGTTATATTTTTTTTTTTGGATTCAGTTATTTTTAGACGTAGGTACTTGGTATCTCTTAAAGTTATAAAATCTGAATTAGGATTCAGCTGTCTAAACCCTTATGTAGCATATTTGGCTATAAATCACTAATTGGCTGTAGATGACTAATAGATCACTTAATACAGACACTGGAATGATTGGAATGTGTTTTTGAGAAACTATGTGGAAATGAGAAACTGACTTCCTACTTCAGCTATCGGATTTTTGGGTTCAGATCCCAAATAAATGATTAATCTTCATTGGTTGTTCATATTCAGGTTTAAATATGAATTACATTGATGGCCATTATTGATTTTACTGTTATGAGCCATTGTAAATATCTATAAAAGCCTGCCCCAAAAGGATGCCAGAATAATATTTTTATTTATCATAAACCTTTATGAATGCTGTTGCACTTCCATCTATTTGTTGTAAATAAAACATTGTGGTTTTCAAAGCCATATATAAATGGGTCTTTAAAAATAGGTCTATTTTTTATATTTTGAAAATGGCATTGTTTTAAAAATACGGAACAGTAAGTATCTAATTGTATTTACTCTAACCTCTTGTAACATGCACAGGAATACTTTATAAATTAAATGCGATGTATTTTTTCATACTTCTGGATTTACTATAATTCATATGAAATCCTGATATTAGTCCCTATATGGAAGACCAGCTTTAGTTACTGTTTGGAGTTTTGGAGGTAGTGCCATTCTTTGAATGCCTTCCGTGTACCCCTAAATTACTAAAACATAATTCCTGTCTTCTAAGAGCATACAAGCTTGCAGAAAAAAATAAATAAGCATTAAGTAACTAACAGTTCTAGACTAACAGGCAAGAAGATTTCTACAAAGCCCTGTAAGAGTTCTGAGAAAAGAGAACTCATTCCACTCATTCAACAAATTGTTTTTGTTGTTTTTTTTTAAGATTTTATTTATTTAACTGACAGAGAGAGAGATCACAAGTAGGCAGAGAGGCAGGCAGAGAGGGGGAAGCAGGCTCCCTGCTGAGCAGAGAGCCCAATACGGGGCTCGATCCCAGGACCCTGAGACCGTGACCTGAGCCGAAGGCAGAGGCTTTCACCCACGGAGCCACCCAGGCGCCCCATCAACAACAAATTGTTACTGAGCTCTTGCTCTGTGCCAGCACTGGAGATAGAGCAGGAAATAAGCCAGACAATATTCCTGCCCTCAAGGGATTCTCATTTTAGTGCGAGTGACAGGGAGCATAAATTATGCATAATACAATCCCAGATATATTAAATGCTATAAATAGAACTAAAGCAGAGTTGGAAATAGTGCTGCTATCTTACGATGGTTGGGGTCAGGAAAGACCTCTTTGAAGAGATAATATCTGAGACATTTTGAAAGAAATGAGGAAGCAAGCCACAATGAGATAAGGAATTCTAGGATGGATAGACACATTCCAGGCAGAGAAAATATGAAGTACAAAGGCCCTGAGGCAGGAATTAATTTACCTGGAAGGAATGAGTTAAGGATAGGGTGACCAGGGAGGAAGAGGTTGGAGAAATGGCCGTTATAGTATGGTAGGAAAGAGTGCAGGATTGGCTTCAAATTTCAGCCGTCCCATTTGCTGGTTGGCCTCAGGCCGATCAAGTTCTCTCATTTGTAAAATGTGTCTTAGATTTGTTCCTTTGTGGATGAGGATGATATGAGGGTGCTCGGGCAAGTGATGATTGAGGGAATGCTCTTAGGAGCATCGGTAATGGAGTGAAGAAAATAGGGGAAGAAGTAGTTTCAGAAGTTCACCTTCAGCCTGACCCTACAGGACACTATGCAGTACGAATTGGACCACAGAGATTGTCCTGCCCTGAGATGAGAGGCTACACTGTCGTGTTCTCACAGCAGGCAGCCATTGACTACCCGTCATGGTGGGAGGAGTGGAGGCTAGGTCCCTCTCAGTCCAGAGCAATCCTCCAAATAAGGTGGAGGTGACTGCTGTTAGCCGCTGGGATATGGGTGCACCAGCCCTGTAAAAAGGGATTTGGTGGGTCATCAACAGCATCTGCAAATGAGGATATTTAAAGTAGGTAGCTCATAGGATTATTGATCAGATTAAATGAATCAATCCATGTAAAGTGCTTAGCATTTTACAAACATTAGCACAGACCAGATCTTCTAGGCCATGGTCAGGGGTTTAGATTGCGGGAGAGATCGTTCTAGCGATTATATGAGGAAACAATTAGGAGACAAGAAACGAGGTTACTAGTTAGGAAGCTTGCACAGATAACCTAGTGAAGAGCTGGCGGTAGCCTGGACCTGGTTGATGGAGTTGGAGATAGTTTATAGCTCAGGGGGAGCTAGAGCAGGGTTCATGGAAAAGAAAACTTGAAGCTTGGCCTTGATGGTAGAGATTTCAAAGGAAACCATGAAAAAAAAAAGCGCAGGTGACATGTGTTGAGCAGTGTGTTATCAATGTAGTAATAAAAGGAAGAACTAGAAGAGAAAGCTGAAAGACCGGGACCAGGAAGGACGTGAGAACTCTGAGTCTTACTAAATGTGTTCGGGTTTTATTTGATGAGTAAAAGAGAAGTGAGAGTCATTAGCAGAACAGAGAGACACAGTTACATCTTCAGGGTGACAGAAGACAACCAATCAGATAAGAGGAGCAAACTCAAAGGGAAGGGGTTATCAACCATGTAAATATTTCAGTAAGATGAAGATGAATGTCACTGATAAGTTTAAGCAGATTCAAATTATAGAGGCTGAAGACAGATTGCAAGCAGCCAAGCAGGTGGGGCAAACAGCAAGTATTCATTTCACTCTAGGCTCTTCTTTCTTGGATTTCAGCAGATAAAGGAGACGTAGAGAGAGAACTTTAGCTTGTAAAAAGTACTGGGAGTCTAGGAAGGGGTGCGAGCGGGAAGGCTGAGGCCAAAACAAAACTTGGAGCTCAGCATCAGAGAACGAACGTATGGTAGAATGTGAACCAAGACAATGTTGGGTGCCAGGTCTGGTGAAAAGGAGGTTCTTATGTTTTCAGTATGTACTTTTGTAGTGTGGCAGTTTTAGAAAGTCATGTTGTTGAAAGCCATACCAGAAAAGGAATATCAACTGAAAAGTATGTTTGAGTTCAGGAGTCCTCAGAGCAAGGTCTGTCTTCTGAATGTGGACACCTTACTGAACATAAAATCCTCCAGGCAGAGTGTTAATACTTTAATAGCAAGGCCTCTTTAGTGATTGTAAAATTAGAGAAATAAAATACCGTGAAATGATTTAACTATTTCTTTTCTAAAAATATATTCTTTAACATCAGAAAGCATGTGAAGTTTTGGGTTACTTTGGCTGAGGTCTTAAATTTCTTTCGAAGTGAGTGAATAAGAAATAGACTCTGGAGGGGTGCCTGGGTGGTTTAGTGGGTTAAGCCTCTGCCTTCAGCTCAGATCATGATCTCAAGGTCCTGGGATTGAGCCAGCGGCAGGCTCCTGGCTCAGCAGGGAGTCTGCTTGTCTCCCTCTGCCCCTCCCCCTGCTTGTGAGCTCTCTCTCTCAAATAAATAAATCCTTTAAAAAAAACTAATTCATAAATTGACAAGGTAAGTGAAGCATGAAATATCCTTAGTAGTAGTAAGGCTGAAATTAGAGAATGAGGCTTATATCTGTGTAAAAGAGGGCTTGCTTATACCAAGCCTCAGAGTCATACACACCTATGACTCCAGCCAGAGAGAGCACTGGACCAAGACTCTTAGAGCCTGTCCTTGTAAAACGCATCAAGGAGGGGGCGCCTGGGTGGCTCAGGCGGTTGGGTGTCTGCTTCCGCTCAGGTGATGCTCCTGGAGTTCCAGAACTGAGCCCCATGTCAGGCTCCCTGCTTGGTGGGGAGTCTGTTTCTCCCTCTCCCGCTGCCCCTCCCCTGCTCCTTTTCTCTCTCTCTTGCTCACTCTCACTCTTCTTGCTCACTCTCAAATAATTAAAATCTTAAAACAAACAAAAAAACAGCAAGGAGCTGGGACGCCTGGGTGGCTCAGTTGGTTAAGCGGCTGCCTTCGGCTCAGGTCATGACCCCAGGGTCCTGGGATCGAGTCCCACATCGGGCTCCTTGCTTGGCAGGGAGCCTGTTTCTGCCTCTGCCTGCCACTCTGCCTGCTTGTGCTTTCTCTCTCTCTGACAAATAAATAAATAAAATTAAAAAAAAAAAAAAGATTTTAAAAACAGCAAGGAGCTATGGGGCTGAACTTATGCTGTGAGCAGCTTGTTCCCAAAAAGGAGAGAAAGCACTACTCATGCTCACTTCCTTGTCCCCAACTCCAATCAACTAATTATACTCTAGCAACCTAAGTCCAACCAGGAGACAGAACACATAGCAAATTTAACCAAGAGAAGATTAAGGAATTGCTAAGCTATGGTAAGTATATTACGGGAACTCTAAACAGTGCCGTAAAGCCGAGAAAGAGAAGCCAAGGAAGGACAAGCTTGGAAGAGGGTCCCTCTTTGAAATTCAGACCTCTTGAAGAAGGTGACATTGCAGACCACTGGATGATGAGAAAGTCTTCTAGGTTTACTGGGCCAGAGCTGGTTTAGAATTTCGTGATAAACAGGAAAAGATCCCATAGGACACAAGCCAAGACTAGTTGGGCAGGTTGCCTAGGCAGCTGGGACATTTTTGCAGGTGCAAAACCAGGGCAGACTTTGTCCACATTGGAGGGGCTTAAGGAACAAGTCTGTAGGGCACAAGCAAGCCGAGACTTGTGGGCGGGCATGCGGGGGAATCATGGGCGCTGCCACAGCAGAAGCCAGGAGTATGGGGGCGTCCTCTCTACTGCAGCAAGATAGACCCCTGGGGCTGGAGCTGCAAGTCCTAGTTAAAGGACTGTGCATTCTGGGTGTGCAAGGAGCAGAGTACTACCAGATAGACACACACACCACTGAGAGGAGCAAGAACATGCCCTTTCAGCACACTGAAACCAGGAAGGCAAGCTTCTTTCTTCTGCAGTGTCCCTCCAGTATCCTCTTAATAGGCTCCTTCTAAGGGAGTCTTAAAGAGTCCAGTTCATTATCACAGTGTAGGTACTGAAGAATGAATTTAGAGCTCAGAAGCAATAAATCGATGTGTAGTTTAATTGATCCTTTGGAGTACTTAGCTTCATTTGCAACCTTCTACACACATTCGAAGGATGAAGGACGAAGCAACTAACTCTGTTTTTTAGCCCTAGCCTGATACAGCTCTCCCGATAAGAGACATGCCTGCCCTTCCCCCACATCAGAAAACACAAAGCCCAACAATCATTGAATCCATTGCTGGCTATATTAATTACTCCCCAAATTAGTCATGGTCCCAACGAATATTTTGTTAACTAAAGACTACATTGTAAAGTTGACCTCCACCAAATTTTATACAAAATAAAAATGGGAAGGAGAGAAAGGAAGAAAAGGGTTAGCATGTATAAACAGGCATATAACAAAGAGAAAATATCCAAAGCTACCACAGTCCTGGTTTCTGTCCCTGTTCACAAGGTCAGAGTTGATAACTATAGCTTCCACCTTTAACTATCCATTCCACATTTTCCTTGCCCACAGCCGGAACCCACAGCTCTGGGTTCTTTACCTGGCGAAGTAGATCCAAATCCTCCTTTCTGAAAGGTCTGGATCCCCAACCACTCTGCCTTTTCTGGTTCCTGTAGTTCTCCATTCATCTTTGACACTGAAGTACTAAAAAGAACTTCAGAAAATCTTCTGGGTTCCAAATATAGTCCTCCTTGCTTCCACCTTAGTAGCAACCAATTTCCCTTGGCAATTGGGATCCACGAGTAAAGCCGATAGATCAACTCGTTTTCACCTGTTGGTTCAGTGGCATAGAGAGTGTAAAATGGCCAGGTGGCAGTCTGCGGTAGGTAGGCTTCTTACGTGGATTCCATGATCCCTGCTCCCTGATGTAAACAACCTAGTTCTACTTGAGCATTGTTAGGATCTGTAAATATAGTTGGATATCAATTCCATAATTATGTTATATGGCAGAAGGAATTTTGCAGGTGTAATTAGGGTCCCTAATCAATTGGCTATAATCCAAAAGGCGATGATTCTGGGGAACCTCAACCTACCTCATCAGGCAAGCCCTCCAAGCAGAAGAGTTCTCTTTGCTGGTTTGGAAGAAAAACAGCCATGTTGTAAGAGAAGGGGCCACGTAGCTAGCACCTGGGAGCGACCTCTAAGAGGTCAGCTGACAGCAAGAAAACAAGGTTTTTAACAACACAGCTGCAAGAAATTGGATTCTACGAACAAACACATGAGCTGAGAAGAGAATCCTGAGTGTCAGATGAGATAACTTAGCTAATACTTTGATTTCAGCCTGGTGACCCCATGAGCAGAAGACTCAACTAACCTGTACTTAGACCCTTGGCCCACAGAAACCATGAGATAAATTTGTGTTGTCTTAATCTACTAAATTAGTGATGCAGTCAATAGAAAACTGGTACGGTCTCATCTTCCAATTCAGTGGAAATATTTTCCTGTCCCCTGGTGGAAGCATTCCCCTCTTGGATACCAAGATCTCCAAACCAGCATTTCAAAGTTGCCAGGACAGAAAGCAAAAAGTCTACAAATGAGTTATTAGGTATAATAGTGAGTGAAGCTACTCTCACTTCTGCTGCTTGTATTCTCGCTACAGGAGAGTTGACAGCATATGATTTCTGATCCAAGCACACACTGCATCCTGTAAGACAAAACCCTATTCTTCTAGGATGTTGTCTACCGACTGGTACCATAATGAGTCCTCAATAAGCCATTTCACCTCTCCTGTAGACTAGCCACTCTCAGGTGATGGGGTATGTAGTAAGCCCAGTTAATTCCATGGGGTGAGCCCCATTCCTGCACTTCTCTGTTGTAAAATGAGGTTTCTGGATCTGAAGCAGTGCCGAGTAGAATGCCATGACATTGGAGTCCATGCATAAGAGTGCTGGCGGAAGTATTATTGGCATGGGGGGCAAATCTACATCCAGAATATATGTCTATTTCCATGCGAATGAATCTCTGCCCCTCTGTGGTAGAAGAGGTCCACTAGGTGTCTGGCTTGTCCTCTCAGGGAATGGTGACAATGTTACATACTCAATGCTGGTGTCTACTCAGCAGTAACACTAGCAGGGCCAGCCTCTTAAGGGAAATTCCATGCTGTTGAAGAGCCTCCGTCCTTGCCACCAGGGCCTCTTTGTTCGTGGGTCCATCGCACTAGCCCTGGCGCGGCTGGGGAAAGGAGTTGACATCAACGGTGTGTTATTTTGTCCATCTCACTATGAAGAGCCTCCTCTGCAATGGATGTTCTTTGGTAGGCATTCATGGGGGACCCAAATATCTTCACAGTCTGTGCTGATTTAAAGAGGTCTGAACTAATGTTCTTGTCCCCACCCAAAATGTCCTCAATCCCAGTCCCATTTCCAAAATTTTTACCCATCTTGGTTAACTTCTCTTTTCAACATTATTTCGTCTAGACTCCTTTTCACCCAATTTTCATTTCCAGATTATTCTGAAGCAAATTCCGGACATCATATCACTTTACCTTAAATATTGCAGTGCCTCTAAAAGATGAACATTATTCAAAACTAACCACAATTTGGGGTGCCTGGCTGGCTCAGTCAGTGGAGCATATGACTCTTGATCTCAGCTTTATGAATCTGAGCCCCATGTTGGGTGTAGAGATTACTTAAAAATAAAATCCATTTTTAAAAAATATTTTATTTATTTGAGAGAGTGAATGAGAGAGAGAGAGAGAGAGCACGAATGGGGGAGGAGGGCAGAGGAAAAGGCCAAAGCAGTCTCCCTACTGGGCAGGGAGCTCTATGTGGAGCTTGATCTTAGGACCCCAGGGTTATGACCTGAGCCGAAGGTAGATGCTTAACCAACTGAGCCATTCAGGTGCCCCTTAAAAACAAAATCTTAAAAAAAAAACTACTCCAAAAAAATAACAATACCATTATCATACCTAAAAAATAAGTATTTGATATCAAATATCCAGTTAATGTTCAAATGTCAACTATCTCAAGCATCCAAATAAAGTTCAAATATTGAGATGGATTGATGTGATAGTAAATCTCTTTTAATCCATGTTTTTTCATTCACATTTTGCAATTAATTTTTTTGTTGAAGAAACCAAGGTGCCTTTCAAGTTTCCCACAGTCTATATCTGCTGATTATGATTCTGTCATATCAATTAACATGTTCTTTTATCCCCTGTATTTCCTAAAATTTAAGGGTTATATCTGGAAGCTATATCAAATCCAAGTTTGATTGTTTCTTGGCAAAACTGCTTCTTGGGTGATGGTACATACTTTCATTCAGAGGTACGTAGTCTGGTCCCTCCCTTTTTGGAATGTTATCAGTCATTGATAGTCATTGCTACATCCCTTAATTCGTGAGGGGCTGAAAATTTGATATTCTAATTCCATTGCTCCTCATTTGTCATCTTACCAATACGACACACTACAAAAGACACACACACTTCTATAAGGAGAAATTTCCCTTCATCAAAAATTTGGTGACCCAGAAATATGGTTCATATTGAGAAAGCAGAATAAATGCTAGGTTTTTTTTCTATTTACCAATTTTCAAAGTAACAAGTTGGTTTGCTGGCATCCTCCAAGTTGGCCAATGAATTTTATGTTAATATCATTATGAGCTCCTGCATTAAAATATATTTGATGTGTTCCAAACCATTGCAGTTATTATCTTCATTCATGCTTACATTGTACCATCTTTGCCAGAGGGAACCAATTCGAGTTGGCTCTTGCATCCTTTTCAGTTGTTTTTCAGAGCTGCCTTGTTGTCCAGCAGGCCAAGATGTCCCAGACTCACACTGTACATTTCCTGCCCCAGAGCTGAAATCACCCATTTCTTCAAGGAGGCTTAGTTCCTTTTAGAAGGAAATGGAATGTGGAGATCATGTTACTTGGTTGGTCATCATTTCTGAGCCTTTTCTAGGTCATTGTTTGCAGGCTGAAAACTAGGAGACTTTGTTGTTATTGTTTTATAGACTTATTTAAGGTAAAGTACTTTAGGCGTTCATACTGATATTTCTAGTCCAAGTCCAAGATTCACTTAACTTTATCCGTTTGACACCTGTACTTTCTTCGTCATGAATTCTTTCTGGTCATCTCGGCCAGAAGTAATAGAACATCCTTTGAATTGTCCCACCCCTCCAACAACTTTTATGTCAATCAACATATTGACTTTTATTGTTGTTTTTGTATATATCTTATCCTCCCTACCAAATGGTAAGCAATTTGAGGACAGAATTCCTCTTTTTATTCTTTGTTAAAAATAACAGCTTTTTATTCTTAAAGTGCTATTGTATTTCTTGACATGTAAATGCCTCTTTTTTCTTTATATTCTTCAAAGTATGGAACAGTACTATACATGCACTAAAATTTAATATATGATTGTTAAATGGCCCCAACTTTTCAGATAGAAAGTACTAAGAACTCTAATTTTAGTGGCAATTAGGTTAACATATTGAAGTTGTTTGAAATAAGTTTTATTTCACAGATATAAAACAGTTCTGAACATTTACAACTTGTACAAAGACCAATATGGTAGTCTTCCTATTTTAAAAAGTGCTATCCTAAGAGAATAGGAAAAGTTAAAGACCATGATGACATTCCAAATTATAGGTTCAGGGAATGGGGACTATGAAGAAGGTATTCTAATCAACTACAAAATCCTGGAACCATCTTTGATGGAAAGAAAATGAATAATACTGGATTTTCCAAACAGTGTGAAATCACACTTTGGTCTGAAACACGTTTAGCTTTGTTTTTTATTCAGATGTATACATAAAAATAATATAAAAATGCTACCAAAATGAACCTTTCAAAGGTGTAATTAAAAAAGAGGTAGGGAATGAAAATTAAAGGATTTATTTTGGCAGTTCTTCAATAATGATGCGGGATACTGAATTCCATCCAGTGGAAGCGTCTCCTTTCGGGTAATCCGAACAAGTCCCAACCCAGATGGCAACATCCACCAATCCAGCTCCGATTCCTTCACAGAGCCCTTCCACTGCAGAACAGAGATGAAAGTTACACCCTTCCTTAGCAAAAAGCAAAAATCTTCATCTAAATGTTATTGCCTTAGCAAGGTAGCTAACAAGTCTACTGAATGCACAGTGAATTAAAAATTCTAACACTTATTAAAAAAAAAAAAAAATTCTAACACTTAATAAGGACTCCATAAAGATAAGTTCTCTCCTTCTTACCACATAAATATTTTTTAATAACATATACCTATCCATCCGATGATACAAGCTGACCAGGCGGTTTCCTTACAGGTTTCGGCATAAAACCAGAATCTGTTTAGATACCGGAAGTTACTGTTTAGGTGACTGAAAACAAACAAAAAAGCAGTTTCTTTGACTAAATGGAAGAAGCCCACACTTTTGAAAGACGAGACTTTTATTTGATATGCAGGTCATTTTGATATGCAAGCCTTTTCCAATACTTAACTATATATACTTGGTGCGTAGGACTTTTGTAACATCAAAAAAATTCTAGCATAATCATTATACCAGTCCTTCAATCTGGAAATCCCATTGTACATGGAATTTCCTCACAGTGAACAAACCAACCAACAACCCTGCTTTTCCTCAGTGTTCTTATGCTTTATAAATATACAACTTTTCTCAGGGTCTCTGAACTTCCACGTACTAATATACAACTTGCATTCCATCTTACCGAGGTCCTTCTATATTAAAAAAAAAAATTCCTCCAATGGGCATTTTAACAAAAAGATATGTGTCTGTGTAAGGGGGAAAAGGAACCCGAGGCTGCCAGATTGTTTCAGAAAATGATTCCTGAGGTATAAGTGAGGGATGCCATCATGTGACTGGTCAGATTTCCCATTTGGTAGGTTAGTACATTCCAGCTGAGTCTCAGGGATGTAGGTCTGAAGCAATCTTCCTTTTGCTGACACATCAATGAATCTAAGGTAAGTCCCTCAGAATCCAGGGATTTGACTGTGGTTCAGGTCCCTTTCAAAGCTGGGAGAACGAAGCAGTGTGACCACAGTCCCATTTAATCTAGGGCCACGCTGGGTGAAAATGTTCAGAAATACTCATGTTCCCCCAAGTTCTGCACACCCATGGCCTAGAAACTTGTTCACCACACGCTATAGGACGTTAAGACAAATTTGGGCCTAACTGCTAGTCTCACATGAGGAGGGTCTATTAGTCACTTCATGGTCTTTAACCTGTGAAATAATGTTTTTTGAATGAATGAGCATTTTTGCTGTGATAAGGTAGTATTGCAACTTAATAAGCACCTGAGAGATGTTGGATTAGGAGGTTCTAGACCTGTTTCTCTCCTAGCCCCAAGTAACAAGGTGACATTCAAATGTTTTTCAAACTTCCATGGGCATATGCAAGGCTTTAAGTCATCCTCGATGTGCTAAGTATGTCTCCTTTCTCTCAAGAAAGAGTATCCATGTGCAAGGGAAAGTGATTTTATTACAGAGGTAACCTTCTACCATCTTAATACAAAAACTGTAATAAATACCAAATTACTCCTGACATTCCACCCAAGTGATCACACCAAATAAGTTTCCACACCATGGCTGGGAACTGCTATGTTAAATAATTTATAAAGCATATGCATGTATAGGTCACAGTTCCTGGGCCTAAAGGCTTAAATTATAGCAAGATATTAACACAAACACCTTAAAGGCAATACAATAGAAAGTAAGTTGCTTATCTCAACTACACATATCACATACAATGTAGTATATAATGTTTAGTATATATACGTATATACTATGTATACGTATATATATTATATATGTATATATACTAAGCATATATCACTTCCTAATCGAATTTTGATTTTCTATCTAGATTTTTCTTATTATAGGGACTACTTCTCAGATGGAAAACATATCCTTTCCAGCAGAAGTATCTAAGGACTTGGCGATGAAACTTTTTAACTCGATCAAAGAGAGGGCTAGGGAGACAAGAGGGCAGCCAAGGAGCTGACTTCTGCTTGTCTGAGCACCGATTCTACTGTCCTGCCTAACGCACTTTATTTCCCTGGACCTTCTCTATGTGCCAAGAGAGGGGGTTCAAATATCTTCTTTATATCTCAAGGATAGTGTGGGGATTTGAGGAAGAATGCAGAAGGGATGCCCATGATTTCTCAGGAATAAATGTGCTATGTTAACTTTTGGGTTCAGTATCTGACTTGGGTCCCCAAAGCATGCTGAAATAGAATTGCTTCCGATTAACAGGGTGGGACCTCTTTTCTTCCCTCTGCCATTGTTACATACAAGGTTAGTGAGACATCCCTGCAAGACATGAGGGAATGAAGCTAGTGATACATACATCTTGTGATTCTCCCAGAGTGAACCATCACCGTGTGCTATCCCACTGCAACTCAAGAAACCAAAATGGCTGGCGGCCAGATACAGCGTGTGTCTGGGTGATGACATTAACTGACACCCCCGCCCCTTCTATTGCTTTGGTATCTTCCAAACTTTCTTTAATGAGCCTTAAAATCGAATAAAACAAACCAATAATCTTTTTTCTTATAGCTTAAGTGATCACTGGTTTAAATGAATGTCTTTTCTCTTACACTAAGCAGAAACAAAGAATGCACTATAGAAATGTTCTCTTTTACAAAATCGGCAGACAATATCTATCCTTTTAAAGGACAAGGCAGAGAAATGGTCTCCTTACCAAGTGGATCTCAACCTGGGCTGAGCATTAGACGAACTGGAAGCCGTTCTGAAATTCCAGTACATTGGCCACATCTAGACCCACGAAGTCAGACTCCCTGGAAGGGTAGGACCCAGGTGTGGGGATTTAAGTGTCCTAGCTGAGCCTCATGTGTAGCCAGGGTTGGAAACCACTGCTCTGTGGCATTATGGGCTGTTTTGCCATTTCATCTAATTCAGTGATTTTCAACCTTGGGGGTCTTTTAAAAAATAGTCTATCCCCAAAGATTCTGACTGCGTTGGTTAGAGATGGGACCCAGGCATCTGCGTATTTTTTTTAAAGATCTATTTCAGGGAATTCTGAAATGCAACCGGGATGAAGAGTTAGGTTCTGAAAACTTGCTATAGGTCTCTTTATCATGGGCTGGTGAGCCAACATGATAGTGGGTTCCAAACCAATCTCTGGTCCTTAAAGACATCAGGCATACGCTGTAGTCACTACTCTACGTACCAGAAGAAGTGCGATGAATATTAATTGTTGAATTGAGTTCAGGGCTTCCTTGGTCCAAATAAATGATGGCTTCAATGGGAAGAGGTCCTGAACATTCAGCTCCGTTGAACGTGAAATACCAACGCTGACAGCATGCACTTCTGCATTTTAACCGAAGGGAGCCACTGAACAAAACTCTCAGAGCACTGTTTGAGCGCATTTTTGTAAATGTACACTCCTATCGCAAACACAGAAATAGGGTGTAATTAGCATTTTCAATTTCCATTTAAAAGATGCTTTCAAGTTGTAGTGTGACTGTTATTCAACTTTCCTTTTCCTCAAACTACATTTTAAAAAGCTTAACTTTTGCAGAAGGAGAGAGAGTGTCTGCAAGGCAGGGAAGAGACTCCTATATTAGGAACTCTAAGAAAATCAAATTAGGGCATTCTTAGAATTCTTCACGCCATTGAAGGTATCTTTTAGTTTTACTCAAAATAGCTGGTATTCAGTATTTTAAGCCAAACCAGTCTATATATCTACTTTTCTTTTTTCACTCCAAAAATATTTCCTGAGCCCTACGTGCTGGATGTTACAGTTACGACAGTAAATGAGACAATCTGCCCTCATTGAGCTTATATTCTAGACTATATATTTATTCTTGACCGGTCTCTTTTTGAGCAACAGCAAATAATAACAGGGGAAAAGCATAGGTGGAGGTTTTAGTTTTTACTATAATGACACAATTAGAAGGCCCCGGGTTTTTTCTCTAATTGCTCTTTGCAAAATTTGTCCTTCTACCGGCTCATGGTCTACTATCTCTTACTTTCAGAAAGCTCCCAAACTCATTCTGACCGCTCCTAAAAGAAACTTAAAAACATACTAATAATTCAGAGCCTACAGGGATCGTTTCAGAGAGAACTCAGCAACTTCTGATGAACTATAAATAAGCAACCAGTCTGCCAAGGTCAGGTGTTTAAAGAAGCAGGCAACATTTTAACACATTTTGAGAAAATGCTTTCCAAGAAGTCACATAGGAAAATAAAGCTCTGCGGAAATTCAAAAATCAAATCAAGACAGTCTCAAGCAATTTCGTAGATAATCAAGCAGACAGTAAAGAGCTGAGATGAGGAGCATCTCAGAGTCTTGTGAAAGTAAAATCTCTTCTACCTGCATTTGCCTGGTGGTAGGAGTGGTTAATATCAAGGAATAACGTATTGTTGAATAAATATATACATGGAACCATCTACAAATGGTTCAACAAAAGAAGAAAGAGGCTTAGGAACAGCCCCAGCTTCTTCGGTTCTGTGCCATCCCAGTCACCTTGCCAGTTGCTTTCGAAGCAAAGACTAATTAAAGTGACTGAATCATTAATCAAAATGTTGCAGAAAAATTTTAATGCTCACTGTGGTACATTTCTGGTCCATTCCACTTCTCTCAAGCTTAGCAATTTTAAGCCACACCTGCTACCCAGAATAAGGACAAATACCAATGGACTTCCCACTTGGAGATAATTCCTATCACATGGTTGGTTTCTTGGAAATTTCTTCCCACCCTTATGTCTGGGGCCACAGCAGGATTTCTTAGACTAATTTAAGGTTAAGTTCACTTTTGAACGAGATTGGAAAGTTGCTTACTGTCCAACACAGATACTTATGCTCTCCCTTTCTGTTTGCATTTTTAAAAAAGGGGTAAGATATTTTAGATATTATTAGGGTTAGAATAACATGGTGATTTATTTGTCTTAGAAATACCTTTATAAAGTTAACTCTGAAATGTTATCTTTTTTTTTTTTTTTAATTAACACATAATGTATTATTTGCCCCAGGCTACATGTCTGTGGATCCTCAGGCTTACACATTTCACAGCACTTACCA
>CM052900.1:26879393-26955336 GCA_028534135.1 Potos flavus
CAATTTTCCCAAGATCTATGCCGTAATTGAGCGAACTCCATGAACACTGCTTGTAGTTCGGTGTCCAGGACTCCTCAAAGCTTTCCCTCAAGCATTCCCCCTTTTCTCCTTTGAATCCATCCCGACCTGGGATTCCGGGGGTACCAGGAATGCCATTGGCCCCAGGGTTTCCATCTCGCCCAGGCACCCCCGCAGGTCCTTGTAAGCACATTCCATTATACTAGAGCGGAAAAAGGAAAAGGGGAAAAACCCTCACCACTCAAGATTCAAAGATTTTCTGATTAGAATTGCATTTTTTTAAAGATTTATTTTATTTATTTTAGAGGGAGAGAGAGAGAGAGCAGGGGGAAGGGCAGAGAGAGAGGGAGACAAGCAGACTCTCTGCTGATCATGGAGCCCAACATGGGACTCTGCCCAGGCTCAACTGGGGACTCAGCTGGGGGTTCAAGGAGGAAGGGGCTCAATCCCAGGACCCTGAAATCATGACATAAGCCGAAACCAAGAGTTGGTCACTTAACCAAGTGAGCCACCCCGGAACCCCTAGAATTGCATTTATTTTGAGCCCTTGGAGTCAAGAATCCCTTCATAACACTTGTTCATGTTCTAGATGCGTTATTATAGAGAATTGATTTTAAAAGTTATTTCTAAAATATTGAGATTTCTTTCCATTGCACAGACAGCTCTCTCTCTCTCTCTCTCTCACACACACAGAAGTCAAAGAAGACAAAATGTTTTCATTGTCTGCTTTTTTCTACTGCATTAAAAGCATACATAATTTTTAAATTGCTGTATTCCAGGGTGAACATAATTAGATATACTGCTTTTTTCTTCTAACCCTGTATGTTGTAAAGGACTGTACAGTATCATAATGATACTTTTAAAAATTTTATGCAAACATCGCACTATTTGGGGATACTTAGGTTATTTCTATTTTTTCTATCATTAGTATTATTGTAATGAAAATCTTCACCCATATAGCTTTTTTTGTGTTTTGAATTATTTCCCAAGACATAGTCCTAGGGATATAATTATCAAAAAATCTTAGCTAATAATTATCTTACACCAGCAATATCTTTGAATTGGATTGCACATCTCCCACATCCCTCTATTTTTATGTGAAAGAAGTGTCATTAGAGTAAAATTTCCAGCCTCCAACCTCACTTCTCCTCAGGAGCAAATGGCCTGGTCACAGGTGACCACTGGCCTTCAACAGGGTGGCAATAATCTGTCAAACCTCTGAAGTGCCAGGATTCTCCCTGGTTCTGGTGGGCAGGCAGCAAGAGTATCAAGTAGAAATTAAGAGCATAGATTCTCTGGATTTTAATCTGTTTATTAGCTATGTGAGATAAAGCAACTTACTCAACATTTCAGTGCCTGTTCCCTTACCTATAAAAGAGGGAAAATGATAAAGATTCTTACCTTGGAGGGTTCATGTGAGATTTAAGTGAGATCTTATATGAAACTGTGCTTAGAGCAGTGCGGGGCACACGCTGAACACTGGCATGTCGGCCATGATGATTCTTACTATTCTCCCAAGACCATGTGAGGCAGTGACACTGGGCAAGTGTGTCTACTCCCTTGGGTGGAACTTACCAGCGTCTAGACCCAGGAAAGATAACATTGGCAAACCTGTCGGCCAGCACACACACAGAAGCCACACACACCAATACAGTGGAGTAAGTAGTAAAGGTAATATTTTATCTCTAGCTGTCTAATTCCCCTGTTCTGGAATTGGTCCAACCCCAAATGCAATCGACTTAAATTTTGACTTTAACATTCCCCTATTGGTGTAAATTGTACTATCATTCTGTGTAACGATACTGTCCAGTGAGAACAAAAAAATTCAAGATTCCTTATATATTAAAATAACTTCTGAAAAAAAAAACAAAGAACTTCTGGACTTAAACACAGTCATATTATAAAATCTAGTTATGCTGCCGCCTAGGAAGGATCCTCATGTATATAATGTCCCCCAATCAATTTCTTCTCACATCACCAATTTCAGTTGTGTTTTGATAAATGATTTTTGTCATGACTTTGGCCACTACCATTTTCCTGATGTAGGAAAAGGCGCTATTTATTTATTTATTATCAAAGAAATAGTAAGAAAAGTATTTAACAAAATTGCAAATGTATTTAACAAAATTTGAAGACAAGCTAAAGTATATAATATTCTAAAACAGTTTGGTTTATTCTAGACTTACGTTTTATTTTAGTAATCTCGTTCGCTTTCACCAGCAGATGCATGTTTAGATAGACATAGATTTCAAGTGGGAAGGGAGAAACAATAAGACTTCTGGGGGCACCTGGATGGCTCAGTGGGTTAAAGCCTCTGCCTTTGGCTCAGGTCATGATCTCAGGGTCCTGAGATCTAGCCCCGCATCGGACTCTCTGTTCAGCGGGGAGCCTGTTTCCCCCTCTCTCTCTGCCTGCCTCTCTGCCTACTTGTGATCTCTCTCTCTATGTCAAATAAATAAATAAAATCTTAAAAAAAAAAAAAAGACTTCTGATTGTTTTTTCACAATTATTCCCCTGAGGCAAGATGATACGCAAAGTTTTATTTTCCTATATATCACTAGTTCTCAATCACGGACGATTTTGTCCCCCAGGGTATACATAGCAAATGTCTGGAGGCATTTTTGGTTGTTACAACTTGGGAGGGGAGGGTACTACTGGCATCTAATGGGGATAGGACCACAGATGCTGCTAAACATCCTACAATGTGCAGGCCAGTCCCCACAACAAGAATTATCTAGCCCCAAACTGTCAGTAGTGCCAAGGTTGAGAATGTTTATTCAGATTTTTATCTAAAATCTGCATTTCGGTGACCACATAATTTTATTGAATTTGATTCCATGGGTATTACATCTGTCTTCTTTCACTTTATTCTTTTTTTTTTTTTCTTTCACTTTAAAATGCTAACCACAGGCTTAGTACTAGGCGGCGTTCTAGAAATGTCTGTAGAATGAACCCTTGTTTCTTCCACTGACCGCCAGGGGGCAGAGCGTGCTGGAAGCTTGAAAGAACGCTTTGAAAGCTCCTGTACAAAGAAGTTGCTTTATACAATCCGTTGAAACCTTCTCAATGACCACATGAACATTTTTTTTCCTCCAGCAAAACCAAATCCTGTCTACAGGATGCACCTGAGCTTGGCTGCACAATACGCTTTTCCAAGCTGGGCAAGAGTTGTGGGAAACCGCAGGTACTGCCAATCCGTGAAGGAAAAGAAAAAATTGCTAGCTTTATGGAGAAAAGGAGGTATTTTGTGTATCATAATTACGGATTCATAAAATGCAAACTGCACATGAACTCTAGCCATTTGGTACAGTTTTAGACAATTTGGACACTTAAAATAGAACCGTAGCCCTGAACACATTGTCTGCTTTGTGGGGCAAAATTACATAGCACATCACCAAAAAGTGCAGTGTGCAATGGCAGGAATTTTTTCCCAGAACTTTTGAATCTGGCATAGAACTAGCTGCCAGGGAGTTTGGTTTATTAGCTGTTTCTAGTGGCAGCTTAACAAACTTGAAACGCTTTTTTATTTTTATGACAACAATCCCCCCTCCTTAGGTCCTGCAATGCTTGTAAATATTTGTCTGCAAATAAGATTGGCCTAAGGACTGAAGTTTATTATGTGCCAAGGAATATGGTAGTTGTGAAAGGACAGCTCTTGACACAGGGCAGAGGACTGCTCTGCCCTCCACTGGGTTTGTTGATTTTGGAGGGAAGGAGCTTTAAGCAAACAGACCTTCCCATAGATTAGACCCTCAGAAAGCACTTGGGCTATTTATCTGCCCTTCGGAGAACTGTCTTCTCCCTTAGCTCCACTGTGATGCTCCTGCTTGGTGGCCACAGGCTGAGGACCCAGGGTATCTGGAAGGACTGACTGCCCATCTGTCTATAAACAGAACAGTGAAATGGGTCCTGCGAGGGTTAGTGCGGGGTCTTTTCATTTTCCCCTGCTGGCCTTAATCCCTCTGAACCATTCCTGTCCTGGGCTGTGGTCGTCCAACAAAGTAAATTGCAGCCCACACTCCCTAGGAAGATGACCCAACATGACTCACAGTGTTCAAGTTACAAAGAGTTGGACAGATACTTTGTGAGGGTTGTTATTCTCTCCTGCAGGCAGACGTGGCCACCGGCCCCAACACAGGACACGTCTCAGGGCTCTGGCCCAGGCCCACCCGGTGGATCAGTTCCGGGGTCTCCTAGACAGCTCCCAGGCTCACCTTCTAAACTACTGGAGCTCCTCATTCTCCTCTCATTGCCGCCCTAATCCTCTCCGTCTTCCCAGGGGGTTGGGGGGGGGGTGGCCTTCAGAGGCCAGAAATTATTGGGCCACTCCCTGTATTTTGGGGGCGTCCCACCCGGCCCACGTCGCATCTCCACTCCACCATTTGGGTCTCCCGGGCGAGTTCCACGTCCCCACCGCTCGCCTTGCCCAGGTCCTACCTCACACGTGGACTCAGACAAAGCGGGACACCCAGGCGCACGCACGACCCACAGACGCAGCTGCACAGACCACCCCCAACCCCGCCAGCCGGACCGACGTCCTCCCCGTGCCGCCCGCGGCTCGGTCCCCGCCGCCGGACTCACCAGGTCCACCACCTCCCTCTGCCGCAGCAGCGCCTTTTGCTTCCCCTTGGGGGTGTCGGAGGCGCTCGACGGCGCCCGCAGCTGCAGCAGCAAGAGCAGCAGGAGCCCGAGGAGCCGCTGCGCGGAGGCGGCGGCGGGGCCGTGGGGGCGCATGGCGCGCGGCGACCCCGGACGCGCGGAGCAGGAGGAGGAGGAGGAGACGCGGAGCCGGGACGCGATCAGAGTCTGGCCCCGCCGCGCTGCGAGGCCGCCGCAGGCTGCATCAATGCGCCTTTCACCCGCGCGCCTCCCTCCCTCCTTCTCTCCCTCCCTCCCGCCCCTCTGGACACCGGAGTTTCCATCCTGTAATAGGCGGGAACCCCCACCCCGAGCCGGACACTGGGCGGGCCGACAGCTGGGCCCGCCCCCTCCGGTCCCGCCGCCGGGACCCTTGCGGTGAAGCCGGGTGCGGGGTGGGGGTGGGGGCGGGGGGCAGAGGCGCGGCACTGGGAGGCCGCAGGTGGAGGTTTCCCGGCGGGAGTGGAGATAGCACCGCCTAAATGAACATGGAGAGGCACGTGCCCTTGCAGGGGTCCAGGAAGCGCCTTCAGGCAAGCTCTTTTTCGGAGATGGCATTTGGGGGCGGAGCAGGGATAGGGGAGGAACCATAGGTATCATAGGGTTCTCCCAGGGGCCCAAGCCCCAAATGATAAGAACCGATGTTCCATAAACCAAAGAGCAGACTCTTAAATACATAGAGCAAACTGGTGGTTGCCAAAGGGGAGGTGGGGAGGAGGATGGGTGAAATAGATAAAGGGGATTAGGAGATACAAACTTCCAGTTATAAAATAAGTCAAGGAGGTGAAAAGTACAGCATAGGAAATATAGTGGATACTATTGTAATAACCTTGTATGGTGACCGATGGTGATTACATTTATTGTGAGCACTGAGTAATGTATAGAGTTGTTTAATCCATATGTTGTGCGTCTGAAACTAATATAACATTGTATGTTAATTATACTTAAATAAACATTTTTTAAAAATACATTACAAAATTTAAAAGAACTGATGTTTCATAAGCGTTAATACTCGCTAACCACCAGAAACTACACAAAGTCTTTTATACATCCTCTCTGTCTTCTGGGCAATCCTATGGGGGTTGATATCTCTTCTGTTTGCCCCATTCATGGATGAGGAAACTGAGGTTCAGGGAGGTTAAGCAACAGCGAGGGTTCTCTTAAGAGACCCATTCAGTTTCCTGGAAGTTATAGTAGACCGGACTGATGGATGTCAGAGAAAAGGAACAGTCTGGCAGGGGAGCATGGCGGGGCATTTGGAAGAATGCTCCCTCCTGGGCCACTGCCTAACTACAAGTAAATTTCATCCCTGTTTGTCAGAAGAAGCAAAAATCCAATGGGCTCTAAAGCCAGGACGGGCTACCTAATTTGCAGGGCTCAGTGCAAAATGAAAATGCAGGATCCTTTGTTTAAAAAAATTAAGAATTTCAGGATAGTGTTAACAGAATTATACACCAAGCGTGGAATTCTTTTAAGCATAGCTACACAGGTCACTCACCCATGAAACAGCCCTGTGTAAGGCAGAACAAGGTCCCAGCTGGTGCCTTTATGTGCCAAACCACTGCGGTGGCAGCAATCTACAGGCTGGAGAGGAGAGGAGGGCACCCCGAGAGAGTATCCAAGCACAACTCCTGTGGCTCTTACCACCCAGGGACTTCAAATGGTCCTTCTCCATGTAAATTTGGGATCCAGGTTGGAGTTTCAGCAAACAGCTAATCCTGTATGAACATCCATGCTTTTTTGTTTTTTTTCATTTCTTTTGCTTTAAAAAAAACTTTTTAAATTGAAATATAGTTGACACACAATGTTACGTTAATTTCAGGTGTACAACAAAGTGATTCAAGGACTCTACATGTTATGCTGTGCTCGCCACAAATGTAGCTACCATCTGACTCCACAATATCAACACCTTTTTACACTACACATTCACGTGACTAATCAAATTACACTGTAAGATAAGTTAACTGGATATCATTTATCTATATTTCAAAGATAATCTATAATAACGTATAAGTGCCTTACACATACCCTGTCTCTCGGGTCCTAAAATGATCACAAATCTATTCCCACTATGGGTTTGATGAACTTCACTGTCTTTGTGCTTACTTCTATCTACCTCTGTGTGTTTGCAAAGTCATTTTTCCTACCACCTCTAGAACTTACTATTTCAGTCCGGTTGAGTTTTCTTGGTCTAAAACTTAGGTCCATTCTACTACCATTATAGATTTTAGTTCCAATTAGAGCTTATGGACTAGTTTAGTGTCTCAGATGTTATTTCCAGAGTGACCTTTCCCAAAGATTTCCAAATGTTCTGCATATCTTCTTTTTTTTTTTTAAGATTTTATTTATTTATTTGACAGAGAGAGAGATCACAAGTAGTCAGAGGCAGGCAGAGAGAGAGGGGGAAGCAGGCTCCCCGCTGAGCAGAGAGCCTGATGTGGGGCTCGATCCCAGGACCCTGAGATCATGACCCGACTTGAAGGCAGAGGCTTTAACCCACTGAGCCACCCAGGCACCCCTGTTCTGCATATTTCCTGTTCAGATATTTTACTTCTTTTTCTATTGGACTATTCATGTACTTCTTATCTATCAGAAAAACTCCTTTAAGGTTGACATCTTTAAAACATTTGATCTTCCCATTAGGGACATAATATATCTCCCCGGTTTTCCAAATCCTCTTTTACGCATCAGTAAAATTTTAGGATTTTCTTTATATATTTCTTATTGTGGCTATGATGTATTTTGCCGCGATTGCCAATGGAATCTGCACACACACCCCACAGACTACATTATTTTTCTATTACTGTGTAACAAATTACCACAAACTTAGTGATGTAACACAACATAAATTTACTACCTGCCAGTTTTGCGGGTCAGGAGTCCAGCTCAGATTAGTGTTATACGAAGCTAAGTCAAGGAGTCAGCCAGGCGAGTGCTCATCAGGAAGCTTGACTAGGGAAAGATGCATTTCCAGTCCTCCTTAGGTTGTGGGCAGAATTCATTTGCTTGTAGTTTATAGGACTAAGGTCCCTGCTTTTTGGCTGTTTGTGTCTTGGGACCATTCTCAGCTACCAGAGGCCACTCTCATGCCTTTACCATGTGGCCCCTTCCATAGGTCCTCCCTGAAACCCTTTGAATCTGTGGTGGGAAGGGTGTAGTACCTTTTAAGGTTGAGTCAGGCCCATCCAGGATAAGTCAATGTCAACGGGTTAGGGAACCTAATTACACCTGCACAATCCCTTCTGTCATATAACATAATCATGGCGGTGACATCCAACAGTTTCACAGTTTTGCTCATACTCAAGGGGAGGGGATTATTCACCACAGGGCAGAAATCTTAGGGGGCTGTCTTAGAAATCTGTCTACCCCATGTTATCAATGGGCTTTGGCTGGGAGCTTTTGATTGTCATCACTTGTTTCCTTATAGCATAAAAAAGAGGTGTTTTGTAACATTAAAAGTTCTGGCAGGCAGCAAGAAGATCAAGATGGTCAATAAAAATATTTTAATCACACTAGGGGTAGGAGTCAGCCCACAGAATTCTGCATTTCCCTTGCAGGAAAGCAAGCACAGGAAGTCCTCAACTTTTAAATTGTTAGGCGTTCACGTATCTCTCAGTCGCCCTTGTTTGCCACGTGCATCTCCATGCATCACTCGATAATGAGCATTTCCAAGTATCACGTCATCATAGCCTGCCAGTCAAAATTCCCTTTCAACAGCATCTCTATCTTTGTAAACAGTATTTGGGCAATTATTTGACAGCTTGTGTTTGTTAGACCCCATGCCCAGCGTGGAGCCCAACAGGGGGCTTGAACCCACAACCTCGAGATCAAGACCTGAGCTGAGATCATGCATCAGACGCTTAACTGCCTGAGCTACCCAGGTGCCCCCGTTATTATTTTCAAAAAAAAAAAAAAAAGAGCAAAAAGGATAGAAGAAAGGTAGCAATGTAAACAAGAACTCATAAAGTTAGTATAGTTGAAATAAAATAGAAATAGATGGGCTGAAAGTACCATTTTTTAAAGACTCAAAGGGACACTTACTGGAATTAAGGTAGAAGGTCAAGGTCTAGTCAGAGTAACATAAACCATGCTGGCGAGTTCAACCAGAGGAGATTTATCAGCTGCTACCAGGAGAAGCTGGGGGCTAAAGCTGTAGCTATCCTCTGTGTAGGGACGTACTAAGTGCTTTTCCCTGGTATTTACGGAGCACTCTCTCTATATTAGCTATTATTATTTTTATTATAAGAGTTGGGGATTCCATATAAAATTAAAGGAAGCCACAGTTCAGTAAAGGACACTTAACATATTCAGAATCCAGCGAGGAAACAGAAATCACTGTAAGTATGTAAAGAGAATTTACATGTAGGAATTAACATAGGAAATTGACTGCAAAGTCTGAAAGGTCAATAGAGCAATTGGCCATGGCCATAAGCTCCTACCACTCTTAAGCTGGAGAGACCTAAGATGACCAGTCAAAGCTGGAATCATGTTGGGTTTACCCACTGGAAGCTGGAACCATGAAAAAGACGGGGCTATTGCCAGAGAAGGAAGATGAGTAATACTGTGGCTATTCATTCCCTTCTTCCCCCTTCTCCAATCTCTGATTGGTCCAGCCCAGCTAGAGGGCCCCAGATACAGGAGTCTGGGAAACAGCCTGCAGAGGTCAGCCTCCTGAGATACAGAGCAGAGCTGGGCAAGCTTGAAGAATGATCTGAGGGCAAAGAGTGGCCATCAGTTCTGAAGGGGGTCCCGAATTCCTCCCTCCACTGCCTCATGCTTACATGTGTATACACAGGCAACTCTCAAACCCAACACTGTGGTGGCTTCATCTGCAATCGGAAATACATAGATTACCAGACTGTTTGGAATGGTATTAAACCATTAATCTACCCACATCCGGCACTGATAAACAGTAAGTATCTAGCACCCTTCCCAGCACATGAGTGATTCGGATTTTTATAGTTCTACGAGAAGAAAAGTTGATGGAAAGTTATAGAACCCAAATCGTTGATAAGAGATAAGCTTAAGTCCCTTGCCTGTGATTATGGTAAATACATTCTTCACGTATCCTTTTTCATTCGTGCACATTTATACAATGGGAAGCTGGCGTGCTTTGCTGTGCCTGAGGGCATCCCTGGTGGTCTGTGTGAGACCTGCAAGAGTTATATTTTATTTATTCTGAATCATAGCATGCGACAGGCTTTCAACTTGGGTAGTCTTTCATTTCCTGTCGAATTTTCTTCCTTTTCTTAAGTTACCCGAAGCTGTGCACTTTCTGCCCCTCTTCATTATGCCCTGTGTACAGAGGTTTTGAAATCAGGATCCTCTGGACAGACTCTGCATTGTAAGAATTCCTTAGAAAGTGGTTCACCGTGGAGCTCTGTGTTTGAGAATGGTCAAGATTAAAGACGTCTCTGGGCGGTTCGGATGAGTCTTTGCAGCCTGTGTGTCTCTTTTAAGCCACAAAGAGCCGCCTGTTTTCTGATAAAAGAAAGCCAAAGTAGGCAGGATATTGGAATTGCATCTTATTCTTTTTTTTTTTTAAAGATTTTATTTATTTATTTGACACAGAGAGAGAGCACAAGTAGGCAGAGAGGCAGGCGGAGAGAGAGGGGGAAGCAGGCTCCCTGCTGAGCAGAGAGCCTGATGCGGGGCTCGATCCCAGGACCCTGAGATCATGACCTGAGCTGAAGGCAGAGGCTTTAACCCACTGAGCCACCCAGGCGCCCCATGGAATTGCATCTTAAAACATTTAGATTTACAAATTGCATCCAGGTCTCCTGCTTCCTGGCACACATCTCCAACCCCATCAGCTAGACCGTGGTTTCTGGTTATTGCTTTGTTGTTATGAAGTCAGGCCATTAGAGTGGAAATCAAAACAAGCCAAAATATTAATCCCCTCCCTCACCTATCGGAGTTTTTAGCAAATAACAGAGCAAGCTGAATGCAGTTTCACTTCCTCCCAAACTGCCCAATAGAGAGCTAGACAACGACAACATGGGAATTAATTGGTGGCAGGAGGGAGAAAATCAAGAGGTTTGGTTATAAAACAAGAAATGGCTAACTATCCAAAGGGAAAACGAGAGTGAATGGAATAATTCACCATTTATTATGGCATGGAATTACCAATGGTACCGTTTACTAACCACCCCATGTAGAAAATTGCAACTCATTTTAATTAAGTTAAAGTTGGTTTAGGCAAATTCCCTTCCCATGTTCCTTACCATGATTTGGAAATAACCCTGTGACAACATTAACAGATACTTTGGCATTGTTTTCAGAATCATCAGCCTTACAAAATTATCAGCATTATCAGAAACGTCCCGTCACCCCTTTTCCTCTAACTCTTGGCTAAGTGAATGATTCCTATTTTTATGGACTGTTGACCTCCTCACTTATTTATGGATTCTGTAGAAAGCATGCTTTGCTCTTTAGAGATGACCCAAAGCTAGGAGAGGTAGTCAAGCTCCTTGCACCAAAGCCAGATAGCAAAGATCTGTTTGGCATTAATTTCTGAGGAAAAGATCAGGGTGGATAGGTCTCAGGGGTGGGGGACAAGAGGAAAAATTGAATTAACCACTTGCTAAAATGAAAACCAAAGAATTATTATGCAGAAGAAAATCACTTGAAATTGAATGAGAGACCACAAAAATCGTCACTTATCCCTTAAGCAGATATAAATATCCACTGACACTGACCCCAGCCATATGCAGATTTTCCTTTTGGATCTCAAATTCACCAGTTAAATGTGGCAGCATGTAGCTGTACATGATCCCACACCAGGGGTGATAAGAGATACCCTACAGCTTGATCCCCTCATGATTTTGTTGTGAAATCTCATCAGCTAACTGGAGTCCTTGCCTTGGGCCCTCATTTTTTGTTATCGAGGTTATATTAACATGGAATGTTAAATCAGTGTGAGATATGAACCCCTACTTAGATATATTGCAAAATCGTCACCACAACGAATCTAGTTAACATCCATTGTGACACGTAGCTAGAAAATTTTTTTCTTGTGATCACAACTTTGAAAGTTTACTCTCTTAGAAGCTTTCAAATATGCAATACAGTATTATAACTATCTCATGCTGTACATTACATCCCTAGGACTCACTGATTTTGCAGCTGGAAGTTTGTACCTTTTGACCCCATTCCCCCAATTTTTAAGGTGATTGCTCCCTTGGGCATGAAAGGAAATTTGCACCTATACCCCCTTTCATTCAGGTAGAATTCTTCTAAGAGCCAGGTCACATCCTCAGCCTCTGCTTCCTACATCCCCAGGAACTTCGCTTCTCAGTAATTCGTTAGTGCCTGGTGGCATGTCAGGTATGGTTGGTATATTACGTTCTGGGGCTATTTCCCAGTCACCATGCCGTCCCAGCCCTTATTCATGCACACAGACAAAGGCAAGGTCCTGCATTTCTCCTTTGACGATAATTATATTGCTCCATATTTCACTCCTAAAAACCAAGGTAATCTTAGTGATGTTGTAACCACAATAGGAAATAAAAGCAGTGACAGACATAAACTGTCCTGTGTGGTTAAGAACTCTGCTAGAGTGTGGTGCTCAATGCCAGGCAACATGTTTGTTTGTTTTAGAGATTTATTTATTTGAGAGAGAGAGAAAGAGAGAGAGAGAGCTCATGTGAGTGGGCAGAGGAAGAGGGAGAGAGAGACTCTCAAGCAGACTCCCCACTGACCGCAGAGCCTGACGCAGGGGCTCCATCACACGGCCCTGAGATCCTGACCTGAGCCAAAACCAAGAGTCAGATGCTTAACCGACTGAGCCACCCAGGCGCCCCGGGCAACGTGTTTTGAGAGGACTGTGGGCAATACCTACAGCACAGGTATGTTTCTTGGTAAGTGAGCATGCTTGGGAGGGAGCTCAGAAATCCTCCCGGAGACGGAACAGTTGGAGAGTTGGAGCAGGGTGGCGAGGAGGAGACAAGGGCCGTCACGGAAGGGGGAGAGGAGCCTTGGTCTACCGTGCTCAGGATGATAACTTCTCCGAGCTTATCCGCGGCATTCCAGGACAAGCCCGGGTGGAAAAGATCACTGAGGATGACGTTTGCGTCATCATAAGAGACCAGCTGGCCCGGCAGTGAGTGGGTGGGAGCTGGGGCGCTGTCGGAATGGGCTGCGGTCTCTCCCCAAGACGGCTCCTTGAGGGGAGTTTGCAGAGGCAGTGGGTTGATTCTAGAAGACGATGATTACTACGTTCCAGAAAGAGGCTATGAATTGGCAATGTCTAAATGCCCGAAACTGAGCTTAATAGGTAGTGAGTGTCTCTCGGGGACTGAAATTGGATACCTACTCTCCAAAGAGCCTGGAGGCAGAGCCAGTTTAAGAGAGACGAGGCTGTGGGTGGCAGACCCCAAGCTTTATAAGGCGGGGCTCCACATCATTTCCTTCTCAACGTTATCTCAGGACTTTTAATTTCAAAGAGACTCCACCCAGCCCTGCCTCGCCGGCAACTGTGCTAATTCCCTCCTTCCCTTTGGGTTGACTCTGCCACTTGAGTTAGCTCCGTTATTCCTGGAAGTCATTCATTCACTTATTTAACATTTATGGGGCACCCACTGTGAGTCAGGATCCGGTGCTAGACAGTGGGAATAAAAATAAGAGAAAGGCACAGTTTCTGTCCTCAAGGAGCTCTGAGTCTGATGAGAAAGGCAGATTTCTAAAAACAATTTTTAAACATACGAATGCAGAACAGGATGGTGAATACCATGATAGGGGTGCGTACAGGTTGCCTGAGATGGGGAGAGGGAAGAGGAAGGGGCACTGCCATGGAAGGCTTCCTGGAGGAGGTGATGTCTGGCTATTTGAAAGAGTGTGGCGTGGAGGGTAATGAGAGGAAGAGCGTTTGATCAGCGTGGCAGCACGGGGACTGGCACAGGTGTAAGGAATTGCCCCCAACTCAGGAACTACAGACTTGGGGTGGCCGGCGCTTATGGGGCAAGCCAGGGAGTGTCCAGCAATGAGCTGGAGAGGCCAGCAGGGGTTTAGAGCATGGCGAGCTCTGTATTCCTTGCAAAGATGATTGGGGTTTGTCGTAGAGCTGGTGAGAAGCTTTAGATGATTTGTAACCAGGACTGGCCCGGTAAGGTTGTTTAGGCAGACCCTACCGGCTGCATGCAGGGGCTGGACTGGAGGAAGTCGGGTGGTATCTGGAAGATCGGTCAGGCCAGCAGCTGTCCGCAATGCTGCTGTGTCCTGATCCATCTGAGAGCTCTCTCTGCGAGGATCCACAAAACTGCCCGGGGTCGGAAGCCTATTTCGGCTGGACCATCTGCCCGTAGCCCTGGGAGCAGCCCGAGCATACGTGCTGTGATTATAGACGAGTACTTCTTTCCCAGAAGAGAAAAGATGATGCCCACTGGTCTAGGTGACAGGTGACAGGGAGCCAAACTCGCATACCGATAGCTGGGTTGGTGAGGAGGGAATGATGAGGATGAGAAAAATCTAGAAGACGCAATCAGAGGATTTAGTGATTGCTCGGTCCTAGGGGGTGGTGTGAGAGAGTGAGAAGCCCATGGCGATCTCCTCCCTTGCCAGGATTTCTAACTCGGGTGAGAATTCACAGACCGGGATGCCGCCAAGTGGAATATAAGTGCCGCCAAAGAAACAGCGTTCAGGGAGCACAGAGGAAAGACCATGCGAGCACACAGCCAGAAAGAGGCCATCTGTAAGCCAAGGAGAGAAGCCTCAGGAGAAACCCAGCCTGCTGACACGGCGATCTCAGACTTCCGTCCTTCAGGGCAGTGGGAAAGCAAATGACTGTTGTTTAAGCCCCCGGCCTCTGGTATCTTGTTATGTAGCCCTAGCCAACCAAGACAGGTTCGTAACCCAGAGCTGGAGCCGCTACCTCTCGGCACTCGCGTTCAGAAGCCTCGGGCATGTGCTTCTACTCACTTTGGGGAAATGGTGGTGGCGAGATGTATTAGAGCAGTGGCTCTCAGGCTTCGGGGATCATGAGCATCGCCTGGGGCTTCTCAGACCCCAGTTGCTGACCCCACCTCCATACCTTCTGAGTCCATAAGGTCTGGGGAGGGCCCCGAGAATCCGCATTTCTAACAAGCTCAGCGGGGGCTGCTGGGCCAGGCGGCATGCATAAAAAATTGAAATAGAGGGGCGCCTGGGTGGCTCAGTCATTAAGCGTCTGCCTTTGGCTCAGGTCATGATCCCAGAGTCCTGGGATTAAGCCCTGCATCGGGCTTCCTGCTCAGCAGGGAGCCTGCTTCTCCCTCTCCCACTCCCCCCGCTTGTGCTCCCTCTCTTGCTGTGTCTCTCTCTGTCAAATAAATAAATAAAATCTTTTTTTAAAAAAAGGAAATAGCTTAAAAATATTTTCTAAAACTTCATTTTAAAATAGCAATAATTAGCTCCATAATATGTTAGAATAAATAGCCTTCTAATGAAAAAATAGCTATATTTTCTAAAACAAAAAGTTAACAAGGAGAACAGCATTATCTTGCATCTTTTGCAAGTCTTTCTGCAGCCGGATTCTCCTCTTTACTTCTGCATTCGATCTGTGGCCATATCACACATCACGTGGCCTCTGGAAAACTCTACTGTGCACACATGACAGAATGAGAGCGGAAAAGACAAATAACATCTTACTATTATGAACATAGTTTCGATGTCACATTTTCCCTGAAAGTGTCTCAAGCACCCTCAAGGGTCTCTGGACCCCTCTTTGAGAAAAGATGATTTGTGGGATGGGCAAAAGAAGAGAGCCCCAAAGAAGAGGCCACAGAAAGAGGAGGAGATCCCAGAGAGGCTGGCAGTGGGAGCAAACCGTGGTCTGCACTGTGATCAGAGCCCAGCCAGCTGGGGCGGAGTCGGTCCTGCTCTGACCACGCACACACAGCCGAGCACACATGTGCCTGGGCCACGGGGAAATTAAAATCACGGCAGAGAGCAGACATCCTTGATATACGATTAGCAGTCTCCTCTCGTTCAAGTACATGTGGGGCTTCCGGATTCTCCCACTGTAGGTTCTGCCCTTTAGCCCAGGACCTTGGCACTGTATCCTCTTATGACTCCTTGCAAACCTCTTGGGCTTTGGAGTTTGCGGATTTTCTTGGAACCCTGGTGTTGTTCTTCTCCTTCCTATCTCCTTGCCGTTAGTCTTTGTCCACAGCGTTCATATCCTTCTCCCCACCTTTCCACCAAGCTGGGCCTTCAGAACTGCTTAGCCGGAAGACCAGCCCTTAGTTCCTCTGGGCTGTTAATTCCCTTACATGTACACTCTATTTTTAAAATACAGGATTTTATGGAATATGCCTTTGAAACTTGCCTATAATCTTATTTTAGTTTTTTTTTTTAAACTCACTTATAATTTTATTTTTAAAAAATTTTTTAAAAGATTTCATTTACTTATTTATTTGAGAGAGAGAGAGAGTATGAGAGGAGGAAGGTTGGAGGGAGAAGCAGACTCCCCCCGCCCCCTGCCCCTGAGCAGGGACCCCGATGCGGGACTCGATCCCAGGACTCTGAGATCATGACCTGAGCCACCTAGGCACCCAAAACTCACCTATAACTTAAAAGTCACCCTTTTCCAGTTCAAGAACAGGTAGACTTTGGATTTCAAGACACAGGCTGGGCCTGTAAATAAGTATTTATTAAATGAATACAGAAATAAATATATATTAGCATTCTTCCAGAGGCAGAAACATGAAATGACCCTGTGATGTGTCCCTTTTCAAGAGTGAGAAAATTCTTTCCAGAGTCCTTCTGGCACATTCCCTTCCTGTCTCATTGGCCAGGATTGTTGCACATGCCTGTTGCCTAAAACAAATCACTTGGCAAGAGACATTCGCCTCGCAGGGCTAGAAAAAGACTATGCCTTCCCCGAAAGACGTGGCTGCTTGGAGGATAGTGAACAACATTTGGGTTCTATTAGCAAGGAAGAAGGGCAAGTGGCCGGTGTGGTGACTGACTATTGGGTAGACGACTGAGAGGATCTGCCAGGGCCTTGTCTTCCTCATAGTGATAATCTTACTATTTCCTCACGCCTGTCACCCACAGGAAAGACTTTGATTTGTTTATGCAACTGCCAGCTCTGGGTACCTTTTGGAAATAGGAGACCTCCGGGAACAGGCTTAGGATAAAGCATCAGGGAAAGTAAGCCTCTGAGTCCAAAGGACGTGTCACACAGTTCCATTTATGGATATTAATTACTCTCTTCTTGCACCAGTAGTTTTTCTCGTACACAAAGGCTAATCGGAGAACTCAGGTCTGTTTTTTAGGGAGGTAGCCCCATCTCAGTGTGGTTTCAGTGAAATGTTCCCGAGAGGATCCATTTTCATGAGTGTTTTATGCAAAGACCAAGGAGCTTCCGCAAATTTCTGGCTCACTCAGTGTCTTGCCTACAGTGTTTGCTTCCTGCCTCCCCAAGGATCTAATCTCCATGGAATGTGCTTTTTTCCCCCCTCCTGGGGTGAGCATTCTTGGGGCCCCACTTACTGAAGAGTCTTGTGTAAGCCTGGGAGCTCTCACTGAGAAGCCAGTTTTTCAGGTCGGTCATTTTGCCACAGGCCTTTTGTTATCTCTTGATTAATTCCTCAATTGAAATTGAGGCTCTCTCATAATGCCTGTATTCTTTCCTAGACTCATTATAGTCTTCGGGGTTCCTGAAGGATCTGTCCATTGGCAGAAACTGAATTATCAAGCATTTGTTTCCAAATTGCTGCTAATGATTGCCACCATACCTTTGTTATGATGATTGTTACTACACTAGAGCTCATTGGTTGGTTTCCACATTGGTTGTTATTTCCACTGGTGTGGTCTTTATTTCCACACTAAAGAAAAAAATATGAATCCTTGTGATAAATTTCTTCATTTACAGATTCTCCACCAATTTATTTATTTAAGTGTAAGATGATTGTTCCATTCCCTCTTCTATTCTGCCTCCTGTACTTTAGTGCACCAGTAAAAAGAAAATATATGTGCGGCTTGTAAGTTTACAGATCAATGATTCTCAGTAAAATACCTGCCCAATTAATTGTCCCCTTTCATAAAATAACTTTTAAATATATGTATTTAGAAAATTTTAATTTTAATTAGATAAAAGAGTTTCATCAGAAGTACCTGGAGGGGATACCGTCCATTTAGCAATAAATTTGTTTCCATCGCCATATTTTTGGCTTCCCCAAACATTGGCAAGATGGCAGGGACTGTATTTGACATTTCTTTGTTTCTTCTGCAATACTTAAAACAATGTGTTGGACACAGAACATAATGATGTTAAGTAATGCATATTGCATTGAACTGAAATTCTAGGCTTGCCTTCCTATGAGTTTCAGAGAACGGATGGATAGAATCTGGTTGGGAAAAGGATCAATCCCTTTTAAATCTGTCAACAAAATGAAGTTAAAAATTTGGCTTGACAATTAGAGAAGAAACAATCCAACTAAAAAATGGGCCAAAGACCTGAAGATACACAGATAGCAAATAAGCATATGAAAAGGTGCTCCATATTGTTTGTCATTAGGGAATTACAAATTAAAACAACATCGAAATGTCAAGACTTACCTATTAGAATGGCCAAAATCCAGAACATTGACAACACCAAATGCTGATGAGGATGTGGAGCAACAGGAACTCTCAGTCATTCTAGTGGGCATGCCAATGCTGTAGCCACTTGGGAAGACAGTTGGCCATTTCTTACAAAACTAAACATACTCTTGCCATTTGACCCTGCTATTACACTCTTTAGCATTTGCATGAGTTGAAATGAGTTGAAAATTTATGTCTACACAAAAACCTGTTTATAGCAGCTTTACTCATAATTGACAAAACTTGGAAGTAACCAAGATGTCCTTTAGTAGGTGGATGGATAAATAGACTGGGCTGCATCAAGACAATGGGATATTATTCATCGCTAAAAAGAAATGAGCTATCAAGCCACAGAAAGACACAGATGAAAGTTAAATGCATATTACTAAGTGAAAGAAGCCAGTTGAAAAGGCCACATATTATGATTCCAACTAGATGACACCCTGGAAGAGGCAAAACTATGGAGACAGTAAAAAGATTACTGGTTGCCAGCGGCTGTGGGGGAGGGATGAATCAGCAAAACGCAGAGCGTTTTCAGGGCGGTGAGACTATTCTGTATACATGTCATTACACATTTGTCAACCCACAGAGTGTATAACACCAAGAGTAAACTACAGTATAAAGTATAGAGTTTGGGTGATAATGATGTGTCAGTGTAGTTCATCAACTGTAACCAACATACCACTCCAGTGAGTGATGGTGATCATGGGGGAGGCTATGCATGTGTAGAATAGGAGGTATATGGAAGAGCTCTGTACCTTCCATTCGGTTTTGCTGTGAACTTAAAACTGCTCCCAAAATAAAGTCTGTTTAAAAAGATGAGTATATTTGGAGGGGAGGGGGGTGGGGGGTTGGGTGAGCCTGGTGGTGGGTATTGAGGAGGGCTCGTATTGCATGGAGCACTGGGTGTGGTGCATGAACAATGAATCTTGGAAAACTGAAAAAATTAAATTAAATTAAAAAAAAAGATGAGTATGATTGGGTGGAACAGTACAGTGTTGACGAAGTTCCCCATTAAGTCATGGCTCTGCATCACTGTTTGAACAAAGTCTTCCTAGCGTTGCCATCATCCGCATTGTAAAAATCGCTTTGGCTGTGCCAATGTGCAAAGCAGATCTGCAGGTGACATTTCTCTAAGTGCAAAAGAGTACAGGAACTCAGGGCATAACCAAAAACTTTAAACCTTTTGTTCTAGAGGCTCAGTATCTATTTCATTTGCCTTTACCAGAATTCAGATTGGGAAGAGCTTTCAGCTTATCACTTATTACCCTGTGCTGCCATCATTCCTCTATGTTTATAGCAGAATTTTCAAGGATTTCATACTGAAGGCTGAAGTCCCTGTAGGCATAAATCACATTTTTCCAGCCAGACGGTTACTGCTGTGTTTCCTGCTAACTCTCGACCAATAGTGAGTCCCAGATGTACTCACTCCACATGCATCCTCCAATGTCCTCTTACTTTGCTACTCATTTTGCAGTGTAAAGAAGTTCAAATTTAGTCTTGTTTGGGCGGAATAATGCAACTCTAGTTGAGGTCTTCGAAGGGTCTGAGATACACGTTCCTGTAATATTTCAACAAACATTTATTGAGCGTCTTTTATGTGGCAGACACTGTACTGGCAGCTGCGTATCACTCGCAAGGAGTGGACTGTTTATCAGTTAAGATGCTTTCAGCAGCAAGTAACAGAAAATTCAACTTATTGTGGCTTAAATAAGGACATTTATTTAACGTGGAGTTCAGAGGGAGGGCTGTTCCACCGTTGGTTAATTCATTGACTCAACCACATCATCAAGGATTCAGATGTTTTCAACTTTTATGTTCTGCCACTCTTAGGATTTGGGCTTTCTCCCCATGTCATCATCCCCATTGGGGCAACAATTGGTCCGGGTGTCCCTGCTGGACGCAGCAATGTCTAGAAGAGAAGAGGACCAGTTCTTGTGGCATCTCCTGGTTAAGAGGAAGAGACTCTTTCCCAGTAGCCCCTCACTCTTGCACATCTCCTTGGCCAGAAGGGGGTCACCTACCCGACCCTAAAATACTTCTCAACCAGAAGAAGGAGACGACCATAATAGCAAATTAAGCAAATGAAGAAGAAACTCCATGTAGAAAGAGGGGGCTCAGACTCTAGTAGGAATCTCCTGGGGGCTCCTGGGGTTTCCCTAAGAAGGCAAGGAAGTGCTGATTTCCCTCCCCTTATACCTCGTTACCAGGACTCCTGTTACTCTTCTTGGACTTTGCATCAGAAGCAAGAATTCAAGTTATACTATGGGCAGCTGCAAAGATATTTTCCCCCTTCTGCCTGACAGAGTCTTGGAAAACAGAAGGCAGAGGGAGACGGGGAGGTTCCCCTCCTGTCTGAGCCCATCAGAGTGCATTATTAGCAAACTCTTGGCTTTGAAGTTAGAAGTCAAGTCCAGTATATCTAATTCAATTCCAATTTTCTGCTGGAGTTATGGTAATCCTAGACCTCAGTTCATCCAGAACTATGAGCTAAACATTTAATTCCTCAGTATATTTAACTCATGTGGTTATGAGTCATTGTTAATACGTTCAACAGATATGCTGGTTTCCAAGCTGCATATCCAAAGTCAGGGTTTTAATTGTTTTTCTTAGTCATTTGCTCATGTCTGCATACCAGCAGTCAGGCTTGGCTGACCAAAGCCATCTTGAAATATTTAACTTAGAATTCAGTATGGGATCAAACATGTTAAATATTTCCAAGATCTCTATCCAGAGACACAGATCCTTCATCAAAGTTAAGGTCCAAACCAAGTTACAGTAGGACGTAAAACCAACTCTGTATTTTATAGATTAATACCATCTATGGGATGAATGAAATTTTAAATGTCATGTAGACATTTTTTTTGCATGTAAGAATAAGCCTCTTGGGTCTTTTACAAAATTGGGAGGGAGAAAGGAAATATTTATCTGGTGAGCAATAATTTTGGAAAATTCTAGAATAATATTGATAATAACAAAATTCATAAAGCTGCTTATCTTCATATTGATGTTTATCTCAAACTGCAATATACCTTCATTTAGCTGCGGTATGAAAGAAAACAAGTAATAGAAGTTTGCAAAGCAAAGCAGTTATTTTTCTTACCACTTTGAGCATGCCCCATGGCACCCAGTTTTGGAGGCGGGTAGTAGCGTATGCTCATTTTGAAATCAAACAATATAGAAGTGTATAATCTGAAAGTGAAAGGTTTCCTTGTTATTAACCCTCACCATGATCTCACTCCTTGAAAAGAGCTATTGTACATAGCTTAGTACATGTTCCTAGTCATTAAACATATACACGAGACAGTGTTTGAATATAAGTTAAATAGGATTATTGTATACATATATGATATTGTGACATAATAAGGAAGGTATATTTGATCTTTGCTCCCATTTCTGGCACAGGGCTTCCAAAAGCCTCGGGATTTCTGAAGTGATAAGGGTGTTAAATGTTGTCTTGATACTCATAACAAACCCCTTTCAACCTCACCTGAGTTTATGTTAATGAGATGACTTTGGGAAAATACCTAAGGATGGATGCTGGTTGCTGGGGAACCAACCACGTGATTAGGGGATTGGCCCTTTCAGTCCTACCCTGTGACCTCCAAGGAGAGGAGAGGGGCTGGAGGTTGAATCAGTCACCAATGGCCAATGATTATTCAATCCTTACAATGAAGCCTCCATAAAAACCCAAAAAGATGGGGTTTGGAGAGCTTCCAAGGCTGGTGAACTCGTGGAGATGCTGAGTGCTTGCTCAGAGAGCTCGGAAGCTTTACGCCCATTTACCCAAACCCTGCCCTGTGGACCTCGTCATCTGACTGTTCATCTGTATCCTTTATACTATCCTTTACCGTAAACTAGTAAACATAAGGAAAGGTTTCTCTGACTTCTGTGAGCCACTCTAGGAAACTAATTGAACCTGTGGAGGGAGTTGTGGGACCCTCCAACTGTAGCAATGGGTCAGAAGCAATGGGGACAACCGGGACTTGCATCTGAAGTTGGGGGCATTGTCCTAGGACTGAACCCTTACAGTGGGATCTCCAGGCAGACAGTGTCAGGACTGAGTTAATTGCTGGGTGGCATTGAAAAAAACGCACACATTGGAACACATCCTACTGTAACCTGCTTTTTTCACTAATGATACTTTCTGAACGTCTCTCCTTGTGAACATTTATAGTTCTTCCTTTTCCTTTGTAACATTTTCACAGCATTCTAATGAATGGAATAAGTTATATAACCAGTTGCATACTTACAGATACTTAAGTTTCAGTTTTATTTTTTATTTAGTTTTATTTTATTTTATTTTTTTAAGATTATTTATTTATTTTATTTAACAGAGAGAGAGAGAGATCACAAGTAGGCAGAGAGGCAGGCAGAGGGAGAGGGGGAAGCAGGCTCCCCGCTGAGCAGAGAGCCCAATGCGGGGCTCGATCCCAGGACCCTGAGATCATGACCCGAGCCAAAGGCAGAGGCTTAACCCACTGAGCCAGCCAGGTGCCCCTCAGTTTTATTTTTTTAAAGATTTATTTATTTGAAAGAGATAGAGAGAGAGAGAAGGGGGAAGGGCACAGGGAGAGGGAGAGAGAGAGAGAATCTCAAGCAGACTCCCCACTGAGTGCAGAGCCAGACACGGGGCTGGATCTCACAACCCTGAGATCATGACCTGAGTCGAAACCAAGAGTCGGACACTTAACCGACTGTGCCACCCAGGCGCCCCAAGGTTCAGTTTTAAATGATGCTTCAATTAATATCATTGACTAATATTCTAGTATAATGCTAATCGCTATCTGAATTTATCTTGTCTATTTAGTTACTTGCCCATTGTCTGACACCCGCTGTGGTAGAAGCTCTGTGAATGCAGGTGCTTGTCCCTTGTTCCCGATTAGATCCTCAGCAGCTGGGACAATACCTGACAAATAACATCAGTTGTTGCTATTACTGGGAGCACACAGATATTTCAATGATCCAAGGGCAACCTGGGGTGAGGTGGCTACTTTGGTCTCTGCCCCTACATAGTCCCTGGCTTAGCCAGTTACAACTTCCTCCCGCCCAAGCGGTGCCCTTTGGAGATTCTACTTCTCTAAAACCTTGAAATATTCACAGTGTGAAAATTAGGAACCAATTCAGATCTCAGGAATTCCACCCCCACCGCGGCTCCTTTCCTCCTGGCAACTTATCTGACCGTATGTGGTAGGAGGGAGCCAGGACACATTCTTGGTCACTCACATCCCTTGATATTTTGCTCTTGGTAAAATCCAGTGGCTCGTTTACCATCCATCTGCATTTCCTCTTTGGTGAGGTATCTGTTAAGGTCTGTTGCCCATTTTTTAGTTGGGGTTGTCTGTTTTCTTATTGTTGAATTTTAAGAGCTCTTTTTATATTTTGGAAAACAGTCCTTTATCAGATGCATCTTTGCAAATATTTTCTCCCAGTCTATGGCTTGTTTTCTAATACACTTGACATTGTCTTTCACAGAACAGAAGTTTGGAATTTTACTTTTTTAAAGATCTCATTTATTTATTTGAGAGAGAGAGTGAAAAAGAGAGCGATCATGAGTAGGGGGGAGGGGTAAGGGAGAAAGAGTTTCCCTGCTGAGCAAGGAGCCCCATGTGGGACTTGATCCCAGCACCCTGGACTCATGACCTGGGCCGAAGGCAGATCCTTAAGCAGCTGAAGCCCCCAGGCTCCCCAGAAGTTTGTGATTTTAATGAAGTCCAGCTTATCAATTGTTTCTGAATTTCATGGATCGTGCCTTTTGCCGTTGTATCTAAAAAGCCATCACCAAACCCAAGGTCATCCAGGTTTTGTGTTTTGCATTTATGTGTATGATCCATTTTGAGTTAATTTTTGTGAAGGGTGTAAGGTCTTGTATAGACTCATTTTTTTTTTTTTTTGCATGTAAATATCCAGTTGTTCCAGCATCACTTGTTGAAGTATGGGAGTTTTCCAGTCTTTACTTTTACTCAACTAACTGTGATTAGTCACAGAGCCCTGAGAAGGAAACACTACCTGTCTTTTCAGTTATTTTCAATAACTTTTGAGTTATTAATAGATTTACCAAAAATCTCTATGGTTTGTCTGAGTGGTTCCTCGTTTAGTTTTACCTCCCCTGATTTTTGAGACTGTATGCTAGTTTTTGTGTTTGAGGGTCCTGAATGAATGATACTTACATCTGAAAGCACTCAAGAGGTTGACCCGAGACAGGCCCGTGAAGATAACAATCCCACTTTTGTTAACGCTAAGCCTGCTGCTGGAGAACGTGGCTTGTCGTGAGCCAAATGTGCTTGCTTCTGCTCCTTGCCTCCTAACCCTACCGAGTTTAGACCTTAGAACAGGCCACCTAAGGGAAAACAGCTTACACCCACTACCCTCCCAAACACACATGTTGGATATTTATTGATTTTAAAACCTGGAATGCTAAATGCACCCTTCAGTTGGCCTTAGTAAAAGGCCTTTATAACCAGGAAATGGCCCTGTTTCCAAATCCAGAGCACTTTGAGATAGGCATTGCAGTAAAACATAAAAATAGATTTAAGGTTGTATTGTTTTTGTGGGCCCTTGTTTTTTTAAGATTTTATTTATTTGCCAGAGACAGAGAGAGCGAGCACAATCAGGGGGAGCATAGTAGGCAGAGGGAGAAGCAGACTGCCTGCTGAGCAGGAAGCCGGAGGTGGGACTCCATCCCAGGGCCCTGAGATCATGATCTGAGCCAAAGGCAGACGCTTAACTGACTGAGCCACCCAGGTGTCCCATGGGCCTGTGTTCTTTATAGGAGACACATGATTTTAATTCTTTGGTGTATCTCAGGTTCCATCCCATGAGGACCTTGCCTGCAGCCGAAGTACAAACAGCTGACGTGAACACCCCCATCCCAGGGAAATGACAAGCAGGGACTGCAGTACATGCCCTGCGCACAGGAGGAGCACAATCAAATATGGACACCAGCCTCTCGCTCTGCAGAAACCATAAAACCAACGTATACAAACAAAATAGCTTCCGGGAGTCACTGAGTTCAGGATCTACAGTGTGTATATAATCTTGCCAAAATATAACTTACGTGTTCTTGGCTGTGTTAGGTGAGCGGTACATCCGGTAGCGAGAGAGGGATCGTTCGGAAGGCTCCAGTCGTCTCCAGGACGCAGCGGGGCCTCATCTTTGGCTGATGTAAACAGTATTTTATCCCCTCGATTAAAAATAACGAATCCCTGGCTTAGGTGTCAGGTGGGTAGGAACGTTATTTTTGCTCTTGGCAAACACCTAAAGAGGCAAAGTTGACTCACCTGCTCTGGAGGGAGAGGACGAGGGCATTTTCTAAAAGCAAGAGCTAATTTTCCCGCAGTTCAGGCAGCAGGCAGGGACAGATAAGAAACGTATGACCTTCACAGTTCCGCCGAGGTTTGGAACTCCCCAGCCAGCGGGGAGCTGCTGATCAAAACGGTGTGGTCCCCAAGAACGCCCCGCAGCTACCGGAACAGAGCCAATGGTAAACGGCCACCATGCATCTCGCACGCCCCCTCTGGGCTCGGGAGCCTGGGCCAGCTACACTGCTCGCAGGGGAGGGCGATCGCACCAGAGGAGTCTCTAGAGAAGGATGGGGTCTGCCTTCTGCCGAAAGCCGCCAGCACCTTAGCCTTAGCCTCCCCCTGACCTTCAGCCCTCCGCCTTCCGCCTTCCCTTCGGAAGTTGGTGAGTAGGAATTATCCACTCCTGGGGGCCCTTAAGACGGTGGTCGTCTGTTTGTGTTGGGGGAGATGGGGTGAGTGGCGGATGGAAAGAATTTGCCATCGTGGGTTTTCTGCGGACTTCAGCCTTCCCTTGTGTCCCCCTATATCTCATCCCGGGGGGTTGGTCCTCTGGCCTCCTGCGTCTCCCAGTGCTGGCATCAAGGAAGCAGGTCTCAGATTTGTTTGTGGAGATAGGAGTAGAGTCCCGGGAAGGGACTCAAGAGAAAGTAGGCATCGAGGTTCTGAAAACACCTGTGGGATTGCCAACAGACCAGAAAATGGCTTTGGGGACAGAGAGAAGCCCAGCAGGGAGGAAGCAAAGGAAGTTTGAACTAGAGGAACTGGGGGCCTTCCCGGGTCTCAGTGGGGTCCGCTGCCTCTCTCTGCCCTGGGTGCTAGTGGCTCACAGCAGGGGGGCCTTGACTGCCGCCAGGCTCTGTCCCCCCCAGACAGATGGGCTGGACCCACTGCAGCAGCGTCAGCTAGATCCGGGCTCAGTAAATGTTCTTTAAAAAAAAATTAATTTGTAACTACACCACATGGTATATGAACAGATTCTCTTTATAAAAATTTAAGCCTTACAGACCGGGTTCAAGTCTGCTTTGACTATTACCTACCATGCTGATCCCCTCCCCAGAGATCACGCATGTTATCACATTTTCTAGAGTCTTCTCATGTATTTACATTTATGTATCTATATAACATGTACAGGGTTATTGTGTGAGGTGAGGGATTGCTTGTGCCGGGTATCATTACCCATTTAGATACATGCATACGTAACAAGAAGAAACAGAACTGTCTGTGGGGAGGGTTTGCATACACGGTATTACTCTGTAAGTAGAGTTTTCAGACTTGCTTTTTGGTGCCTAACGATGCCTTGGAATGCTTTCACGTTCATGCATGAAATTGAGATTTCATTCCTCCTAACTGCTAATTCTTTAGGTGTTCTTGCCTCTCCCGCACGTGGATTCATTCTCCTCCATCGCTCTGGACACTTGGTGGGTAGAGAGGACAGGATTTTATATTGTTTAGACCTCTCCCGAGCGTCCAGGGTGGCCAGACCCCGCCCTGCCCCTGGGGTCCCCGAGGCTCCCTGCGCCTGGTTATGGATGTGTCGTTCACCCCTTTCCTGGTCTTTGCTTCATCAAGAAAGCGGTGGAACCTCTCCGTGTCTGTACGGCAGGCCTGGAAAGCCCTGGCCGGAGTCTGAGGACCAGGGACAAAGAGGCAGTGATGACTGTCAGTCGAGGAAACACAGTCCCCCTGTTTTGTTTTCCTGTACTTTTTATTTGCGCACAGCCTGCCAACCAGGTCAGCTCTAGAAACACAGCGTGCCATTCTCCTTCCCTCGCAGCCCGCACGGAGAGGGGCGGAGGCAAGTGCCAGCAGGGGTTTGCCAGTGGTCAGCTTTGTTTATCGGCTCTGGAGGTTTCTGTTTTATGAAAGTTTGCATGGGGGCCTCTGGACTGGCCATTCGAAAGGATGAAAACCACTAGGGGAGCTTGTACTTTACTGGTGAATTTTTTCAGATAAAGTCTAAAATCTGTGTATTCAGCCTTATATATTTTCTGATCGTGAAACTAGTTAGATCCCAGAAGAGGCCGCCAAGAAAAACACCCCACAAACTTGCCAGTTTTACTTTAGTTAGCACCTTGGAAAATAAGATGGGGAAAATATTAAGATATTTTCTTTTCTTCGGGGGTTAGGAAAAACTTAATCTTTGCTGATTTGGGGGCCTCTTCTCTCAACAATTTTAAATGTAATAATATGTAGATTTATATACCTGTATATTAAGTGTCAAGTTTAACAGACTCTGCACTTGAGTATGTCAAAACCCAGTATACATGCCAAATAGGAAGTATTTGTAATAATAATAATGTAAATAAAGATGAACTATGACATGAGTTTGGAGAAAATGGTTTATTTGAAAAATTTTCTTTAAGATGTTTCTGTTGAAACTTAAGTAGATTCTCTCTCTCACCCCTCATTTTGTGGTGGATATCCTTAGAAGTCTTTTCTGGTTTTCTCCTTTTTCCTTCCAGGGAAGGAAAATAAAAGCCTTGGATTTGGTTGGTTAAATTCATTCATTTTAGCATAATTTTTTCAATTATTTTCATTTCTAACTAGTGTTTACCACTTTTGGTCCTTCCTTCTTTTCCTCTTCCCTACTTCCTCTGCTTCCCCTCCCCCAAAGTCCACAACAGACTTTCTGAGGCCGCTTTCCCCTACTGTCCAGCTCTGGGTGCCAGTGTCTTTGGAGAAGTTCGGATTAGGCTTTTAATCCTTTCTTGTCTGCTCTCTCCGTTGATGCAAAGGAGTTAATGAAAGTTTGATTCTTCCACACATACAGATCACAGTGGCCACTGTTAAAAACCTTCAGCGTCTGGAATTTTCAGTCTTCAACTTGCGCTGGAGGCAGTGAGATATTAAGGATCATGCTTTCCATGCAGAAGAGTTCTAGCCAGGTTTCTTGTGATTATTAAAAATTATATCTTTCCTTTCTTGAGAGTACCAGTGTCTGCCTTGGCAACGTTAAAACTTTCCAGCAGTCGTAACTGGAAGAGCCCACCAGTGGCATATTTCTGAGAAGTCAGGAAGCACTAAAGTGATGATTTTGATGATGGGTGGTAATTACAAGCTGTTTTTGGTCTAATTTTCAAGGAAAATCTAGGAAAGATTCCTTCACTACCATAAATAGCCTAGCAGATGGATCCTAATGGATGTACTGTTATTTTGAAAGATGGTATTTCATAAAATTCTGTTGAGGATTTGGGGCTGATCTGCAAGGTGAAATGCTGCTTGATCATTTCTTCTCTGCTGTGGAGTTGAGCGGCACATTGCTCATGCCGATGTTGTTTTTGTAAGTCTAAATATGTAATTTAGGTCCACTTTCCTGGTCAAAAAATACCCTGTAATTCTTATAAAAATTAACGTCACCACTCCTGAAACAGTAGGCTTTTTTTGCGTCATAGACTCTGGGCTCATGAAAAAGAGAAACTGCTATTTTCTTTTGAATTAGACAATAGTCTCGAAATTTTCTATTAGAAATAGAACATTTTTTAAAATTTAAGCTTACTGGTTACAAAGGCTATGTTTCTGGTTGAGGAATCATTTAGAATACAGGTAGGTGTGGATATACATTTTTATCTTAAATAAATTGCTAACAAATCAAATCCAGCAGGATGTTAAATGATACACCATGATCACTTTGGGTTATTCAAAGAATGAAAGAATGGCGTGATATTAGAAAATGTAATTTACTACATTAGATTTGTAGATTGCAACATTGCTGGCCAATGACTAAGGCGGTTCCTCCTCCCTCCCAGGCACACAAACTACATTTCCCAGCCTGCCCTGCAGTTAGGTGTGGTTCTGTGCCTGGGTTCTGGTACACGGAATGTAGCTGGAAATGATGTATGCCACTTCCCACTCTGACCCATAACATTTTTCGGTGCAATCATTTACTCTCTCTTCCTCCATCTACTGGCTGGGTGCAGAGAATCCTGCAAAGAATCTGCAGCTCTAAGGGATGGCTGTGGATGGCTGCATCAGAAGATGAAAGTGGTGGGTCCTTGATCAATCAGTTGGAAGGCTACCTCAAGAACACTTGCACCTGTTCCTTCAGCTGCTAAGATCTTGAGGATTGTTTGTTACAGTAGTTAACCTACCTTGACTAATACAGCAAAAAGGCATTCGGTAAAATTCAGCACCTACTGCTAATTTGAAAAAAAAAATTGTCAAAATAGGACTCGTTATTAACTTGTTAAAAAAGGTCTATCTTCTATCAAATGCCAATGTTGTTCTTAATGATGAAATACTAGAGACATTCTCATTAAAATAAACAAGACCAGGATGCCTGCTGCTACCACTATTAACAATGATAGGTTCCCAATTCGAGTTAATAGGTGAGAAATAAAATGACCATTATTTGAGATGAAAAGATCATCTACATTGAGGGGGCGCCTGAGTGGCTCAGTGGGTTAAAGCCTCTGCCTTCGGCTCAGGTCATGATCTCAGGGTCCTGGGATCGAGCCCCGCATTGGGCTCTCTGCTCAGCAGGGAGCCTGCTTCCCCCTCTCTCTCTGCCTGCCTCTCTGCCTACTTGTGATCTCTCTCTCTGTCAAATAAATCTTTAAAAAAAAATCATCTACATTGAAAATTCAGGAAGAGTCAACTATAAAATTATTAGAATGGCTAGGAGACTTTAATAAAGTCACTCATTACAAAGTAAATATTGAAAATCCATGTTTTCTACATGATCTTTAAAAAGCAAGTTACGTATCTGCAAATATACCTAAAAGAATCATGAAACAGGAAGATACTATTTAAAATAACAGGAATGGGGCACCTGGGTGACTCAGTTGGTTAAGCGGCTGCCTTCGGCTCAGGTCATCTCAGGGTCCTGGGATTGAGCCCCACATCGGGCTCCCTGCTCAGTGGAGAGCCTGCTCTTCTCCCTCTCCCCCTGCCTGCTGCTCTGCCTACCTGTACTTTCTATCTCTGTGTCAAATAAAAAAAACCTTCAAAAAATTATATTTAAAAAAATAAAATGACAGGGATAAAAATGCTCTGTGAAATTAAAAAGATGAGAACCCAAATGAAAATTCAGTAGAAATTTAGAAGATAAGTTTGAGAAATTTTCTTAGAGAACCAAAATTCAAAGAGATGGACAAACAGAGAGGAAAGATGAGAAAATTGGAAGATTCACCAAGGATGTCCAGGATAGGATTAAAAGGGATTCCAGTAGAAAAGGAAGCAGAAGGGAGGAAATTCTCTCTCTCTCTCTCTCTCTCTCTCTCACACACACACACACACACACCACACAAAAAGGACATTTCACTGAATAGAATGTCTACACTGAAGCCCATACTTTATTCAGATTTGCTTAGTTTTTATCTACTGTACCTCTTCTTTTCTAGGATACCACATTACATTCAGTTGCCATGGCTCCCTAGGCATCTCTTGGCTGGGATAGTGTTTGACTTTATTTTTGATGACCGTGATAGCTTTGAGTGCTGGTCAGGTATTTTGTAAAATGTTGGGATTTGTCTGCTTTTCTCACTAGACTGAGGTTATGGCTTTGGGAGAGGAAGATCGCCGACGTCATCAGCTCACAGCAGGGGCACCTGCTCTCAGCATGCCCTCTACTGATGCTGCCTCTGCTACCTGCCTCAGGTAGGATTTTGTCAAGTTTCTCTACCGTGAAAGTTATTCTTCCCCCGCCCCATTCCCTACTGTGTTCTTCGGAAGGAAGGCACTATGTGCTGCCAGACTTGAGTGAAGAGCTCTGCTGCACCTCAAGGGGGAAGTATTTACACCAGTCAGTTTAAGAAATACTTCAGAGTGTGACTGCTGGATCGCATGGTAAGGATCCATGGTAACTGCCTGTTTTCCAGAGTGTCTGCACCATTGTGCGTTCCCATTAGCCGGGGCTGAGAGTTCCTGTTGTTCAGCATCCTTACCAGAAATTGATATTGTCAGTTGGTTTTTGGCTTGTAACCATTCTAATAGGTGTAGTGGTATCTCGTTGTTTTTCCTTTCGTGATATTTTTAAGTTACATGAGTTTAACAAATCCGTGCCTCATCATTGAGGCGTACCTCCGGATCCTTTCCTCCTGCCGGATGTTAGTGCCAGTTCTTATTCATATATTGTTGTTGCATGCTTGCTTATGTTTGATTATATGATGAACATTGTATTTGAAAAAGTATTTGTAGAGTACAGAGAATGACATTTTCTTCCGCCAGACAAGATTTCCATTTGCTTCTGCCTACTACTAATCCAGAACTACCTTATTCTAATTCCAGAGTAAGAGATTTTTCTAGGCCACCCAGATAACTTGCAGCAGGGCTGCTTTCCCCACAATTCACGCTTCCTTCTGGGATAGTCCTTTTGCGGTCACAACTCTAAGTGCAGTGTGGTGTGTGGACACTCATTCCCTTGAACCCCAGCCCTCAGAGGCTGGTAAGAACTGTTCGACCTCTTGGCCACCTTTTCCCAATCATTAAATGCTCCCTGGGCAAAAGAAGCCCCAATTGTTGGGGCTGGCAGGGTGAATTTCTTTCTTCTCCCAGGTCTTAGCCTGGCAATTCCTCACTATCCTATTTGTTTTTTAAAATGTTTTAATTTAGTATTGTTTTATTTCCCACTACTTTACCCCATCCTTCAGGTCTCCCACTGGCTTTAAAAAGTATGGTAAATATGGCTGTATCATGGATATTCTGGGAAAAAACCGCAACAAATGAAAAATAAGAGTCCTGACTTCTCCTTCTCCAGTTTAAAAAAAAAAAAAAGCTTTTGGCTTATTAGTCATGGAGCCACTGATCCGAAAAATTCTACCACTTCCTGGGTCAGGATCACTAAATATAAGCACAGAATACTCCACAATCTCTTACACAGAGAAAATTTTATTACTGGAAAGATCACATAATGTTTTTGTATACAAAGTTCAAAAATGTGGAAAAGTTAGTATTTACATTTTCCATACAGTACATGATAATCTTTTTATGCTTAATAGACTGCTAAATAGAGAAAAAACCAAAAGCATCAGAAAATGTTGTTCAAGGTAGAACACTTAATTGGAAATAAAATTAAGAAAATTCTTCAATATTTTAAAGTATGTTATATAAAGTACATTTTATCAGGACTACATTTTTTTCTCATTTGATTGGCACTAATAGTGCTAACACATTTTTTTTTTTTAACACACTTTTAAATGTTCAGCAAAATCCTATTGGTACAGAAATGAATTCTACATAATGTCTGACAAAGATACTGTATCAGCTTTAGTATTCTAAATGTTAAAAAACAAAAGTTAAAAGTATAAGCAACTATAAATGGTCATAAAAATACAATCTTGAGTGGTCATAAAACATTTTTTTTAAAAAAGCAAATCAATTGCACTTGGCTTAATTTCTAAAAGACTAACATTTCATCTAATCCATCTATCCTAAACGACATATCATTTAAAAATGTAGAAGGATCAGCGAGCAGCATAATACAATCCACACTGGACATCGAGCACCTCATTTTAGTGGCATAACAGATGTATGACATTCCTAAAACAGTAAGACTTTGTAAAATTTGCACAGGGAAGATGATAAAGTGGGATAAGTGGATTGTTAAAGGTGAATTCCCATTACGACACCTTCTGGTGTGTCAAATATTTTTTATACTATAAAAGAATACTATTTTTCAATTTTCTTAGAAACTCAGTGTAAAAGCTACCAAAGTAGTGCTAAAATACCAGAACAACATGACAAAAATATTTGAATAGCTTTCCTAGGATTCCTAAAAAAAGTTCAAATACATATAAACTTATTTTCAAATGTATAAAAAAAGACACATAGATAAGTTTTAAATACTTTAGCAAAGAAATATCTCGATTTTATACCATAAAAGTGAAATAGCATGTAGTACATCTTAAAAAATACTTTTAACAAGAGTAGAATCTTCATAAATAGAAAAGGAAGATTCCTCTCGCTCCCTCCTCCCACACAACTTAAAAAAATATTATTAACCTGCACATTTCTGCTTTCTGGGTGTACTGTCATCATTAACCTCTGTGCGAAATGAATCCTATTATTCTTGGAATCTACAGTTTCCAGTGTAACAGGCGGCGATGTAGCTCTCAGTGCAAAAGAATGAGACAGTGATGTCACTAAGACAGCGCTCTGTCCCCTCCAGTGTAGCCTGAACCCACTTCTCAGCAAGGGGCGAGCCCGCCTCTCACGTATCGGAGTGACTGCCGGGGCCCTGCTCTCTCCTGCCGCCGGAAGCCACGTGAACGAGCAGGGATGCGGAGCCTCTCGGGCTGCTCGGCTCCGAGGAACCTGGGGCCTGTGAGCTGCTGGTCTGCACTGGGCCGGTTTCGGGGACATCACTTTTGGGAGTTAGCCTAGGTAAAAAGACGAAAGGTGACATACTACAGACCAAAGCACAAAGGTGAGGCCAAATGTCATTACAACTGCCATCCACTTTTCCTGAGATTTTGCATAATTAACTAAAACTCTTTATGTGTACCCTAACACCTCAAAGTACAAATACTTTATTTTCAAATACAGCTTTTGCTAACTTCAGAAATTGCATTAAGCACCACCCATGCACGGGCTGAGCATGCTGTAGCGTGGAGAATACAGTTCATAAGACAGGATTCTGGCCCTTGGTTCAGCAAATATTTTATTTTATTTTATATTTTAAGATTTTATTTATTTATTTGACAGAGAGAGAGAGATCACAAGCAGGCAGAGAGGCAAGCAGAGAGAGAGGGGAAGCAGGCTCCCTGCTGAGCAGAGAGCTTGATGCGGGGCTCGATCCTGGGACCCTGAGACCATGACCTGAGCCGAAGGCAGAGGCTTTAACCCACTGAGCTACCCAGGCACCCCCCGTTCAGCAAATATTTTATTCATTTCCCACCAAGGATGAGACATTGTAATTCCAACACAAAGATGAATCAGACCTCAGCTCTGCCTTTGAGGGTTTACAAATCTAGTGGAGTTTTAAAGGCACCTATCTAATTAGAATCCAGTCCGCAAAAGCTGTTATGGGAACACAAAGAAGGTGCATCTGGTTTAGTTTGGGAGGAGGGACAACCTTAAGACCTAAAAGTACTTAGCTGTCGGCCTTCTGGTTAATTCGATGTTTACCTGTGTTTGGATCACCTATGACCATTTGGAAAAATTCATTAAAGATAATGTCAATACCCTTTCATATTCAGAAAGTAAAAAACATTTTATAATCATCTTCGTATAAAATGACAAATGCCTTTTAGTACTATGATACAGTACTAATTACAACTCAATAGCCTGTATCTCGGAAGGCTCTTAAACATTTACACTTAACAACCTGCCATAGAAATGAACATCACTTTCCTACTTGAACAGCATTCATGAAGGCTCTTATCCAAGCTAAGAATTAAACTACCAAATAGCACATTTACATGCTGAACCCAAACTTCTTAAACCCAAACTTCCTTGGATTAAGTGTATGGACATACGTCATCTCCTAGCACATTTTCTTGATGGGCTATGCTTTAATAAAAAATGTATAATGCAGTACTCAAAGTAGTCCCGATTTAACATAACAAAATCAAGCTCACCTTCCTTCACTCCGCGTACTTTCGGATACGCTGATCTTATCGTTCCCGTTGCCTGCCCGGCCCTTCCTGTCCGCCTGATCCCCACAGAGTTTGGAGCTGGATGCTGCTGGGGAGGCCAGCTCCCCACGGTCCTGTTCTCTGGATCCGGGGGTGCTCGCTCCATCTGCTCTCACCTCTCTCACTGATGTTTCCGGGGAGGTTGGTATTTCTGTCAAAGTCTCTTGTCCTAAGTAATCATGGTTAGTGATTGCCACCGAGGAAGTGCCATGATTGGCTGTCGCGGCTGTGCTGGTTCCCATGGATTTGGAAATGACCTTCAGTTTATGCGAACCGGGTTTGTAGTGCTTCTTTTTGTGTTTAACTTTAGAATTGTGCTTTAAGAAGAACTCACATGACTCCTGTAGAACTCTTCGACTTTCACTGATTGGACTGTAAGAGAAACCAAGGAGAGGGCTTACTTGGTAAATGTTAAGTGCTATCGAGAAGCCAAAAAGCATATCATATATCTTATACTAAAATCCTTAGTCAATCAAGCTAAAAATTCTAAATGACTTATAGTTATGAAATCTGGGATTACAGATACTATGAGCTATAAGGAGATTGTCAGGAAGTGAAATCTTTTTTGCATACACTGTTAGTTGCCTTTGTCAACATAAGTAGATTGGTAAGAAATTAAAGAGGCTAAACCAAAGGATGAGGACAAGGAACCTCAAAGCAGCATAAAGTAGGGGATGATGTGTTTATCAAATGTAAATACATCAAATATAAAAGTAAACCAGAAGAGAAAGGACGTAGAATGGTTGTTGTTAAATTTGTTTGCTTTCTAACATTAAAGTTAGCAAATTAGGGGTGCCTGGGTGGCTCAGTGGGTTAAAGCCTCTGCCTTCAGCTCAGGTCATGATCTCAGGGTCCTGGGATCGAGCCCCGCATCGGGCTCTCTGCTCAGCAGGGAGCCTGCTTCCCCCTCTCTCTCTGCCTGCCTCTCTGCCTACTTGTGATCTCTCTCTGTCAAATAAATAAATAAAGTCTTTAAGAAAAAAATAAGTTAGCAAGTTATACTGAAGTGTGAGTACATAAATACGAGATTGATATGTAATAATTGCAAAAAAATTAAAGTCCAGTTAAATGCAATTCTTCAGTCAGGCTCCCTGCTCAGTGGGGAACCTGCTTCTCCCTCTGCCTCTCCCCTTGCTTGTATGCTCTCTCTCTGTCAAATAAATAAAGTATTTTTTTAAAAAATGCAATTCTTCAGACTTCAAACACTTAGAAAAGATCTATAGTTTTGAACTTTTTACCACAAAAAAGTTTATTAACCAAACCAATGGGGAATAGTTTAAAAACCTATATTACATTGTTGACTGTATGAAGTGTATAATGTATGTAAATAACCAAATGAACTATTTACTTGTAAATCTATTATATTGTTATAAAATACTACATAAGTTTAAAATTTTACCATCTTAAGCAAGGCAAATAAGTGATATTTTAAGACAGCACTACGTGTAATAAAATTTAAAGATAGTAAACGATCATACAATATATTTGAATCATACTCTATAGTTTTCCTTACATATATTTGATCTTTTATCACTGATAAAATAATTAAAATTTAAAATGCTGCACCCAAAATAATTAATCCAGTGATAGCAGTAATAATATTAAATGTAAGCTGTGTAAAGAAAATGCACACTTTACAAATCTATCTTTCATATTTCAATAGAATAGCATAGGTCAAAGACTATTTTAATGAATGCCAAACAAAATAAAGTTTATTTCTCCAGGAAAAGATTTCCAAATTTGACATAACAGTTGACATAATGAAACTCCAACACAATAATGACTTGAATAGTTCCTTGGTATTTGTTCTATTTAATTCAAAACAACATCAGATAATTCAGTAGCTTCTTACTCTCTCTTACGATTTCGTTTAAAAAACCCAGCCCATTCCGTGCATGTCTTTTTGCTTCCAACCCAGAAGACAGCAGAAATGCCAACAATTAATGTCATCAGATATTTTATCATAAATAAAGCCAATTCTGGTCGAGTTTCTGTTTTTGCCTACAAAAAAAAAGTGAATAATAAAAATTTCAGTGATACATTTTAAGTGGAAAGAAGTCTATATAGTCAATGTAAAACTTGAACAAAAAGTATAAATCTTCAGTCTGTTTTATTATAAAATGTTTGACATAGCATAATATAAGGGATAGTGCTGCTTTAAGTATATTCTTTACTAAAGTTCTGAATGAAGAACTTATCTACGTATCAAAATATATAGCTAGAAAGGGAAAACACTTAAATATATTTAGGAAGAATATCCTAAATCTTGGCTTGATTTCCCAGCATTTTTTCCCTATAAGTATAGCAGCCTCTTATAATTGCCAAAATATCTGGCTTTAAGTATTCATCTACTTTCCTTCACTAAAATCTACCAAAAAATTACATTTAAATTCATTGGAACGACATAGTATTTTAGAGTCTTTACGCATTGTTTATGTTTTAAAAAATTTGGTTGGTCAGAGTGAAATAAGTATCAGTGCAATACAGTAAAATAAGTTCTGTTTTTATAAGCACATATGAAACAAAAAATTGTAAGATGATACAATCAAATTAAATATATCCAAATAAAGTTTCGCCCCACTAACTGAAGAATTAAAAACAACTCCCAATTCAGCAGAAGTTGACAGACCTCTTCTTCTGTTTCTGTTCCTCATCATTATTTATCTGCCTTTGCAACCGAATTTAATTTTTAAAAGAATAGATAAAGGAGGCATTTTAACCTATTGTAACCAAACTCTAAACTTGAGGAAAGAACTCTTGAGGCCTGACCCCAGTTTCAGCTGATGCCCAGGGAATCATTCCCTCTAGTTACTGGATTTTCTTATGGAAAACCTAATGTCACGTTCATGACTAGTTCAAGTATACTTTCAGGGAACATTCTCTATGTTTAAGTTAACTAGTGAACTAATACAGGGGTCCCTGGGTGGCTCAGTTAGTTAAGCATCTGCCTTCAGCTCAGGTGATGATCTCAGGGTTCTGGGATCGAGCCCCGTGTCGGGCTTACTGCTTAGTCTGCTTCTCCCTCTCCCTCTGCCCATCTCCACAGGCTCGTGCAATCTCTCTCTCTCAAATAAATAAATAAAATCTTTTTAAAAAGATAGCAAACTAATACAAATGCTCTTTACCTGATAAGGACATGGGATGTGGTACTGACGACAGTGGTCGGAGACCCAAGTTATCTCCCAGGTGATCCTGTTCACTTGCTCATAGACGTAACATCCCAGAAGTGTCACCAGTGGCACAAGATACAGGCCACTAAAGACTCCAATTCGAATCATAAATTTCTTTAGTTTCTCCTGGTTCCGGCCATCACGTTGTATAACTTGCCGAACGTGATTTAAGGAAATAATACCAGCTAGAAGAAGAGACAGCCCGACAAACACACAAAGGCACAGTGGCAGGAGCACAAAGTAGCGAGAAGCATCTAGGTCATAAAGGCCAACGAAGCAAACGCCACTAATGTTGTCTCCTTCAACTTTGTTCATAGCAAGAAGCATAACGGTCAGAAAACCCGGTATTCCCCACGCAACCGCGTGAAACCACACCGCTTTTTGTTCAATGGCTTCACAACTCCATTTTCTTCCTGCCGCTAGGAACCACGTAATGGTGAGAATCACCCACCACACCGTGCCGGCCATTGTGAAAAAATACAAAAACATAAACAGAACAGTGCAAGCCTTATTCTGAGAGCCCAGAACTACCGTGTCCCCGAGTTCTAGCTTCTCATCGGCCTTGTTGCAGGCTGTGCGGTCGCCTAACAAGAATCCGATAAAGTACATCAGGGACACGATGCTGTAGCAGACAGAGTAATATATAATTGGTCTCTCTGGGTATCTGAATCTTTTAACATCAATTAAGAAAGTAAGGAATGTGAACAGAGTTGCACAGAGACAAAATATTGAAACTATCCCGATAAAACTTTTTGCAAACTCTAGCTCATCACTTTTAAAATACATGTTAGGGCACGGAGGTGCGCACTGGTCAATTCCCAGAAACTTATAGCCTTGTCCCCCAGAAGTCTTAAGATGCCTTGGACACCAAAATCCAATGTCTCTTTGAGCTTCCTCTGTCTTCTTCTGAGGACCAAGAAACTGTGTGTGCGGATCGAAAGTTATAGGAACGGTCTCATCACAGTACTGCAATCTGTAGAGATTACAAAATCGAAGGCAACATTTTTACTGATTCACTATTTTAATGCTGTGCTTTCCAGCTATAAAGTATTACATTATGCATTCATAATTGATGGGAAGACACACAACCTAGACAGATTACAGGTGAGAGCTTTGAAGTTAACTAAACACTAGCAGTTGTTAGTGAGGCCCCAACATGCTAACATATATTTAATACAAGGCAAGGGAATATAAACATTCCCTTACTCAGAAAATGATCAATTAATGATTTTTATTTTATAAACTTTTTTTTTAAGTAAACTTTACACCCTAGGTGGGGCTTGAACTCACAACCCTGAGATCAAGAGTTGCATGCTCTACTGACTGAGCCAGCCAGGTGCCCCAATTAGTAATTTTTTAATAATTTCTGCTTCCAAGACTAAATGTTTAAGAAAGAATTTATCTTCATTAGTAGTCTCCAGATGAAAAAGTGTTTAGCTTGTCCATTTACAGCATTAGAAATATAAGTCTTGGGGAAGTTCACTTGTTTTCTAATGCCCGCAAGCAAAGTAGCTCAACCATATGACTAAGGTTTTGACAGTTAAAATTGGCTGAAATGAGACCCTTCCCCTTCCTGGATTGAGTTCAGGTGATCTCTACATTTTTTTTTTTTTTAAGATTTTATTTATTTATTTGATACAGAGAGAGAGATCACAAGTAGGCAGAGAGGCAGGCAGAGAGAGGGGGGGGGGAAGCAGGCTCCCTGCTGAGCAGAGAGCCCGATGCGGGGCTTGATCCCATGACCCTGAGATCATGACTTGAGCCGAAGGCAGAGGCTTTAACTCACTGAGCCACCCAGGCGCCCCTGATCTCTACATTCTTAAAGGCAAGAAGATCACCAAGAGGTAGACTGGGGACCAGCTTAATTCACATCACTATTCTGTTTCAGTTTGGCTGGGTTTTTTTAATTGAGGTATAAATGACATACAATAATATATGAGTTTTACTATAAGAGACTCCTAAACTCACGAAACAAACTGAGGGTGGCTGGGGGGTAGGGGCGGGTAAGGATAGGGTGGCTGGGTTATGGACATTGGGGAGGGTATGTGCTATGGTGAGTGATGTGAAATGTGTAAGCCTGATGATTCACAGACATGTACCCTGGGGCAAATAATACATTATATGTTAATAATAAAAAAATAAATAAGTAATTAAAAAATATTTGAGTTTTAGGTGTACAACATAGTGATTCCACATTTGTATACACTGAGAAAAGGTCACCATAGTAAATCTAATCACCATCTGTCACAAAATTAATACAATGTTATTGGCTATATTCCCCATGCTGTACATTATATCCCCATGACATATTTATTTTATAACTGGAAGTCCTTGCCTCCCTTGTTTATGGCAGACTGGAGTGATATACACAGGTAATTTCTATTTTGTGAAAATTTGTATTACTCAGTTGAGTTCCTTCTACACACCAGTATTAATTTGGAGGATCTATATGGTTTAAAAATTAGTGGGAGTTTTGGGGCACCTGGGTGGCTCAGTTGGTTAAGTGTTTGATTTTGGCTCAGGTCATGATCTTGAGATTGAGCCCCACATTGGGCTCCCTGCTCACGTGGTAGTCTGCTTGTCTCTCTCCCTCTTCCTCTATCCCTCCCACTTGTGCTCTCTCTCTCAGATATATAAATAAAATCTTAAAAAAAATAAAAATAAATTAGTGGGAGTTTCTAACAAGAAAACTATTCACTCATTCATTCATTTTTAAGATTTTATTTTTAAGTAATCTCTACACATCCAACGTGGGACCCGAACTTATAGCCCCAAGATCAAGAGTCTCATGCTTTACTAGCTGAGCCAGCCAAGCACCCCAACAAGAAAACATTTAAAATATGCTTTAGATATAGATAAGAGTAGCAAATAATAAAATGTATGCCCATAAAAAGAACACTATGTATCTACTAGCATTTTTATTGGTTTTTTTTTTTTAAGATTTTATTTATTTTATTTGACAGAGAGAGAGAGGCAGAGAGGCAGGCAGAGATAGAGGGGGAAGCAGGCTCCCCACTGAGCAGAGAGCCCGATGTGGGGCTCGATCCCAGGACCCTGAGATCATGACCTGAGCCGAAGGCAGAGGTTTTAAGCCACTGAGCCACCCAGGCGCCCCTCTACCAGCCTTTTTTGAAACTTAATATTATGTCGGTTTTGCTTTATATCTTTTAAAATAAAACAGTATAACAGTAGAGATCAGTTGAGACTCCTTTGTGGTCCTATTCTTTTTTCTCTCTCCCTGGAAATACTCATTACAAGTTCAGTTTTTATTCTCCTTATGCATTTAAAAAATTTTTTACTATGTGATTTTCTAACCATAATGTTATACAATATTGTTTTACAGGTTTTGAATTTTATATAAATGACGTCATACCATATATATTATCCTGTAGCATCCTTTTTTTACTTAGTACTATAATTTTTACATTTATCCATGTATACAGATGTGGATCAACTACATTAATTTTATCAACTGTATTGTAGTATTCTAGTGTATAAGTACATCACAATTTACTGGTCATTCTTCTATGATGGAGTTTCACTTTTTCCCTTTTTTAAAAAAAAACTAGGAATAATGTGGCAATCAGTATTCTTATGCATGATTCCTTATTTTTGTAAAAGTTTCTGTAGAAGGGGATTGCCTAGAATGTAAGTACGATCATCCTCAACTTTATTATATATTATCAATTGTTCCTAAAAACAATTATCCACCGGAAGTATATGACTTCCACAAACCTTCTATACTCTAGTCTACAGATAAAGACACAAAAAGATAGACACAGCTTCTTCCCAGCTTTATCATGTGACGTCTCATTATATCAGTAGAATATTTCAAATTACAATCCTCCAAAGTCTAGAGAATAGGAGACAAAAGTAATGAGTCAAGGTCAATGTGCAAAAAGGTCAGTGAATTGATAATAAGTTCATTTCCCCCCAGTTTGGGTCAAAGGTACCCTTACATCTTCTCAGAGAACTTTGTACTTCTCCTTCGTTGTCTCTAGCATGGTTATAATTTTACATTTATTATTATAATTATTTGATTACTATCTGTTCCTCCTACCCCACTGTAAGTTCCCACTGCAAATCTGTTTTTGCTCACCATTGTGTCCAAAACATCACCACGGTGGCTGGCTTATGTTAAGTGTGCAATAAACATTTGTTGAATTAAATAATGAAAGCCTGTCACAAACATTCCAAAAAACTAATATCAACATTAAAAGATTACTGGTAGTTTTCAGTTGAAAACATAATTTACCTGTCACATTCAAGTTCCTCAGGCCATCGCATACCAAAAGTGTCAATTAATTTTTTGCAATCAGAATATACTTTCTCACAAAAGTTACGACAAGGTGGAACCACATTAATTTGTTCTGTGCAGGCTGGCACAAAAGCTTTGCAAAGGAAAGTTTCGATGTTTGGTGAACATTCCAAATTTGCAAGAGGAAGAAAAGGCTATTAAGAAAAACAGCAAGATAAGGTTAGAAAACATTTTAATAACAAATGAATGGAACTCATTTACTATTTAAAGTATATACCTTTTCATTTATACTCTAAAAGAATGTCTCACTCTCAATACAGTCAAATTTTTGTTACTTTTATTAATTTATTATTTTTAAACGAATCTCTATGCCCAACATGAGGTTTGAACTCATGACCCTGAGATCAAGAGTAATATAAAGGGGCGCCTGGGTGGCTCAGTGGGTTAAAGCCTCTGTCTTCAGCTCAGGTCATGATCTCAGGGTCCTGGAATAGAGCCCCGCATAGGGCTCTCTGCTCAGCAGGGAGTTGCTTCCCCCTCTCTCTCTCTGCCTACTTGTGATTTCTCTCTCTGTGTCAAATAAATAAATAAAATCTTAAAAAAAAAAAAAAGAGTAATATGCTCTCCTGACTGAGCCAGTCAGGTGGCCCTCAATAAAATCTAATTTAAGGAGATAATTTCAATTAGTCTGTTAGACTTATGAACCCTTCATATGTAATAGAATATTATTATTTTTTTCAATTACACATTTTTCAAGAAGACATGCTAAATCAAATTAAAAGCATGAGTTGATTGCTAGGTAAAATAAATTATGCAAATATTCAATTTATAAGTATATAATGGAATACCCTAATTAAAGTATATAATGGAATATATTATACTGAGCATTCTAGAGAATGAAGGAATGTTTGGGGCAAAGGAACAGCATGAAAAAGCCATTAGGATCACTAGAACCTTGTCCATGCAGGGCAAGCTTAGTGTGGCTAGAATATAAGGTCAAAGAGGTGATGTTAAGGGCAGAGTAGAGAGAGGTGAGATTGGAGAGGTATGCTGGGCCTGATCCTGGAGAGCAGGAATGGCATGCTAAGTTGTCTGGATTTTGGAGATCAAGGAATGAATACTACTGGAGAGTTTTAAAAGCAGGAAGTATCTCTAGAGTCTGATAGCTGAGTTGGAATGTTAGTCCTCCACTTCCTGGCTGTGTAACTTTGTCGAGTTAACTTTTCTGTGGCATAATTTCTTCATCTGTAAAATGGCAATAATAATAGTACCTGTTGCATAAGATTGTTGTGAGTATGGAGTTAATAAATGTAAAGCTCTTCAAACAGTGTCTGGCATGTAGTAAGCACTCGATAAACGTGATGATTACACTTCAGAGAATGCACATGGGTTCTGGATAAACCGGGCACATTAACCACATATGTTTACCCCCTTTCCTCTTATAATAAAGAAAAAAAAGCCACTAACTGATTATAAGTGAACAGAAGAGACTACATTAGCATATCTGACTTTTCCAATGACAAAAACAACAAAAAAGAAAGCCCCAGCCTTTCCGAGATGGAAAGCTATTAGAGGAGTGGAAAGTAACTTAATGGGACATGGGGTGGACAATGAAGTAGGAGTGGAGGAATTCAGATGACAATGAGCTGATGTGCTCTAAATAATCCGAGAGTCGTCAGTTCTTTGAGGTACCAGGTAGCGCAAAAGGCTGCCCTCACCCCTACTTCAGTCCAGATGACTACTGCATTCTACCAGCGTTGTTTCTGGGAGAAATAGAGCTGGAAATGTTCTGCACTTGGGGCATCAAGCGCAGGGCAGGGATAATGCACAAAATGAAAAGAGGGGGACTGAATAACAGTCTACCTACAGAAACACGAAGCCCTCATCTTCCTGTTCCTGTTCTGTTCAGGCATATACCTACCATCCCCATTCTTTGAAAAAACTCAACAGTCTTGAAGAGCTCTACACACTGACAATGAAAAAGCCAGCTGACCTTGAGCTAACCCTACTATGAAGCCCACGAGTAACAAGCCCCATTCTTGCACACGGAGCTTTTTAGTGCCCCATACAAATAAAAATGGGCAGCCAAGGATCATCAGACATTTGAAGAAAGCCTCTCACATCAAAGAGAGACCAAAACAAGCAAGCACATAATTGAATAGTTGGAGGAAACAGAGATTATCAGGGAACAGAAGAAAACAAATCACAGAACAAATAAAAACCTTAATATCTTAAATTGCATTCATTTAAAAGGGATAGGATGCTATGGAAAATTAATAAGATGGCACAAATTAAAAAAAAAAAAAAAAAAAAAAACTCCACAGAAGGATTAGAAGATAAAGCTGAGGGAAGAGATGGACAGTTAGAGAGAAAATCCTCCCAATCAGAGGATCAGTCCAAGTGTCCAACACATGACTAAAAGAGTTCCGGAAAGAAGAGGGAAAATGGGCTATGGATGATAATCAAATAAAGAATGTAAGAACATTTTTCAGAACAGAAGGGTGCTAGTTTACAAACTGAAAACCTGGCATCACACTGCAATCTTATTACTGAAACATTTCTGGGCTAAAACTTCAGTCAATTTCCTTTCCTTTTCTTTTTTAAGATTTATTTATTTACTTGAGAGAGAGAGAGCATGAGGAGAGGGAGAGGCAGAGGGAGAGAGAATCTTAAGCAGACTCCATGCTGAGCATGGAGCCCAACATGGGGCTCAATCTCATAGCTCTGGGATAATGACCTGAGCTGAAATCAAGAGTTGGATGCTTAGTCAACTGTGCCACCCAGGTGCCTCCAGTCAATTTTATCTTACAGAGATCTCTCTCATACTCTCCTCTCTTCCAACCTCCCAATTCCAAACCCTATGCTACAGTGATTATCCCATCAGACAAATTTGTTCTATTATCTCCCACCATAAACAAAACAAAACAATAATACCTTTCTTTGACTCTACATCCCAATCCCCATCCAGCTATTATTCCATTTTTCTGTTTCCCTTTATAGAAAAACTCCTCAAAACAGTTGTCTTTACTTTCTTTCTCTAATTCTGCTCTTCCCATTCCCTCTTGAGCCTCCCTCCAATCATCCTCATACTTCAGTGAAACTGCTTGTTAGAGCCACCAATAAACTCCACATTGTCAAATCCAATAAGTCAGTTCTAAGTCCTCATCCTACTAAGTTTCTAATAATATTTTACACAGTGGATCCTGCCCTCCTCATGAAACATTTTTTTCAACTGACTTGTAGAATATGAATTCTCCTGGATTTCTGCCTATCTCATTGCTGTTCTTTTTTGATTCTCTTCCATTTCCCAATTCTAAATATTGGAGTGCTCGAGAGTTCCATCCTTAGATTTCTACCTTATCTATACTCACTCTCAGGGGAAACTCATCCAGAACCATGGATTAAATACCAACTGTACACGAAGGATTCCTAAAGTTATCTCCGGCTCCATCTCTTCTGTGAACCCTTTACTTGATGACCACCTGCCCCTGGAGAATTCCAATAAGCTGTCAACATGCATCTCAAGCCCAGTATGTCCAAAACACAACTCAATCCCACAGCCCCTATCTCCCAAACAATCCCTCAGTCTTCCCTATCTCAGTTAGGTGGTGCCACAATTCACCAGGTTGCTCTGGCCAAGAATCCAAAGATTCATCTTTTACTCCTCTCTTTCTCTCACCCCATATCTGATCCAGCAGCAAATCCTATTGGTTCCCCTGTAAGATATATTTCAAATCTGACCATTTCCCACTATTACTAAGTTACTACATCTAAGCTACTAAATCTTTCACCTAGACTACTGAAATAGCTTCCTAATGGTCTCACTACTTAACATTCTTGCAAATCTGACAGTCAATTTCCATTCAGATCCACCCTCCAACCAATGTGATTCTTTAAAATCTTTGTCCTTGTTCAAAAGACTCCATTAAAATAAATTCCAGAGTCCTTATCAAGTCCTATGAGGCCTTAAATTTCCTGGCCCCTGGCTACAAATCCACTTTCCTACCACCCTTTTCCTCATTTCCTACCATGCTTTCTCTTACTCACTCCAATGCCACTAAATTGGCCTTTTGCTTCTCATAATCCCATGTGTATTTCTGCTTCAGAATCTTTGTATTTCCTGTTCCCTTTACCTAGAACACTCTTCCTCCAATAGTCACATGGCTTATGTCCTCATTCATTTGGGTCTCTGCATAACTGTCACTTCAGAGAAGCATTCCCTGCCCACCCTATGTAAAAAATTGTCTTTCCATTCCCTGTTCCATTATTCTGCTTTGTATTTCTTTATAGTCCTTAACACTATGTATCTAGTCCAGAAAGCAATCAGGGCATATATAGGAAGACAGACAGCTAAAGGAGGAATGTCTCAAGGGAATGGGAATGGGGGACTGCAACTGACAGATTATATGATATTTAGAGCATCTCAAAAAATTGCTGTTAGATGTCTAAATGTCTGTTGGGACATCAAGAAAAAAAATTGGCTATAGGTACATAAAAAACAAAGCAAATAAGGGAAAATGCCGTTATTGTATTAACCAAGAGGGAAGGTATTAAAGAAATACATGCCATCAAAGCAAACTACTTGACTCAGTAATGTACAATATTTAATGTTCCTAGTAATGCTAGCACTGATGACTGATTTAACCAAGAATTGTATTAGAACATTGGGAAGAGAAGTAAAAATGGTAGAGTAAGACAAAATTATCAACTACCATAATAGGAAAGAATAAACAGAGACTGCCTGAAGTTCTAAATGGAAGAATCAATAAGTAACAGACTAAGCATATTAGTACATGGGCTATGTATCAGAAGAGCCCTGAAAGAATTCAAAGTGTCTGCCTTTGGGGAGGAGGATAGGGATAGTGACAGAGAAGAGTAGGCAGGAACTGCCCTTTTTCTGTTAAAAGACTTTTTTTTTTTTTAAATTTTATTTATCTGTCAGAGAGAGCGAGAGAGAGAGAGAGCACAAGCAGGCAGAGTGGCAGGCAGAGGCAGAGGGAGAAGCAGGCTCCCCGCCAAGCAAGGAGCCCGACGCGGGACTCGATCCCAGGACCCTGGGACCACGACCCGAGCCGAAGGCAGCCGCCCAACCAACTGAGCCACCCAGGCGTCCCTCTGTTAAAAGCCTTTAATACTGAGGGTTTTCTTCCAGTTTTATTTAGGTATAGTTGACATACAATAAATTAAACACGTATAAAGTATAAACTTTGATAGGTTTTGAAACCATTACCACAATCAAGGAAATAAATATATCCATCACCACGAAAAGTTTCCTCTTGCCTCTTTGTAATCCCTCCCTCCTATCTCCCCTCTCACCCCCTGCCCCAAGCCAATAACCTCCCCTGGCAATCACTGATATGCTTTTTGTCATTACAGAGTGGTGTTTTCTAGAGTTTTACATAAATGGAATCACACAGCATATATTCTTTTTTGTCTGGCTTCTTTCACTTGGCATCATTATTTTGAGATTCATCCATGTTGTTCCGTGCATCAACAGTTCCTTCTTTTTAATTGCTAAGTAGTATTCCATTGTGTGGTTACACCATAATTTGTTTATCCATTCACCTACTGATGGGCAGTTTGAAGTCCCCAAAGAACATGTGAGTGTGGTATCTATTAGCAGACAGTTAAATAAATAGAGCTCTGCAAGTGAGAGACTTTAGGTAAAGGACATGGATTTGGAGCCATCATTATAAAAATGGTAACTGAAATATGTGAATGAAATTTCCCAAAGAGAACATATAGAGTAAGAGAAGGTGAAAATTCTGATTCAAGAGGAATGCACTGAACTTACATATTACCATCCTCCTCTTCTCCAGATGCCATTGAAATGGGGAAAAAGATCTAAGGATAAAAAAGAAAATCTATAGCTCTACACAAAACTAGGAAAAGATATTATCAATAAACTATAAATATTGAAACATTTCTGAAAGATAAAAAGGAATGGAAGTGGAGCATCTGGTAAGATGGCAGAAAGTTCACTTTGGCCCATAGATACAACTAGGTAATGCTCACATCAGTGTAGAAAACCCAGAACAACCCTAAGACTAGTGAAACCAACTCTACAACTAAAGGTAGAGAAGAGGCCACACTGAAGAGTGTAGGAAGGATGGAGATGTGGTCAGAGCCAAATGAACCCTGGCAGTCCTTGGAAAGGAGGGAGCCATGGACGTGGAGAGGGGAGAGAAAGACTATTACACAGGGGAGTCTGAATAGGGAAGATGAAGTGCCATAACATTTGGCTTTGAAAACTAGAGGAGCTGAATTTTGTGAGTTCTCACAATCAGTGGAACTTAAAGTTTCAGATTTTAAAAATCAGCAGGCTGGTTTCTGGGAGAGCCAGCTGAGTCCCCACCCTTAAAAAGACAGCACTACGAACAACCCATGGGGATATAGCATAGACACAGCAGCCTGGGGTATACAGGAGGGTTATTTACTAATTTCGGTGTGTGTCCCCAAGGGATAGAGATCCTTGGGAGACTCACCCAGGAACAAAGGAGGTGGCAGGCACCATTTCCCTTCCCCACCCCCAGCACAAACACATGGTCACCTATGGGAACTAGCCCAGAGCTGACACTCACTACCTAACTTGCTTATTAGTGAGCAAGTTAGAAAATTGCCCTTTTAGGGGATCCGCCCCCTCTAGCCAAGCTTGCCTCAGTCCCAGCACTGAGGGTCTCCTCCCCAGAACACTGGAGCACCTTGCCAACACCTTGTCTCCCAACTCCTGTGCTTTATGAAGCCTCAATCCTCCGGTGGTGGTGGGTCCCACTGAAGACCAGCATGCCTTGTTAAAACTGCAGGCCCCATACCAGAGGCTGCACCAGCCACGCCCTACACTGGCAGCTCCCCTCTGCCAGCACAAACCTCGTGGACACTGTGGGCTCTGCCCCTACCAACAGCTCTTGGTTGGAGCCTATTCAAACTGGAGCCACAAGCCAGGCAGTGTCCAAGCAGCTATGACACGGGCCAGCACCACTCCAAAGTGACTCCTGCCCTTGGGTGTGGGAAGGATAACCACACACCCCAGTCAGACAGTCCCAGCAATGGGCTGGGGGCAGACAGTTGGTCTGACTGCAGGCCCACCAACCAATAAAAGCTTCTCAGGGAAGAACACAGGGAAAGCACCCTTCAGTTTGGTGCTATAGCATCTCAGACAAATGTCCAGTCTGACTAAACTCAAGCCCAAGGTAGCCCCAGACTGGCCCACTAACAACACAGGGACCAAACGGTGCCCACAACAGGCAAACAAAGCCATTGGAGAAGACTGGACTAAAGGCAAAAGTGGCCAACACACAGCAGTAGAGCGCATGTGATACACATAGGAGACATCCCTGAAGCACCAGATTCTGGGGATCAGGGGACACTGCACTATGGGGTGCTACAGGACCTCTATTCATAAGGGCATTACTTTCAAGAGCAGGAGGTGTAGCTGACTTTCCTAACACACAGAAACAGACAGAGAGAGTTAGACAAAATGAGGAGACAGAGGACTATGTACCAAATAAAAGAACAGGAAAAAACCACAACAAGAGACCTAAGCACAACAGAGATAAGTAATGTGTCTGATAGAGAATTTAAAGTAATGATCATAAAGATACTCACTGGACTTGAGTAAAGAGTGGAGGACATTAGTGAGACTCAAAAAAAGAGATAAAAAGTGCCAATCAAAGATGAAGAATACAATAAATTAAAAATACACTAGAGGGAGGGATGCCTGAGTGGCTCAGTCAGTTACCAACTCTTGATTTCAGCTGAGGTCTCCAGCTCGGGGCTGTGAGTTCAAGTCATGCATTGGGCTTCTGGCTGGGCATGGAGACTGATTAAAAAAAAATACAGTAGATGGAATAGATAGCAAGCTAGAGGAAGCAAAAAGATGAATTAGTGACCTGGGGGACAGAGTAATGGAAAGTAATCAAGTTGGGCAGGTGAGAGAAAAAAAAAAAATTGAGAACAGACTTAGGAAACTCAGCAACTTCATCAAGCATAACATTCTCATTACAGGGATCCCAGGGGAAGAAAAGGGAAAGGGGGCAGAAAGTTTATTTGAATAAATAACAGCTGAAAACTTCCCTAATCTGGAGAAGGAAATAAATGACCATATCCAGGAGACACAGAAATCCCCCAACAAGATCAACCCTAGGAAGCCAAACCAACACATATAGTAATTAAATTGGCAAAAAGTAGTGATAAAGAGAAAATTTTAAAAGCATCAAGAAAAAAGAAGAGTTACATACAAAGGGAAGCCCCATAAGGCTATCAGCAGACTTTTCAGCAGAAACTTTACAGGCAGAAGATAGTGGCATGATATAGTCAAAGTGCTGAAAGGAAAAAAAAAAAATCTGCAGCCAAGAATAATCTATGCATCAAGGTTATCATTCAGAATAGAAGGAGAGATAAAGAGTTTCCCAGACAACAAAAGTTAAGAGTTCATGACTACTACAGCGACCCAACAAGAAATGGTAAAGGGACTCTTCTGAATGGAAAGGAAAGACCATAGTAAGAATAAGAAAAAGCAGGAAGCACAAAAGCAGTAAAATTTAAGTATATCTATAAAAATCAGTCAAGGGGCTCACAAATTAAAAGAATATAAAGTATGACTCCATATATGTAAAACACAGCAGGGGAGAGAGTAAAGAAGGTTCAAACTTAGGTGACCATCGACTTTATATAGACTGATATATACAGAAGATGTTATATACAAACCTAAGGGTAACCACAATCAAAAAACAGTAATGGAAGATATACGAAAAAATAAAGAAAAGAAATCCAAGTATATCACTAAAGAAAGCCAGCTAACCATGAGAGAAGAGAGCAAGAGAAGAAAGGAACAGAGAAGAACTATTAAAATAACCACAGAACAAGTAACAAAATCACAATAAATACATATCTATCAATTAATTACTTTGAATGTAAAGGACTAAACACTCCTATCAAAAGACATAGGGTGATGGAATGGATAAAAAACCGAGATCCATCCATATGCTACCATCCATATGGTAGCAGACTGGAGTCTGCTTACTTATCTCTGTAAGAAGAGACTCATTTCTGACCTAAAGACACAGGCAGGTTGAAAGTGAAGGGATGGAAAAGCATTTATCATGCAAATAGATGTGAAAAGAAAGCTGTGGCATAACATATTTATATTGGATAAAATAGACTTTAAAACAAAGACTGTAACAAGAGACAAAGGACACTATATTATCATAAAGGGGACAATTCAACAAGAAGATATAACAATTGTAATACTGTTACAATATTACAATAAACCATGTTACCCAACATGGAAGCAATCAAATACATAAAACACTTAATAACAAACATAAAGGAACTACCGATAGTAATACAATAACAGTAGCAGACTTTAACACCCCACTTACATAAATGGACATATCACCCAAACAGAAAATCAACAAGGAAACAGTGACTTTGAATGACACAGATATAATCAGAACATTTTTTCCTAAGACAGCAGAATATATATTCTTTTCAAGTGCACATGAAACATTCTCCAGAACAGATTATGTATTAGGCCACAAAACAAGTCTCGACCAATTCAAAAAGATCAAAGTCATACAAAGCTTCTTTTCTGACCACAGTATGAAACTAAAAATCAACCACAAGAAAAAATCTGGAAAGAACATATACACATTGAGGTTAAATAACATGCTACTAAACAATAAGTGGATCAATCAAGAAATCAAAGAAGAAATAAAAAATTACGTGGACAGAAATGAAACTGAAAACACAATAGTCTTTGAGATGCAGCAAAAGTGGTTCTAAGAAGGAAGTTTATAGCAATACAGGCCTACCTCAAGAAGCAAGAAAAATCTCAAATAAACATCCTAACCTTACACCTAAAGAAACTAGAAAAAGAACAACAAACAAAACCCAAAACCAACAGAAGAAAGAAAATAATAAAGATTAGAGCAGAAACAGATGACACAGAAATAGAACAGATTAATGAAACTAGGAGCTGGTTCTTTGAAAAGATCAACGAAAAACAAACCAAAAAAAAAAAAAAAAAAGAGAGAGAGAGAGAGAGAGAAGACTAAATAACCAAATCAGAAATGAAAGAGAAGAAATAAAAACCAACACCACAGAAATACAAAGGATTGTAAAAAAAAATATGAAAAATTATATGTTAACAAATTGTACAACCTAGAAGAAATGGATAAATTTCTAGAAACATATAACTTCCCAATATTGGATCAGGAAGAAATAGAAAATTTGAATACACCAATCACCAGCAATGAAATTGAATGGGTAATCAAAAAACTCCCAACAAACCGAAGTCCAGGACCAGACAGCTTCACAGGTGAATTCTAACATTTAAAGAAGAATTAAAGCCTATTCTTCTCAAATTTTTCTAAAAAAATAAAAGAGGAAGGAAAACTTCCAAATTCATTCTATGAGGCCAGCATCCCTAATACTAAAGACACCACCAAAAAAAAAAAAAAAGGAGAGAGAACCACAGGCCAATATTTTTTTTTTTTACAGCCCAATATTTTTTATGAACATAGACACAAAAATCCTCAACAAAATATTAGTGAATCGAATCCAACAATACATTAAAAAGATCATTCACCACAATCAAGTAGGATTTATTCCTAGATGCCAGGGTGGTTCAATATTCACAAATCAATCAACATGATGCATTGCCTCAATAAAAGAAATGATAAAAATCATATGATCATTTCAATAGATGCAGAAAAAGCATTTGACAAAATACAACATCCATTCATGATAAAAACCTTCAATAAAGTAGGTTTAGAGGGAACGTACATCGACACAATAAAGGTCTTATATCAATAACTCATAGCTAACATCATACTCAATGGGGAAAAACTGAGAACTTTTCCCCTAAGGTCAGGAACAAGACAAGGATGTCCACTCTCGGCACTTTTATTCAACATACTACTGGAAATCCTAGCCACAGCACTCAAGACAACAAAAAGAAATGAAAAGCATTCAACCTGGTAAGGAAGAAGTAAAATTTTCACTATTTGCAGATGACATGACATTACATATAGGAAACCCTAAAGACTCCACCAAAAAACTACTAGAACTGATAAATGAATTCAGCAAGGTCACATGATACAAAATTAGTGTAGAGAAATTCATTGCACTTCTATACAATAATAATGAAACAGTAGAAAGAGAAATTAAGAAAATAATCCCATTTACAATTTCACCAAAAATAATAAAATACCTAGGAACAAACTTAACCAAAGAGATGAAAGACCTATACTCGGAAAACTGTAAAACACTGATGAAAGAAATTGAAGATGACAGAGACAAATGGAAAGATATTCCATGTTTGTGGACTGGAAGAACAAATATTGTTAAAATGTCTATACTACCCAAAGCAATCTACACATTTAATGCAATCCCTATCAAACAATACTTTTCACATTCTTAAACAATTCTAAAATTTGTATGGAACCACAGAAGACCCTGAATAGCCAAAGCAATCTTGAAAAAGAAAAACAAAACTGGAGGTATCACAATTCCAGACTTCAAGATACATTTCGAAGCTACAGTAATTAATCAAAACAGTATGGTACTGGCACAAAAATAGACACACAGATCAATGGAACAGAAAGTCCAGAAATAAACCCATAATTATATGGTCAACTAATCCTTAACAAAGGAGGCAAGAATACACAATGGGGAAAAGACAGTCTCTTCAACAAATGGTTAGCAAAACTGGACAGTTACACACAAAAGAATGAAACTGAACCACTTTTTTACACCAAACACAAAAATAAAGTCAAAATGGATGACAGAACTAAATGTGAGACCTAAAGCCATAAAAATCCTAGCAGAGAGCACAGGCAGTAATTTCTTTGACATCAGCCATAATGACATCTTTCTAGATATATCTCCTGAGGCAAAAGAAATAAAAGCAAAGATAAATTATTGGGACTACATCAAAATAAAAAACTTCTACACGGCAAAGGAAATAATCAACAAAACTAAAAGATAACCTACTGAGTGGGAGAATGTATTTGCAAATGATGTATCCAATAAAGGGTTAGTATCCAAAATATATAAAGAACTGATACAACTCAACACCAAAAAACCAAATAATCCAAGTAAGAAATGGGCAGAAGACATGAACAGACATTTCTCCAAAGAAGACACACAGATGGCCAACAGACACATGAAAAGATACTCAACATCACGCATCATCAGGGAAATGCAAATCAAAACACAATGAGGTATCAATTTATACCTGTCAAAATGGCTAAAATCAAAAACTCAAGAAAGAACAAGTGTTGGTGATGACGTGGAGAAAATGGAACCCTCTTGCACTGTTGGTGGGAATGCAAACTGGTTCAGTCACAGTGGAAGACATTATGGAGGTTCCTCAAAAAATAAAAAACGGAACTATACTATGATCCAGTAATTGCACTACTGGGTATTTACCCCAAGAATACAAAAACCCTAATTTGAAGGGATATAGGCGCCCCTTTGTTTACTGCAGCATTATTCACAATAGCCAAACTATGGAAACAGCCTAAGTGTCCATCAATAGATGAATGGATAAAGAAGATGTGGTAGATATATAAAGGAATATTATTCAGCCATAAAAAATAAACAAAATCTTGCCATTTGCAACAACATGGATGGAGCTAGAGAGTATAATGCTAAACAAAATGAGCCAGTCAGTGAAAGACAAATACCATATGATTTCACTCATATGTGGAATTGAAGAAACAAAGGAACAAAGAAACAAAGGAACAAAGGGAAAAAAAAGACAACGCTTCCCCCCAAAAAACAGACTCTTAACTACAGAGGACAAACAGATGTTTATTAGAAGGGAGGTAGGCTGGGGATGGGTGAAAAAGGCGATGAGGATTAAAGAGTGCACTTATCTTGATGAGTGCTGAGTAATATACTGAATTACTGAATCACTACATTGTACACCTGAAACCAATATAACCCTATAGGATAACTACATGGAACTAAAATTTAAAAAACAAAATAAAAATGTGACATGATACTGAGCAGCTGAGGGAATGTAAGAAATTAAAGAAAAAAGAATGAGGTCAGATTCTGGATAAATTACAACAGATATACTTTAAAATGCATTGCTGAGCACTGTATACACCTAATAAAATAGCATAAAACATATATGAAACTGCAAGGAGAAATAGAGAACTCCATGACCTTAATGAGAAATTTCAATGTATATTTCCTGCTAAATGAAAGGACAAACACAGAAAAAATTAACAAGTAAATATGAGATGTGATGACAATGCTACGATTAATAAGTCTGATTTAAAGAGCACATACAGAACCCCCACGCTACAGTCAGAGAACAAGAGCTTTAAAGGATGTTGGACCAGTGGAGAGTTCACCCTGTGCTGATGCGGCAAAGTGGGCAAAGACAGGCCCTCCAACGGGTGTTGTACCATATCGCCCTTATCCTGATGATGCTGAGACCAACGCTTTGCTGCCTCACAGGGGCTTGTTAGAGAATAAACAGCAGAGTACTTCTCTTAGTTTTCTCCACCCCAAGGCGGAGAATGCCCAGACTGTGCGAGTATCCATTCTGGAGCTGAAGTGGAAGAAGAAGCATGGGCAACTCGTAACATTTATTTCCTTATTTACTGTCCTAAATAAGCCTCGTTCCTCAAATTTTTGAGTGTCTGTTCATCAGACCCTATAGTGGAAAGAATGAAAATACACTGTGTTTAATTCTAACTCAGGAGTCATTCTGTAATGGCTAGGGTAAAGTGATGGTCAGCATTTAAGAACTATTTACTGTCCAGTTTAAGGGCAGGCAGAATGAAAGTGACACATGTCCTTTTGCTATGTTAAAATAATTTCCTTACAGGGCAAATATGGCAAGTCCCATTCTTTGCTTAATAATTCTAGAATGCCAGCACTGGTTAATCCAATAATGTTGGGGTTCATGCAATGAGCAGACAATAAATCAGATGTTGAACCCTCAATACCGTCAGAGGCCAGGCAGGTAAATTCAGAGGATAGAAGATAATGGGAGCAGCTGGGGGCGGCTGCCATTCGACCCCCAGCCAACTGCTATTTGAAAATGGGGGCACAGACTTGTCAGATATATCAATTTTTCAGAAGAAAACAGAATCTAGATTTTTATGTAAAATCTCCAAATTTTAAATTTTGGTACTTTAATATAAACATTTAAAATATTGTAGAGGACAAATAAAACATGTCTTCAAGTCAGATCCAGTGTGGACTGCTTTCAACTTCTGCTGCAAACTAATAGAATTTTAGACTTGGAAGGGACTTGAGTGGACTTTTAAGTCTATTATTTTCTAAATGTGTGTGTGTGCGTATTTTGCCAAGGAAGATTTTCTTTAAATAAGAGATGACAAAGAAGCCCGATATATTAAATAAATAAAAGCACAGCTGCTCTGGCTGAAAAGGAAGCCCTCCCTCCGAGAGACCTCTCGCTGCTCCCCTTCCCTGCCAGTGACCTCAAAGCGCTTCCGGAGATCACAGTCTGAAAACCACTGACCTAATCCAGACCTTCGGGTTAAAATGAGAAAACAGAATCCAACTGCTTATTGGAGTTGTTACTGAAATCCCCAAGTCTAACCTGAATTAGAATTTCAGTGCCCTTCCTCCTGCCTAACGCTACTTTCACCAACACTACAGCTACTGATAATACAGCGGAGTTGCACTGGCCATGAACTAGGCGCTGTGGTTTCATATGCCAATTCTTTCACAACAAACCTGTGCGAGAGATGTTCTTATCTCCGCCTTGCAGACGAGGACACCAAGGCTCTACGAGTGTCCTAAGTAGTAGGAGGCAACCAGGATGTGAACCTGGGTCCACATGACTCCAGAGTATGTCCTCTTTAACCCTGGCACTGCGCTTCCACCCAGCTCTCCCTGAAAACCACCCTTCCCCAAAGCACAGGATGCGCAAGAAGGCCAATAAGGTGAAGGGGAAAACGGGTATCAAAAGAAGGCTGGTAAACTTCTGTATGAAACAAAAGTCTTCAGTTTGAAAAATAAATCTTCACAGGACACATAATCAAAGAGTATAAAACCTCAAACTCTGTTTATCACATTTCAGATGACGCACGTACCTCCTCATGCGGTGGTTTTTTAAACAAATAATTATAGAACAAATAAGAGCACTCCAAATAATGGGTATAGTCAGCCTGTTACTGAACTCATCCCAATAGGGTGAAAACAGAACAAACAGAACGAGCATACTTCCCCAATCGTTTGAACTAAAAAACTTGATAGGACTCGTTCATGGTTTTCCACGAAATGTCCTGCGTTTCTCAGAAACCAAACCCTAAGATGGAAAAACTACTAACTTGGCTCATTGTGACATTTCTTAAGTCCATAATCTTTTTTTTTTTTTTTAAGATTTTATTTATTTATTTGACAGAGAGATCACAAGTAGACAGAGAGGCAGGCAGAGAGAAAGGGGGAAGCAGGCTTTCCGCTGAGCAGAGAGCCCGATGCGGGGCTCGATCCCAGGACCCTGAGATCATGACCTGAGCCGAAGGCAGAGGCTTTAACTCACTGAGCCACCCAGGTGCCCCTTTAGTTCATAATCTTATACTCTGAATTCCACCATATTATTAAACTCTTATTTCTATTTAGCAGGACAAGTGCTATGTAAATATGTGCATTGAGCAAAGATTCAAACTTCCTAGTCTGGATCAGTCTGCTCCCTTTCTGCCCCCCTTAGTAACATACCTTCTTCAAGTCTCTCAGTAAGTAACCATAGTGTCACTCGTGAATTTCTCCTTTTCAAATTTCTTTCTCAAAGAAGGCTCAGAAACTTATCCAGTAACCAACCACAACATAAAATATCAATGCTTTTGAAATTCTACTATTCAATAGTAACTAAAATAGTCCAGCTGGAACGCCTGGGTGGCTTAGTCAGTTAGGCATCTGCCTTCAGCTCAGGTCATGATTCCAGAGTCCTGGGATTGAGTCCTGCATTGGGCTCCCTGCTTGGTAGGGAGCCTGCTTCTCCCTCTGCCTGCAGCTCCCCCTGATTGTGCTCTCACTCTCTCTCTCCCTGACAAATAAATAAATAAAATCTCTAAAAAATAAGCTGATTATAGCTTTAGCATTCAGAGAAATAAAAGGTAGCTTCCTTTAAGGAAATGGTTAGCCCCTGGCAGAAATCCTGTGGTAGTTACTATTAGTACTAGCAGGGATGAGGAAGAAGAGGGCAATTAAGAAGGTAACTGATGCCTCCATTCTCAAATATAACCAGAGGCAAATTATGATAAATATGCAAAGTATTTTATATAATCCTTTGTCAGAAAAAACGCCAGCATTCTAATTCCAGCTCCAGCCGTGCCATTAACTACTAGTGCCACCTCTGGCAGATCGTTTTCTGTTTTGGAGTCTCAGACCATCCTTCAGTAAAATGCGAGTGATAAACTGCCGGATAATCTTTAAGGACATTTCATGACTCAAAAAGTTTACGAAGAAGGTAACAAGGACTTGAGTAGCACATCTGGATATAAATTTCAAAACAACTGTAGGTACTACAACGAAATTTCCTCCTTGATAAGTAATCCTTTCTTGCGCTGAGCTCTGGAGTGAACGCTTAGCATTTCCATCTGCCCAGCAACCCTATTTTGGGAATCCCAAAGTAGGTGAGATGCTACAGAAGCTTAAGGACAGATGCGGGGGTACAACCTGACAATAAACACATAGGCATGTAAACTAAGCGTGGCCATTTGGGTGCTCCAAGGATGGTGATTCTTGAGGAGAGGGCTGTGCAAAAGAACAGATCCAGTCAGATTATTTAAGGCATCAATAAGGCCCATAGTGCCAAAATAAATATCCAGGGACAATGATCTAGAAGCATACAATGGCCTTGGCACTGGTGATAGACTGATCCTATGGCATGATTTTAGCTGTATCCTGGTTCCCTTTGCTCCTCTCTCTATCCTGAACCTGGCCAGTGATTCAAGAAGCTATCCAATATCTGTCCATTTTCTGCTTAAGTTAGGCAAAGTTGGTTTCTATTGTTTGAAACCAAGAAGACTGATTGGTAGAGCAATTATACAAAGAATGGGTTGGAAGTGGCCTTAGTGAAACAGGAGGAATCCTAGAACTGGTGTTCTGACCTAACAGGGGCCAAGAGCAGTGAACACTCTGCCCGCATTTGGACATGGAAATTTGCCAGCCCATGGTATACAGTAGAAAACCAGCTAATTGCATTTTCCTTGTAATCACTTAGATTCCCAGAATGTCTCAGAATGACGTGCCCAGTAGAGGTAAGGCTGAGAGGCTACTGCCAGAGAAGCCAAAAATCGTATGGAAAGTATGAGGTATTCAAGGACTGTGGGTTGAGATGAGTGTTTCTAAGGGCACTGTTTAGCTTAGGAAAAGAGTGACAAATGGGCATCCCTCAATTCTTGGTTCAAGGAGTGGAATGAAATACAAGGATTAAAAGGATTTAAGGTTTAAGAAGTTGAAAATCGAATGCACAGTTTGATCCTGCAGGTTGTCAAATTATACTTTGGTTAAATTTGCTTCCCTGTCACATAAGATATGGAGGGATATTGTGATCTGGAAGCAGGGGGACCCCCAGATCTGAAGTGGGGATACAAGACAAGGTTCAGAGTACTCACACAGAGCTCTTTGAACCCGAAGACCTCAAAGCAGACCTTCACCCTTTGTCTGTTGGGGCAGGTGCTCCTCATCTGAAAGATTTGCTTTATAAGAAGAAAATAAATAGCCTCATACCACATCCCAACCACTCTACAAGGTCTCAACCTGTAAGTAGAGTTCTACCCCAGCATGCCCTGGGACGGTCAAGTCAAAATCAAATCTGGAAAAAAGGAGTATACATTACTTGTAAGACACTGTTCACTTATATTGGTTTCTGAGTATGCTGGATTAAGGAGGAAAGAACAGAATTTTACACAAGGCTAAGATACACTAATATGGGTGTATTCATTCTAGATTCAATGTGCTAGTTTCAGAAACTGGGCTTCTGGAGGTCAGAGGATAAACGGGCTCATGACAGGGGCTTGGTGGGACCCTAAACCCAACCCACTGTAGCTTCCCAAGTCCATGCATGCATACTGCAAATAGCTGTATTTAGCAACAGCACAATCACCACACGGCCTTCCTGGGTAAACATTATTATGGTAGAAGGGGCCAAATGAAACCATGAGAAATCTCCCTCTACCATGGTAGAAACTCAAAAGTGATATTACAAGCTGGAGGCAGGGGAGGGAGCACTTTCAGAGACTAATAACACCACCGAAAACATATTTAGAGGTGTAATTCTTAGCACCTATCCACTTTAACTCTCCAGCACAACTGAATATGTTATTAATAGATTGTCTCAAGCAACCTCAATTAAATGGCTAAGATGCTTTTCCAGATGTGGTCTCTATTGGAGCAAATAAGTGCAGCCTCGGCACCTCATATGCAGGCTTTTTGCTTCCAAAAGCCGTCTACTTTCACCTAGGAAGGACGGCAACACAACTTTCCCAACTTGCCTTAGCGCAGTGGTTCTCAGAGTGGTCCCTGAGTGAGCAGCAGCAGCGTCCCGAGGGAATTGGCCGGCATTGCAAACCCTCCATCCCACCCCAGCCTACACGTTCAGGAATTCTCCAGTGGCGGCAGGGATCTGTGTTCTAACAGGCCCTTCAGATGGTTCTCCCGCACACCAAAGTTTGAGAAGCAGCACTTCAGAGTAACATCGGCTCTTCAGCCCTGTGCCTCAGTGTCATCGTCAGACTCTACCCATATCCTGCTTCATAAACATCACACTGGTCCGCCGTATTTAGGACAGAAAGCTGCTAAGGCCATAGATATATTCCGATGAGAGATGAACCCTACATAAATAAAAGGACCTTCCACCTTGGTTTGCTGATAGTTCCTGGTCGAGACTAGACACAACTAAGGGACATCTACACAGAACCACCTGAAGCCACCTCTCACCAACTGGGTATTATCTAACTTTCCCTCATGACATCAGGTATACCCAATAGCATTCCCTCTTCAAGGGGCCTGAGCAGATATTAGAGATGGGAAAGCAGCATGAGTAAACTGCTACACTCTCAGAATGCCCGCTTCTGCCATATTACCATCTTTTTCCTTAAAACACACATGCTATGACTTGACAATGGAAGGAATCATAATGTAAGTGTGGAGTTGGTGGCACTGTAAGATCCTGCAGAGAAAGTCTGGGTTAGAATTCTACTAGAGAGTGATCAGAAGAAGAAAGATATTTTTATTTTTTAAAAAATATATAAAGCGGGGCACCTGGGTGGCTCAGTGGTTTAAGCCTCTGCCTTTGGCTCAGTCATGATCTCAGGGTCCTGGGATCGAGCCCCACATCGGGCTCTCTGCTCGATGGGGAACCTGCTTCCCCCCTCTCTCTCTGCCTGCCTCTCTGCCTACTTGTGATCTCTCCCTGTCAAATAAATAAATAAAATCTTTTAAAATATAGAAAAATAAAAAATGAAAATATACATATAAAGCTACCCCTAAGCAGAATGGTCCTGTGTCAGTATCTTACTAAACTAAAAGACAGAGGATACATAAGCACTTGTCACTTTGCTGAAACGTGAATCGCACATGGAAGTAAGGAAGCAAGCCACTTTACTACTGAACGAGACCAAGTGCTGCGAAACATCTCATTCTCAGCTCAGGATCTGTGCTTTCTACTCACGGGGACATACACAGTAATTCTCCAGAAGTGCTAAAAGCTTTATTCCTTATTTTAAAAAAGCACCAAAACAAAGTCAACTTCTAGTGATGGTAATGAAAATTGGGGGAAAGTGAAGAAGTCTAAAAAATGATTGAGAAAAAAAAAAGTGATAGTGATAGGCCTTAGCTAAAAACAGAGTCACTTAAGATCTAAAGGGGTACTTATTTATTTCTTTAAAATATTTTATTTATTTATTTATTTGAGAAAGAGAGAGAGCATGTGCGCAAGAGAGAGCACAATCGGCGGAGAGGGAGAAGCAGGCTGCCCACGGTGCAGGGAGCCCAATGTGGGGCTCAATCCCAGGACCCCAGGATCATGATGGGAGCCGAAGGCAGACACTTAACCGAATGAGCCACTCAGGCACACCTAAAGGGGTCCTTATATGTTTACACCTCAGAGAGTAAACACCGTTAATTTGAGATTTCTGGCTACAGAGATCTCAAATAAATCCTGTGAGAATGTTAACAGACAACTATACAAGAAAGTGATGAAAACTTTGTCATTTATTTTCATGAATGGGACCAATATCAGGCAAGTGAGTTTCTTTAAATAATACAAAGCAGAGCCTGGAATACAAGAGAAGAAAAAAGCAGGAATTTGCATTATTTCCACAATGGAATACTTGTTATTTTTAAAATAGTTCTTAGCAGGCAGCACTATAATTTTTAAATTATTTCTCCAAAAGACTGATTATTTTGGAAATTAGACAAACATACACAATAACTGGTTGACACTACAAAATAATCTGTCCAGTAAAGAGTCAACTTTTTAATTTAAAACTTGTGAGTTGGAAAAACTCTAATTCCAGTGAAACTACACACTCAGGTATACATTCAACAAATATTAATGAATGAATACATTACAAATATGCAAACCAGAGTAATACGGCTTCATTATCTACCTGTCACATTCTCAAAGAAAGGCAATAACCACAACACTAGAGTCTTCTCACGGTCTGAGAGAACCATGTCTCTGCGTGGACAGGCTCTCCTGAAGGCATAACTAGTAATGTCCTAGACTGTGGAGTATCGAGGGATGGCCCTATAGGGACCTTGTGCCCATCAGCAGAGCCTCCCAGGAGAAGTACTGCTCTCCGTTCACATACGCATCTGACCGATTCTGAAGACGAAGAAATAGTCACGGTACTTTCTTACTACTGATGTGGGAAACAAAGGTAAAAGAAAAATTAAATTTCCTTACTACTTAGAGCCCACTGACAAGTCCTTGAAACAGGCAGAGCGACATTCCTCTAGAAACTCTGCTGCCTCCATGTTAATACTTTGCTAAGGGCAAAAGGCAATCTTAGCCTGACCCCCAAGATCCTGTAAGTCTACTTTAACATATAAAAATTTCTTTGGAAACTTCCTTCTCTCTTCCCTGCACTCCCCACCCCCAGATACAGGTTGGCAATCATCCTCCAAGCATATGACCCACTGATATACATCTGAAGAGTCTCCAGACTGAGTTTTTACTAAACGGTAATAAATGACCTTTTCCTAACAATAGCTAGCCCCCTCAGGATCTTGGAAACCTTGTTTCCAAAATACCTGGGAGGCTTAGGCTATCCCTAAATCCCTCCCAACTTGGAAGTATATAATGGGCCATTCCTCATGACCCTGGGGCAGCTCTTTCTGCCCACAGATCCTGCCCCCATGCTTTACTCAACAACCTTTTCCCATCAAAGATGTCTCAAGAATTCTTTTTTGGCCCTTGGCTCTGAACCCTAACAACTTTCCTACATTACTACTGTAACACGATATCACAAAGGAAGGTAAGTTTATGAGTTCTACATTTAAAACACAAAGGTAGCCACTATACGCACTCTGACTTGGAACACATTTCAGTATCTGTTTCGTTTTGAATGACTCATTAACTTACTTTCAGAATAGTTACAGCTATTTTCAGAAAGTCTTTCCTGAAAAACAAAAGTTAGTTACACTAAACATTTTCTTTCCTTCCACATAGGGATATAAGAGTAGAGAATAAGGAGGAAATGAAGGGGTCCATTAGACTCTTAAAAAAAAGCAGGAAAGTGAAAATGTTTAAAAATCACTGCTCAGCAGAAATAGGGTTTTTTCCTTAGAAGTTTGTATATACACTCTTTCTCCATTCCTTTATTTTTAATTGGATAGAGAGAAGTTGTAGTGGTGCATATTAACAGGTGGAAAGGAAGGGGTTTTTTTGGCTTATTTCCCTTTAGACTGTTCAAAAGTGGAACGACCACACGCTGTTCCAAACACAATACATGACTCTGCTTTTGCCTAGACCTCAACCAAGGCAATTCAAAAAGAAAAATACAATATTCCTGTTTCCATTTTGCCTAGATCAGTCTCAGCTCTTTCTGGACGAAATCGGTCTCTCAAGGGACATCAACCTCACAATTTGGGAAACAATGCTCTAGATATGAAACAAAAAGGAACACAATGGAAAACCAGCAGCCATTGTTTTTCTACTTGGGAGAGTTAGGCTGAACAACATCCTTTTCATTACCAAGCCAAGTTACTATTCAGAATTGTAAATTAACTCTTTGAAATACAAATGACTTCAGCTTCAGATATTAAAAGAAAAAACAGAAGTCCCTCATTTCAAGCAATTTCTGAAACAAAACCGAAAAACCAGAATATCTCAGTCTGTGGTCTGTGATAAATTTGGCCTAAGAAAAATTTATGTGGAAAGTAAATGACACATAGCTCAAGTAACATATTAACAAGAATGAACAATAATGTTTACTTATTACATCCTCTGCGTGTATAATCCTTAAGAACACTTTCAAATACCTTAAACCAGGTCTCACAAACTATAGCCTGTGGGCCAAAAAATGGCCCACTGCCTGTTTCTGTAAATACAGTTTCATTGAAAACACATCCACAGTCGCTTGTTTACCAATTGTTTATGGCTGTTTTGCTACAATCGCAGAGTTGAATAGCGGTGACAGAGGCTGTATGGTTTGCAAAGCCAAAAATATTTACTATTTGGTCCTTTACAGAACGTTTGCATTCCTTGCTCTAAACCAATGGGTCTCAAACCTTAATGTTCATAAGAAACACTTAGACGGCTTGTTAAAACACAGCCTCCTGAGCCCTAACTTCACAGATCATGATTTATTAGGTTGGAATGGGGTCCATGAACATATATTTCTAACAAGCTCACAAGCTGCGGGTCTATGCACTGAACTTTGAGAACCACTGCTCTAAACCATCTCCTGTAATCACAGAGGAGCAATGACAACAGATGCTATGAATTCTGTGGCCATAAAACAGGACAGCCCTCATACAAAATGAAAACTAAGGCGTAAAAGAGGAGTGAGATAGATCTGTTGACATATGGAATTCTTGGTAGTTAAGAAAGCACAATTGCTTGCCATAATCAGCTGATAATTCTTCAGCCGCCCATCCTAACATTAATTCACAGTGAACACTGGAATTTCAACAGAGACCAGCAGGAACCGAAAGCACTTGGGTTGGAAGCGTAAAACCTCATCTGTTCTTTAGAGACGTTATAAACGTTTTTTGGTTTGTTTTTTTTAGTAAAAGCTAGGCTCTACACAGTTATGATTTAGTATTTGACTGAACTATAGCACAACGTTTGAAAAAAGACTGAGACGTGGTTTATAATACAAAGCACCAATCAAAAGACGAATTCTTTCACTCCATATAAATATAAATGGTTAAAGAAAAAAATCTTTTTTTTTTTTAAGATTTATTTATTTATTTGAGAGAGAGTGCGTGTGAGCAGGGAGAGGGGCAGAGGGAGACAAGTAGACTCCCTGCTGAGTAGGGAAGTATGATTTATAGAAAATTTATAGAAAATCTTAACAGTAAAGTCTATGAAAAAGCTTAGCATATGGGGGAAGATTATATAATGAGGTTGCTAATGTTAGCAATCAAATAAAGGTGGTGAGAACAAAAATGCCTTCTCGGTAATGTCGAGACACAAAACCACCTGGGAAAGAAAAGCAGCTAGATAAATAAAAAAGCAACTTTTTCTTTTAATCAGAAACAATTGGTTTTAAAAAGACACGTGGAACAAAAAGTAGTTCTTATCATCTTGAAATTACAGGATTTAATAATAGGGATGCATCTCTCCCTTCTCTACAGTGGTACTCTATGATAATGAACTCCAAATGAGGAGACTTTATAAGGCCAATGTTATCATTCAAACGTATATAGCTACTATACAGAAAGGAAATTATATTAAAGAACAAAAACATTTTTAAGAACTTTATGAGACATGAGTTATAAAACATACTATCAGAGAAAACATGAATGATAGAATTATTACTTGAAGGCACTCCTATTACATACTTTATTTTGATCAGATTAAACTACCAAAATGATTCTGATTAATCAATGAAAGTATCACTGCATCATTTGCCCAGTGTTCAAAATGATTTTTTGCATTGGTTTGAAACACCACTGAAAGATTACCAAAAATGTAATTTGTAGCATCCTTTTCAAGTACATCTACTTAGTATTTAAAAGCTCTGCTATTTTAGACCTGAATCTACGAATGAGGTAGTCAAAAAACTATTCAACTAAACAACAGTGAATGCACAAAATCAAATCTAATCACTTTTTAAATTAGTGTCTATATTAAAATTGTAGGAGTTTCATCTCTTAGCAACGTTCTGAGGGGAAAAAGGCTTTATCATCCCTGGACACTTCTTCTGGGGAAAAACTACAAAAATATGTGTCTTCTTTCCTTCATGAGACTTATCAACCTAACATCTGTACGGGAGGGCAGGTTCCCGTCTCTACAGGTAACCTTCTTCCCACACCTCCCTGGCAATCTGCAAATCTCCAAACCAGAGGCAGGTAACTGAGGTACCTAAGGCAATCTTTAGTGTCACTCTGCTCCTCCCTAGACCTGTGGTTTCTTTTAACAGGTAGCTTACAAAGAGTACTTAAGCGCCACGCTTTAAAAAAAAGTCACTTCTTCGCAAAACAATTCAGCCCTCACATCTTCCAGTAATTGATTTATTTCAGAAAAACTGTGCCAAGTGAACATTACAACTATTTATGAAAATACAGGGATGTAGTTCAAGCACTTTTAGTCCAGGCAATATAGGCTAGATGTTCAGTGAATTAGGAAAAATTAGAATTCACATTTCCAGAGGAACTACCATAACTGATTCAGGGAAGCAAAATATTTGTCAGGTGCAAGATATTTCAAAATCATCACTACACCTCATATAAAATAAACCCTACCTTGAGCAAATCCACTAACAAGGGCCACAAAACTACACAAAACAGAGGTTAGTAGGGGAAATTAATTTTCAAAAGGATTTATTCAAAATATGAAGTTGTGCACACTTAAAGGAAGCCCTGTGTTTTTTTAAAAAAAGTGATATTTATAGTTTATTCCAGAGCAGAACATAAACTATTTGTCTATAAATGTATGAAGAAATACTCACCTCCATTTTCACCGCAGCTGTACTCTGGTCATAATGCCTCATCAAATTAGGGAAAAATGTCATGTTGTAGGCCATTTTCATACATCTGGGGACAGTAATTGGTTCACAGGTGAAAAGACTGTGCCCTCTTATGAAGGGTAGAAAAATACATGCCCACAAAAAAGTCAACATTTCCATTTTCTTCAAATTCCTGGTTTTACCACATGGCTGGGATCAATCGCTCGTTTCATCCTCAGCTTTCCATCCAAAAAGAAAATGTTCAAATTGCTCTTTCATTATTTTGCCATTTTGAAGGAAGCTCTTTTCCTGAAATGAGTTCTGGGTCAATTACTGTAAAAACAACCAAGAGAGGGCATGTGCGACATCTGTCATAAACTCAAAGGCGGACAGCAAAGTGCAGAGGTAAGATTTTCACCCTGGTTAACTAACACAGGAAAAATGACGGAAAATTCCGTCCTTTCGAGATACTCTTCACCTGCTCTGACACAGAATACAGAATTTGCTGAGGAAGTCTCATCTCTAGGAATCCGAGGATAGAACCTGGAGTGCTGTCCGGAACACTCGGTCGAAGGGGGGCAGAGGATGAGTGAGGTGGAGAAAAAAAGACACGCTGGGTTTGGGAATAAGTTAAAAAGTATTAATAGAATCGCAAAATCTAAGGGCACCTGTTGGATATGTGATTACGCACAAGAAAACTGAGTCCCGGGGAAATTCCTTAAGACCCAATGAGTTCCTAAACTCTTGGAGGACTCCAAAGCGCCGGTTTCTGTGGCCGTCTCTGGGAGACAGACTTGCCTGTTTTTCAAAAGGCCAACTAGGGGGAGACGTCTAGGATTCCTCCCGGAGGAGCGAAATTAGTTCTCCCGGGCTGGGGCGAGGAGTGACCCCACCGAGAGGGAAAAGGAACAAAGCTGGACCGGGAGGGTGACGGATGTCTGGGGGAGGAAAGGCCGTGGGCCCTGAGTCGCGACGGGCCGGACCCCCACCCCGACGCCCCCGCCCCCGCCCGGAGCCCGGCTTCCAGCGCCCGGCGCGGGACCTCGCCCCACACCCCCGCACCTGCCCCGGGCCTGGAGCCCGGCAGTAGCGTCCCGGGCCGGCTGGGCGGCGCGGGGCCCCGGCAGCGTCCCTCAGGAACTCGCCCCGACTTCGGCGGCAACTCCGGCCTGCGCGGCCTGTCCCGCCGCCGCCGCCGGCCCCGCACCTGTGGCTCCCAGCGCGCCGCGCGCCCCCGAGGCCCGCCCGCTCGCCCCGGGACCCACCGGGCAGCAGCCGCCCGCCCCGCCGGCCCGAGGGGCCTCACCTCCCTCCGGTCCTCGCCCGGTCGAGCGTTCGCCCGCCGCGAGCTGAGACGGCGGCTCCGGGAAGCGTCCGGAACTCCAGCGGCCTCCAGAGCGGCCCGGGGAGCGAGGGCTGAGCGATCCCGCGAGACTGCGCCGCCAGGTCGGGCGGGCAGGTCTGGGCTCGCGGCGGCGGCGGCGGCGGAGCTGGCCCTCCGCCCGGCCCCGCCTGCGCAGCGGCCCGGGCGGCGCCCCAGGGAGCGGGGTCGGGCGGCGGGTCCCCTCCACCGTGCCGTCCGTTCGGGTACCCGCAGCCCACGACCGTGCCGCGCGTCTCGCTATCCCGGTCCAGAGGGGATCCGCCTGGAAGGCTTTTCTGAAGCTCTGGGTGATCCCCTACACAAAACTTCCTTTAAGAGAACCTACTGGCTGCATTTCGGATCTCAGGACACTCGAGAATTCTTAAAAGGGGGCAGATTTGCTCTGTAAAGGCAACTGTCCAAGTGTTCTTAGTGGGAAAGTGGGTAACTTCCTGGATAACTGTCCAAAGAAAGAAAGAAGGAAGGAAGGAAGGAAGGAAGAAAGGAAAGGAAAGGAAGGAAGGAAAGAAAGAGAAGAAAGAAAGAAAGAAAGAAAGAAAGAAAGAAAGAAAGAAAGAAAGAAAGAAAGAAAGAAAGAAAGAAAGAAAGAAAGAAAGAAAGAAAGAAAGAAAGAGAAAGAAAGAAAGAGAAAGAAAGAAAGGGAGAAAGAAAGAAAGAAAGGAAAAAGAAAAGAAAAGAAAGAAGCCCTTTTGTTAGTTTTGGGAGTCCGGCCACCAACCTGAGGCGCAGGTGGCAAAGGGATTCCAGCCCTGGCAGGTCCCACAGTTTTATTGACGCAAAACCCTGATAGAAATAGAACTACTTTAGAAGTCAGCCTAGGCTTTAGAACCAACCATGCCACACATCATCTCATGTGCTTCACCTATTATTCATCCCTCCTTTCTTCCTAAGACCCAACGACCAGGGATCTTTTTCCTCTCTCCATCGTTTTGTCTTTTCTAGAATGCCATATAGTTGGAATTGTATAATATGTAGTCTTTTCAGATTAGCCTCTTTCATTTAGTAATATTCTTCAATGTCTTCTCATGGCTTGACAGCTCATTTCTTATTAGTGCTGAATAAAATTCCACTGTCTGGATGTACCACCATTTATTTATCCGTTGACCTCCGCTAGGAGGTCTTGGTTGATGCCGAGTTTTGGCGATTGTGAGTAAAACTGCTAAACACCCGTGTGCAGGTTTTTGTGTTGATGTTCAGTTTTCAGCTCTTTTGGGCAAATACCAAGGAGCCCAATTGCTGGATCATAGGGTAAGAGCATGTTTAGTTTTATCAGAAACTGCCAAACTGTCTTCCAAAGTGGCTGTACCATTTTGCATCATCACTAGCAAAGTCTGAGAGCTCCTGTTGCTCCATAGCAAACAGGATTTGGTGGTGTCAGCGGTCCAGAGTTCGGCTATTCTCATAGGAGCAGAGTGGAATCCCACTGTTGGTTGAACTTGCACTTCTCTGATGACACATAATGCGAACATCTTTTCACGCACTATTTACCGTCTATGTATCTTCTTTGATGAGGTTTCTGTTAAGGTCTGTGGCCTATTTTTTAATTGGGTTGTTTGTTTTCTTCTGGTTGGGTTTTAAGAGTCCTTTGTATATTTTGGATAACAATCCTTTATCAGATACACCTTTTGCAAATATTTTCTCCTAGTCTGTGGCTTATCTTCAAATTCTCTTGATATTGTCTTTCACAGAACAGAAGTGTTTGATTTTAATGAAGTCCAGCTCGTTGACAATTTCTCTCATGGATCGTGCCTTTGGTGTTGTGCAGAAAAAGTCATCACCAAACCCAAGGACTTCCAGACTTTCTCCTATGTTCTCTTCTAGGAGTTTAATAGTTTTGTGTTTTACATTTAGGTCTATGATCCATTCTGAGTTAATTTTGGGGAAGATTTTGTGTAAGATTTGAGGCCAGATTCATTGTTTCGCATGTGACTGTCCAGTTGTTCCAGCGCTACTGGTTGAAAGATGCTCTTTGCTCCATGTGTTGTCTTCACTCCTTTGTCAAGGATCAGTTGCTACATTTATATGGGCGTATTTCTGGACTCTCTATCCTGTTCATAATGAACAAAGCTGGACCAGGAGGGTGACAGAATGTCTGGGGGAGGAAGACTGTGGGCCCTGAATCACAAGTAACCGCACCGTCCAACACACACGTCCTGCCCAGGCTTCCAGCCCCGGGCAGGGTGACCCGCCCCACACCCCAGCACCTGTCCCTGTGTTGGGCATGTCTATTGGTACCATTTTTGCAACAGCGTTTGCTCACTTCATGTCTCTGTGCCATAGTTTGGTAATTCTCGAATCATTTCAAGCTTTTTTATTACTAATATATCTGTAATGGTGATCTGTGATCAGTGATTATGACTCACTGAAAGCTCAGACCATGGTTAGCATTTTTTAATTAAGGTAGTGCATTGTTTCTTTAGCCATAATGCTATTGCACACTTACTAGACTACAGCCTAGTGTAAACATAACTTCTATATGCACCAGGAAACCAAAACATTCATCTGACTTGCTTTATTGCAGTATTTGTTTTATTGCAGTGGTCTGGAACCCAACCAGAGAATCTCTGAGATACGCATGTATCTGCTTACATTACCCATCTGTTTTTGCCTGCTGTCTACTTTTTCCTTTAGAGCCCTTAGCATATTAATCGTAGTTATTTTAAATTCCTGGTCTGATAATTCCGACATTTCTGTGTATCTTGGTCCGGTTCTGGGGCTTGCTCTGTTTCTTCAGAGTGAGCCTTTTTGCATTGTAAGTATGCCCTGTAACTTTTTGTTGAAAGCCAGGCATGATATACTAGGAAAAAGAACTGCAGTAAATGAGGCTTTAGTGATGCGGTATTAAAGTGGGGGTGGGGGTCACCTAGTGGCTCCGTCGGTTAAGCATCTGCCTTCAGCTCCTGGATGGGGCTCTCTGCTCAGCAGGAAGCCTGCTTCCTCCTCTCTCTCTCTGCCTGCCTCTCTGCCTACTTCTGATCTCTCTCTCTGTCAAATAAATAAATAAAATCTTAAAAAAAAAAAAAGAAATTGATCAACATACCAGTTGCTACTGCCTTAGCAGAATTAAAATTAAGTTCAAACATTCCAAGAGCTATAACAACTTAGGAAAGTGATGGAATTTTGACGTTGTTGTTAATAGAACACTGATTATATGAAAATTGTGATTATTATAGCAAAACTAAGTGATTTTGCTAAACTGAGGAGAAGAAAATAAAGTTTATGGAGTAAACGTATCATTTGTAAATTGTTCTAAGTTTTTATTTTATTACTTATCCAAACATCTCCAGCCCATCACCAGGCTAAGCAGATGCACACAACAATAATTGCATTTCTTGAACTTGGTAATTTGCCTATACTCATTAAAATACAGCTTTATACATTTAAAATTTTTTAAACTTTATGATAAAGGTAGGGAGGGAGAACATATTTTATTTAACAGTTTGTTAGCTTGATTTATGGCTTTTAAGTATGTAGACATACAGTATGGTGTCCTCCTTTGTACTCTTGCCTTGCCCCGTGTACGTCATGTGGGTAGACCTGCTGGTAATCGCTAACTTGAGACCCAGGCCTTAGGAGTGGAGGCAGCAAACAGCAGTAGGGGGACCCCAGCTGGAGGAGGCTGGGTGAGCGGGAGCAAAGAAGGTAACAGAGGGAGAGAGGAGCTCCCAAACTCTTGTTTGCCTAACCCTTGAAAGCTCTGCCCAAGGCTGCAGTCTCTCCAAGTGACAGGTGTGCGTGTGATGGGTTATTGACTTAATTTGGGGGAGTCTATGAACGCAAAGTAGAGGATAACCTTTATTTAAAAACTTTCCTTTGAAGTGCACGGCCTGTCGCTCCCTGCTCTAAAAGCTAATTCCTGCAACATCTCTAGCATAGCCGCTAACCTTCTGCTGTGGTTGTATCCATTAGGGTTGGCCAGAAATAATACACCTTCTAATGACTACCTCCAATATTACTGGGAAATAAAAATTTCTCTAGCAACATGACACTGCAGGAAAGAGACACATGTTTTAATGACAGTTTGACGCATAAGATTGTGTCTTGGGAGCTCTGGTATTGTCATTTGCAAATTACAAGATTCATAATGCTAAAGAGAATTAGCTTTGGCTCTATTAACACTTCCAGTCATACTGTGTGCCTGTGAGTTTACTGTGATTGGTTTTGTTTTTAGTGGTTCCAATACCTACCATCTGGTCACCTTTAATATTTAAGATCTTATCTTTTTTTCCCTAGCAAAGCAGCCATATAAAGTCAAATATTAGAAATGGTTATTTTCCTCTAAAGCTTGTAGCATGTACGAAAGGGCTTCGGCCTCAGATTTAGTGGTATAGATAATAGTTAAATGCATTTCTTTTGATATGCAAAACCAACTTTACCCCTAATTGTGCATCATGGGCTGCTAATGACTATATGTATTTTTTTATTGTCTTAAAAAAACAAATGGGATAAGTATGTGTCATAGGGTGACAAATGAAGCAAAATAAAAATTAAATTTTAGAGAAAGTGGAATTAAAGAAATATTACTATTTTTGCATCTCCATAGAAAAATTGTGTAGAGGAGGTGGGTTTTGGGGAGCAAGGTGAATGCAAAACTATAAAGAGATTTGATGTACCAAATATGGCTTGTGGGTTGGGAGACACAATAGATCTTGTGTGTTTTCGCTTGAAGGCAGAGGCAGAGATTGGCCCTGACAGTTAATGAAGCTTAAGCTTGAGGGGACTTTCCACAGCTCTAATTCTATATTTGAAATCTTATGTTATTAAAAAAAGAAAAAAAGAGTCCCCAAAATTCTGTAAGCTTCAAGAACCTCACCATCAGAATGCATTCCTCCTGAAAGGAAAATCCTATAGTGGAGACCAGGGAAACAGAATAACTCAGGTAGCTAGTGAGGCTGTTAATAACAATGAGGAGAGTTGATTTCCACTAAGAAAGGGGGACCGGTGGAAGGGGAGGCTGCCCACCTTTGTTCTCATTAATAATAAACTTTGTAGAACTAGTTAACTTTTGTTCGCGTAACTTTAGCAAAACTTAAAACATTTATGTATGCATGTGTGGCGGCGTGGAGGTGTGTTTTTGAGGGAAAACGGAGCTGAGCAGTATGTACCCAAGTTACCCACTGCAGACATCTTCAAGCCAGGAGCAGCCCTCCCAGTCTTTGTCCTGTGGCCCCTGCTGCCAAAGAGCGAGGGGGAAGTGAGAAGCGGGGAGCCCCTGGGAAGAGGAAATGCTTCTCCCACACTGCTTCCTTCTCCATTAATGATGAGGAATTTCTTTCTCTCAGGGAGTTTTCTTCATTATCTTCTCCCATGGGCTGGATTTTTTCTCACACTGCTGTATCCAAAAGTGGAATCCACACTCAAGGTGGATTCAGCCTCCAAATGAGGTTGCTAGTGGACAAATAAAGCCACAATTATAATATTGTATACCCGAAACTCATATAATGTCATATACCAACTTTACCTCAAATTTGGGTGAATTTTGGTCTCTTTGTAAATATAATTTGGGATGGTTTCTTTCTTTCCTTCTTTCTTCCTTCCTTCCTTTCTTTCTCTTTCTTTTTTTTAAAGATTTTATTTATTTACTTGAGAGAGAGAGCATGCACACAGAGGAAGAGAGAGAAGCACACCCCCACCATACAGGGAGCCCAGTGTGACGCTCAATCCAAGGACCCTGGGATCATGACCTGAGCCGAAGGCAGAAGCTTAACTGACTGAGCCACCCAGGAACCCCAGACAGTCATTTTTACTTTAATTTTAAGACATATCTTTTACTTAAATGACTCTACTTTTGCTCAAATTGAATGGATTATAACCTTAAGGGTAGTATTTTATTAAAAAGAGAGAAAGATGATTTAAACAGGAACTTCATGAATAGAATATTTTCATTTTAGTAAAAACTCTGGATAAAATAAATCTTGCATTTTAATTTGATTAACAAATCCATTACAGCAAAAATGACACTAATAGAATAATAGGGGAGGTTTAATAACTAGAGACACCTGAGATTATAAAAGCTGTTCTCTGGGCTTATTATATAGTTATAAGACAAATATGAAAGTTACAGAATGTTTTCCTAAATAAATTTCAATTGGTTAAAAACACAGACACATTTGGCAGGTCTACACTTGAGCTGGGAGAGACCAGCATTTGGGGTGGGAGGAAGGGTGTCAGAGATGGAGAGGAGAGATACAAAGATATATTTCCGAGGAGGTATGAGAAACTATTAACATTACTTCCCTTGTGACTGGTTGGATTGAATCTAAGGCAGAGACTGATGTACAAAGAGGACTTTTACTGAGTATATATTACTTTTGTAAAAAAAAAAAAAATTCTGAAGGAAAATTTCACGACGTAGTATACATTCAACAGCAAAGGACAAAAATGAAACTAAAACACAATGGTAAAAACAACAACTTACCACCATACACCTAGTAGAAAGGCCAAAATCCACAACACTTGTTACCAAAGTTGGGTTCTTAGGCGGGACAAGGATAGACCTAAGTCTGGACCCCAAAATCAAAGGCAAAGGCAACTCTTTGTTAGGGCCACAGTTCAGGATGAGGGGAGACAGCACTAATAAACACTAGTTAGGCTGAGTCCCACCAACTGAGGGAACGTCCTGCCTGTATAGAGAAAGCTGCAGCTCGGGTTCCCACCGGAGCCCAATATACTAATAAGAGGAATGGGAAAAATACCTCATTCTGATTGGCTGGAAGGACCTCATCCTGATTGGTCAAGATTGGCAGGCAACGCAGGCAGCTTATTGGTGGGTTTTGGAGCCCAGGCCTCTGTTTTAAGTCTCCGCTGCATATGGTGCTGCTTCCTGGTTCTGCTCTGCGATTTAAGAGTAACAGCCAACAGAAGGGCCATATGTACCCCAATGTTCATAGCAGCAATGGCCACAATCGCCAAACTGTGGAA
>CM052900.1:26955436-26991331 GCA_028534135.1 Potos flavus
CCTTCAACAGAGGAATGGATAAAGAAGATATGGTCCATATATACAATGGAATATTATGCCTCCATCAGAAAGGATGAATACCCAACTTTTGTATCAACATGGACGGGACTGGAAGAGATTATGTTGAGTGAAATAAGTCAAGCAGAGAGTCAACTATCCTATGGTCTCACTTACGTGTGGAGCATAAGGAAAAACACGGAGGACATTGTGAGAAGGAAAGGAAGGGTGAATTGGGGGAAATCAGAGGGGGAGATGAACCATGAGAGACTGTGGACTCTGAGAAACAAACTGAGGGTTTTGGAGAGGAGGGGTGTGGGGGGTTGGGTGAGCCTGGTGGTGGGTATTGAAGAGGGCACATAATGCACAGAGCACTGGGTGTGGTGCATGAACAATGAATCTTGGAACAATTACATTTTTTGAAAAATGTGAAAAAAAAAAAGAGTAACAGCCAACAGGGAGTACCCCAGGTGCACAGTGTTTTTCACTTGGGGCTTGTTCCCGTGGTCCCTAGCTGTCTCACACTGACAACATCAGACTCTAGCAAGGACACGGAATAATGGGGACACTCGTTCATTGCTGGTGGGAATGCAAAGTGGCACAGTTACAAAACTAAACATACTCTTAACCATACTACCATATAATCCAGCGATCATACTCCTTGGTATCTACCCAAATGAACTGAAAACCTATGTCCATGAAGAAACTTGCACACTGATATTTACAGCAACTTTATTCATAATTGTCAAGACCTGGAAGCAACCAAGATATCCTTCAGTTGGTGTTACCGACTGAATGTTTATACTCCCAAATTAGTATGTTGAAGTCCTAACCACCAATGTGATAGAGGTGGGGATCTTTGGGAGGTAATTGGGTTTTGATGAGGTATGAGGGTTGAGTCGCCATAATGCAATTAGTATCCTTATAAGAGGAAGAGACACCAGAGCTTTCTTTTTCCATCGTATGAGGACATAGCCAGAAGGTGGGCACCTGCAAGCCAGGAAGCAAGCTGTCACAAAGTACAAAGAACCAGATCTGCTGACGCCTTGATTTTAGACTTCTCAGCCTCCAGAGCTGTGAGGGATAAATATTTGTTGCTTAAGTCACTCAATCTACGGTATTTTGTTGTAGCACCATAAGCTGACCGAGACAGTGGGTGAATGAATAAATAAACTATGATACATCCGGACAATGGAATATTTATCATTCAGCAAAAAGAAATGAAGAAATTCTTCATAAAAAGAAATGAGCTATCAAGCCATAAAAAGACATGAAGAAACCTTAAAAGCATATTACTAACTAAAGAAGCCCATTTGAAAAAGCTAAGTATTATAGGATGAGTCCAACTATATGATACTTAGAAAAAGGCAAAACAGTGGAGACAGTAAAAAAGATCAGTGGTTGCCAGGGATTGAAGGGAAAGTGCGATGACTAGGCAGAGCTGAGAGAATTTTTAGAGCAGTGAAACCATTCTGTATGATACTATAATGGTGCACACAAGCCATTTTACATCCGTCAAAACCCATGGAATATACGACACAAAGAGTGAGCCCAAACATAAAGTATGGACTCCAGGTGGGGCGCCTGGGTGGCTCAGTAAGTTAGGCATCTGCCTTTGGCTCAGGTCATGATCTCAGAGTCCTGGGATTGAGCTCCGCAGGGAGTGTGCTTCTCCCTCTCCCGCTGCCCCTCCCCCTGCTCATGCTGGCTCTCTCTTTCTCAAATAAATAAATAAAATCTTTTTTAAAAAGTTGGACTCTGGTTGATAATGAGGTGTCAGTGTAGGTTCACAGTTGTAACAAATGCACCACTCTGGTGGGGATGTTGATAGTGAGGGAGACTGTGGTTGTGAGGCCCAAGGGTGTATGGGAGCTCTCTGTACTTCCCACTCAATTTTGCTGGGACCCTAAAACTGTTCTGAAATACAAAGTTCATTATAAAAGAACAAGAAAGTGTTCCATGAAAACGTCCCCCAACAAGACTGGCATCTTGGGTTTGAGAGCCTGCTGGTTAATTTCAAGAGGCGGGAGAAGTGAGGGGTTCCTATCACGGTCTTAAAAAGCTACAGGCAAGAAGGAGATGTGATTATAGGAATGCTCTAAAATAATTAGACAAATGGGTAAAATTAAAAGAAGGTCTATAAGCAGATAGCCAAGTATTTATACTACTCTGCCTAGAAGCAGCAGTCAAGTCCCTAGCAGTGGGATGGAAGTGAGGGGTAATAGAGGATTCCCACTGTCCCAGTCAAGTCAAGAATGACTAAGTCCTACTGTGTGTATCTGTAGAATGTGGGGGGAGGGGGTGTTGTATTAGAGCCCCAAGAGGTGTCGGGAAAAAAAATACTAGTAGGGAAATGAGTGATACTTACTGCCTGCTCCAAGGGAGAAATTAAATAAGCTAGAGGAAATTTCTAGAAAAGTGTGTATGTCTTGGTCATGTTTCATCCAGTTTGGCAACTGGAATTCTCATTTAAGAAATCTTATAGCAGAGAGCTATACTACCAAACTGCAGAAAACGTTGGAATGGAGACATTCCTTGGCTTTTTTCCTGCTGAACTAGTTTAACTAGTCCAGTTAAATGATTGAAGTGTTGGCAGTCCTTTGTATTCAACAAGAAAAATAGTCATTTGAGACATTTTGTAACTATCATGAACAGCAGAGAAACTATATCAGGGAGGAAAAAGCTGGACACATCTTGGACATTAGGCATGATTACTAGATCTGCTTTTATAATTTTATTTAGCATTTGATTCCCTGCTGAAGCCTTTTGCATAAGCCCATTTCATACATTTTTCTAAACCTAATTTATGCACACGTCTATTTCTGGGTAGGATGGAAACTCTCACAATGGAAAATCGATTCTCTTTTGGGAAAGGAGTGTTTTTTTTCTAATTGCTCCCATACTTTTGGTAATGAGCCTTTTTCAACGTTTCTCCCGATCACGGTTCTAAGCTTCAAATATAACACTGAAATTCCTTAGAAACAGGAAGTAAGAAAAACGACTTTGAGGTGGGAGAAGCCTGGAAAATGAATGAGGTATTTGGTGACATCTGGTGCTCTGGAGAGAGGCTGATGAAAGGCATTGCGGGGCTACTTACAACCAACAGGTTTTGCGAAGGTAGGTATAGTCCCTGCTGACAATCTTCCCCTTTACGTTGGATAGCAAGAGGCAGCGTAGGGTGGCTAATGGAAAGGGCTGCAGCTTTAGCCTTCCTGGGTTAGAAACCTGTGCTAGACCTTTACTAACTCTGTACCCTGGGTAAATGTCTTCCGTTCTCTGTCACGTTTTCTATGTCTGTCAAATCAGTCCAACAGTAAGAATGTATTTCTCACTGGTTGTTGTGAGACTTAGGAATTAACATACATAAAGCATTACAACTATTACCTGGCAAGTAGTGAGATGTCCAATTGACGTTGGCTACTAAGTCCACTGAAGAACGTTCTTGCAGGCCTTTGGGGACACAGGCAGTTGACGGTTACATGACCTATTCTGATCAGGACGTCAGGCATTCCCTATCTCTTTCCATCTCAGGTGTTTCTGAGAATCACGCAGCAAATATTTACTCTTGCCCACGAATTTACAGGTTAACTGGGTGGGTCTTCTGGTCTCAGCCAAGCTTCTTCACGTATCTGTGGTCTGCTACAGGTCGGCAAGGGGGTTATGCTTCCAGAGGTTGGCTGGCTATTGGCTGTGCCACTTCTCCAGCAGGCTAGTCTAGCTAGCGTTTGTTCATAGGGTTCTCAGAGTTTCTAGAAGGAGACCAAAACTCTGCAAGGCCTTTCGAGACCGAGACTCAGAACTGGCAGAATATTGCCTCTGTTGCATTCTCTTTGGCAAAGTGAGCCACAAGGCCAGCCCGGATTCAAGGGGGGGGGGGGGGTGTCATCTCTCAATGGAAGGAGCTACAACATCATCTTACAAAGGAGAATTGGGTAAAGGGAAGAAAATGTATCAACTTTCGTAAACAGTCTTCTACACTCCCCAATTTAATAATTTCTTCTACAGCATTTCTAGCAGGTGGTCCCATGGGACCCCTTGGAAGATGGGCAGATCGCTGTTTACAAGGCAGCTCAATATTGGAAGGTTCTTCATTATTACGCCTCTATAAAGACACTGACTCTCATAGAATCTTTGAATCATAGGATTAAAGGTCATCCAGGCAACGAACATGTTGAAGCCAGATTCCTGGGCAGGAAGTCACAGGAAGTCTGCAATTTCCACAGATTTGTCCCAGTTCTACCTTTCGGAGCAAAACAAAGCATTGTGTATTTGTTACTCATTTGTTTTTAAGAGATTCTTACCAGGGCCTACTTGGGCGTTACATAACAGGTACATATTCCACTGCAGTCCCCATTCATTTGGGTTTTTTCCCCATTCATTTACTCATGCATTCAGTATCTATTAAACAGATTCTGTGGCCAGGCACTCATCTTCCACTGAGTAAGAGCATGACGTTCCAAATCACTTAGATTTACCTATCAGTCTCATTTTACCACCCTCCAACTCTGTGACTTGGGAAGTTATTTAATTTCTCCAATTCTCAGTTTCCTCATCTGCAAAATGGGTATGTAATTATCCCTATCTCACAGAGTAGTTGTTATAATTCAACTAAATAACAAGTACAAAGGGCCTGGTCTTTAGTAGGCACTCAGTTCTTGGTAGCTATCACCATTATTATTACTCTTAAGGGATGATCCCCGCCCTGGCTGTTTCCTGGGATCTCACCATCTCCTGGCGTCTCTGATTACTCCCCGTGTCTTGGCAGTAAGTTATGTTTTACATAGACAACATAGCGTAGCACAGCAGTTTGAATAAATGGCCTTTGCAGTCAGACTTATCCGGGTTTGAATCTCGGCTCAGCCATTCACTAATCTGTGACTTATACTCTCAAAGCTTTAGTTTATGAATCTGAAAAATTAGAATAATAATAATGCATAGATTTGATATGAAGATGATGTGAGAGAATGTACACAAAACCCTTAGCATGGTGCCCGACATTTAGTAAATCCCTCCACTTCCCGCTCTCCACCTAATGGAAGCTATGAATTTAATTCGATGCATTTTCATGATGTGTAGCATGGTGTCCTGGAAAGAATCAGAAGAAAACTTGAATCAAATTGCTCCAGCTCTCGGAGTCTTCACCTCAGTGTGCAAGGAAGGGGATGGATCCTGAGGTCCCCAGGACAGCTTGCGGCTCCCGTAACTCGTGATTCTCTTCTTCCAGATTCTCTCATTCCTTTGATCAGAAATAGAGTTATGAAAGAGTGTCAGGGTGACCGGAGAGAGCGCGAGAAAGTGGAAGTTCAAAGCCCTTCCAAGATTAAGTAATCCCTCACTGTGAGAGTGTCTCCTCTGCTTCCCAAGAATATCCCAGGCCATCCTCTCACTGACATTCAAGTACCGTGGTCTGGAAGGCCAAAGTCAGGGAGAAGTTGCCCTCTTCTGTCCAGGCTTTTGGCCAGGAGTTTAATAAAGTGCTACATAAAATACAGGGTCTCACAGCAGCTGAAACTGAGGGGACAGGCAACTAGCCAGAGACTGTTCTGGAAAGCGGAAATACTACTGTCAAATGTCACAGGTAAATGCTTAATAAGCTTTACTGTTTTTCTTACATGTCCCTTTCCATGTCCTCGAAAGTGTAGGAAAACAACGGTTTGCCTCTTCCTCTGCATCTCCTCATGTGCTTTTTTTTGGTGATTTTCTTCAAGTGACAATGTCATATACATAATAGGTGTGGAAATAACCTAAAATTGAGAGACCACAATAACTAACGACCAGGGATTAACTTCCCGTCACTGGCTTAACTCTTGTTCAGAAGTTAGAAAGGAAGATTGTAGCAAATTATTTACTTCCATGTTCTAGTGCCTTATGCTAAGGCTAAGCACGTACTTAAAAAAAAAATTGATCTAGGTCTTGGCAGATGATGTCCCTAAGGTTAAGTCTCCCGGACATGAGGACTGGATCTAACATGAGAGGGAGAAGTTTGCAGAACAACGATGGGTCTTGCGATTTTTCTTGTTTTCCTTAATGTCAAGAGCTCCCGCTAGTGTTAAAAGCATAGCCACAGGAAATACTCAGAGCAATCCACGACTTTGGCCGGCTTAAGCGAAAGGTCTGATGTGCCTGTCCTCAGATCTTATACTAAGAGCAACCTATCCAGGCTCATAGCTGCATGCCTTCTAATCCTGTTCTTGTTGGCTTGGGTTCCATTTAGGACTCGACATTCCGTTTATGCTTACCCTTTCCTCAAAAGGCTCCCTTGTAAGTTATCTAAGAAATGTACCATACTTAACAATGTAGTTGAGCAATGAAAAAAATATATATTTTTTTTTACACTCATGATAGAAGGTTCCACTCCCAAGGTGCCTCATTGGCACTGTTTCTGACTTGGACCAAGATGTTGCTTCAACACCACTGCGAGGACAGTCACGTCTGGTGAAATTCCTGTCCATTTCAACTGGAATATTGTTCTCTAAGCGGCTGACAATATATAGGCATATCTATGTTATCTGTGTAAAAAATAAGTATCCAGATGCTAGTCGGCTCTCTTAAACCACCGAAAGAGAAGAGACTGTGGGAGACAGTGCTAGTTTTGGCACAAAATAATAGATTTTGTAATAAATCAAGCCCTACCATGTATCAGAGCTATTATAAAACATTTGTGAACATTTATAAATCTTTCTTATCTTTAAGAATATAATAAGGAGGGGCGCCTGGGTGGCTCACTCGATTAAGTGTCCAACTCTTGATTTCTGCTCAGTCAGGATCTCAACGTCGTGGAATCAAGCCCTGCAGCCCACTCCAGGCTCAGCTCTGAGTCTGCTTGTCCCCGCCCCCTGCCCCCTCACTCCTCCCCCGTGCACTCTTTCTCTCAAATAAATAAATAATATCTTTTTAAAAAAAGAATATAATAAGGAAAAGTTAGTCCGACATAAACTTACTATGCAGTGTGTTATGGGTAAAGCCTCGTGGCGTGTTAGAGTGGTGTCAGAAAAATCACGCCTGAGAACAAAACAGTAATTAGCAAGAAAACATATCACTGTGGCAGGTCCATCAAACATTATTTTGACATAATTGCAAACTTCTATAGCATATGATCCTTACTTTTCCATAATAGTATGGCTCTAACAGTGTGCTAATTCAGTCAGTCAAGTAAAAAACAAAATAAACAGTCCATACTATAAGAAGATAGACTGAAATCACTAGACAAAGAGACAAAGAATAACGCAGAAGAGAAAGAAAGTGTTCAGCAAATACATCCACGGAATTACAGCTCTAAGAAGTGTTGGGAGCCATCTTGCCCTGCCCCCCATGATAAAGTTTTGGAAATATTTTAGATGATAATTATAATGAACATTTATTGAGTACTTACCATGAGTCAGACATTTGTGGAATGGTTGCATCACCTTGCTTGGTTCTGCCAGTAACTGTCCTGCTAGGAGGCAGGTACTGTTATCATTGCCATTCTACGGCTGGCTTTGGAGACTGAGTCACTTGCCCAAGGTTACATATCAAGGAAGTGAAAGAGCCAGGGAGGGAACTCACATGTCTCTGGCTTTGACTTTCTGCCCATCGTTTGCCTGTTGTTCTCAGCTGCAATCCAGCCCTTCCGTGATCCGCTGTGCCTCACAGGGGGCGAAATCTGCGCTGTCCAATTCGGAAACCGCTAGCTGCACGTGGTGCCTCAAATTAATTTAAAATTAAGTAAAGTTTAAAATTCAGTTCCTCAGGGCGCCATGGTGGCGCAGTCAGTTAAGCCTCTGACTCATGGTTTTGGCTCAGGTTGTGATCTCGGGGTCGTGAGATCAAGCCCCGCATGGGCTTCCATGCTTAGTGCAGAATCTGCTTAAGACTCTCTCTCTATCCCTCTACCCCTCCCCTCCTCTCTCTCTCTCTCTCAAATAAATAAATAAAATCTTAAAAAAATAAAATAAATTGAGCATTGTTCATGGAGACCACCCGACACCTGTTTCCTGTGATTGGAGGAAGTGTTTATTTTATTTTTATTCCTACCTCTATTTGCCTGATAGCTTCACTTTCTCAAGTTTGATTTTTCCTCTGTAATTCTCCCTTCTCTCCTCCAACTCCTGAAAAGGTGGGAGATTTCAATATTTTGTGGAAAAGACCACCACCTCCTGGATCAGGGAGATCCCCGCCTCGGTTTCCCCCATGGGGGTCTTTGCTTACCCCAGTGCGACGCATTTAGTTGTTTATAGATCTGTCCTCTCCCCCTGTAAATGGAGGACCCTGACCACTTGCAAGCAGAGACAATTACACCTCCTTGCATCCCTAATTCTTATCCTAGGGCCTGGCGGACCCAAAGAGCTCAAAACAGAGCGCTGGAATGAATGAACATTACAGCTTATGAAACATATTCATTTATTCAGCATCAAAATAGTTTACATAGAATATTTTAATATGAGAAATGCATGCCAGAGACTTTACCTATGTTAACATTAATATGTGAGGAATACATGTACTTAAAATACCATGTATTACGCTATTTATCATTTGGTTCATCTTAGTCTCATCAATTTTTCAGGAACTTCCAACCCCAGCAGATGGCACCAATAAATATTGTCATGGGATTGAGCTGGAAATTGGTTGATATTTTTCAACACGTACTTCTAAAAAAAAGCAAAATGAATACAACTTACTTAGTTCAAATGATAGTAATAACTGGCCTTTACTTAGCATTTTCCAGTTGACAAAGTACTTTTATACCCTTGTCTCAAGTCTGTCTCAAAGTCTGTCAATGTGCTGGGAAAATCTTATGATGAACTTTTTAGATTTTTGTTGACATCTCATGTAGTTACAGTAATGGGATAACTTATGCCACTTAACGACTGTATTATTAGTTTGTATTTATGACACACCAATCTTTCAAAGACCAAGATTAGGTATGGAAAAGTTAGGCATGATCCTACACTTGAGAACTGAACAGTAACTCAGACACTAATAATTTAGTGAACTATTCTTCTGGCTCATTAAACAATAATGATTCCTTTCATTTATGTGGTGTGCTGCAAATGCAAAGTGCTCGCATAGACACAGCATCCTCTGATGCTTGCCACGGCCCTGCAATGTGGGTGAAGAGACTAGCTTTCCTCCTGTCCTTTCCCATTCTTCATGCCTCCTCTTGGGCCCCCTTGCTGCCTTTCCCAGCTTCATTGGCTTGTGCTTAATATGTCATAAATCTTAGCAAAATTCCAGTGATGCATGAATGGCGATTAATATTGGTTTTATTCAGAAAATTACGAGGAAATACTTAGGTTAAAATTCATCTCTGAGGGCACAGAGTTATCTGATACTAGGGTCCCAGACAGGAATGTCTACCATTCCTCTCCCCTCCCAACCAGACGGAGTCATGTTTCCTCCCCACAGCTTCTAGAAACCACTACTATACTTTCGATCTCTGTGGATGTGCCTATTCGGGACAGTTTCTATAAATGGGATCATTCAATGTGTGTGTTTTGTGGCTAACATTCTCTCAGCACAGTATTTTCAGGATCCATTCATGTCTGTTAGGTCTGGTTGGTGTATAGTATTGTTCAATTCTATTTCCTTACTGATTGTCTGCCTTGTTGTTCTCTTATTAAAAGTGGGGTGAAGAATGATTCTACTCTTTTGTTCTACCCCATAACTTGAAGAATTGTATATAAAGTGCCTTCCCCAAAATGGGTGAAATAACTATAATAGATTCATTACACATGTAACAGGAGAGCAAAAAAAAAAAAAGGTGTAAAAATGTAAAAACTGAAACATATGATGATTTTATACCTTTTAAATAACCCAATGGGTAAAGAGTTGCCATTGGGATAAGAAGCCAAATTTTGAGAGGATTAAGTTGATTAAGGATTAAGTTGATTAAGGATTAAGTTGATTAAGTTGATGCTTTTGTCTTGTCAGAATAGGACCTTACAGAATAGTAATCGAGGTTACACAAAGTGTCTCTTGCAAAGTGTCTTCTGCAAGTCAGAAAAGTATCTTTAAAATGAGGCAAAGATGGTGGTGTAAGGCATCTGCAAAGGCACAGGAGAATCAGGCTAATGCAATGTGCACTACTTCCAGGATCTAACACACAGCACGCTGACCGGAGTTACCAATATTGTATTACATGCTTGAGATTTGCTAAAAGAGTAGATCTTAAATGTTCTCACTACACACACACGCGCGCACACACACACACAAATGGATGGAAGTGTTAACAAACCTTATTAAGGTAATCACTTTGCAATACACATGTATATCAGATCACCATACTGCGCACCTTAAATTTACACAACATTGTGCATCAATTATATCTCAATAAAGCTGGAAAATAAAACAGAGAAAAATGTATCGTACTGCCCTGCATTTGTCAATGCCACTGCTATGAGTGCATGCAGTGATGGGCTATCAGTGCACACAGACCCACTCGCCAAGTCTTGGCAGGAGTGCTGCTTTATCAGGAGAAGCATTAACTTTAATACCTAGCACTGAGTCCTTACACATGCATCACACAATTTCAAGGACTTAATTGGCATGTTTGAGTTAACATTAAGGACTATCTACATTGAGATGGCAAGCATAGAAGAAAGGGGAACCCTCTTGCACTGCTGGTGGGAATGCAAACTGGTGCAGCCACTCTGGAAAACAGTATGGAGGGTCCTCAAAAAATTAAAAATAGAACTATCCTATGATCCAGCAATTGTGCTACTAGATACTTACCCAAGGGATACAAAAATACAGATTCGAAGGAGTACATGCACCCCAATGTTTACAGCAGCATTACCTACAATAGCCAGACTATAGAGAGAGCCTAAATGTCCATTGACTGAGGAATGGATAAAGAATATGTGGTATATATATACAATGGAATATTACTAAGCCATCAAAAAGAATGAAATCTTGCTATTTGCAATGACATGGATGGAACCAGAGTATATTATGCTAAGTGAAATAAGTCAGAGAAAGATAAGTACTATATGATTTCACTCATATGAGGAACTTAGGAAACAAAACAGATGAACATATGGGAGGGGGGAAAAGAGAGAAACAAACCCTAAGAGACTCTTAATGATAGAGAACAAACTGAGGGTCGATGGAGGGAGGTGGGGGGAATGGGCTGGATGGGTGATGGGTATTAAGGACGGCACTTGTGATGAGCACTGGGTGTTGTATGTAACTGATAAACCACTGAATTCTCACCTGAAACCAATTTTGCTCTGTATGTTAACTAAAATTTAAATAAAAATTTGAAGAAAAAAAAAAAAAGGACTCTCCACATTGTGATTTCATAATTTACTTTGCCTCCCACCATGTTTGATTCAGCAAATTAGTGGCCTTGTTGTTGAGAGTATGTTTGCCATCTCTTTTTCCTTTTGTCTTACATAATGAATGAATTTTTTAAGGCTTAAATAAAAAATCAAAAGGAATGGTTTGATCTCCTGGGAGATGTTTGAGAATTTGGGGACTCTTTTCTTCTAGACTGTGCTTACTCTTAGCATGGCTGGACCTGGGTCTCTAGAAGTCTTCCCTGGGCTCAGGTGATTTTACTGGGTCTAGTTGTGTTCAGATTTGTGCTCTTCTGTGGTAAGACCCTGTGCTGGGGGAGGCTGGTTAGACCACAGAAGGGTCACCATGACCTTCAAGTCTGTTCATTTCCATCTGTTAGACAAACAGAGTTTGCTTTTCTTGTATATAGAGTTAGAGCAAGCTTATTGTTCTGACAGAGAGGAGGGATGATGTCATTTCTTTGCTGACTGCAGTAATTGTTCAGGAGTGTATTGATATGGTTTTCTATAGCTGGGTTTATAAGTGTTTTGCTCGTAAATGGCCAAGGTGTGCGTGGACATCTTTGTCTAGACAGGCTTTGGCGCTCACAGGAAATCTCTGCTTTTCCTTCTCCCTCGCTGCCTGAAATGTACACAAACTCCTCTCCCCTTTTCCTTACCGCTTCTCAAACTGAGTTCCAGGGTCTCATGATTTATCAGTCAGGATTCAGTTACAGATAACAGAACACTCTTTTGCTGGTTTTAGCAGGAAGGGATTTAGTATAAAAAGTTAGGTGCTTATAGAACTTCTAGAGGGGCTGGAGGGACAGGTTCTGGCCTAACCCCCAGGGGGGATGAGCTCTACTTCAGCCCTACAGAGCTGGCCAGGCTAGGGAATTGCTAGAAAAGAAGAGGAGAGAGACAAGATCTTGGCCAAAGTTTTTGCCACAAGTGTGGCATTGACTAAATATATGGATCGACATCATTGCTTTATTATATTAAGACCGGGAAAAGACTGGGACTCCTGGGTGGCTCAGTCGGCTAAGTGCCTGCCTTCGGCTCAGGTCATGATCCAGGGGTCCTGGGGTCGAGCCCAGCTGCTTCGGGCTCCTTGCTCAGCAGGGAGCCTGCTTCCCCCTCTGCCTGCTGCTCCCCCCGCTTGTTCTCTCTCTCTCTCTCTGACAAATAAATGAATAAAATCTTTATATAAAAAAAGAAAGACTGGGAAAAAACTGACCTGTTTCTTGGGCCGGCCCATAGAACATGGTCCGCAGACCTGCAGCATCAAATTGCCCAAGAGCTCCTTAACAAATGCAAAATCTTGGGCTTCCACCCCCACTGGGGCAGAGCCTGGGAATCGGAGCTAACCAAGCCCTTCAGGTGAGTCTGACTCAGCAAGGGTGACCAAGGGTCCTGGTTTGCCGAGAACAGTCGAAGAGATTCCCGGGGCCACGGGACTTCCATTGCTAAAACTGGAAAAGCCCTGGGGAGGACAGGACCAAGTGGTCACCTCAGATGCAGCAAAAGTTTGGGAAATACATGTTAGGCCATCGGTGTAGACGCTTGTTGGTGGGGAGGGGAGAGGGGGGTTGTGACTACTCATAGACGTGAGGTATAATATTATCGAGGCAAAGTGACAGTGAAAATCTGCTCGCTCAAAATAACTTTAGTCAAAATAGCAAAATGTTCATTTGTTACTACTTTTCACATACCAGTGAAGAAAGAAGGTGCCAAAATTCTGAGCTGAATGACACGAGAGTGAGATATGACAAACCGAAAAAGCACGTGTGGCCGAAGAATGTCCACACGCCATACACTGAGTGGTACAGAATTTTTTTTTCTAGAACTGAATTGAATTTTAATCTCAAGTCCCCATCCTGTCTGGTAGCATAGCTTAATCCCAGCCATTTTAGAGAAAATCGAGTCAAATCAGGGTATTTTCATTCAGATCCGGATTTTTTTTTTTTTTTCAATCAATTCAGGATTTTCACCACCCTTCCCACCCCATTCCCTGGATTATGGCTAAATTCCGGGAGCTCTCACAGAGCCACAGAGCTGGAAGACCGGGAGGTGTATGTTCCTGCCGGCATCTATGGAGATGTGCGCTACCCCCCCTCCCCCCCGGAAATTTCTAGGACATCTGGGTTCTCCATCTGGTCTCTGGTAGGAGGTCCAGGAAGGTCACCCTGCCTCCCTCTTATCTCCGTCTCCAAGTGTCTTCAGGCCTGCTGACCTTTGTCAGCTACCTTTGAGCTCCTCATAATGGAGTGTGAAGGGCTTGTGGACATTCATTTTGGATGTTCTCCCAGATTAGCCTAGGTCCTAGGCGATCTATTATAGTTGTCTCAGGCTCTCCCTGCCTAGACACATCGGGCTGCCATTTCTGTTACGGACAACTCACCACATAGGCCTGGGGCAAGTCCATGAGGCTTTGTCATCCTCTGGATTTTCACCTGGGAGCAAGGCACAGAACCTCTGCTCTTGCATCCCCAAATCTATCTGAATTTTCTTTAGAGGATTCAGTCATGAATCTTCAGGCATAGGAACCAGCTGGGGACCCACAACATCCATTTTTCTCCTCACTTCCTTTCTGTTCCTCCCCTTGTCACCCAGTCCAAAGGATGGTTATCCCATCCTGAGAGAGAAAATTTGCTATTGCATGATCAAGGACTAATCTCAATTTGTGTTTATGGTATCAACTTTATACCTTGACTTCTTCAGGGTTGCGGCAGAAACTGTTATTTGTGACCCTATATCCACTCTCTCTTTCTACTTTAGAAACAGAGTGCTGATTTTATTTGTAGTGCATATGCCCTACATAAGATTACATTTTCTCGAGTCCTTTGCGGCTAAGCATAGCCATGTGACTAAGTTCTGGCAAATGAAATGCAACATGAGTATTCTGTGGGACCTCTGTGGTACCTACGTAAGTGATCTGACTCCATAGGAAGAAATCCTTTTTCCTTTCCCTAGTTCCTATTGCCTCAGATGTGGATATAATGGTTGGAGCTCTAGCAACCATTTTGTACCAGGAGGTAATCATAAGGCTGTAAACCAATACTAAGAGGGAACTAAAATAAAGATGGAATCTGAATATCTGGTGACAAAGTCAGATCTACATGACCAGGCTTTTTTTTTTTTTTTTTTTTACAAGAAAGAGAAATAAACTTCTATATTTAAGCCTTTGCACTTTCTGTCTTATGCTGTCTAACTCCAACAAGGTTAAAAAGGGCATTCCTGAAAACCCTTTTTTCTCAAGCCATTTTCTTTTTCATGGGTTTACAAGATCTATGTTGAAACTCAAAAGCTAAAATTGAGCTCTGTATCTTTGAGTTTATATTGCAACAACCCTTTCCTGAGAACCATGGGGAGGACATCTTCTTGCTACCCGAAAGAATAGAGAGAAAGAAGCAAATACTAATATTTTAAAATGTTGTATCTTCACACATGAAATTTATCCAAGTATCTCACCATGGATTAAAGCTTGGAATTTAGAGCTTTAAAAATTGAAGAGAAGGTATACAGAGAAATAAAAAGTTGTCAATACATTTAATGATGTCTGAAAGCAGCTCTACAGGAGTTTGTTTGAAAACAGCAGCTGCAAATAATACACTCCAAACTCTCTCTCCTGGCTCCTACTCAATGCCTGAGCATTCTCCCCTCCACAGTTGAGGAGTCAACATCTGTATCATATTTCTTTGTATCGTCTACTGAATTTCACAATGTGCCCTTAGTTAACATTTGTTATTGGTCTAGGGCTTCCCAGGTTACCCTTTTAATGAGTGGTACAAGTAATCAAACTTATGAATAACTTACTGCTCCTCTGTGTTGATAATTAGAGCAAATTCTATTCCTTGTTAAGGAAGTAATGGTTAGTTAACCATGGTTAACTAAATTAAGTTTCCTCAAATAGATTAAATATATAGCGATATATATCATAGGGCATGTCTGCCTTTCTTGATTTTATTTTTCTGCAAGGTTGTGAATGGAAGCACAACCTGCCACCCAAAAATATGCTCCTTGGGCACATGATTTTATTATTTATTTATTTATTTTTAAAGGTTTTATTTATTTTACTTGAGAGAGAGAGAGTGAGAGAGAGCATGAGATGGGAGAAGGTCAGAGGGAGAAGCAGATTCCCCATGGAGCTAGGAGCCCGATGTGGGACTCGATCCCGGGACTCTGGGATCATGACCTGAGCTGAAGGCAGTCCCTTAACCAACTGGGCCACCCAGGCGCCCTGGGGCACGTGGTTTTAAACTAAAGTTACTTGAGAACCAGCTGGTGCGAGAAGGACACTGACTGTCCCTCATCTCCCTGAAAGCAGGAAATCAATCTCCCATGTGAAGGTATCCTCCCTATACCAGGAGGATAGAAGGCATCCTTATGGCCAGAGATAAGGAATTCAAAGCCAAGAAGATAGTATAAATAAACCTTGTTGCTTCATTAATTTGCCCCCCAAACCCAAACCCCATTGTTCTATCAATTCTTCATGAATGTGTGGTTTCTTTGTCCAAAGGGTATAAAAGTTGCCTGCTTTGGTCACTTTTTTGAGCCTCATATCTTTGAGGCTCCCATGCATAGGAAATTAAATGTTTTTCTCCTGTTAATTTCCCGTGTCAACTTATTCATTAGACAGCCAAAGGCCCTGGAAGGGAAGAAGGAAAAAGGTTCCCTCCCCTACAGTTGTGATTAATCTGGTTACTGAATTTGGTGGTATGGATGTTGAGTTAGCTCAGCCATCTAGAGAAGTAGAATTAGTTCTAATAAAAGTTCCATTTATATTAGAATATAGTCAAATAAAAGAAAAGGTATTTGTGTTTCGTCTCTAGGAATATATGCCCCCTGTGAAGATTTACTTCCCTCGTTTTATTAGATATTCATAAGACATAATTTCAATTATGTAGTAGAATTTTAATTTTATAGTATCCACTTATGAATTAACTTGAGTCCTTGATCAGGAGTTATAGGGATGGCCATGTTGAGAGGGAGGCCATGTGACATATTTTTTCAAGACAGTCCTGATTTGTGTTTGCTTATACTCCACCCCATTCCCCAAAGAATGTCATGTCACAAGAACACACACAGTAATACCAATAAAATTCAAATGCAGAATCAGGACCAAGGAAAATAAAGAGGAAAATCAAGATCAGATAAAAGAAAACATAAATATGTAAAACCCAGGAACCTGAGCCAGCAATTGTTTCCCATTTGTCTCCGACCTTCCGGAAAGCCAAAGCAAAAGAGAAGACACAGTAAGTCACATAATTCTCATTATTAGAAGAAAGGAAGCAGACAGTTTCCTCAGGAGGTGCTTAGTTTGTCCTGGCATCAAATTCTCACAGAAATTGTTTGTGATTACATAGGTTGCCCTGAGTTGTGTAGGGGACAAAAGCCCCAGGAATATTCACAAAGTAGCAAATTGTTTGTGACTCACTTTCTTTTACTTTAAACCAAAGCTAAGGAAGTAACTCTTTAATTAAAATTCAGTGAACGGCCTTCTAAATCGGTGTTCCAGGGAACAATGATCTGAAGGAAACTCACGGGATTGTCACTTAAAAAGAAAATGTCTTCCAGAGGCAAATAAGTTTGGGATCCTCTGAGTTAATCAGTCTGGCAGGTTTCTTGGTTGCAGAATTTTTCAGAAAGTCTGCTATATTGTGCATTGAGGTTCTCAAAAACAAAACTAAAACAGGACCATAGGATGAAGTGTTTCTTATCTTACCAGAGGAGGTTTTTCTTCTGAGACTCGCCTAGGAATAATCCCTGAATTCTGTGACACGTAGTTTGGAAAGGATGAGCCACGATCACCTGATGGAAACGCAACCGTGAGAAGGCAGCGCAGCGACTTTTGTGGTCAGTTGGTCTTGGGCAGATCTGGGCACCAATCCTGTCTCTAACACCTACCAGTTGCACAACGTTGCAAAAGTTACCCAAACTCACTGAGCCTTAGTTTCCTCATTCGTGACATGAAATGCATTAATTAGACATGTATTTGGCCCAAGGAACAGAAAATTTGTCAGAGTTACCTCACAGCTTATTTTTCTGATCTAATAAGAAGTCCGTATGTGGGCCATTCGGGGCCCTTGTAGCTGCTCATGAATGTTGTGGGGCTCTTTCTGCTTTGACATCCTCAGCATGGAGGCATCCGTCCGTGCTTGCTGTCCCACGGTTGCAAAAAGGCTGCTGCAACCTCATCCTCATGTCAGCATTCCAGTCATGAAGGAGGAAAGGGATGTAAATGACTTTTGAGTTGCCCATCCACAAGGTCAGCCCTAGGGGGTAGTAAGAGAAACTTCCTCAAAGAATCATTTTGAGAATTAAGTGAGATAATGAATGTGCTTCCATAGTGTCTAGTACTGGTTAGCGGTCAAGAAACATCAGTTATTTTGGGGCACCTGGGTGGTTTAGTCAGTTAAGTGTCTGCCTTTGGCTCAGGTCGCCATCAGGGTCCAGGGATCGAGCCCAGAGCCCCGCATCCACCTCTCTGTTCAGTGGGGGTATGCTTCTCCCTCTCCCTGTCCCTCTGCCCATTTGTGCTCTCTCTCTTTCTCTGAAATAAATAAAATATTTTTTAAAAAGAAATATTAACTAACGAATATGTATATCGAATATCATGAGTCCAGTATCGTCTCATGCTTGTGTGGAGCTGATTGACACTCTCGTGAGTCACTTTGGGAAATACCGGGATAAATATCTGTTTATATAGATCCACAACGGCCGTGTTTTGGTTTCAAATAGGAAAGAAAACTATTATTATTATTTTGGAAACCTAATAGAAACCGAAGAGGAAAGGAATCTACACATAGGTGAAGGGAATAGTAGGCAATAAATGAGAACAAGGCAAAGTGACTTCAACTCGGGTACTTACAACGTCCCACCTCCTCAGCTGGGGAGGCCCCGGGGAGACAGCCAGGCCTGAGTCCCACCTGAGAGGCCTGGCCAGAGCGTCCTCCCCTGGGGTGAGACTTCCAACTCACCATCCGGATAAGGGTCATATTTATAGGGCAAATAACAGGGTTTGAAGTTAAACATTCGTTTGCCTACGTGCAATTTAGGGCGAGCTGCATTTTCGCGTGATCCTGTTTCTCTATTTGCAAGGAGCCTGGGCTATGTCCGCCTCCCCTCCCGGATTCCATGGGGTGGGGGGGCGGCCCTGCCTGCAGCAGGAGGGGGATGTGGGACAAGATTTGTAGCTCTTGGAGTCCAGAACAGAAGGGCCAGTTCTGACCTGGAGGCCAGATAATATATTTTAAACAGTTAGGTTTCCAAGGTTATTCATAGGGCAGGAGTCTCCCAAACAACATTCCTTAGCCTGCCTGTGTGCATGCGGGCCCAGTGGTCCGGTATGCGGGACAAATCACAAAAACATTTGTCTCTGCAGAAAGGTGTCCTACATATTAGCAGAAAGGCACAGGCAATTAGAGGGAAAAGAAGAAAAGGATCCCAAAAGTAACTCGAAACTAAGTATCTTTACTGGTAATGATCCAGCTACGACGGTGACGGTGATGAAGCAGAGGAGGGCGGGGCCGCGGACGGTAATGGCAGAGGTCTGACCAACACCGGGCCAGACACTGTTCCAATCGCTTCACAGACCGTGAATTCTAAATACGTAATCCACCCCCCCCCCCCATTTTTAATATGGATAGCTCACCTGGAGTGACTGCTTTTGTCTAGCACCAGCACCTTGCCCTCATGGCTGATCTCTGATGTAGGTTTGCACTATTATCATTCTCGTTCCAAGGATGGGGGACCTGAGCCCGGGCACCCTAGCCACACAGCTAATAACTGGGGAGCTGAGACTGGAGACACATCATTCCTCCCAAGCTCAAGCCCTTAGACCTCCGTGTGGGACATAAAATATATACTATGTATATGTTGTATGTATACTATATATGTGCATAGCTTTTATAAGAAAAAGTTAACTTCTTTTCTTTCAAGAAAAATATGAATTGAGGATTTATTTCTTAGGAGTTGAGCATTGGTCCGCTGATTGGACTGAACCATCCAGGTTCTCTTGCAGCTAGATGATTTTTTTTTTTAATCTGTTCTTTTTTTTTTTTTTTTTTTTGAGATTTTATTTATTTGACAGAGAGGGAGAAAGCAGGAGAGTGAACACAAGCAAACGGAGTGGGAGAGGGAGAAGCAGACTCCCCGCTGAGCAGGGAGCCTCATGCAGGGCTCGATCCCAGGACTCTGGGATCATGACCTAAGCTGAAGGCAGACGCTTAACAATTCAGCCACCCAGGCGCCCCTCCAAGGGAATTTCTATAAGGTTATTCAAAACCAATCGGCTAGGCCATGTTCCGCATTACCTGATTTATAACTAAATAAATTTATCTTGTTCTACTGGGTATTTTCAAGCATTGTTTTATTCTTTAATGTTGTGAGCTTCCTACTGATAGCCACCATTGGCGAATAAGCAAATAAAAAAAGTAAATGGAGCAGAAAATCCAAGTAATTCTTGACATCTAAAAATACCTCAGAAAAAGTTTGTTAGATGTTTAAAATACAAATTCTGAAAAAAAAATTAAATTCTGTAATATGGGACTGCAAGATTTAATTGAAGGCAACAACAGCAACAGAATATTCTGAGAGCTGTGACTTGCAACTGTTCTATGATTATCCATCACAGAGTAAAATGAGATTTGACCTCATGATCCCTTTATCTACCCCAATCAAGACCAATGTGTACTTACTCCCATTCTTGACAGGTCAGTGGGGTTTGCCCCTTTTCTGTAAAGGATTATCACTTGAGTCTGTTAAAAATGATTACATATTAAAGGGAGAAAGAGCACAGATATTTATAAGATATTCATTCTGTGCAAGGCAATTTCATATTTTACATGTTACTTATCTCATTTAAGCTTTAATGCAAACCCATTAAGCTTTACTTCATCTTCCTCGACAAACGAGAAAATTGAAGCTTAAAATCATTAAGAAATCCACCTTAAGTCACACAACCAGTAAATGCAGACCTAGGGTTTGAACCAAAGTCTGTACCACTCCACAGCCCGTATCCTTTCCCTTCTGTGAGCAATTCTCAACCCCGGCTGCAGACCAGAGCCACCTGGGAAGCTTTTTAAAATATATTAACACCTTGGGCCATGCCCACCCAAATTATTACAGATCCAAATCTTTTTTTTTTTTTTTTTACAGATCCAAATCTTATGTATGACTAGTGTGTGGCACACTCTTTAATTATGACAAAAACTTCCTTGACATACCAAAAGAGCTTGACTTTCAAATGTAATCACTGCTGTTAGAAATGTAATAATTAGCATTGTTTTCTCCAACTTCAATCCGGAGGAAGAAACTGAGCAGAAAGTCTCAAGCTATTCTCTCCAGGTTACCTCAGTGGTAAATGGAGAACTTGGCAGGAGAATGAAAATTTCCCCCCTTCTGTGTCATCCCTGGAGCCCTGAGCTTCTGCGGACCATCGCCCAGCACGGTCCAGAGAATCGATTCTGAAGGACCAGGGGCAAATGCATCTTGAAACTGGAGCAAGTGAGATATTGCTTCCCAGTGAACAGTGGAAAATATCTCCAGTGCTGTGTTTCAATAACCATATTTCCGAAAGACTGCAGAAATTATACCCCAGCTTGTAACTGGAACTTACCAAGAAGGAAGGAAGAGTTGACAAGTTCTACCAACTTTCCATTCACAGACTGAAAGGTTGGTTGCAAAAACCCGTCATGCCACCCATGAGTTCTCAGTGACAGGAAGGCGTGACATTTCTCACTTGTGATCTTTCTCTCTCAAGATCTTCCAAAGGCGTCGGGACATAGAAGTCAAATGTCCCTGGGATGTCTATGGCATGGAGACACAGGGCAAGGGGTGCTTAGAAAAGGAATTATGATGGAGAAGAGGGAGGAGAGATGAGAAGACTCTGGCCAAAAGAATGGAGAATACTCTGGAAGCATCCAGTTTCCTTTGATTGCCTTTTAGTCTGCAGGTGCCAAGAGGAGACAAGAAGTATGGCACGCATACCTTTAATGGAATTTATTTATTTATTTATTTGAATTTGTTAATTTGTTTATTTGAGAGAGAAGAGGGGCAGAGGGAGAGGGAGAGAGAAAGAATCTCAAACAGGTTCCACGCGGAGCACAGAGCCTGCTGCGGGGCTCCATCTCACGACCCTTAGACCGTGACCTGAGCTGAAATCAAGAGTTAGATGCTTAACTGACGGCACCACCTGGGTCCCCTCTTTAATGGAATGTAGAGGCCTTTCGGTAAAGGCAAGAAAAATGTAAAGTCTGCTCTTTACCTCCTCACTTTCTGGACACAAATGTGAAAACATTTTCACATCGTATAATTTACTTCTCTCTTACCGTAAAAAAAAAAAAATCTGTTTTAGGAGTTATTACATTATATGTCCAGAAAGCGATCTTCGTCATCTGTCCACAAAGCGTCAAGAATGTTTAGCTTCTCGTTCTCGTCCTAAATCCTGCAAAATCACAGCACGCTGCTCCTCTCACGGGGACTCCGTACAGCCTCTTAGTTGCCCTGACGTCTCTGGCTCCAAGAGTCAGGGGCAAGCTGAGGTCCGTGGGTAAAAACGGAGACCAGGAACAGGCCTTGACTCCTTCCTGAAGCTCCTGAGCCGTGCTTTCGGAGGCTGGACTTCCGAGAGGCACTCTGTGCTCAGGTCTCACAAGGACCATTCTTTCCTGAGTTGTCACCTGGCGTGTCTTACCTTTCCTGGGAGAACAGTTCCTCTAGGTCCGATGGTCTCCAGGCCAAGTATCCCTGGTTCCTTTGCTGTCTAGGTGTTCTGGGCAAATTGTCACAGCTCCCGATCAGTAGTTCCGGTCCCTACACCAGACGCCTACGTGAAGTCTAGGCCACTCACATGCCTTCCGGCGAGATCAGAGTCCTGGGCTTAAAAGCTGGCTGAGAACATCTAATTGTACGACCTTCCCCGAGCTACACAACAAATCTTAAACTAAGTTTCCTCATCTCTAAAATGAAGGTACTAATAATAGCCCCCAAGATCTCCGACAATGAGATAATGTCTATGCATTGCACGGGATTAGTAGGCATTTGGAAGTAAAATTTCTTTGTTCCCTTTGCTAAACTACCATGGCTGGGTGTGTATATCTAAATGTTGGGATTTTAAAAAGACTAAAATAGAATCTTTTAAGGAGTTTCATTATAGTCAGCAATAATAAAGTCTCTATACTCATATGTATCTATCTTCTGATTTCCTACTGTGTTTATCACATTATATTTTAGCTGTCTGATTAGGCTATGATATCATGAGGAGTTGGATCTCTGTTTAAAATTCTTTCTATCCCCACAGGGCTTAAAAGCACTCAGAAAATGCTTGATAAATGACAAATGAATTCATGGCTTCCTAAGTAAGCACTTAGGTCATGGACTTCGCTAATGCCTACGTCCCACGAGTGCTTTCAGGCTAATAAACATTTGCTGAACATATAGAATGCTCAACACAGGATCTCTATCGAGCTAAGTCCCTTATCATAAAGTGAAGTATCCTTATCCCTTTATAGGCAAGCATAAGAACATCTATGATATGGATAGATTGGTGCCAGAAGCTCTAGGGAGAGCCCCTGGGGCATTCAGGGGAAAGAGACATTACATTTGGTTAAGGGGATTAAGAAATTTTCATTGAAGAATGAATTATCACTGGCACTAAACCTTGGAAGATGAGCAAGCTTCCCACCGCAGTGGGGAGAGGATGTTTTGGAGGAGACTTGTGCCAAAGGCAGAACTTGTGACATTCGGAGGGCTGCAAGGAGCCTGATGGGGAGCGCAAAATACGAAGGTTGGTTAGAGCCGCAAAGATGAGGAGGGCTTTGAAACATTAGAAATTGGAACGCCTGGTGGCTCAGTAGGTTAAAGTCTCTGCCTTCGACTCAGGTCATGATCTCCGGGTCCTGGCATCGGGCCCCGCATTGGGCTCTCTGCTCAGCAGGGAGTCTGCTTCCCCCTCTCTCTGCCTGCCTCTTTGCCTACTTGTGATCTCTCCTTCTCTGTCAAATAAATAAATAAATAAAATCTTAAAAAAAAAAGAGAAAGATTGAGAAATTGGTTTTTAAGTCAGGCAATGAGAGCTACTGAAAATTTAGAGCAGGGTAGTTTCCGATTTATGGTAGCCCCCCTTGTCCCCAGGGGATATGTCCCCAAACCCCCAACGGCTGTCTCACACCGTGGAAAGTAGTGAGCCCCGTACACACTACGGTTTTTCCCACACCATATATACCTATGAAAAAGTTTAATTTACAAACTAGGCACAGTAAGAGATTAACAACAACGGTAATCAAATAGAAACAATTATAACAATATACTGGAATAAAAGTGATCTGAATGTGGTCTCCTTCTCTCCAAATCTTACTGTACTGTATTCACCTTTCTTCTTGCGATGCTGTAAGATGATCAGATGCCTACAGGATGAGACGAAGTGACAGGAATGACACATGTCTCAGTCGCAGGGACAGAGTGTTGGGCTACTACTGACCTTCTGAGGACAGGTCAAAAGGATTATCTGCTTCCAGCAGTGGTGGGAAGTGAAACCGCAGATAAGGGGGGACTACTGTAATCCAGGTTTATTGAGTGTCCTTGTTTTACAGATTAGGCAAATGAGGCTGAGACAGATTAAAATGCTTGGCCGGATTTGAACGTGGCAGGGATGGAAATGTCAGCGGTCCCTTGATACTGCCGCCACACCGCAGCCATTCCCTGGGAAGATTTCATTGTGCGGCAGGGCAGGCTGGGCTGGAGCCCCGGAGACAGAAGGAAGAGGAGAGGAAACGACTGATGTTTCCTTTACATACAACCGGCGAATCGCCGCCACACATAACGTGACCCTCAAGCAGAAGATGGTCTCCTACTTTCTGCAAAGGGTTTTCTGATCCAAATGCAGACCCTGGCTAAAGGTGGTAGAAGGAGCCAGAGCTCGAAGTGAGTATTCAGGAAGCCAGTCTCAGTGAGTCTGGATCTTGAGGGCAGCGAACAATTCTAGAAAGGTAGTATGGTCAGCAGTGTGGAGTCGGGATTTCAGGCAAGCAGGGAGACAGAGAGGTAAGGAGGGGTCTGCAGAAACCCGGGAGGTGTGGTGGCCTGGGGGCGAAGGTGGTGGTCGGGAGGCCTGCTGGAAAAGACGGGTGGGAAGACAGTTGTCAAGGGTATGAGTCAGGATTCCATGACGGAGGCGAGGGGACAAAGGCGACCCCAGAGTTTCTGTTTCGAGCAGTCTGGTGGGGAGAGAGCCCCTGACTGTGAGGTGTAAGGTAGGCGGAGGAGGACACATTTACAGAGCTAGGGAGTGGCTTTAGGAAGGGAGAGGTAAAGGCAAATGAGGGGAGAGAAAGAGTGTGACCAAAATACGAGCACTAGAGTCAGGCAGGGCTGCTGCCGTGGGGAAGAGGCTGGGCTCTGGGGAACGTCGTTCTCTCCCCGTCCTCCCCTACCAGCTTGGGTTCAACATTGTCTGGAGGGTTTATCACCTGGTACCATTCAGAAGGATTCTCTTTCCTGCTCTGATCATTCCAGAAGGAGCAGGAAAACATGGTAATTACTACTCAGAATTTCCTCTCAGGAAAAGCTAAATCTCCTCCAGAACGAACATAATATTTCATTGACATAGAACAAAAATTGAACAGAATGACAACAATCTTCCCTCGAAGACAAGAGTCAACAGAGTCACTGGCTATAATCACTCCAGTCTCAACTGCTGTTGCCAAAGGAGAAAATGGCCAGAAGATCATTGGTCTGGGAAGAGTAGGATGATCAAGTTGTTCTGGGTTGCCTGGGACTGCCATGGTTTTAGCACTGAGAGTCTCCCTTCCCAGAATCCTTCAGTGTCACCCTAGGCAGAAATTAGACTTGGATCCTAATCCTGATTTTCTTGCTGACTGGCTGTGAAAACCTGGCACACAGCTTTTCTGAGCAGAGTTTTCTCATCCACAAAATGAGAAGAAGGGCTTTTTTTTGTACACCTCCCTCCGCCCCCAGGTGAGTTCATTCAGCCCATGAATTTGAACATTGTGTATTGGTGATGTGATATTGTGATATTATAATATGAAATATATATTTGGTCTTCATCCCCTTTCCTGGCTCAGAGCTCCTAAAACCCTTGGAATTTCCTAAGTGATAGAAGCCATAAAGGTGCCTTTTGTTAAGTTAATGAGGTGACTTTTGGAATGTCCTTATGATGGGGGAAACAAAGGCAGAAGAAAAATTATTATATTTCCTTACTACTTATAGCCCACTGACAAGGAAACAGGCCGCGTGACCTTCCTCTGGTCACTCGGCTGCCTCGATGTTGATGCTTTGCTAAGGGCAAAAGACGATCTTAGCCTAACCCTCCAGGATCCTGGGAGTCTACTTTAAACATACGGAAATTCCTTTGGAAGCTCCCTTTTTTCTCTATGCCTATGCCCCTCCCCCCCAAGATACATGTTAGGAATCGTCCTCTAAGCACAGGACTCATTGATATACATCTGAAGGGTCTCATGACTGAAGGTTTACTAAACCAGTAATATAGTGAGTAAAATGAGTAAAATGTTTCCCTGAGTTCTGTGAGCTGCTCTAGCAAATGAATGGAACCCAGGGACCGGGTCATGGAAACCTCTGATCTGGAACACAGGTGACAACCTGGACTTTTGATTGGCATCTGAAGTGGGGGTGGGGGGGCAGTCTCGTGGAACTGAATTAGTCTGCATTCTTCAGGGAGATAATGTCAGAATTGAACCGAATTGTGGAACACCCATACGGTGTCGAAGACTTGCTTGGTGGTGTGGGAAAGCCCCACATATTGATCAGATGGCTCCAAAATTTGTACTTCTAGGTCTGACCATCTCGTCTCACCCTCAAGTTACAGACCTGAATTTCTAACCGCTACTCCACATCTTCCCTGGGTAATAGCCCACAGACACCACAAGGGCCAACAGAACTCTGGATTTTTCTCTCCCAAACCTGTTCTTCTCCTCGTTTCTTTTAGTAAATGACACCACCGATCAACGAACTGCTTGAACCCGAAACCTAGGAATCATCTTTGATTTCCTCACTTATCCTCTGTCTCGATTCTAAGCCAAAAAGCAAGGTCTGTGGCTCAACCTCTAAAATGCATTGCAAATCCATCTACTTCTCCAAACAGTAGCCAGAGGACCTTGTAAAAAGAAAACCCCAACTCCTTGCTACGGCTCACGAGGCCTTCCTGATCCGGCCCCTGCTTTACTATCCCGTCCGACCCCCGCCCGTCATCCCGGCCACACTGGCCTTCCCCGGGTCCGTCCCCGGCTGCACTCAGAGCCCTTGCACTTGCTCGTCACTCTGCCTGGACTCCGCTGTGCCCAGAGCCAGCTTTGTGCAGCTGGCTCCTTCCAGTCCCTCGGGTCTCGGCTCAAACGTCCCCTCTGCAGAGGCCAGCTCTGACCACTGCCCCCGGGCCAGGGCAGATGCCGTCCTGGGGAGCCAGAGTGGGGCCTGAGCCACGTGGCCTCCTGCGCAGAAGGAGAGCCTGGGGCGGGGGATGGGCTTCAACAGAGTGAGACTCTCTCGAGTGGCTCCCGAACCCGGGCAGAGCGGGAACAACAGCCCCCAGTGCAGGAGGCACCCCTGGAGGGGTCCAGCAAGGGAGTTTACCAGAACACAGGCAACGTCCGGAAAACAAAACAAAATGAAACAAAAACCCCAAAGAAGCAAAAATAAGAGCTTTAAGTAGTAGAAGACCTTGAGAGCTGGAAGCAATCTTTTTTTTAAAGATTTATTTATTTGAGAGAGAGAAACTCCAAGCAGGCTCGGAGCCTGACACGGGGCTCGATCTCACAATCCTGAGTTCAGGGCCTGAGCCAAAACCAAAAGTCAGGTGCTTAACCAACTGTATGTAGCACCCAGATGCCCCTGAAAGCAAACTTCAAACTGTGAAATAAGAACTCTCGACTCCCCTCCCCCTCCTCCTTTGGCAAACTCTGGAACGGAGGGGAGAAGAGCTGAGCAAATAAGGGACAGGAGCTGACCTGGACTTCTGGTGAGCCACTTCCTCCAGGCCCTCCCTGCAGCCGCCAGCCCAGCGGGGGAGAAAGCTTACCTTTGAGTGAACACTGACGTCACTGTTGATAACTTCCCTGGGACTTGCCATTCTGATTTCTGAATTGAGATCACGTTTGGGGCTCCCAGTGACTACCTGGCTTTCTGATATCTAAGAGTGCCCAGAAAAGTCTCAAGGCTGCTGTCAAGCAAAACCCTTCCCTTTTAGGCTACATTTTTAAGAGACAAAAATAAAGCCATACTGGGATCCCATCCCAGGAGCTGTGCTGCCTTACAGTGAGTAGCCTAGCCTGGGGCCAAGCAGGGGTTGGTCTGAATTCCAGGCCTTTGGCCCGGGGCTGTAATAATGGAATCAAGGCTACAGCAATAAATGTAGGGTTACAAGAATCTCCTCCACTCCGTCTTCTTTGTCCAGAGGATTTTCTGCTAATTTCACAAATGAGCCTTGATTTTACTCAAGATTAGGTGAATTGTCACTATTCTCTGTCTGTTCTAGAAGGATCTTTTCTTTAAAAGAATTTAATTTTCCATGTCCTCGTAAGTGATCTATTTGAATATACATATTTACGTGGGCCTTTCCTGGGTCTGACAGCCAGGAAGGAAGCTGCGAGGTCTTACACAGATGCAGAGAATCAGACGAGCCTACCCTGGGTCTGCAGGGGACATTGCCAGCTTTGTCACACATGCTGGAGCTGAGCATTCTCCCTTCCCAAAGAACAGCATCGCATCTTTGATGCCAGGTTCCAGACATTTTACTGGTGCAAAACAAATATGTGAAAATCCCCAATCCACTGCCAGACAGCTCCTCACTAGGGACTCCTTTACATCTGAAATCATGTCTCACTTGCTAGTTACCAGTTTGACTCCAGAGAGCTTGCAAATGGCAGCTCAGCCGCCTTTAAAGGGAAACACCAAGGCTCTACAGCCTGGGAAGCAAGTTTCCTTCTTCATTCCTCCTAGTCCGTGCTTCTGCCCAGAGCCAAGAACATGCTCCTTGGGAAGATTTCGTTAAGGTGGCTGCTCTCCTCATCCCACAGTACCCAAGGTACATTTTGTATTGAATAATGACCAAGAAAGAATTCACTGAAAATTTAAGTAAACAGGCATTTATGTGGGCAATTAGAACTGCATTTCGCGAGGCACAGCTTCAGGTAGAAATCTGACTCCTGTTCCGAGGAAGACGAAGAGGGGGCAGAGTTAGAAAGACAGAGGTCATGTGTGCAGTTCTCATTTAGACCCTCCGGGCAAAACAGGGATTGAAACTGTGGCACGGGATTGCTTGGGTTAATATGCAAATGAGGGCATGAACCTTGTCAAATCACGTGGGCCCTTTTCAAAGTGAGGAATGCAAATGAGTCAGGTGTCATGGTGAGGAGGGAGTTAGGTCCTTGCCAAGGGCTTGCAGCTGGCAAAAGGTTCACAGTTTCTCTGATGAGGATGTACATAAATTCTTCCTCCCTTTTGGCCTCCCAACCCTAATTCAAAAAGACTTCTCTCGGCTAGGCTTGCTAGCTCCATTTTGAAATCTCCTTTAGAATAAGAAGTGCTTATCTTAAAAAAAAGGTACATTTGTGGTGAGTTTGAGGATAAAACGTGCTCAAATAAGGACCCAGCTCTCTGGTTCATTTACCCTTGAGCTGAGTTTTATACGCCAAGCCTTGCCCAGGTCCTGGGAATTTCCGGGATGTAGCACAGTTCGACAATAATTAATAACCTTGTGTTTATCTTCATATGCTGGGCACCGTGCTAAGTGCTTCACAGATATATCCTTACTAAATCCCCCTGCTACTGTGGAATACCAATTAGCTTCATTTTATAAATGCACAAACCAGAGCATAAAGTAGTTAAATGACTTGTCCAGGGTCACAAAGCTAGTAAGTGGTGAAGCTGGGATTCAAACCCAGGGATTTGGATTTAAGATGCCCTCACAGAGTTCTGGAGATGCTAATTCTGTCTGCGATCAGCTAAGCCAGTAGTTCTCAGCCCTGGCTGTGCAGGAGAACCTTCTAGGGAATTTTGAAACCTCTTCCGGTGCAGATTTGCACCCCAGACAAATTAAATCAGAATCTCTGGGGTGGGATCCAGGCATAAATTGTTTTGAAAGCTCCCCAGGTGACTCCACTCTGAAGCCATATTGCAAACCATCCTTGCTAAGCGATCCTAATTCTTTCCACCTGCTAACTTTTTTTTTAACTAGGAAAAAATTTGATTCCATTTTGTTCCTTTCCACAAGCAGTGACTGAGAGGGCCTCCATGGCCCCTTGCTACCATCTGCATGCTACCTTTCTCCGTGAGGACCCAGCTGTCTCGGGCCATCACTGTCCTATGCTGGAACAAAGAGGAAGGCGTGATTACTATGGGAGATCTAGAATACTCAGGTTTGCAATACATTTTTTTTATTTTTTTTAAAAGATTTTATTTATTTATTTGTCAGAGAGAGAGTATAAGCACGCAGAGTGGCAGGCAGAGGCAGAGGGAGAAGCAGGCTCCCCGCCGAGCAAGGAGCCCGATGTGGGACTCGATCCCAGGACCCCGGGATCATGACCCGAGCCGAAGGCAGCCGCCTAACCAACTGAGCCACCCAGGCGTCCCAGGTTTGCAATACATTTTAAAAAGATCCCCCAAATGTATTGGTGTTACCTTCAAAGGAATTTTAATATTATAGCACAATTCAAAAGACGGCCAATGCCTTTGTTGCTATTAAGAAAAGAAAAAAAAGGAAAGTTGAAAAGAAACAAGGGGGAGATTTCACAGACTCGTATGTAGGGTGCAATCATTGATCCCGTCATTAGCACCGACGGCTGGGAAGTGCTGAGACCCAGATGCTATAAATGCGGCTGTGAAGTCACTTGCCATCCATCGTGACAGGAATGAAATTCACATTCACGGTGCAATGGACAGAGCATGGGTTTTCACAGACGGGCGTGTCCCAGCTCCTCTTTTCTAGCTATGGGATCCGGCCTTTGGGTTTTGGTTTTCTCATCTGTGAAGGGGGCTGACGAGGCTCATGGGCGGGGCTGCTTTCCTGATTAAAGAGAAGAGCGTGCGTGCGAGGCACCCAGCTCTGCACCTGGCGCCGGGCCCTAATTATTATTAGGTGACAGACACCATGTTATCTACATTTGTTGTCTCACCGACACCTCACAGCAGACCCTAAGAAGGATGCTATTATTTCCGTTGAAGGGCAGTGAGCCTCCGAGAGTCTCCACAGTTTGCCCACCGGGCACGCAGTTGTAAGATGACACGTCAGGATTTGTCTCCTGCGCCTGAGGCCCGTGTTCCCTGTTTTTCCTGGCTGGCTGGCTGCCAGCCCTTGTTTCACAGGCCATCCCATGGCTTATGTATCAGAACAGAAGAACAGAGTCTCTATGGAGAGTGAAATAAAATTAAAAGGCAAGCAAAAATTTGGGGCTCTCTCTCTGGCATGTGGCCATGTTATGGAAAAGGATCAGAAAGGGCAATATTATTTACCCCTTTCGCTTTTCAAGTGGAGTCCCACTGGAGAAGGCCTAGCTAAGAAACGAAAACTGCAAAGCTCGGGCTGGCAATAAGTGCCCAGACCCAGCTCTCTGCTGGGTAAAAAAATCTGGGTGATCTGTTGTCTGACATGTCAGGATCTTCTAATAGGACCCATATTCCTAAGAGAATTAAGTATACACTCCTTTCGATGGTGGTTTCTACGGTCTTTCATGGCGGGGGTGGGGTGGGGTGGGGGTGGGGTAGGGGGGGGCTTGGAGGAAACAATCCAAAGTAGTTTAAGGAGACTTAAATAGTGCCGAAATAGTTGAGGAGCTCACTGCAAAAGAAACGGGGAAAGATAGTCCGGCTGGGGGAACCATTCACAACAACAAAATGTCTCTCTCCCTATCATACCCTATCTTACCAAGAACTATGCTGAACAAACCAAAATTTTAGGAATCGCCCTGATTCTTCTCTTCCTGTCACTTCCTACACCCATTCCATCAGCAAATCTTGGTGTGTCTATTTCCAAAATAGAAATTCCTATTCATCTACCCCATTCCTTGCCACTAACCTCTCTCCCCAAGGCTACTGTGGGAGCCTCCTAAATGGTCTCCTGCTTGCATTCCTGCCTCCTTCCACTCCATTCTTCTGTTAATGTTCTTTTATTTATTTATTTTATAAGGATTTACTTATTTGAGAGCGCGAGAGAACATGTGTGCGTGAGGGGAGGGAGAGACTCTTCAAGCAGACTCCCCGCCGAGCACAGAGCCCGGCTCTGACTCTGCTCTCTATCCGACAACCCAGAGATCACGACCTGAGCTGAAACCAAGAGTCTGACGCTCAGCCGGCTGAGCTACCCAGGCGCCCCTCCCATTAATGTTCTTTTAGCCGTTATCACCATCTTACATTATTATGACGATTTATTTCTTTTTGTCTGTTTCCTTCACTAGAATGTCAGCCCCATGAGGGCAGGGGGCCAGCTCTGTTTTATCCCTCAATTGTATCCCAACTTCTGACACATTGAAGCTTCTTGATCAAAACACATGGAGTAAATGAAAGCATGAGTGAATACATAACTTTAAATATTAAGTTACGTTTGGGTTTTTCTTTTAAGATTTTACTTATTTACTTATTTATTTTACTTATTTATTTGATAGAGAGAGAGAGAGAGAGAGAGAGCACAAGCAGGGGGAGCTGCAGAGGAAGAGGGAGAAGCAGGTTCCCCACTGAGTGTGGATCCCTATTCAGGGCTTGATCCCAGGACCCCGGGATTATGACCTGAGCTGAAGGCAGATACTCAATTGACTGAACCACTGAGGTGCCCCTAAGTCACATTTGTAATTTGTCTACCCAGAAAATTCTTATGAGATTGGCTTCCCAGAGTGGTGGGTGGGATGGGGAAAAAGGACCTTCTATATTTTCAAGACTCCTGAAAAGAACATGAAAACATTATGTTGGGAACACAATTTGGGGCAGGAGTTGCAAATGCCAATGTCTCAGGGCTCAGGCAGGTGACATGAATCTGGAGGCTGCCATGTGTAAGCTACAATGAGTGGTGGGGTGACACTCTAGAGACCCCGTAACAGCCTTATCTGTTCAGCCAACTGTGGCTGAGTGGCAATAAGCATACAGGGATGTAAGATCTCCCAAGTTTTCAAAAGAAGATGAAAAGTTTGTATATCAACTAGAATTGGGTTTAGTTGTAAGTAAAGACTTGAAACAGTAGCTTAAATGAGGTAGAAGTATATTTCTCTCTCACAAAAGGAGGTCTGGGGTGTGCAATCCTGGACTCATGGAGGCTCAGTGGAATGAGGGACCCAGACTTCTAATTTATTGCTCAGCTCAGCATGGCTTCCATTCTCAAAGTCACCTCATGACCCAGCAGATGGCTGTGGCTCCAGCCATTACCTCCTCATCCCAGGAAGCAGGAATGAAAAGGAGAAAAGAAAGGGTCTGACCATTCTTTTACAAGGAGACTTCCTGGAAGCTTCCATGCCCCACTATTATTTCATTTCATGGGCCGGAACTAAATCATACAGCTACTCCTAGCTGCAGAGGAGGCTGGAAAATATAATCTTCTTTTCTAAGTGGACATGGGCCCAGATAAGGAAGAAGGGGAAGGAAGATGGATATTGGAGTTCTAAACTAGAAGTCCCTGCCACAGGCTTTTTCTGTGAAATTCTCGGGTTTTAACAGCATGGCAGGCAAAGAGAGCATGTCTGCCATCGGGTTCAGCAGAGGAGCTGCTGGTTTGTGAGCCCTGCTTGGGGGAGCAAACATGGATGGGATACAGTTCTGTGGCGGGTGGGGTAGCTGACGAGTGGGGCTGGTGAGGGTCAAAAGCAGGTGAAGGTTAATAGGGCTTCAACAGGAAGTCGGAACAGGAGTGTGTTCAGGTGGCCCGGGGTAGCGGGGAGCACTGTGGAGGTGACGGCGGGAAAGGGTGGGGATGTACAGCCCTCGGCCTGCGCTCCCGAGGAGCGCTTGGGGCGTGGGCAGATCGGGGAGGTCCCTTGATGCCCCCCCGCTGCCCTCACCTTGAGGTCTTAGCAGCTCTTGACGGGTGCGATTTCAAGCTCCTCTAAATCGTGAGGTCTCTCCTCTTTCTGACCTTCACCAAAGGTGCCCTCTCACACTAGGTCAGGGTCACCCTCTCAGGAGGCATAAGGAAGCCTGGGCCAGACCCAAACTCCCCAAATTCACCAGCCCTCTCCAGTCACTGCTGGCACCCTCTCAGACTGGGGCTTGGCTTCCTCTCGGTCTTTGTGAAATGGCTCTGTCTCCCAGCCATGTTAGACCTTCTCCCCAGGAAAGGCACCACGCTCTACATTGGAAAAATCACTGGATTTGCAGCCAGAGTTCCCTTCCTTGAGTCCCTGCTCCATCGCTTACTAGTTAAGTGACTATAAATACTTTTGTAACTGTCCATTGGAGAATAGTGGTCTCCTTACCTACTTCATAAGGCTTTTTGAAGTGTTCACAGAGATTACCTATATGAAAGACCTTTCTATCAAAGAAAAAAAAATCTAAACAGCCCTAAATACAAATGTGAGGATCCAGTAAAGACTCTCTGTATTGTCCATATGTTTGAAATTGATGACTTTATTGACACAAACTTTGCAATAGAAAGTGTGAGGTTAATAGGATCGTGAGAATCAGTTCTTGTGTCATACACACAGGAAAAAAACTGCCCGATGAATTTCCAGTAGCGTGGTTTAACTTCTGATCACTATCTTTGTGAGATCCGGACTGTTCCAGGGAGGGGCAGATCATATCTGCCCCTCATTCCCTTCTCCCCCAGGAGTGAGACCTTGTTTCTGTATGAAACACAGGCACCCTCTCGAGTTAAATCCCAAACGACGTGCAGCAGTTCAGTGATGCAAAGACAAGGATGTGAAGAGAAACTGGTGTCGTCCACAACTGACAGCACACGAGGGGGGCAGGGACACCCCACACAGAAACACAACACATGTGCCCTGGGAGAATGAGCCCTTGAACTTGCAGGATCATTGCCAACTTTGGCAGCTGGGGGCTCCTGCTGAGTAATGCCAGGGGGGTCACGGGAGTCACAGGTTTTGCTTTTATCATTTTTTTGTTTTCAGAACATGAAGTTCCCTAAAAGCCCTTTCTCAAAGAACCACAAAATGATAGAGGTTTGGGAAAACTAGTTTTGTGCAGGGTAAAGGCTTGTGCAGTGGTCAGAACATCCAGATCCAGGGTTTAAGAGAGAAACCTATTCTGAATGTAAAAGTGAGTTCCACTGTGAAACAATTCACAACACGCCCCACACCTCAGGGTCGAAGGTCGTCCCCTAGTTATTAAGTCCACTGTTAGACTCAGGATATACAAGCATGACCGGCCAGACTCCAAATCTCTTAGCATCGGCAACGTGCCTGGTGCAGGGTTGGTATTTAATGTTAAATGAATAAATATGCAGTCTACAGAAGGAAGGAAGGAAGGAAGGAAGGAAGGAAGGAAGGGGCACTATGTGCTCGTGTTTGAGGAATAACAAAATTGGCAGGAAATGAGGCCGAGTTTCCAAATTTTAATCTAGGCGTGTCAATTCTCTGGGCCATAGTATATAAACACACATCATCAGGCTGCCTATTTCTGCTAAACAGGGAGTTTATTATTATCGTCTGATACACCTTTAGTCCTACCTTTCCCAATCCAGGCCTGTTAACAGTCCTTTAAAAATCATGTAATGTTTACTCTGGAGGAAGACACTTCCACCTTAACACGTTTAAAGAAATGTTAGATAATTTTAGTCTATTAGGACATTTTTTCCCGCCTCTGATTAACACGGCGCGCATCAGTCTCATGTCAATGCGAATGTGCAGCAGCCAGGTCCGGGCTTTCTAAGGCGATTCCTTCGCAGAGGGCAGGTGGCACCGTGGACACCGTGTCCGAGTGGCTTCTGACGCCGTGTCCGAGAGGCCAGAGTGAAGCCGTGTGTGCTGCTGGGCTCTGGACCACCTCCCTCTTGTGAGCTACGTCCGCGCGTTCATCAACAATCGCAAACGACCCAACGGGAGAGAAGAAACCCTCAAGAGCACAAGCAGAGAGACCTGGAAAGCTGCACATGCGGTGTGTGGCTGAGCCCTGGGGTGCGTCACCACGGGGACGGCGATATTGCGGTACGGAGGCTGACGTGGACACCGGGACGGGGGGACACGGAAGGCAGATGAGAAATGAGTGTGACTGCCTCGTGGACAGAGCTCCCACGCTGTGGGTGTTGGGGGGGTTAGTTGCTGTGAAACGGGATCTGAATCTGTCTCCTACTGGGCTAAGGAAGCAAGTGTAGCCTGGAGTCTTCCTGGTTCTTGATTTCTCCTCTATCTGGACTTGCAGTTGGGTGAAAGACAACTTCTAAGTGAACACGGTAAGCTTTCTGATGGCAGTATTCAGAAAGAAAGAACGAAAGAATAAGCTGACCCGAAACAGCGCTACACGACCCCGGGCAGGAGCGCTCAGAACCCACGTGAGCGTCTCCCACCAGGGAACCTACTCTGACTGTCTCTGTTCCAGCCACCCACCTGTGGCCGCACTCACCACTTTTACAGCAGACCACACTGCAGCAGCTGCAAAGAGGCAAACTGCACGTTTGCAGCTTGTTACCCTACGCAAGTGCTGTGCCAACACATCTATACGGTTAGTGGGAGGCTGA
>CM052900.1:26991431-27040380 GCA_028534135.1 Potos flavus
CACACACACACACACACACACAGAGGCAGGAAGAACCCACAAGAAGATATGCATATATACTCCTTTTCAAAGCTTTCTCTGTTGAAACTCTACTACTGACCTAGCACAGAGCCTGGCATAAGGCATGCTCAGTAAAACACTGTCGAATGAATGCACTGATTGGTGAAGGTCCGTCAAAGGGTAGTGTGGAAGGTTCCACAGTTTGCTTTAGTAAAGTAGTGAAGGAGTGGAGCTTTGGAGCAAGACAGACTTCGTGATTCAAATACTGACTAGAGGGGCGCCTGGGTGGCTCAGTGGGTTAAAGCCTCTGCCGTCGGCTCAGGTCATGATCTCAGGGTCCTGGGATCGAGCCCCACATCAGGCTCTCTGCTCAGCAGGGAGCCTGCTTCCCCCTCTCCCTCTGCCTGAGTCTCTGCCTACTTGTGATCTCTCTCTGTCAAATAAATAAATAAAATCTTAAAAAAAAAAAATACTGACTAGATAATTTCACCATGAGCAAGTTTTTTCTAACCTAACCCTCAGTTTTCTCATCTGTAAAATAGGGAATAGCAACAGTACCTACCTCACCAGATCATTGTAAGGATTAAATAAGGTCATGCATTAAGGTACTCAGCATAATGCCTGTCACTAAAAAAAATGACCACAAAAAGATTTAGTAAGTATAATAAGTAAAAAGACCGATTGTCTACTTGTAAGTGAAGATAAGCCAATGAGAAAAGTCCAGCGTTCATGCTAAATACAAAGGCACTGACTAAACTGTAGGTTCTTCGACTACAAGTGTCCCTCCTCAAGAGTAAACTTGAACTAGTGGGGAGTGATTTTGTGCCCATTCTGCTCAACTGTATGCTTGAGCATGAGAGGGTCATGGGAGTCGTCTCCACAGTGGATGGCCAGAGACAGGGGCTGCTCGATCCCTAGTCCAGGGGCACCTGCTGCCTCGCTCCTGGGAGTGCAGTCAGCAAACCACTTCCGGATGTCCCTGTGGGGTGCTCAGCTGCAGAAAGCCACCTCACCTCGGGTCCTGCCCTTGCCAGGGTGGCCCAATGCGGGGGCACAAACGTCTGGCCCTTCTGGCACAAAGCAGGCCAGCTGTGACAAGCTGCTTGGCTCTAGAGCTCCCCACGGGGTGGGGTCAGCTGCTGCTCGGCCCGCATCTGGCTGGCTCACCTTCTCCCCTGGCCACTTCCGCTTCCGTCCCTCCTCTCCACAGGGGTTGATGCCCAATGAGCATCTTATATAACGACACCTCAACGTCAGACCTGAGGGAGCATCTCCCCATACTCGGCGTGAGTGTGGATAGATGCACGTTCTTAATATAATACGGCCCCTGAATACAAGCCAACTACGTTTTCTGTAGTGCATCCAAAGAAATGGTGGACTATTGAGCCACTGGAGAAAAAGAAACTGGCCTGTTTGATTTACCAACAAGTGATACGCAGTTTGTAACCTGTCACACAGATGTCGTGTGGCAGCTGCTGGTGATGCCCCCTCCAGACTGTCTTTACGTGCCTGGGCCATCCATCCCCCAACCGCTTGAGTCTGGGCACCTAATCGCTCACGGCAGCACCCACGTTTTGAGAATTACTCTCATCTGATCAGAGCCACCTTGCCCAGAAATGCGACAGGGGTCACACCCTGATTCCTGGAGGCAGCCCAAAGCCAATGTCTAATTGTCGGGGATACAAAAGGATGGCTGTTTTGCTTCGAGGGGATATAAATCGACGACATCTTCATGCTCCAGAGCCCCTGTGGGATCAGGCCCCCTGTGGGACTCCGCCGAGCTCACGCATTTGCTGAACTGGGTCCTCTGCCGCTCCTGCCTCCTGACTACCACACAGGTAGACGACTCGTTCCATCAACTGCTGACCCCAGAATCCTCATCCTGGGCTCCGCTTCTAGGGAACCTGACCTAAGAATACTTTATGGGTGATCTGAGGGGCGTTTAAGGGATAATTTTGACTTATATGCAATTTTAGTCCTTTCCGTTGATGTCATGAGCTAGGACTTCATTGTTCTCCTCCTCGTGATCCCAGTGCCTAGAAGCATCTGAGACAGAGCAGGCTCGCCATTGAAGTTTGGTTGAATCAGTGGATGAATGAATGAATGAGCACACTAGCATTTGCCTAAGTGCCCTTGTTTGAGCAACCAGAAGTCAATGCTGTTTTAACGATTTAGTCTCACTCTTAGCTCTTCCAGGCCTGAACTAGCACCAGGGCAAGCAGTGATTTTGATGGGTTTATTTTTCCCTAAAAACAGAGAACTCCTAAAGTCCCACAACCAATTTTGTCTCCTAAAGAAAAGTGCAGCAATTACGAGGCCGATTCCATCTGATTTGCATTTCGGGCGTCACTACACAAGCCCTGAGGACCGGGCATGGAACGGAGACACAGAGGCTTTATTTGACAGCAGCTTTCCTCTCAAACCCGTAGGCAGTAAGTGAGCTCTCCAGAATGGAAATGTAAACTTTCCAAACAGTATAACTGCTTTTCTTTAGAGTTACTGGCAAGATTTCACAAAAGGTTGTTAAAGATTATACACAGAAAATGCTCTGCTCTATATTTTAGTCTGCTTTTCTAAGCTTAAAAATATAAGCAAAAATTCAATAGTTGGATGATTCTTCATTTCCTCGCCCGTTTGAGGGTCCAAAGCTACAAAACCGTCATTCCCAGAACAGCCACAGGATGTGTATGGTTTTAATCTCAAGCATAACAGGGCAATTTCTGTTTTTTCTTTTTTTTAAAGATTTTATTTATTTATTTGTCAGAGAGACAGAGAGAGAGCATAAGCAGGGGGAGCGGCAGGCAGAGCAGGCAGAGGGAGAACCAGGCTCCCTGCCGAACAAGGAGCCCGATGTGAGACTCGATTCCAGGACCCTGGGATCATGACCCGAGCCGAAGGCAGCTGCTTAACCGACTGAGCCACCCAGGCGTCCCTGCAGTTTCTTAAATCCATATATCCGAAGCCCCTCTAGTGGCGGTATTTAGGGCACAAGCTTTGGGGCCAGATAAAGCGACACTCAGGGCAAGGTTTTTTCACCGGTTAGCTGCCGCGAGACCCGGTGCTTTAACCTCTGAGTCTCAGTTCTCTTACCTGAAACATGGGGCAATAATCCCTGACTCTTTGGGGGTGTTTTTTGAGAGAATTAAGCACATCACTCAGCATTAATAAGGTGACCAACTTTTCCCAGTGGCCCAAGATTGGCCCATTTTAAAACTGGAAGTTCTCTGTTCTGGGAACTCGCTCAGGCCCCCACAAACCAGGGCAGTCGGTCAGCCCAGTTAGAGCTGCCATTAATTCTATTTGCAAAATGATGATGTCGAACATTCTAAGTTTCAACTGGAAACCTTATTCTACCGGAACTATGGCTCTTGCTCCTGTTGCTTCTAAACAACACCGACAGGAAGCCTGCAGGGTACGCATCTGGATAAAGGGCAACTGGAGTTCCGTACTCCAGTGATGGGTCCAGGCTCTAAGCCATAAACGAGTGCACTTTCAAAGAATTACGCTGTATGAACCCTATCCAGTTAAACAGAACAAGGCATTCTCTCAGTAGCGCTTTATGAAAGAGCAGCTTTCGAGTCTGAGACATCCGCAGAAAGTCAACGTCCCATGTGCAGCAGCGCGGACATTCGCAGGGTCGGTCCTTGCTGGAATCTAGTTACAACCTGGAAATCTCAGATTTTAAGCCCAAATAAGAGGGGGAAAGAGAACTACAATGCCAGATTATTTTTACTCTAGAAGCCCCCTTGAGGAGTTGCACTGGCCTCCTACAAGAGAAGAGCTACCTGGATACGAGGAACAACGATCCCATTTGGTTCCTCAGACAGTGTGTAGAAGAGGCATTTTCCCCTCTGAGGGGCTTCTCAGCAAGCCAAACCTGTTTATTTCACATCCCACTCCCTTTACTTAACTACAGGAAAAGAAAACATGTCCCATTTGCAATTACTGGCTTAAAAAAAAAAATCTGCTTCACAACTCAGTGAGGAGAGAAACCTATTTGGCACCTTTTTCCGCTGTGGCTCTCTGCTCATTCAATCCTTCCTCCACTTCTAAAATTCTTGCTTTGTGAGTTTTAGCACCACTGACTCTTGTTAATGGGCCCCCTCTTGTTTCTCATTCAGCTTTGCAGCTTTTCTATTCTTCCCTCTGCCTCATTTTCATTTCTGCAGGTTTAGAACTCTGTGAATCATGGATTTTGGCCCTCTTGATACTGCCTTTTTAATTAAAAGTAATTTATCGGCTGCCATTTCTCAAGGGTACCCGGATTGATAACTTCTTGGCAGCCTCGAACCCAGATGAACCTGTTTCTCTTGGGGTTTAGAAGTGGACGACCCAGCTCATTCCCCGTGGAAGTGGGGGCAGTGGGGCTGTTCCGTGGACGCCTGGACTCGGGGGTGCGGCTGAGTCTGCTTGACTTTCTCATGTTCCCCCCACAAATGAGAATACAAACGTTCTCAACTTTACTTTGATCCTACAAATGTATCTATACCTAACACAGGATCATCCAAACCTTTTCGCAGTTCCTCACACCAACGAAGAAAAGCAAGGCTTACTGAGATTACGATTTAGTGGACGCCAATTTTTCTACAACTATGTTTTTTATTTATAAAACCAATACATAATTATGGTAAAAGAAATTCAAGGAGTAGAGAAGGCACAATGAAAAGTAACATTGTTCCCATGCTCTCTGCTTTCCCAGGGGTAACCACAGTTAATGATTTCTCTCTCCTAGTATTCTTTACTTCCTTCCTCGCCTTAACCATGGTTTGGATTTTATATATGCTTTTTTACTTGCATATTTTCTACATCCTCATCAGATTATAAACTTCAAGAAGGTAGGGACCCAGTGTGTTGTATTCACCAGAATATATCCCCAAAATGTAATTTAGTGCCTATCACATAATAGACACCCAGAAATTACTTGGTGAACACACATATGAAAAGAAAGTTTTGTCTTCAGAAAGAAGGCAAAAACTGTCCTGGGAACATCACACCTGTTTGCACTGCACTGCCCTGCCCTAGAACTTCCCTACAGTATTTACATTATGCTTACAATTGACTGTTTCTTGTGCCGGAAATGGTACTGCCCTCCCTTTCCCAATGAGGCAGTGGAAGTCACTCAAGCCAACATAATTTGGCCAAGGCCAATGTCAATGTAGGCGGTGGGTTGAACTATAAAGATGGTGGATCCGGGTCCCACATCCAGCCTCCCACAACTCTGCCAAAGCTTACTCTGAATTCTCCGCTCTTTTGTTTTTGGTGATGGGAAGGAAGAACATGAGGTTTGGAGGCAGAGAGATCTGGGTTTTAGGTCTAACACAGCCACATCACTACTCCCTGTGTCATGCTGGCCAAATACCTAACTTTTCTGAGCCTGTTTTCCTGAGTGGGAAATGCTGCTTTCCCCTTAGAGTGAGGGCTAAAGATGATGCCATATGCAGTGTGTCTGGCTCACAGTGAAAATATCAGTTCCCCCTCCTTCCTTCCCTAAAGATTAAAGACAGCCTTGTCAGCTGCAACTCAAGATATTTTTCTTTTTTTCGGTCAAGCCCCATTAAAGAGAGACCGACAATAACATCTAGCTGTTTCTGAATTCTGTGATTTTATTTGCTGCTGCTTCATGGCATTCATTTGAGGTCATTAGGAAATATTTGATCATAGCAACTCCACCCAGGGCCAGGATGCTAGGCTCCAAAGGCAGAGGTCAGGCCACGCCTCAGGGAAAACTCTCTGGAACTTCCCAAGCCCGGAGCAAATCCTATGCCCACAGCAGCATTATGCCCGGTACTCACTCAGGCTACTCAGCGCAGGGGTTTAGATCTACCCGGTAGTGAGTGCCAAAAGGAGTTGTTGCTTTTCAACTTGAACCTCAGGTAGATCAAACACTAGGAAGGCAGCAGAACCTGCTTGAGAAAAGCACTGGGGATCCCACAGAAGAGTCATCAATCATATGACTGTGGCGCTGGAGGGGGGCTGGGTGGGAGAGGTGCTGTGGGAAACCTTCCTAATCCTAGGGAAGTACTCGGCCACCCTCACTCAATCAAGGAGACCCAGTCAAGGATTTCTCAGATGCTGAGATGCCACGAAGGCCCCAAGTAGTTGGTGAGTACATACTAGGTTCATAACCCTGAAATAGGCTCAGAGGGCAAGAGAATAAATAAGGAGGTCTCTGCCCTGAGAGTCCTCCGATCGGATTGGTGTTTCTACAGACCCTTAGATGAATAGTGAGTCTTGGGGCACTGGGGTGGCTCAGTCGGTTAAGTATCTGCCTTCAGCTCAGGTCATGATCCCAGTTCCTGGGATCGAGTCCCATATTGGGCTCCCTGCTCAGCAGGGAGTCTGCTTCTCCCTCCTCCTCTCCCTCTCTCTGTCAGATAAATAAATAAAATCTTAAAAAAATAAAATAAAATGAATAGTGAGTCTTGCAATTCTTCATGTATATAAGGTGGCAGCCAGCAGCTAGCTGCATATATGGAGGTAGTGGAAATCACCCCCCACACACCCTTCCCCCACATCCCTATACTGCTACATTGCCTCCTTTTCCCAGACTCACACTAGAATGTGCATCAAAGGGCCCTTCTGACAGGTCTCCCTCTCTGGTTTTCCTGAATGGTTTCTTTTGTTTTCTCCCTCGTTTTAATGGCGTGTTTTTGTTTTGCTAGGAGAAACTCGTATTTACTTCCAAACTCTTCTCAAATATCTCCTATCACCACAACCCAGGAGAAATTCTAGGCTTATCTTGTCCTCCTTTCTGGTTCAGGCCTCCCTCTTTGGCCAGAGCCATCTCTGTGAGCCTTCACCCGTCTTTCCTGGGCTGGACGGAGCCTTTACCAGTCAGCACTGGGTGTGGGGGGAGCGGGAGCCGAGCGAGGAAGCTCCTCAGCGGAGATTCAGTCAGGACATCGGTGACATCCTTCAGCACGGTCTGGCCACTTTGCCAAGAATAATAAAGTTACTCCCAATGATGCAGCTTCAGAAGACAGGCGGGCTCACTGGGAGGCCAGCCACACACTCAAGTTTCATCTGCTCAGAGCTGTATCCACACATACATTTCTACCTCAGCTGAATACTTGAGAAGATAGTTCTGGGGAGAAAAACAGGAGTCCTAAGGCGGAGGAAACGGCACCCTCAGATTGGAGAGCAAATGTTGGAGGCAGCCCAGAGTTCCTGAATGATTAGTCAGCGGGCAGAACAGCAGCTGTCGGACTGCCTCCTGGGTTTTTGTCAAGCTCAGGGAAGAGGCTGGGGGAAGGAGACCCAGTCAAGGATTTCTCAGGTGCTGAGATGTCAGCAAGGCCCCAAGTGACCGGAGGAAATCAAGACACGTAGAGAAATCAAGACGGTCTCCACCAAGACAGTTCCAATTTGCAAAATATCGTTATTGTCACCTTCGTTTCACTAGTTAGCACCTGTTAACAGCAGGCAGAAGACAGGGGCCGAGGGAACTGAAAGAAGGAAGCTATGAGAGACTGTGAACTCTGAGCAACAGACTGAGGGTTTTGGAGGGGTGGGGGTAGGGGGTTGGGCGAGCCTGGTGGTGGGTATTGAGGAGGGCATGTATTGCATGGAGCACTGGATGTGGTACATGAACAATGAATCTTTTAAGACTGAAAAAATAAAATAATAGTATTTAGGGAAAAAAAAAAAAGAAGGAAGCTATGGTTTGTCTGGTGGGACATGAAGTGGAGAGGGGCTCAGAATAGGAGATGCTGCTGCTCACAGCCATTCACACCATTAGCTGTCCCCAGAACCCTCCAGAAAGCAATCCGAACTGTGGGGAGGCGTCTATGTGAAAGGGAGGAGTTGCTATCCCCTATTAGTGGCCTTTGATTTCCTTGAAATAAATAGCACTACTTCAAATCGGTGAAGCCTTCGTTCATTTATTCTGTATTATCTGACTCCCAGCCTCAGTCCCATTAAAACTGGCAGCTGTTTCAGAGCACAGGACATGTTCCTTTTCCACTCCTGCATCCTTGACATCCGAACTGTGCCTGGCACCTTGATGGCAGTCCGGGGAAGAACATGACACGAATGAATCCAAGGAGTGCTTACAGGAACCGAGCAGAATGTTTTCCAGGCCTACCAAGGACTGCCTCAGCACACAGGCTTGTTCTAGCCATCGCGATGTAGGCAGGTACATAAAGATGACTGCTTCGTGAATGGTTCTCCTGGAGAAAGAACGCTCTTAAAAAACGCCAACAACCCATCAGCCCAGTGGCCGGATGCTGCACAGGGGAGCGCTGTGGAACGGTAAGAGGCCATCTTGGGGGAGCAGAGGAAGAGGCAAGGGGCGAGTGGATACTGCCTGAGCCGGTCACGGAAAATGCAGGAAGCTGTAGCCCAGAGTGCAGGCGAGTAGCGAGGAACAGGGTGGTATGTCAAAGGCCCCGAACCGTTTAGGAAGAAAATGATCTTCCCTGAGCAGATTTACCGCTGAGAGCTGTGCTGGGATGAGATAGCTCTGCTGACAGGAGCCTCAGTGAGAGGTGAGCTTGGCTTGTAAACCCCACTGTGGATAGGAAACCTGTGCCGTGGCTTCTGGGGACTCAAGACGCCTGGGGCTGGTGAGACCCTAGGACACGAAGACCACTGAGGCACCTTAGCACCTGTCTGAACGCTTGGGACTGAAGCACTCTGCTCCCTGATCTTGTTTGGGAAGGGGCTACAACACAGCCATTGCTCACTGGGCTGTGAAAACCACCTGCGTGGATGGCCCATGAGCGGGGCCACCCGCTCCCGGGGCTGTGCTGGTGGGACAGCTCCTCACGCCCCTGCCGCCGGGGGTGGGGGGGCTCCTCCGTGTGTGTGTGTGTGTGTGTGTGTGTGTGTGTGTGTGTGTGTGTGTGTGTGTGTGTGTTTGTGTGTGTACGTGTGTGTGTGTGTATGTGTGTGTACGTGTGTGTGTGTGTGTGTGTGTGTACGTGTGTGTGTGTGTGTGTGTGGTGGGGGGACTGCTTCCCCTGGCTATCTCTGAGTTTCCGGCCTCATCTGTCACCTGGAGACAGTATCAGTGTTTGACAGCCGTTGTGAGGATTCGGTGAGATACTATAATGAACTGTTTAGTATCCTATGCCTGCCCACAAGGCTTCTGTCACAGGCCTAAGGAAGACTAAGCACAACTCACCGGCTTTATATATTTATTTTGTTAAAGATTTTATTTACTTATTTGAGAGAGAGAGTGTGTATATGCAAGGGAGGACAGAAGGAGAGGGACAAGCAGACTCCCCGCTGAGTTCGGAGCCTGACATGGGGCTCGATCCCAGGACTTGGAGATCATGACCTGAGCCAAAATCAAGAGTTGGTCGCTTAACCGACTGAGCCACCCAGGTGCCCCAACTTCCTGGCTTTAAATTCTTATGTTCCATAACTGGAATTCATCCACGGCTGGTTAGCGTGTAAAGCTGGTGAGCGTGGAAAACTATTTGTCAGAATCTATAAAAGTCGAATATATCCCCATCCCATGAGCCAGCAATTCTACTCCTAGGAATATACTGAAAAGAAATGAACGTCCACCAGCAGGCATGCACACGAACGTTAACGGCTATATTGCTCACAATAGCTGCAGCCAGAAACAACCCAAATGTCCTTCAGGGAGAATAAGGTTACATTCACATAATGGAATAGACATAACAATGAAAATGAGCAACTCTATGCAACTCACAACAACACGGATGATTCTCACTGGCCTGATGTTGAGCACAAGCAGCCAGGCACGAAAGAGCACATACCATATGATGCCATCTACAAACGTCTAAAAAATAAACAAAACTGGCCTAGAATGCTAGATGTCAGAAGAGTGGTTAGACTGCAGAGGTGGACAGTGACTGGCATGTCCCAGTCACCACGGTGAGGGGCACGAGGGAGATTTCTGGGGTATGGAAAATGTTCTGGGTCTTCACATGGATGACGGTTACGTGGGTGTGTCGCCTTGTAAAGATTCATCGCACTTATGACCAACGGGCGTTTTTCTGAATGTATGTTCCATGTGGTAGACAGCGGGATTGCCCTTAATCCTTTGCTGTCTCTCCTGTGGGGACAGTGTGTACTTCCTTGTCCTCCTGATGTTGGGCTTGTCCATGTGACCTGCTTGGGCCGAGAGGAGGTTAGCTGGCAGGATATGAGCAGAGACATGAAATGTGTTCCTGTAGTTTGGTTTTGCCCTCTTGGGTTTCTACCATAGTCGTGAGAAGATATGCCTCAGAGATGCTGCATTTCTGGCCCGATTCCCAAAATAATAGACATGCAACAGCTTGAACTACACGCAGAGTCTGGTTCTGGAAGTCAGGCCTAGCCACTCAACTCGCAGCTGATTGTGAGGGGAAAAAAAGGTGATTGTTCGAAGCCACCGAGCGCTGGTGTGCTTTGGTGTGCAGCGCCATTGTGGCTATAAAGGACCAATACCTTCTTCTTCAGTGAAAGTCTGTTCACATCTCTGTGCTCCATCTTTATAATAGTCGCCTGTTTCAAGTTCAAGTCACTGGCACCCACCTCCAGCACTTATATGAGTGACTCATGACGACTCATGTCATAAGTCAAATGAATCGGTTTCCTTTTCTATAAATTGGGGATGATGCTTACTTTACAGTGCTCTTGGGAGGATTTAATGCCCCAGCAGACCTAGAAGCACTTTGCAAATTGTGGAGCACAATTTTAAAGGGATGAATGATGCGGGGCAGGAAGCCAGCGTGTGTGGATCATGCCACACACCAGGCAGAGCTGCTTCCTGCCCCCCAGGACCCAGCCTGACTCGAAGGGGGAGGGCACACGCGTGGGGAGGAGGCTCGGGAACAGATGTCGAGGCCTGCACTAAAGCAGTCTCTCAGGTTTTGAGCCTAGTTCTGTGGGGCCTACCCTCGGGGGAGGCAATGATGCTTAGGTCTCTAGAAGGCCAGCTCATGCACAGGCCGAGTAGGCCGTCCAGGACCCTAGGAGGGCCACCCTCGAGTTCAAGTCCACCCCTCCCGCTCCGTGTCTTTCTTCCGAGTCTGAAGAGCCACCACCAGTGCTTCATCCCATGCTGTTGGGTGCTGTGGGCCTAACCCTCCCTTGCTAATCCCCACTGCCTGCTTCCAACAGGACACTTCTCCGTTTATGCAGAGCTGGCCCATCTGTTCCCTCATTGGGCTATTGTCCCCATTGTGTGCACAAGGACCCCGAGACTCCGAGAGATTAAGTGGTTCCTGCCAGGCCACTTAGTTAACAAGCATTAGAGCTGAATTTGCAACAGGTTTTCTAACCAAGGGTTAGGGTGGTAACTCAAGTGAGCAAGGATTCCGTCATTAAAGAACCAGCTGTAGCGTCAGGAAACAGGTGGCACTGGCCCGAGGGGAAGGGACCAGTAAATTTTGACAGGGGAGAGTAGGGGGGATGGGTTTGGAAAAGCAGCATCAGAGAAGCAGTGGACTTTGAGGAGTGGGGAGGGGGGGCAGATGAGGAAGTGGGGGAGGAGACGGACCCCTGGTGGGCCCACCAGGGCCAGTCTTTCCCGTGGGAGGAGCTAGGGCCAGCAGGGGGAGCACTTCCCCACAACAGCTCTGGGAGACAGGAAAGACTGCAAAGGAGGCCCGCTGGCCTGGGGTGCGGATGCCGCAGCCTTACCTGTTCCTCAACCCTAACGGTGTGAGGTGACGCTGTCACCGCATTCTGCAATGACAATCCCCCTTGGGGACGCTCCCACTGACTGCCTGGGGGGAGGGTGTGAGGTAAAAACTCCTGGCCTGACTCCTACCAACCACACAGGTCTTCTCTCTCCTTCCCTGTCAACCCTGAGCCCTGCCCACTGCCTGGCCCCAAACTGGTTCCTGTCCTCAGCGTCAAGGCTGTGAGAGCCGTGCTGAAGGGAGCCCGGAACAAAGCTGTATTTAAGCAAACACACGCTTCCTTTAGAGTGCAGACAGCAAGGACCCATTTTCGCTGACACAATGAAACACAGCAACCCTCCAGGCAGGGATGGGGGTGGGAGTGGGTCCTGCTATTTTCTTTGCAACAAATTTCCTGTGGGTTGAGTAGAAAAATCTCCCATTGGCAAGGTGAGGCGTCACTGCCCCTTCCCTGGGTACCAGCTCGGCTTGGCCCAGTTCTGAAGCAAGCTTCTCCCCTTTACTCCAGGACCAAGTGGGTTCTGCGGCTGTGACCTACCTCCGTGGTCCGGAGGCCATTCTGTTTCTGGGTCAGAGGGCCTGAGTTGAGGCTCTGGGGATTCGGGCACTGGGTCCCACTGCTCATCTTCTTGTCTGGGTTGGAGAGTCCACCTGGGGCTGTAGATCGGGGCACACCATTGGAGGACAGTCCGTCTTCCGGCACACCTTGGGGAGGGAAGCAGAGGATGGCACTGGAGTCTTGCACATGACAGTTGCTGCAAACAATCCCCCAGAATGTGGGAAAAAGCCACACAGAAGAAATAAGTCACCACAGTCCCACCATGCGGAATTACCCTTTTCTAAAAGAACATGTGTGGGGGTTTTTAAATATATATATATAGAGGCTCCATGCCCAGTGTGGAGCCCAATGTGGGGCTTGAATTCATGACCCTGAGATCAAGACTCAGAAGCTTGACTGAGCCACCCAGGTGCCCCTTGGTGTGTTTTTTTTTTTTTTTTTTTAACAAAAATGAGACTTTAAAATAATTTTGGAACCTGAAACTTTTACTTAACAATACATCAATGACATTTTCCCATGCAATTCAATATTCTGCCGTATTAGTTTTCACCCACTTAGTCTGCCATTGTATGGATGTGTCACCATTTATTTTTAATTTTTTTTAAGTAAGTTCTATGCCCAATGTGGGGCTTGAACTCATGACTCCAAGATAAAGAGCTGGATGCTCTACTGACTGAGCCAGCCAGGCACCCCTCTGTCATCATTTATTTAATCCCCTCTAGTTGGTTATTTGTTTTCACAATAAATGTCACTGGTTGAAATTCCTTAAGCTTAAAGCTTTATTCTTTTTTTTTTTTTTTAATTTATTTATTTATTTGAGAGGGAGAGAAAAAGAGAGCAGGGGAGGGGCAGAGGGAGAGGAAAGAGAGCATCCCAAGCAGACTCCCCACTGAATACGGAGCCTGATGCGGGGCTTGATCTCACGGCCCATGAGATCACAACCTGGAGCTGAAATCAAGAGTTCAATGCTCAACTGACTGAGCCATCCAGGCACCCCTTAAAGCTTTATTCTTAATTACCTCCTTAGGATAAATTCCTATAAGTGGAGTTACCGGTTTGAAGGTTATACAGTTTTTTACACCGTTCCATCTGAACGTGTTGGACTGAGCATGTGTTCCTTCCATAACAATTGCCAAGAAATGATAGAATGAGGTTTAAATAAATAGCCTCCCTGAAAAGCAAGAGGGCTACACCGAAGACTACATGGCTGAAGGGTGCCTGATGGAACAGAGCAAAGGTGGCCTGGGAAGCATGCAGGGGAACAGCAGGTGTGAGACAAGAAGTGGGCCCAAGTCCTGCAGTAGCCGCAGGGAGGCCGGGGCAGCCATTCTGCTGCTGCAGCCGAAGCCGGTCAGCAGTCACAGAGCCCTCTGTGAGGTGGGATGTTGTGACAGAACAAGAAATACATACTTGGTCTTTCCCCCCAGTTCCTGGCATAGATCTCCAAAAACTCTGGTTATTTCCTGAGGGACAGGGTGATAGGAGCATCTTTTGTTATAACATTTGGCCTTTGCTCTGGTTCACAACACAGAGCTCCTAAATTCCTTGGAATTTTGGGGGTGATAGGAGAGACTGGAGCACCACTTATTCTAATGAAGCAAATCTTGGAGGTCCTTGATAGCTTCAGGATGAGGGCCGGTTGCCAGAAGGACCTAATCTTGACTAAGAGCTTGGAACTTTCAGCCCCGCCTCCCAAACTCTGGGGAGGGGCTGGAAATGGAGTCACGTGATCATGCCTACACGATGAAACCTCCAATTAAAAAAGCCCTTAAATAACAATATTGGGGGAGTGTCCAGGTTGGTGAAAGCATCCATGTGCCAAGAGGGTGACAAACCCCAATTCCACAGGAAAAGAATGCACTTATGAATCTTCTAGACCTCGCCCTATGTACCTCTCCACCCGGCTATTCGTTTGTATCCTTTATAATATCATTTACAATAAACTGGCAAACATTAGTAGAGTGTCCCTGAGTTCTGTGAGCCATGCTAGCAAATTATTGAACCCGAGGAGGGGATATGAGAACTGTAATTTATGGCTGGCTGGCCAGATGTACAGGTGGCAACCTAGGACTTGGGATTGGCGTCTGAAGTGGGGGGGCAGTCTTGCGGGACTGAGCCCTTCCCCTTTGGGGGCTGTGCTGACTCCAGGTGGTGTCAGAATTGAGCAGAATTGTAGGACACCCCGTCGGTGTCCGGAGAGTTGGAGAATTGATTGATTCGGTGGGAAAAAAAATCCCACACATTTGGTGTCGGAAGTGTTGTAAGTAAAAGAACACAGAGAGGGGCCTGGCTCAGACAGAAGGGAGGTACTCTCAAGGGCTGGTGACACCTGAGAGAAAGAGAAACAGAAAATCCACACCACAAAGGCTGGCTCTCTGGAAATAGTGCCAAGAGTTAGGCCAATAGTTTCCATCCCTGCCTTCCAAGTGCTTCTTAAAAGAAGTAGGTGCAGTTGATGTTCTACAGGAAATTTCAGTTACAGAAATTAGCACAGAACAAGATTATACAAACATCTGGAGAAGGCCAACACCATAAAAGAGAGACAGCAAACTTTACGGTAGAGACCTCAGGAAACGTAGCTAATAAGGTATGCAGCAGAAAATTTTAAATAAGTGTAGTTAATCTGCCCAGAAAAATGAGGGAAGATAAGGTAAGCACAAAACGAGGACAAGGTGGGGGGGGGGGGTATGTGCTATGGTAAGTGCTATGAAATGTGTAAGCCTTCACAGACGTGTACCCTGGGGCAAATAATACATTGTATGTTAATAAAAAAAAAAAAAGAATACATACCACCAAAACAAAACAAAACAAAACAAAAAACCGAGGATAAGAGTGACTAAAGATAATTGAAATAATAATTTTAACTGTTGAAATGAATTTTTAAAAACTCAGGAGAGAAGCTGAATAGCAGGACAAACATAAAGAACAAGTAAATGAGCTGCCCTAGGGACTCTCCCGGAAGGAGCACATGAAGGTATGAAAAACACGTTGGGAACACAGGATCAAAATCCAGACATTACAACCTCAATCGAATAGCAGTTCCAGGAGAGAGCAGAGAAAAATGAAGGGAAGCAATATTCACAGAAATAATAGTATTTCTCAGAACTGAATGAAGAAAGTTGTGAAACCCCAAACTGAAATAGCCTACCAAAAATTTGACAAGACAAATGAAAAGGAAATCCAAACTAGACAGATGTTAGCGAAAATTCAAAAACTGTCAATAACAAGAAAAGCTTCAGAAGAGGAAAACTGACAAAAACGAAAAAGCAGAATGAGACTGACATTAGACTTTTTATCAACAACCAATGGATATAAGAAAATATGGAACAGTGACTTCAAGATTTCAAAGGATATGCACATTGTAAAGTCTTCTGCAATACATTGCCAGATTTAACCTCTAGAAATCTCCAATGCTGCCTTCTGCCAACAGTATGTAAAATGGCAATATTCCCCAAACCCGCACAAACCTTGAATATTTTCTTTTTTGTTTCTCATCTTTGCCAATTTAAGAGGCAAAATAAGGTATCTCGCTGCTTGGATTTACACCGCTTGATTTACTAGAGATACCATATTATTTTTGTGCCTTATTGGCTAATTGTGTGGGGCTTTTTTTAAGTTATTTACCTATCTTTCTTTTGGGATGTTAGCCTGGGTTTGCTTTTAATCAAACTTAAGGAAAACAAACAAAATCCTTTCACAGAGTGTTGAGGAATTACTGGCCATGAGGCGCACATCAGAAGAGCAGCATGTGTGACGGACGAAGAGAGGGAGGGTTGGTTGACTAGGCAGAGCTGGTGAGGCCACAGTCCCAGCACAGCTGAGGAAGCAGTGATCCAAAGAACACACACGTCCACAGGGCACCCACCTGCTCTGCAAAATGCTGAGAGGCTCTCAACTGTGGCAACGGGATAGAAATCAGAATTCAGAACATTGAAAGTAGAAAATGGCGGGTCCGGAGTTCCCTGACTGGCGGGCTGTAGTACGTGGGGGCACTGTGGATGTGTTCCAGGTGCGCAGACAGGGATTCTTTCAGCCCGGCTTGCCCCACATCTTTGGGGCGCCGTTCCTCTATCAGCTGGCAGCCTACCCTCTGTCTCTTCTCGTCCCCCCTCCATCCTACACCTGAAGGGCCTCAAATGCATGTGTTTGGACCCTCCGCAGCACACATATTCAATCTCCAACTCTAGTTGCCCCGTGGCCCAGGGGAGTGCTCACCTAGAGAATGAATCAGGAGAAGAGGCCCATGAAAAACCCAGAAGCAGGCTTGGCATGATTTGGGCTGGTAATTCCAGGGTCCCAGCACCCACAGAAGAGTCTAGAACAGAGCTTCTCCGTGTGATCCAGGGACCAACTTGTTGTTACTGTTCTGCTGTGGCTTAAGAATAAAAACTGAATGCAAACATTTAGAAAATTCTATGGCACTTGACATTACTGGAACATCTGAGGGTGAACTTGTGTGACTGAACTTCTCTGATTTAATAGGAGATAGACCGGGGCACCTAGGTGGCTCAGTGGGTTAAAGCCTCTGCCTTCAGCTCAGGTCATGATCTCAGGGTCCTAGGATCGAGCCCCGCATCGGGCTCTCTGCTCAGCAGGGAGCCTGCTTCCCCCTCTCTCTCTGCCTGCCTCTCTGCCTACTTGTGATCTCTCTCACTGTCAAATAAATAAAAAATAAAATCTAAAATAATAATAATAATAATAATAATAATAGGAGATAGACCAGTTCCAGGGCTGTCAAACTCACAGAGTGAGTCCCAAGGGGTGTGAGCTGGGTATTAGCCATGTGCAGTAAGACCACACATTTGTCTGTGATGGACTTGGAAAAAAAGCAACTGATCCTGAAGGAGGGCTGGGGACTTTGTCAGGTATGTCCCCTTGCTCTATAGGGAAGAGTTGGACCAAGTGGGGTGGGGGCAGAAAAGGGAACATAAGACCAGGAGAGAAGCTCCACCTCCTTTAGTCTAGGGTTGAACTGCCTTCAGCTCTTGGGGTTACTGAGTGGGACTCAAGGCTAGCCAGTACTACCTTGACTGTTTACCACAGTGGGCCGTAAGAATGTTACCATTTTCTATGCTTGATATCTGGGTTAAGGGTAGGTAAGAGGCACTGTTGAGCCATCCACTGAATGTACTATGGTGCTTCCAGCCTGGGTAGGGATGTCCACCCCCATGTCTTACTCTAAGACATTCAAGTCATGTATCTGACTCCAATCCTCCCCATGCCCATGGCCAGCTCCCCTCCCCACCAACGCAACCCAGTTGCTAACCCAGGAGGAGGAAGGCAAGGCAGAAAAAGGAAGCTGGGGGCACAGGTGCCAAGAGCAGGCAGTGGAGAACACATCCCAGGGAGGCAGATAGGCAACAGAAAATGGAACCGAGCATGAATTAAAGCTCCAAGCCTCTCGCAAATGCCCCATTGTTCCACAGGATTTCACTTACAAACCACAAAATAAAAGATAAAATTACTAAAAGTCTCAAGAATGCTGCAGAACATTAAATTCTAAGTAGAGAGCCCCTTCTGAGCCCAGCAGAACCTGTGCAGCTGCACGGGTTGAACACCCATGAAGCCAGTCCTGCCCACACTTAAAGATCAAAGCAGAGCGGCTGTGGCTAAGGTACGAATGGCCACTCCTGCATTCTCAGCAGCCCCTCCACTCCCCGGGCATCTCTGCTCAGCTGCAGGAAACCGATTGGAAACCGATTGGAAAATCGTTCATTTGGTCCAGCGTTTTCAGTTTTACTTGGTGGCTAATCAAAAATTAGAACTCTGGTGTCTTAATCCCCAATCCAGGGACTTCCTCATTGATTAAATAGGAATAACAATTCAAAAACAACAACAATTCCTACTTTATAGACCGTTGCAAGGATTAAATAAGATAATATATAGAGAGGTTCCAACATGTTAGGCACACACATTGTACTTATTTTTATGTGGCCTAATACCACTAGTACCCTGCCTTGTCTCCTCGTGGTGCCCTTCTCCATTAGCCACATTAGTTACACACTGGATTTAGGAGTCATATGACGGGTGCCCGTGACGTGCTACAGGACCGGCCCACTGAGCCTGATGAGTAAGCAGAGAAGCTAACCGTGAGCGGGATCATCAGCCCAGTGTGCTCAGGAGGTAACTGCGGAGGGTCAGGAACGGGGTCATTTACTGTTACTTCTGCCTACCATAAAGCAGATGACTTTGCTGCATTGCTTTAAGTTAACTTGCATTTGCTAGTTTCAAAAATAATAGATTCGATGTTGGAAAATTTGTGAGCTATAGAAAACCACAAAGGAAGAATAATCTCTACCTCATCGCCCAGAGCCATCTCCTGTTAACCAGGTGGTAAATGTCCTTCAAGCAGACACTATTGGTGTCCACTCAGGTCCACCTACCCAGCCCCTGTGCCCACGCCCCAGCCTCCGTGGATGTCTTGGCTGCCCTCTTCTCCTAAGGCTTGCCCTTGGCTGAAGGAAGCCCCCTTACCAGGACAGGCCTGACCAGTTATATCAGGTAGACTCCATGGCCAATAATCAACTCGAAGTGGGGGGGGGGGGGGGGGGGAGGAAGGTGTACGACAGCTCAGCCTCCTTGCCTCTGAGAAGGACAATTTCTGTCCCTTTGCTCCAAAGCAACCCATTGGATCAGGCTGAGGCTAGACTAATCCTGAAACCCCATCTCTGCGCAGCTCCTTCCCCTGGCCTGACCTACTTCCCTATTCTCTTTCTCACACAGTTCCCCTCCCAGTAGTGTCTCCAGGAGTCACTTGCATACAATCCCCTTCTCAGGCTCTGCTTTCAGAGAACCAAACCTAGGACAGAGTGTAGAGCCTGCATGCCGGATATATTCTTGCTCCTCCACATTCACTCTGCCCTCCTCCCCTCCTGTTCTATGTTCCAGGACACTGACCTGAATGAACCACATCAACAGGCTCCCTCATCCACCAGCTTCCATTCGGGTTTGCCAATGGGCACCACTAGCTACCGAGCAGAGGGGTCTAGAGTAGCATATTTAGGTCGGGCCTTTGTTCCCCTAGCTCCCTCCCTGCAGGATCACCGTGGGTGCACTGTGTCCTCTATACCCTCCTCCACCAAAAAAATGTACAGAACCAAGAAAAGCCAGAGAGACTGCAATTAGGAGGTTCCTGGTGACTTCTGGGAAGGCTCAGCGTGGTGGGAACAGAGGACAGAAGGCAAGTTGTTGAGAAGGAAGTTACAGATGCTACATCGGTCAGGGTTCTCAGCTACAAGCAACAGAAATGGACTCCAATGAGTTAAAGTAGGAAAGCAATTCATTTAAATGATCTCGGAGGCTCTCAGCCCTTCTGGGAGGGTTGGGAGATGAGGCACAGAGGTTGTCTATCCAGGCACAATGTCCCAAATCCCTCCATGAAGCTTGTCCTACCAAGCCCTACACCCTGGAACCTGGCCTCCGCGTTGCTGCCACACTTGTAATAAAAAATTATTGTTGTTTTTCTGAAATTCCTGAATTTTATCTGGCAACCCTACCGGGTGCCAAGCGCCCCAGGCTGGGGGACATTGTTGTGAAAGCTGCATTTTACTAGACCCTGAGCTGCACCTGCAACTACTCCATGCCAGCCCGCTCAAGTCTGAAAGATGGGAGAGTGACTCTTATTTTACAGCAGAAGCAGCTGAAGTTTAATGCAGGTTCTGTATGTTTCCAAAGCTTGTAGTCTTAGCAACTATTCACAAATCCTTCAAAGAAAAAATAAGAAGTCAGCAGTTCTCAAATTTTATTGGGCATGAGACCCAGCTAGGGTGTCTGTTAAAATGCAGATCCCTATGTCCAACCCCCAGAACTTCGGATTCAACAGGGGCCCAGGAATATGCATTTTAACAAGTTCCCTCCACCCTACCCACTCCCAGTGATTCTGAGACGTGGAATTCTAAAGACTGCACTTTTAGGCTCCTGACATGGAGACTGATGCTATGCTTGAGGGTTACATTCAAAATGCCCAACTATATTTCTTTCCACAGTGAACTCTGTAGTCGTAAATTGAGGGACATCTGTGTGCCCTGGGGGGTATGTCTTTTTTTGACATCCTTGACAAAATATTCATTCTATCCAGAAGACCGACCAAACCACTGACTTTGCCAAAAGATGGGAAACAGCTGTGTTCAAAGCTTGCTGATAAGTTGCAACCAAGGACTTCTTGCCAGTTTCTTGCTATTTTAGAAATGGAGCTGGGAGGGGAGCAGCGCAGAGAAATTAAAAATGATAGCTGGAAGCCATGTGGAGAGCAGGACAAGGGGCAACTCCTCTGTAACCCAAGCACCTGGTTTTCTTTGGTGAAGGTGATCTCTGTGTCCAAAGTCATTGAAACCACCTGCAAGTCATACTCTCAATGCCTGAAAACCAAAGTATAAGACACTAGCAGTCTATTTGGGAAGAAGCTCCTAAAGTCACAACAGATGAAACTCATCAGTGGCTCATCAGTGTCTGGGCTCAGGCCCTGAGCACGTGGCTGATGATAATTTTGTCTGAACTGAGGTATATATTAAATAAACCACAACCACTTAGAATTGGTCTCCTTATTTTTCAAAATGAACTAAAATGGAGAGGTATCTGTCATTTCTTTAATATAAAGAGCAATTTTTGAGCACATACTATGTGTAAGAAGCTATGTGGCTTTTTGTAAGGCTAATATCAGAAAATCCTTTAAAAATGGTGAGCAACCCTTACATTTATTGTCAATTGATTATGATCAAGGGTATCAATGGGTAAGAGTTTTTTCTTTTCTTTTCTTCTTCTTCTTCTTTTTTTTTTTTTTTTGGCCAGGGGGCAGACAGGGGAGAGTTTTTTCAACTAGTGTGTGAGGCAACTGGGTATCTACATTTGAAAGAATGAAATTGGACCCCTATCTCACACCATATATAAAAGTTAACCCAAAATGGATTAAAAAAAAATCTAAATGTAATTGCTAAAACTATAAAACACTTAAAAGAAAACACAGGCATAAATCTTCATGACCTTGGATTAGGCAATGGTTTCTTAAAAATGATCCCACAAGCACAAACAATAGCAAAAAATAGACAAATTGGACAGCACCAAAATGTAAAACTTTTGCGTCTCAAAAGACATTATAAAGAAAGTGAAAAGACAATCCACAAAACAGAAAAGTTTTGCAAATTTATATCTGATAAGGGACAAATAACCAAATGAAAACATAGGCAAAGGATATGAATAGACATTTCTTCAAAAAAGAATGCAAATGGCCAAGAAGCACATGAAAAGATGTTCAACATCACTAGCTATTGGGGAAATATAAATCAAAACCATGAAATACTACTTCACACTCACTAGAATGGCTTTAATAGAAAAAGGCAGATAATAACAAGTGTTGGCAAAGATATGGAGAATTCAGGACCCTCACTCACTGCTGGTAAAAATAGTGAGCCCACTTTAGAAATCAGTCTGGCAGCTCCTCCAAAGGTTAGACAGAGAGTTACCATATGTCCCAGAAATTCCACTCCTAGGTATATACTCAAGAGAAATGAAAACCCACATCTACACAAAGACTCGTACAAAAGTGTTCACAGCAGCGTTATTCACTGTAGCCCCAAAGTGGAAACACCCCTAATATCTGACAGTGACGGGTGGATACATAAAACATGGCATACACATACAATGGAATAGTATTTGGCAATAAACAAATGAGGTACTGATCCATGCTACAACAGTGATAAACCTTGAAAACATTACGCTAAGTGAAAGAAGCCAGTAACAGTTCGCATAGTACACTCCTCCACTTATATGAAATGTGCAGAAATAGGTAAATCTCTAGACAGAAAAATAGATTAATGATTGCCTGGAAATGGGGTTGTTGGGGGGGGGATGAGGAATGATGACTAACAGACAAAGGATTTCTTTTTAAGGTGGTGAAAATGTTCTAAAATTGTGCACAACTCTGAGACTAGATTAAAAACCACTTAGTTGTACACTTTAAGCAGGTCAATTGCATAGTATGTTTATTATTGCTCAATAAAGCTGTTATTTAAAAAAATGTCAGCAACACATTTTGGAATGTTATACTGACTGAAGAAAAGAAAGAACCACGTTTGGCTTTGAACAGCAATGGTCGAGGAGAGAAAATGACCTATAGACTTGTCCAGTCTACAGGGATAATGGCAGTTTGAGTGAACAGTTGCCAAAGGCCATGGGGGATGACTAGGAGGATGTTGGAAGGCCCTTGTTCCCTGAGATGAGTTGCCAGCCTATCACATCTGCCCTTGGCCATGGGCATTGGTGGTGCAAATGGCTTCCCCCTGCTACCCCGCAGCATGCAAGAGAGACGCCTGCTGAGGCCAGCAGCTGAACTGAAAGGATCCCAAGAAGAAGCAAGGGGAGTCCCATCTGTCTTCGGTGAATTCAGGCAGGCCTGGATTCTTCTCTCCCCAAAGAGGCACCCAAGGACAGCAAACGAGCTGATGAACTAGGAGGCAGCCAAAAGGAAAGGTCAAGATCTCACTCTCCTTCTGCGTACTGAGACTGTTAGAATCTGTCAGTCTTACTCTTCCCTCTCTCCCTTTGATCCCCTCCTTCATGTGCTGCTTCCTCACCTTCTTAAGTGATCACTCATTTGTTCTTTTATCCTCTGTCCTTGAATTAGCCAGTCATTTGAAAAACAGTTGTTCCGTGCCTACTACGTGCCAGGCATTCTGCCGGGGGCTGGTTACCCCTGAGTTTACGGAGCAGGAGGACTGCAGTCTCTCAGTGAAATCTTCCCTCCACCCACTTTCCCTTTCTTCCCGCCTCTCCCAGTCTGCACTAAACCCTCCAGTTCCGCAGAGGACAGGATAATGGAAGATGGATGGCAAAGGTTGAATTCCCATTGGCCAGGGGGGGGGGGGGGGGACACGGAAGATTAGAATCTGAAATGGTGTTGACAATTATCTGTGACAGATGGAGGGCGAGGCAAGGCAGCAAACATTTAGGAGATAAGGCATCATATCCATCAATGCGTCTAACTTCCCCTTCCTCTTCCAAGCAACCCAGTCCGGATCCCACCTTCTTACTCAGGCTGAAACTGCCTCTCTAGGGAATTGTTCACCTGAGCAATGCCTGACAAGCAGTGCCCTTAGCCTAGAACCTTCTCCTAGGGGGACAAACTGCTGGCTGGGAAGGAAGTCCTGGGGAGTAGGGGGGCGTCCCAGGAGGCCCCTCCAGTGCCTGCTCCCATCCTTCGCCACGGCCCTGCCTATCATGGCCCCATTTCTGCTTGAATGGAGAGGCTTACTTTGATTTTTTATTCCTACCCCACTTCCTTATGTGTGCAGACAAGGTGTGCTGGCTTGTGGCCTGGCTTCTTCCCACAAAGTCGTCAGATCTCATCAGTTAGGGATTTGAAACAGCCCAGGGTTGCAACCTAATACTGCTCCAAAGATGCCTGGCCCCATGCTAGCCCTCACGGCCTGCACTTCACTCTTTCACTTAGTGAAATTTTTCTTTATTATTTTTTTTAAAGATTTTATTTATTTATTTGACAGAGAGAGAGATCACAAGTAGGCAGAGAAGCAGGCAGAGAGAGAGGGGGAAGCAGGCTCCCCACTGAGCAGAGAGCCCGATATGGGGCTCGATCCAGGACCGTGAGATCATGACCTGAGCCGAAGGCAGAGGTTTTAACCCATTGAGCCACCCAGGCGCCCCGTGAAACTTTTCTTTAAGGAAAGATTCTCCCAGTGAAAATTTCCTCTCTGTTTTTTTTTTTATTCCTTGATTCATTCTGGGGGATGGTTAGCCCATTAAGGAAGGGGCAGCTTGTTTCCTGGCTGTTTTTTTTTTCCTCCTTGACACTTTCTGAGTTTAGTGCAACCAGCTTTTCCAGCAGGCTCTTTCTGGGCTGGCTGTAGCTGGAACTAAATTGTTCTCTCAGGTGGATGTTAGAAATTAGGCGATACATCCTTATTGGATAGCAGAAGTATATGTGGGGCAAGCAGAACTAGGAGATTTAAGTCAATTATATTAATTCTTGACATTTTAAAAACATCCAAAGCAATCAGGCAATCCTCTAGCATCTGTAAGTGCCTTCACTGTCTAACAGTGTGCTGCTATTAGTGGACATAAAACATTTGTCTACCTGAATTCTTCATGGTTCTGTCCCTTAACTGGAAACCTCACAGTTTATTTAAAAATGACAAAATAGAACCATGGAAAATTAAAAAAAAAACAAAATCCCAATCTTCTTACCTATCAGAATGGCAAAAGTTAAGTCTGATAATATTCAATGTTGAAAGGGTGTGGATTCATGGGTTCCCTCATTGGTTGCTGGTGGGAGTGCAAATAAAACAATCCTGGAGGACAATTAGCAGAATCTATTCAAGTTTAAAACACGCACATGCTTATGAGTCAGCGATTCCAGGCCTCATTGTCTACTTGGAAAACCTCTTACCACTGCACAAAGAGGCCTACGGAGGACATTCTTTATCACACTGAAACAGCAGAAAATGGAACCAGCAGAGCCAATCAGCAATTGGGTAATTACTAAATAACTGTGCTTTACCTATACTATAGAATTCTGTACAATTTAAAAGCATAAAGATTTATACAAACAGAAGTCCAATATATAATAATGAGTGGAATAAGGCAAGCAGAGGATAAATATGTAAAAATGACAGCTTTTTCGTAGGAAAAACACTGTTATATACATTATTATACTTTTGTGCACAGTAATACACATATGTATGTATATATATTTATGTATGTATATGTGTATTTATGTGTGTGTGTGTGTGTGTACACCTGACAATCTGATAACGATGTTTGTCTCTGAGGAAAAGGCAGGGAACCAAGATCAGAAGGTGGTTAATGGGAGGCCTTACCTATAACATGTCTACTTTTTAAATATATTCCTTCTGAAATAAAAATGATTTTTTTTAAAGATTTCATTTATTTATTTAACAGAGAGAGAGAGAGATCACAAGTAGGCAGAGAGGCAGGCAGAGAGAGAGGGGGTAGCAGGCCCCCGCTGAGCAGAGAGCTCGAGCGGGGCTCGATCCCAGGACCCTGAGATCATGACCTGAGCCGAAGGCAGAGGCTTAACCCACTGAGCCACCCAGGCGCCCTAAAAATGGTTTCTTAAAAACAGAGCCATGTCATATTCTGCCTTTTCCCATTAGTAATGGCTTTGAACCCACCTAGAACATCTGGCTATTTATCTTTTAGTTATTAGATTATATTTAATCATCAAATACGCTATCAAAAATAGTAATCAAATACAACAACACACAAGAAGAACAGCACACAAGCATTAACATGTTGCTATTAATCCATTCTATGAAGAAAGGTCGACCGTTTTAAAATCAAGGGATGAGAGGTTGAACTCTCTGTAGGGCCCTCAGACAATTCACTGGGACATCCTAACAGTGAATGTGGATGGAACTAATTACAGCTGTTGTTACAACCTGGGGGTCACTTACATGACTGCAACCAGGCATCCTTAGTCCCCACAGAGGAGAGGATTCTTGCACAGTGTGCGGAAGGAAAGACTGGGCATTGTTGATGTGAAGATAATAGAGGAAATGAAATGAAATTCACATTTGTGGGCTTCCACTGAGTGCCAGCCCATGCTGAGAACTAAGGATATCAAGACAGGACGACTCCTGAAAGGACTGGTAGCTAAGAGCATGGCACTGGAATCTGGTTCCTAACTCTACTTCTCTGTCACACCAACCGTGTAAGTAGGTCTTACAACCCCTTATTTTTTCAGAGAGGAGACGGAGGGTCACAGAGCTCAAGTACTCTGCCTGAGGTCCCACAGGTGAGGCCAGGCTTCCACCCCAGGTCTGTCAGACTCTAAAACCTTTGCTTTCAATGCATTTGTGTTTACTCACATCATTTAAACAACAACAACAACAAAAAGGAAACCTACAATGAATCATGTTCTCGACCTTTTCAAGGCTAGGCAATAACAGAGATGTATGATATCATCAAAATAAATGAAAGGCTTTTTGTTTGTTGTTTAAAAGATAATCCACATCTCAAAGGTCTTACTCCTCAGGGTGCGGCTGGTCTTTAGAATCTGGGCGCCTGGGCGGCTGAGCCAGTCAAGCCTGTGCCTTCAGCTCTGGTCATGATTCTAGGGTCCTGGGATGGAGCCCTGAGTCAGCCTCCCTGCTCAGCCAGGAGCCTGCTTCTCCCTCTCCCTCTGGCTGCGGCTCCACCTGCTAGTGCTCTCTCTCTGTCAAATAAATAAATAAAATCTTCAAAAAAAAAAAAAAAAAGAAAAGAATACTTAGAATCCAAGTAGCTTGCCAGCAGAATCAAGTGGGTGGCAATGAAGTACAGACAGGGAGATGAGTGTGTTTCATTAAACTACCTTGGTGCATTTTCTAGCCCTCAGAACCCTGGAATTGTGGTTCTGCCCGGTGCTCAGCCCCCCGGCTCACCCACTAAACATTCATCACTTGCCCTCGAACATCAGAAGCCACTGCCAAGGCTCATTTTCTGCACCCAACACCTCCCACTTCAGGGGCGCGGCCAGCCCGCCTCGGGCAATCTCTGCTCCAGGCGGGATCCTGACTACTTGCTCAGGGATGGAAAGGAATGCCAGGGAAGCGAACAAAACCAGAGTGTTGCAGACACCTGGTGATCCAATCAAAGGGACGAGAGGGGCTGCAGAACAAAGAGGGGCCTGTGGATTCCACTCCCCGCTGCACAGCCAGAACAATCTTTGAGGAGTAGGCATCTGGTCCTAGCCCATCCCTTCATCGACTTCTCCTCGCCTTTGGGATAAGAGTCCCTAATGTCCTGCAGGGTTCCACGTCAGCAGTCTTGCCTCTCCTGGCTTCATGAGTTTATGCTCTCCCGACCATTCTCTATGTTCCAGTCTTACTGGACATCGAAGGCACCTCACTGCCCTTATCACACCATCCCTTCTACTAGAACGCTCCTCCTTTGGCCTGGTTAGTTCTCTGCCTCAACTTGAACATGACTTCCTTGCAGAGGGAGGGCAAGGGAGCCTCCCAGACTCCTTCCTCACACTAGGGTGGCTTCCCCTAGTTCTGTCCCATAGCACCTTGTACTTCTTCGGAACATCCAGCCTGGTTGGAATTTTTTGTTCCATGCCTGCCTGTCCCACTAGCTTGGTTGCTCCGTGAAGACAAGGACCATGCTTATCTTGTTCATCACCAAGTGTGGCATATATTAGGCATTCAAGAAATGTTTGTTGAAAGGGTCCTGAACCATTGAGGAGGATGCCAGAGCTAGGACCATCACTGCAAAAAGAAGCTGCTGTACAGACCTCTATATGTTGAGTGTTCTCTCCCTCACATACCAAATGGCTGAAATTCCAAAGGAAGCAAGTGCAAATGTGAACCATGCTTGCTGTTCTGATTACTGTGCAGTTATCAGGGAGTGAAGGAAAGAGTGCACGTTAACAGTGAAATCAGCCTCCGACAGACCTGTCCTATGACGCAGATCACTCTCCCCACATCCTTTTCAGGTTGCTGTGGCTCCGAAGGGCCCCCAGTCAAGGCTGGCATCTTTCCAGGAGTCAGGGCTAAATGCAAAGACGAAGTACTACAGGTCTCCCCAGACTCCATTTTCACTGTAGGGGTTTGTGCTGCTAAAAGAAGGGATGGCATTTCATTGTGAACATCACAACCTTTTGGTGAGAGCAGTTTTCCAACAATATCAGCTAAGGTCAAACTCAACTGAGGAACAAGAAGGGTTGGTGACAGGGCTGGGCAATGCTGCCGGGGGGCTGGCGATGGCACAGGCAAGAGGTGAGTCACACTAGGCTGTCCCTTCCTCTCTCTACAGATGGCTGCACTGCTGCTAGAAAGGGAAGCTTTGATGATGGGGCTCTGGAAACACGCTGACGGCCTGACCCTGGGGCCTCCGATTCCAGGACGGAAAGTCTCCAGGGGCAACTTTGTGTAGAAAAGGAAGGACCCTCCAGTCTCCAAAATGTCCTCTCCTTTCTGCTGATGCTTGAAATTCCTTACCTGGGGGACAGTATCCTTTACACTACAATTAGCACTAAGTTTTTTAAAATTTAGTTAATCCCAGGAGAGGGACATGGTAACTTAAGTTCACCGCTCTCCACTTCTCCCAATCATTTCAGAGCAGGAAGGATTCTTTTTTGCTAGAATGACCTCACGGCTGCTTCTGGGTTTAAGAATCCATGTAAAACAAACAAACAAAAAGCAGTGGAAAGGAAATCAAAGAAAAGAGCGACATTCGGTTGATTTATTTAGTAGGGTTTAGGTGGAAAAGGAACAGCAAGCAGAAGAGTGGTATGCGCAGAAGGAGAGAGGAGAGAGATTTGGGGGGAGAGGAACCACCGCCTGGTTTCTTAAAAAAAAAAAAAAAAGTCTGAGAGTCAGAGGATTTCCAAGACGTTCTGTTGTGCATCAAAAGTAAACTCCTTACAAACTCTGCCATTTGTGACAACATGGATGAACTTGGAGGGTATTACGCTAAATGAAATAAACCAGACAGAGAAAGACAAATACTGCACAGTATCACTTCTATGTGGAATCTGGGGAAAAAAAAAAAAGCAAGAGAGAGAGAAAGAAAGAAAAGGAAATAAAAGAAAGAGTTGAACTCAGATCAGAAAAGTGGCTGCCAGGGGCTGGGAGTGGGAGAAATAGGAAGAGGTGGTAAAGGACACCACCTTTCAGCTGTAAGGTGAGTAGTTTGAGGATCTAATGTATAACGTGGTGACTCTAGTTGATAACACTGCACTGAATCATTGAAATTTGCTAAGACAGTAGAACTTGAGTGTTCTCTCTCACACACAAACGAAAGGTAAATACATGAGGTGATGAATGTGCTAATTGAGTCAATGGTGGGATCCTTTTATAATGGATTTCGAATCACATTGAACACTTTAAATATCTTTTTTTGAAAGATTTTATTTATTAATTTGAGAGAGAGAACCCAAGGGGGTGGGGAGGAGCAGAGGGAGAGGGAGAAGCAGACTCCCAGCTGAGCAGGAAGCCTGATGTGGGGCTCGAGCCCAGGACCCCTGGTTCATGACAGATGTTTAACCAACTGAGCCACCTGGGCACCCCGAACACTTTAAATATCTTACAATTTTGCCAGCTTTACCTTGGTAAAGCTAAAGAAACAAACTCCTTCCCTTGTGATAGTTTGCTTTGTGAGACACAAGATTTGAATTACTTCTTTTCTTTATTTCATGTCTCTGAAACTGAGTCTATTTTTTTTAAAGATTTTTATTGATTTATTTATTTGAGAGAGAGAGCACACACAAGCAGTGGGAGGGGCGGAGGCAGAGGGAGAAGCAGACTCCCCACTGGGCAGGGAGCCCGATGCGGGACTCGATCCCAGGACCCCCGGATCATGACCTAAGCCGAAGGCAGATGCTTAACGACTGAGCCACCCAGACGCCCTGAACCCGACTTGATTTTGACACTGAACCTCTTGGGGCCCTAAGAGTCTGTGAGTTGAATGACTTAAATGTATGTTCATTCAACATACATCACCGGTGGCCTGGTGACTGTTTGCCAGGGAGCAGTGTGCCACAGTGGGGCAGGCACTGCCTCTGGAGCCAGGCAGGCCTGGGTTCAAAGCTCAGCTCTGGCCCTTGCAAGCTTTTTCCTGAAGTGACAAAATAATAACATTTACTGTTTGTCAAACTCTCTACGATGATGATTCCCATTTTACTCATTGCCTCAGAGAAGCCAAATAACTCGCTCAGAGAGGAACAGCCAGCCAGTGGTGGGGCCAGGACTCAATACTCAGAACTGTGTAACTCCAAAGACATCTTGTTCCCATCTACTGTCTGTCATTGCCCCACGACTTAGCCTCCCTAAGCCTCCGTTTCCGCAGATACAAAATGAGAATTCTGATACTGGCGTCAAAGAGGAGTGATCAAAGAACAGAGTCGGTGCGCCTGGCCCACAGTCGGGGTTGATCTCACAACTCCCCACCCCCAGGCACAGCCAGGTGCAAAGGCCGAGTTCGGATCCTTTCTGGAGAGCAAGGGAGGGCATTGGGTGGATGAAAAAGAACGCAGAAGAGCCACAGAGACAAGAGAGTACCATCAAAGAGCAACGTGTTACATGGACCACTTTGTCCCGGATCCGGTCAGAGTGTAGCAACCCATAAACGGTCCGAGAGCCAGAGCTCGGGGGCCCCAGGAGGCCAGTCAAAGGACAGAAGGCTGAGCTGAAGCGGGAGCCCCGGACTGTAGAAGAGACTGCTGTTCCCTGAGGGTGTGTTCGCTGTGTGGTAGCAGAGGCTGATATGGGGACACACGTGCCGGAGGTAAAAGATAAAACACACTATTCACAAGCCCCCCTGTGCTTCACCTTCTTTGAAGGACAAACAGTTGGCCTGAATAGAAAGGGACAGAGCCAGAGAAAAGTAGACCACAGGGGAGCGGGTCATGCTGCCACATGTATTTCCTGCACCTTTTCGATGTGCCGGGCTCTGCTCGAGGGCTCGGGATGCAGCAGTGAAGGAAAGAGGTACTATCTTTGCCCTTTGGCAGGGATATTTGGTGGGGAAGAGAGATGTCCAGGAGGTATTGCTGGTGGCCAAGTACAAAGCAGGTCAAAGAGAGGCAGAGGGTGAATCATTGGTCCCTCGTTCAGGAGTCTGGATGGTGTCCTGTGGGCAACGGCAGCCTTGGGACAATGTGGGGGTCCATGTGAAGGGCTCAAGCCTGGAGGCAGGGAGTCCAGGAAGAGGAGCCTTGCCTTTGGGGATCTGCCTCCTTCCAGAGCTTCCCGAGCTCTGAATGCATTTTTGAGATAATTATCTTCCCAGCTGCGCTCACCAAATTGGAAACCACTCTCAGAAGGCTGTGACTGGTAATTATAACGCTTCAGAAAGACGGGTTTTGCCAAAATACGCATATGACAAGTGCAATGGAGTATTTAGAAAGAAAGAAGGAAAAAAAGGAGGAAAATAATAGTAAATTAATTAGGATAATCATCTGTAACCACAATCTCGATGAAAAGGATATCAGTAACAATTTCAAAAGGACACAGCTAGAATGAACAGGATTAAGCTGGAGAACCTACTCACTACGGAGCTCGCTATCAATGTTTAAGTACTTGGCGGTATCCAAAAATCTCTTCTGTAGCAGCCACGTAAGACTAAGATGTTACGGGTTTTCTATAGGAGGCATACATTTAAAACCTCCAAATGGGCCAGTTTGATTTTGTATTTCGGAAATGCAGTAACTGGCTCTTGAATCCCTGATTCCTGTCTGCGCAGCTTTCCCCAGATAAAAGCAGGTTTAAGCTTACTTTTTTCTCTGAAGAAGTCAAGTTCAAGCTTCCCCCTTTTGACAAGTTCCTGCAAGGTTCTGGGAGTAGGTGCAGTTGGCTTCGCTTTAAATCATATTACCATTTTTGATATTTCCAGGAGGAGGTGGCTTTTCCGATGATGTTTGGACAACACCATCTGTAAAGTCAGTATTACCTGTCTGTGTGACCTGACCCCACCCTAAATGCACAGAACCCATTTTGGAACAGTTTTGCTTAGTTTAGCATACTGGAATCAGGGGATGTGAAGCTTGAGAAAAATCAAAATTCCTTCCAGGGATTGTTCTCGAAGGCAGTCTTTTTTCAGTGTAAAACAAGAGCAAAACCGATTTTTCTTCAGTGCTCCCATTCAAAATATCTAGATCAGACTTCAGAGATGTACGAGAAGGTAGTCAGCCCTGTGGAAAAGTTCATGAATCCCAGGTTCACACAGGAACACCACAGATGCAGCACAGGACTGGCTTACTCAGGCCCCACACTATGGACCCCCATGGCTTTGTAGTTTCTGTTCAGGAAAAAAAAAAAACCAAAAAAAACAAAAAACCAGTACCTGGTGGTTCGCACATCACTGAGAAGATGGCCACTTATCTAAAAATCTTGTTCCCTACTGTCTAATGCGTTCCTCTCTCAGAAACTGCATCCGTCCTCATGGGCAAAGCTCATGTTGGATACCCAGCTCTCTGCTCCTTTCAGTTCCTCTCAGCCAGTATTCCCCGAACCCCAAAACGTGCCAGACATTTCCCCAGGCTCTGCGGCCTCGCGGAGGCATACTTAGCCCCGCAAGTCCTCGCATCTAGTGAGAGAGTCAGAAACAGAAATCAGTGTAGTCCTTAGAAATCAAGTCATCCTCGTGGTCCAGCCTCAGGAGGCCACTATACTGAAGCAAACAACAGGCGACACTCTTGAGTTATTAGAAAGTAACCTAAATCCTTTACTTGCCTTTCTTAGAGAAAAGCAAAGGGAGTTTCCTTCATAATCCACTGCAACAATTTATACTATTCCTAGATAAATACTGAATTAGTAATCGGGAAAATGAAATGATGGGCATAATGAAAATGAGATAAAAAGTTCAAAGACGTGGGAGATGACGGATTAAAGAGGGTGAGACTGGAGGAAGGAAAATTGGTCAGGACTGCTACCTTACCTGGAAGCCAGAGGTGATGAGGACCTCACCTCGAGCAATAGGATGGGGAACAGGATGTGCTGAAGAGATGGGGGGAAGAGAAGAGATTCAGGCAGAGATGTAGACAGTCCTGCAGAACCAGCCACAGTCTAACTTTTCCACTTGGAAGTCCCTCAAGTCACTTCAGACTCAATATGTCCAAATTGAACTTATTACCTTCAATCTGGTTCTCCTTGAATCTCTCTTCTATGTCAGTCATGCCACCGATTTTCTAGCCTCTGGCCTTAAAACATGTGAGTTATTTCCTTTCCCTTCTCCTTCATTCCCTGTAATCGAGTCTAATACTAAGCCCTGTCATGTCTTCCTTTCACACCTCTTCCCATAGAGCTCTTTGCCCTCCACCTATGCTCCCGTTGGAGAGGTCCAATGCACCTCACTTCCAGATTCCTGCAGGAGCATGCAGCTGGCCTCCTTGGTTCCAGTCTCTCTCCACTGTCTGGAATGTCCACGTCGTGACAGGAAGATGAATCTTCCCCACACGTGGCTTTCCTTCCTCAATGCATCAGATCCAAACACCTCTGCCTGGCTTTCAAGTGCTCCATCGAATGGGCTCACTGGAACTATCTGGCCTTGGTTCTCATCACATACCTTACCCTCCAGGCAGGCTCGTGTCCTTTGTGCCCCATAAGTGCCAGGCCCTTGCCCACTTTGGTGTCACTGCTCAGGATGACCCTCTACCTGCAGGGCTCTTCCTCACTCCTTCACCGTTCTAGCCTGGTGCGGGCAACGCTGATGGGTGTTTGCGCCACAACCTAGGCATCTGCAGTCCACATCACACGAAGTAGCGCCCAGTGATTCCTCGCTTGTTCCAAGGGCCTGGGCTTTCTCTCCCCAGCAAGGCTATTCATTTATTCAGGAACAAAATCTACAACTTTGCCCAGCTACTGCTACTAACCTGGGAAGAAGAAAGATCTCCAGGGAGCTTTGGCATTCTGGTTTTGCTCTCATTTTCCTATATTATTCTCAAATGGAATGTGGGGAAATATAACAATAATTTGTGACCAATTCTTACAATTTGTTCTTTAATTAATTTTTAATTATTAAATGATATATTTTATTTAAAGTGAAACTATAAGGCATGTTCAAGTCTTGAAACCTCTTGGCTTACATGAACATCACCATCTCTGCAAACTGCAGTGAATACTTTTTTTCATGAGAAATTTTTTTAAATATATTTTTTAAAGATTTTATTTATCTATTTGACAGAGAGAGAGAGATCACAAGCAGGCAGAGGCAGGCAGAGAGAGAGGGGAAAGCAGGCTCCTTGCTGAGCAGAGAGCCTGATGCGGGCCTTGATCTCAGAACCCTGAGATCATGACCTGAGCTGAAGGCAGAGGCTTTAACCCACTGAGCCACCCAGGCGCCCCTCATCAGAAATTTTTAACGGTTCTAAAAATGAGCAGAAGGGAGTTTTATTTATAAAGAGCCCACTGCATGTCAGGCACTGAATTGGGTGCCTGGCTTTTCAAAAGCCTCATCTTTTTCCCTTAAAAGTATTTTTTTTATTTTAAAATTATGCTTTAAAAAAGTACTTGGATATGAAGTTGAAGAAATGCACTTTGAAGTCTGATGGATATTAAAAGCACTTTAATTGCCACATTTTGACTTTACAAAGAAAATAATAAAACATTGTTTTAGAAGGTTGCCAATTGAAATCATGATGTGAAATTTCACAGGCAGTTTAAGGAAAAATCTAAAACATGAATAAATTAAGATATAGAAAAAAGTAAGTACTCATTATAGTCAAACACATCTTGGCATATCATCAAGCAAAAACCAAAGTGTTTATAAATTTCATGTACTGAAAGGTATAGGAAGGGAAAAACACTCGAAATTATGCGGCTATAAAAAGCCTAACTGGAGGAACATGCAGGTAGTATCTCCTTTCCATCAAAGTTTCCTTAGAACTCCCCACACCGTGCCTTCCAGTTTGCTTAAAGATAAAATCGTCAATCCTTTCTCATCTTAAAAGGATATATTCTGGGTTATGGACATTGGGGAGGGTATGTGCTATGGTAAGCGCTGTGAAATGTGTAAGCCTGATGATTCACAGACATGTACCCTGGGGCAAATAATACATTATGTGTTAATAAAAAATAAATAATAAATAAATAACCCCACCCTCCCACTTTCAGACCTGGTGGTCCGGGAAGGAGCATGTGACCCAGGGCAAAGCCAATCACCACTCTGTATTCTCAGGGACATCACACGACACCAGCCAGCAACTCTTAGGACCTCCGCAGGAGCTATCCTAAGTCTGTCTCTTTCTGGGTAGAGCTGAGTCTGGGAACTGCGCAGGGGGTCTGTGGCAGCGGTCTGGCCCATGCAAGGGGAGGCCCCTTCCGAAGATGGAGCCCACGCAGAAGAATGCACTTGAGAGAAGGAGAGGGAGACACTGGTTCCCGGCACCATGTGAGCCTTGAACCCAGCCTCACCCCAAACCAATACAGTCCCTTGTTTTTGCTTAGTGTTTTGTTCTGTAGCACCTGGGCATCGACTCCCAAAAAGTCCTCTCGTCTGAGCTGAAGCTGGAATCCACACTGGAGCGCAGACACGGCGGGACAGACTGGTGGGGACTAGCAGCATATCTGCGTCAGGGCCTGAGGAGCCTCCTGAAAAGAACTTGCCCTAAGAAAAGAGGAGCCAGGCCCAGCAGGCCTTATCCAGTGAGAAGAGCCAAGCCTCGAAGTCACAGGAAAGGACAGTTTTAAAGACAATCAGTGGTTGTCCCTAAACCCTGTCTGCTGTCCACGACCGGACCCAAGGGAGAGGGCATGGGCCATAAGCAGAAATTCAGAAACTTTCAAATTTTCAAAAAATTTGAAATTTTCAAAAAATTACCTAAGACTTAGGGCCCAAGCAGCATTCCGTCACAGCATCACACAAAGTGGGGAGTGAGGTTTCTTTCCTACTGCATAACTCTGCTTATTCGGAATATCCTGGCTCTAGAGCCCGGTCTCTCCACCTCAGCACTGCTGACTTTTGGGGACGGATCCTTCTTTGTTCTGGGGGACTGTCCTGAGCATCATGGGGCATTGGGCAGCACCCCGACCTCTACCCACTTGGATGCCAAGAGCACCTGCCCCCTGTGGCGACTACCCGGAATGTCTCCACACCTCGTCCGACGTCCCCTAGGGAGCGAACCGGCCTGGTTGAGAGCAGCTGCTTTAGCGTATTGGTGACTGTGGCACCAAGAGGGGACAAGTGCAGACTGGAAGTAGCAGCGAGGCTCAGCCATAGACATAAGTGTGCCTGGAAGATGGGCCAGGGCCCTGGCTGTGTGTGGAGGGGACGGCGGAGGAACAGAGGAAGGAGGCAGTTTCCAACGCAGAAAGTCGAAAGATGAAGAGCAAAGACAGAACCCCACGGGAGCAGGACAGCAGCTGGCCCGTCTCACTGGTGAACCACACCCTGGGGCCCCCTGAACTACTGTGACGAATGAGAAAGAGCTAGGGTCCTGAGAGAACAAGTAGTGGCAAGAAACAGTGAAATAGGCTCTTTGCTTTTCTTGGGAACCGATTTGTCCCCAGAGGACAGTGAGACCCGAGGATATGTGGACTGAATTCAGACAAATGCCTTAACTTTGAACCTTATCAAATAGCCTAGCTCACCATTGCCCTCAACTCTTCTCTCTGTCACAAGTAAATCTCCCTACGACCACAGGGGAATGCATTCCAGACTCCACTTCCCGGGCTGCGGCATTCGGGTATGGGTACAGGGAGACCGAGAAAGCAGAAAGGTGTCTTCTGGGCAAATTTAATCAAGAGTGTCCAGGATAGCGGGGAGACCAGCTTGGGTGAAGAGAAGGCATTGAGGCAGACGGAAAATAATCCCTGTGGGCAACAGAAGCAGTTTGGTGACGAGAAACAAAGCCCTTTGGAATCTTCAAAAGGAATCAGATTCTTTTATCCACCACAGTTTTCTTGACCTCTTACATCTGGTGCCGAGATGCTACAGGGCAATGAGAATTGGCTTTGCCACCAGACAGAACTGGGGTCCAGTCCCTTCGCCATCCCCTATTTGTTAAATGAGCTTAGTCAAGTCACTTCTCTAAGTCTCAGGTTCCTCATCTAATAAAGTAGCAAGAGCAGGCCTGACAGTATGTAGGTGCCTTACCACACGCTAACTGACCTTCCATAAAAGGAAGCAGGAAGTGACTCCCAGACATGGGCTCAGTGGACAGTGATCATGGGTGCTGGTACTTGGCGGCCTCTGAGGTGGGCCCTAAGGACCACAGATGGATGAGGCTTGGCCCCCTGGGCTGAAGGAGCTTGACATCTCATTCTTCAATCCCAGTCAACACACATTTAAATTGTATGCAAGTATAGAACTGGGCGTGTGGGCTCCAGTGAGGACTAATGCGAGACCCTGGCAATAAGTGAGGTATCGTACAAAAAAAGAAATGGAAAGTGGGCCCCATTCTGTAGGCATGTACTAAATGGGAAAGGAGATGAATCAGTGAATGCAAGGTTCCTGTGGTGGCCACTTCCACAGTGTCTTGTATTTCAAGTTCAAAGCCCTGAGCGCATTTGTGACTCTCTTATTAATGACTTAGTTAATATTTGTCTCCAGTGTAAGAGGATAAAGCCCTATGAGGGTAAGGACTGTGCCTGACTTTTCTCCATTATAACTCTTAGCACTAGCACTTAGAAGATACGCCAAGATAGCATATATCTTGAATTCCAAACAACACATTTTTGTTTCTGAAATTATGGTATATTTTTAAATTGATGTGCATATTTAATCTGCTCAGTGTTTCCCCCGTCTTCGAAGCTGTTATTAAAATGATCTCGTGGTGGAGGACGCACGCCCAGGTGGCTCAGTAGATGAAGCATTTGTCCGTGGCTCAGGTCATGATCCTGGGGTCCTGGAATTGAGCCTGCATCGGGCTTCTTGCTCAGCGGGGAGCCTGCTTCTCCCTCTGTCTGCCCCTTCCCCCTGCCTGTGTGTGCATGCACTCTCTCTCGCTGACGAATAAATAAAATCTTTTTTAAAAATTAAAAAAAAGTGATCTTAGCGGAGTTCTTAGAATTGCAGAAAGGTGTTTTCTAGCCCACTGAACAATGCAAGCAGGGCGTGATGTTGAAACCGCACCTGTCTGCTGTCCTCATTTAGAGATGAGTGATGGGCTTCCATTCCAGTTCTAGTGAACAAGAAAACTCAGGGATTGGATGGCCCATCATTCAATGATTTCTAAGAAAGACACTGTTTGCAACAGGTGGATTTAGGACAGCCAAAGAAACACAAATTTAAGTCAGGTACACCTACTAAAACAGAGCCCCTGGTAATCATACATGGTACCTACGGTATTGCAAAATCTAACTATTCCCTGAAGGTAAGATGCCTTCCATAGATATGCAGCTGCCCTTCCAGAAGAGCCCCAGCAGGGGTAGGATGCACACCTGGCTTTTGATGGACAGCCACCAGTCTCTCTTCTCCCAGGCCACCTATGAGACACAGGCCAGCTGGGTGGGGAGATGTTGGCATAAAGTATAATGCTTTATTAGGGGAAAAGATAGCCTTCAATAGATGGTTTTGGTAACACTGCACACTCACATGCTAAAGAATGAAACTGGACCCCTGTCTTACACCACTCACAAGAATGAACTCGAAACTGATTAAAGACTTCAGGCTCTGTTTTATTAGGTGTACCTGACTTAAATTTGTGTTTCTTTGGCTGTCCTAAATCCACCTGTTGCAAGAAAATCCTGCAAGAAAACACAGGACAGAATCTCCTTGACATGGGTCTTGGCAATGATTTTTTGGATTTGGCACCCAAAGCACAAGCAATAAAAGCAAAAATAAATAACTGAGGCTACATCATATTAAAAGTCTTCTGCACAGCAAAGGAAAACATCAGTACAAATGAAAACGCATACTGTGGAGTGGGAGAAAATATTTGCAGATCATGTATTAGATAAGGGGCTAATATCCAAAATATATGAGGAATTCATATAATTCAATAGTAAAAAAAAAACAAACAAAACCCAAACAACCCAATTTTAAAAAATGGGCAAAGGACCGGAATAGACATTTTCCAAAGAAGACATACAGATGGCCAACAGGTACATGAAAGAGTATTCAACATCACTTATTATCAGGGAAACGCAAAGCAAAACTACAATGAGAGATCACTTCGCACCTCTTAGAATGGCTAGTATCAGAAAGATAAGAGATAACAAGTGCTGATGAGGATGTGGAGAAAAGGGAGCCCTCCAGCCCTGCTGGTGGGAATGAAAATTGGTGAAGCCACTGTGGGAAACAGCATGGAGGTTCCTCAAAAAATTAAAACTAGAACCACCATATGATCCAGCAATTCCACTTCTGGGTATGTATCTGAAGGAAAGGAAATTACTGTCTTGAAGAGATATCTGCACCCCTTGTTTATTACAGCATTATTTACAATGGCCAAGACAATGGAAACAACCTAAGTGACCACTGATGGATGAATGGATAAAGAAAATATGGTACATTTTCACTCAGTGGCATATCAGCCGCACAAAGAAAGCAATCCTAGCATTTTCAATAACATGGATGAATCCTGAGAGCATCATGTTAAATAAGTTAGAGAAAGACAAATACTGTGTGATCTCATTTATATGTGAAATCTAAAACAAAACAAAACAAAACAAAGCAAAACAAAAAACAGAACTCCCAGAAACAGGGGGGTAGGGGTGAATGTGGTTATAAGATGAGTTATAAGATGAGTAAGTTCTGGGGGTCTAATGGACAGCTTGGTGACTATACCCAACAGTACTGTCTTGTATACCTAAAAGTTGATAAGAGAGTAGATCATAAAAGTCCTCACCACACAGAAAAAGGTAACTATATGAGGGGATGGAGGTGTTAACTAATCTTACTATGGTAATCATTTTGCAATATATGCATATATCAAATCATAATGTTTTATACCTTGAACTTAAACAATGACGTATGTCAATTATATCTCAATAAAGCTGGAAAAAATGAACTACAATGTTTCATTAGTACCATTGAGGTCAAACCCTCAGGTTCAAAAGTACCTTTCGGATACACTGTAATTTTTTTTCACAAATGCATTAGAAAGTATTAATATACTTACTATCCTTAGTAGTATACTAAGCATATTAGTATAATGGACTGTGTCTCCTAAAATTTAAATGCTGTGGTCCTAATCCCCAGGACCTCGGAATGTGACCTTATTTGGAGACTGTTGCAGGTGAAGTTAGTTAACTTAGTTAAGATGAGATCATTGGGGTGGGCCCTAATCTGAGACAACTGGTGTCCTTTATGAAAAAGGGAAATGTGGACACAGATGCCCGCACATAAGGAGAAACAACATGAAGGCAGAGATTGGGGTGATGCTGTTACAAACCAAAAAACCCTAAAAATTGACAGCAAACCATCAGAGCTAGGAGGCTCGGAACAGGTTCTCCCTTCCAGCCCACGGAAGGAACCAACCCTGCCGACACCACGATCTCTGATGTCCAGGCTTCAGCACTGGGAAGGAACAAATTTCTGTTGCTTGAGGGCCCCCAGGCTGTGGGACTTTGTTAAGGGGCCCTAGAAAAGGAGCACACTCAGTAACCAAAGAGAACAGACTAGCAGGAATCCGAGGTGGTGGCTGGGGCCTGAGACCTTCTGCAGTTCGTCCCTCCGATCCCCCCAGATCACATACTGTGGTGTCTCTGGCCACAGTTTCTTGAGGTCACATAACTTTGAGGCCTGAGGCACAGCCCCATGTATTGCTCTCAAGCACAGGTGTCTTTTTTCCTAGGAAGGAAGGAAGCTAATTTAGGAACGGGAAAGGTATTGATAAACGTTAGATCTTGATCAATGAAGCCGGTGTATGAAAACTTAAGGATGACCACAAGAACAGAAAGAGAATGCTCATGGTGGTTAACGAGAAGGAATGAGAGAAGAGGCCAGCAGAGGCTGAGCCAAATGATCCACTCCCAGTAATCAGGGATGGGCCGAAGTTTAGAATCCTGGCTTTGCCAGAGAGCTGATCAGCTATAAAAGAGCAAATCAGGCCAAAGGTTGCCTGGTGAGTCCAGAATCAGAGCACAGGGGTTTAGAGCTTTTTGAGGACATTCCACCCAGGTTGGGAGTGATGAAGCCACGGACAGGGACTATTCTACCCTCCCTCCTGACACTTGTGCCCTCCCTTTACAGAAGGCTGGATAGGAATCAGAGACCTTCTTATGACTCATTCTTAGGCCTTGATCAGACTCCAAAGGCACCCCTGCAGCAGGCAAATTAGAAACCAATTGAGTAAATGACGGCTCTCTGTGCTCTCGTCCAGATGGGTCCCCTGGGCCGGCGCCCGGGCAGCCCTCTGCTGTCAGCAGCTGGAGAGCCGGCATTTCCTCACGGCTGAGTCATTGCATCTGCTTGCCGCTCTCACCTATTTCAAGTTGATTCTTTTTAGCTTCCGGTTCAGAAGGTGACTTCTTACTGGGTTTTGTCCCTCAGCCTCACACAACTGCCCCCCCCCCCCACGTGCTCACAACCATTTGAAGGCCTCTGGGCCTATTTGAGAGGAAGCAAAGGGTAACAGAAGGCAGCATGGACTGCAGGACATACAGACAGAATTCCACAGTTGCTAGCTATGGACTTTGGGTACGTCACTAAACCTTTCGGAGCCAGCATTTTCTCACTTGTAAGCCAGGGACTGAATGTTGGGAGACAAAATAAGATCGTCCAGAAAGCGCCAGACAGGTTGCTGTCTGACATCCAGGAGGCACTTGGTACATGGCGGGCCTCTTCCTCTGCAGCCCTGCTTGACCACAGCTCTACTGGGGACATGGCGCGATCTGCAGCATAATGCCCCCCGCAGCCCCCAAAGAGGTGCACTCTTAATCCCCAGACCCTGTGATATATGAAGTCACTTGGCAAAGGGAAATTAAGATTATATGCGGAATTAAGGTTGCCAATCAAATTAAGGCAATTTTAAACTGACCTTTAGAACAGAGGAGCCTGGATTATCCAGGTGGCCCAGTGAAATCACAAGAGTCCTTACAAGTGGAAGAGGGAGGTAGAAGAGAGAGAAGCAAAGGATGATGGGACTATGAAAAACACACACAGAGGTGCAATGTCGCAGGCTTTGAAGATGGAGGAAAAGGCCATAAACCAAGAAATGTGGGTAGCCTCTAGAAGCTGGGAAGGGCAAGGAATGAATTCTCCCCTAGAGCATCCAGAGAGGAGCACAGCCCTGCTCACTGAGAGGAGGTCAGGCTTCTAAACTACAGAACTGGAAGAGAACAAATTGTGTTTCAGTCGCTACATGTGTGGTGATTTGTTACAACAGTAACAGGAAGCGAAAATACTGGCACCAGGGGAGTTTTGCCATCCTGCTTTGCAAACCTAGGTATTCCAATGACAACCCTGACTTCGTGCCTGGGACCCATCTGGGTGAATAGATGCCTTCGCAGTGTGGCAATATGGAGTGGGGGCGGTGGGGCTGCACAGCTCGTCATCCCAGCCTCTGCTGGAAAAGCACTGCTGGCAATCCCGTGGCCATGGCGCCGAAGCCTACGCGTCCGCCTGCTGCCGGGAAAGATGCCTGGAGACACCTGGGCCACGGGGCTCTCCCAACGTATGGATCCCCCGGTCCTTGTCTCACTGGCTGGTGCCTCCGCCCCAGATTCACATTTCAGTCCTACTAGACATCATTGATTTTCTGATGGCAAATTTGTCCTCTTAAAAGCCCCAGTGGCTCATATAGGATCACCTGCTGAGCCTCTCTGTGCCTCTTTACACCACAGGATGAGGTAGAGAACAAGAAAAGCCATGTGGGCATAATAGCAACTGAAGCAGGCACTTTGCAGAGTTCACCTCAAAGGCGAGTGTAAATGGTCAAATGTTCTAGCATTTCGTGGATCTAAGCAATAGCACACTGGGAAAGGAGCTGCCTGGAGCCTCGGGAAACAGCCTTGGGAAATGTGGTTGGAGTGGACGTGCTGCACGCTTACAGATGAAGAAAGGGGGACTTCCTGAATGGCAGTCAATTCCTTGGCAAACCAGAGTGGGCTATGAGACGGCAAAGGATGCAGAATGAGGAGTATGAAAGGAGAAGTCTCTAAATAGAGCAAAAAGGAAACTTCATGTTTCATTTTCAGCTAAGTACCTCACCTCAAATTTCTGTGAGGAGGGATCAGGAGCTGGCCCCAGAATGACAGTGCAAAATCCAGCCAGTAGAGAAAAATATGGTTACATGGAGGGTGCCTGGGTGGCTCAGTCAGTTAAGCATCTGCCTTCAGCCCAGGTCATGATCCCAGGGTCCTGGGATCAAGACCCACATCGGGCTCTCTGCTCAGCAGGGAGTCTGCTTCTCCCTTTCCCTCTGCCCCTCCCCCTGCTTGTGCTCTCTCTCAAATAAATAAAATATTTTCTTAAAAAAAAGTATGGTTACATGTATTCATGTCTAGCAAACAAGGTTTATTTTATTATGTAGGTTCAGAGGTTCTCAGCTTCCCTTTGTTGCAAAGTCCCAGGTTAACCCGATACCAAAGTGGGCCCTATCACCAGTGGGCAGCCCAGAGCAATGTCTGAACAACGTTCATCCTGGTCTGGTGGGCCCAGCCCCACAGCAATGGGACAAAGCAAGAGATAAATATGACCTCTTCCAAGAAGCAGAGGAACCACCATTTCTAAAGGGTCTGCCTTTTGGCTCTTCTAGTTACTCTGCGGACCTTTCAGCAAATTGTTTATTCTTGCTAACCCTTGGTTTTCTCATCTATAAAATGAGTGTATGATAGCACCATACTATGGAGAATCCAGTGAAATAATCCATACAGCGTGCTTGACTTGGCCCATAGAAAGTGCCAAGAAATGTTAGTGTTTATATTAGCTATTATTAACCAAATTCTCATCTATTCTGTTATGGCTATTAGGTCCAAATCCATGGTAGCTGTGGCCCCTAGGTCCTGGGAAATCAATATACACTAAGACAGACAGATGCCAGATAGACAGACACACAACACACGGGGAATTTTATTAGTTAGCAGCACAGAGTTAACCACAAACCACTTACACGATTTCCCAGTCACAGCCTAACCTGCCCGGGGAAATCTTTGCAAAGGTAAACGCTCAAAATTATAACATCCCACCAACCAGTTCCTGCCTCTTCCACCCCCACAGCACAGCCCACCCTCCTCCGTAAGACAAGGGGAGTGGCCGAGAGGGACCCTTGCAAGAGAACTAAGGAGGGGAAAACCAACTCTCTTTCCCTACTCCCCTGTCAAGCTTTGTTTTCGGGGATGCTGTTCCCGAGGTATATCGGGGTTTTCTAATCTAAGTATCCAGAAAGGAGAAGAAAGTAGAAAAACCACTACATAGATGACAGATGTTTGGTTAGCCAGAGCCTTAACGAAGTTGGATTGATAAAAATCTGGGGATTGGAAAATCTTCATCTTGGTTCCTTTGCAGTGTTATCTTTATCTTCATCTAATCCCTGCGATTTCCCCTCCACATATTTTCCTCCTTTCTGGAAAGAATCTTCCCCTAGGAAAGCTTGTTCCCCACCAGAGAACTTCCAGGCAGCGCCTCACCTGCCACCTCTCATGCTTTCTGATGAGATCTGATCCTTTCCAGAAATCCTGTGGGGGTGGGGGTGGGGGGACTAGTTTACCATTTGCCTCTCGCTGACCCTGCTGTGAATCCTGAGGAAGGAGGCAAGGACTGGAAGGCAGGAGCCTCCTTCCTTTAGCTGCTCCGGTGGGAGACGTTAATGCTCTGCATGTAAAGTATCTCGGAAGCAGTCCCCAGGCCAGCCCCGCGCTCCCTCCTCACCAGGGTTTTTTTCTGAGGGTCGCACCCCAGTCTCGGTTCCAGAGGCTGATTCCTCCCAGGTGCGCCCCGAGCCCAGGTGCAGCCAGCATGGAAGTCCCGGCTTCAGGTTCCCGCACCGTCAGCTCCCTGCGACCCCATCACGGCCGGTAACCACCAGCCCCTGGCACCGACCTGCTCCAAACGCTGTGTGGCCTGACCCCATTCTCTCCTTCCTAGGCTCCAGCTGCCTTCTGTCTCCATCTGGGGATTGCATTCCTCCCACTAGCCCACCTTGTCCTATCTTTGGCCTTGTCTCTTGGCTGTAAATCGACTCCTTTTTCCCCCCTGCTCTTCACAGGTCCCATTTCTGCATTATCATTCTTTTCTGGCTCCCAGTCATCCCAGAACCTGGCCCAGGACTGCCTTGTGGGCAGATCCCTGTCAGACCTCACATTCCCCCTGGGCCAGGAGTGACAACTTCGGGCTCCTGCCAGGGATACGACCACCCCTCCTCGATCAGGATCTGGGAATTCTAGACCTCATTAGGCTTCCCTAAGCCCTGAGAGCCTAAGGCCATTGTGACCCTCTGCCAGCCCCCATCCACCTCAATATCACTTCCAAGTCTCACAGTCATGACTTGCCCACAGCCCCATCTCCCCAGTAAGACCCCAATACCTTGAGGACAGGACCTCGAGTGTTCGTCATTGCCCCAGCCTGGAACCTAGCACAGTACCTGGCTCCTAATAGTGCTCACCAAGTTTTAATGACTCCGGAACAACTGCCCCAAGTCCATTTTGGAACAAGGGAGGGTTTCACTGAACGTCCTCTGCCACGAACTCGCTGTTTGCCTTTTGGGGAAGCCATCTCCACTCACACTCCTCAGCCGTGAAATGAGGAGGCTGAACCAAGCCTGGTGAATCTCCAAGGCTCCTGCTGTGCTGAACATCTAGGACTCCAGCCAGAGCACGTTGTGCTTCTGTCCAGCACAATGACCCTGTGGTTGGTGGGTTTATTTGTGAACAATTATCCAAAAACTTGGGAATGATGCCAAAAGACGATTTATGTCATGCTAGGAGCACTCAATAACAAGCTCACCTAAAGGGCTTCTTGCTCTGTGGCCCTAAGAGCCTAGCATCGTGGCTCTCAATCCAGTCAATCCAGGACGACTATGCCCCTAGAAGATTTCTGGGGACATTTTGGTTATTGACTGGGAGAAGCTGCTGGTACCTAGTGGATAGAGACCAGGAATGCATGGGACAGCCTCCCACAACCCAGAATTTTCCAGACCCAAAATGTCAATAGTGCTGAGGTTGAGAAACCCTGTTCTAGAGTGTGCAGCTTTGTTCGCACATTTGATTGTGCCCCAGGTATGTTACGATTCTGTGAACTGATAACGTGTTATGAGTTTCTTTTCCATCTGCTAGAGAGGAGACACCCAAAGATGATGGGGTTTCTTTTTTTTACCCCATAAAATAGAACGAGTTTTGTATTTAATTTAGCAATCTTATCTCAACTTTCCTTCTTTCCACAGCCTATTTAAAAGAAACCAACGTGTTTCTCATATTCTCTTTTTTCTGAGCTATTAGTTTTGTCTTTAACCTTTTATTTGAGATCAGTTGTAAGAAATGATACGCAGAGATCTGTATGCCTTTTAGCAATTCCCCCCAGAGCTATAGGACAAGATCAGATCCAGGATGCTGACGCTGATACAGCCCCCCCAGCTTACTCAGATTTCCCACACTTCACGTGGACTCCCTTCTGTATTTGTGTTTCAAGCTGTACAACCTCATCACATGAGTGGGGCCATGTGGCCACCACCACAGTCAAGATACAGAATAGCTTCCTCATGACGAAGAGCCCTCATGTTGCCCTTTTAATAACCACACCCTCATCTCTTTTAAGCGGGCTTTACCATCCTGCTGTGACCCTCATTAATGAGTCCACTAGACAGTGACACCTGCTCCTATTTCTATGAGAATTAAGCTTTTTTTTAAAAGATTTTATCTATTTATTTGACAGAGAGAGAGATATCACAAGTAGGCAGGCAGGGGGGAGGGGCAGCAGGCTCCCCGCCGAGCAGAGAGCCCGATTCGGGGCTCAATCCCAGGACCCCGAGATCATGACTCGAGCCGAAGGCAGAGGCTTAACCCACTGAGCCACCCAGGCGCCCTGAGAATTAAGTTTTTAACAATTTGAGAAACATGCCTTGATATATTCCTTTGCCATTAATGAAATGACCCCATTAAGTAGCAGCTCCAGGCTGAGCTCCGAAGATAACAGAGACCAGATGGCTCCTCATTTCTTCACCAAAGACCGTATTAATGAAAACCATCATTCTTTGTGTGAGGAACACAGTAATCTTGAGAAAGCTACTTAACTTCTCTGGGATTCAGCTCCATCTTCTGTAAAATGGAGACATTAATGGCTCCTGTGGGAAGGAGTTCGTGGCAAATTCACCTGGTTAATACACAGAAAGCACTTAAGTCTAGCGTGTGGCGCATAATATATTCTCAATCCATTTTAGTCACTGCAGATGCTCTCACTTAATAACCACACAACCCTATGAGGTAGATACTCTTATATCTCAGCGCACCAGATAAGAAAACCAGGGTTCAGAAAGTCCAAGTCACTTTCCCAAGGTCTCAACCTAGTCAGAGGCAGAGCTAGGATTAGAACTCTGGGCTCTGTGATTCAAAGTGCCTACTCACTTCATGAGAATTTGGGACAACTGTACCAGAGGAAAAGACAGAAACTCAGGCTCCAGAGGAACCCTGGCTGCTGAGACGGTGGGAAACACTGCATGAGCTGGGTGACTAAAGAGAGAAACTGAGCTTCTGCAACCGGAACACCTCTACCATCCTATTTCTAGTTTGAGAGACACCTTTGAACAAAAACTTCAACAACAAAACCCAAAGGAAAACCTTCCTAACACGAATGAGAGGATATTTTGTATAAATTTTCTTTCCGCAGGAAGCTGGAAACACGTGGGGAGAATACACCAGTCCTCGCTGGCTCCGGCTCATTTGGCCAGTCTAGCAAAGGGAAGGGGGCACGTCAGAAGGGCAGGACAGGGCCCCAGAACCTCTTCCTCAAAAAGCAGAAGTTTTTGATTCATAGTTCTTTCTTGGTAATACTCATTTACTCTGAGGCATAACGAGAAACTTCCTGGACCATGTCTTAGGCAAGACAAAAACCTCAGCCAGTCAGCAGCCTAGGAAATGAAAGCCCACTGTTAGAAGAGGCTGGGGAGAAATGAACCAGCAGCAGAGGCTGAACTGCCCTCACCAGTGCCTCCGGTCCCCTGTGGAGCTAGGACAGCACAGCGTAGGGGGCTCCACGTGTCAGGTCCTAAAGGCGAGTTCCCCAGTGTGTGGTACAGTGAGAAAAATGACATCATGTAGTGGGCATGTGTGTGTGCTAGGACTGTGCACAGCCTTTCTCAGCTAGAATAGCATGTTCCCTCACCTTCAACAAGCCTTCCTCCCCCACATCCTCGTGTCCCTCTTCCCTGCCTTATTCTTCCCCCTACAGCACTCATTTCTAACATACTATATGCTTTGTCTTTTCTTAAATTGTCTCATGCTTTACTTAGAATTTAATAATGAGGGAGAAATTTTTATTTTGTCACTACCATATTCTTCAGTGCCTAGAACAGTGCCTGGCACATAATAGATGCTCAAAAAATATTTGCTGAATTTAGAAATGTGTGTGTGTTAGTGTGTGTGTGTGTGTGTGTGTATGAGGGAGAGAAGAGACACACAGAGAGAGAAATATTCTTTCCAACAAAATGGTAGTAATAAAAAATGACAGGCCTTTTCTATGCCCTAATGGCAAAATAAAAAATTAGCTACTCTATATTAGCATGTACACACATACACATCTTCTTTTTAAAGTAAAGGTTTTTAAAAAAATTTTACTGCCCTATGAATTCTAAAAGTCTGAGACTGTTATGGCCTCAGGGAACAGTTTTGGAGGAAGGCAGGCTTGGTTTGAATTTGTCTCCTGCATGATCTTGAGCAAGTTCCTTTCCATCTTTTTTTTTTTTTTTAGATTTATTTATTTGAGAGAGGGAGACAGAGAGAGAGAGAGAGTGGTGAAAGGGGCAGGGGGAAAGAGAATATCCAAGCAGACTCCTGCTGAACATGGAGCCTAACATGGGGCTTGATCTCATGAACCATGGGATTACAACCTGAGCCAAAAACAAGAGTCTGACACTCAACTGACTGAGCCACTCAGGAGCTCCCCCTTTCTATCTTTAAGCCTCCATTTCATGACCTACAAAATGGGACTAGTAATGGAGAGGATGATATACATAAAGTAGGGACTGGTAAGAGTAAGTTCAGTTCAATGAATAAATGACCTTCAGCACCGTGCTCAGCCATGGCCGAGGCAGCCCTTCTCCACCAAAACCTGCTCTCAGAAGCCCACGTGGCCGGGGGGGGGGGGGGGGGGGGGGGGGGGCTGCTGGTGCACTCTGCGCTCCAGGTCCACAGCCCAACAACTGGGGCCAAGCTGGACAAAGGCCACCCAAAGGTAGTTTCCTGGCATTCAAAGGAGCTAATAATCTTAATTTAGTATACAACCCCTTTGCCATAAATATGAATGATAA
>CM052900.1:27040880-27117439 GCA_028534135.1 Potos flavus
TCAAAGGAGCTAATAATCTTAATTTAGTATACAACCCCTTTGCCATAAATATGAATGATAAAATCAAAAGGTTTCGGGACGCCTGGGTGGCTCAGTTGGTTAAGCGGCTGCCTTCGGCTCAGGTCGTGATCCCGGGGTCCTGGGATCGAGTCCCGCATCAGGCTCCTTGCTCGGCGGGGAGCCTGCTTCTCCCTCTGCCTCTGCCTGCCACTCTGCCTGCTTGTGCTCTCTCTCTCTGACAAATAAATAAATAAAATCCTAAAATATATATATATATATATAACATAAAAACAAATCAAAAGGTTTCGAAGTACCATTTCCAAATTGCTAGAGTCAGTCTATTTACATGAGGGTGGTGACTTCTGAGACCCTTAGAAATGAATAGATTTACCCATGAATTCCTTTCCTCAGTATAACTAGGAAAGAGAGGAATCAGGTCAGGAACCACTGCCAAAAGAGTATTTTTCAGAAATGACAAAATAATCCTGAAACTAGAACATAAGCAAGAAAATAGGAATTCTTTCACACCAATTTGATTTGCATGCATTTTCAATTTTTTATGTTTTGCTTTCATTCAAGCATAACCTTTCATTGGAGTTCATGCTATCGGAGAATTATGTTAATAAAGGAAAATGAATAAACTGAGGGTGGTGGAAACAGAGGGAAGGTGATGGCAGAGGTGGAAAGAAAGAGCTGCTCCAGCTTGAGAAAGAGCTGAGTCAGAGCAAAGAGAGAGAAAAGTCTCTGGGCTTTCTAGTGTTTGTGGAGGGAGGCATGAGGAATAATGGAAGAGGGTAGAGCAGTTCGGCCACACTGACGGCTCTGTCCTAGAGTTTTGCTTGGTGGATAGCAACCTGTAAAATTCCAGGCAATAGAGACAGAAGGGGAAAGCCTCCTGCTGCCGTGGTTCCCATGTTTTCTAAATGATTCAAAAAAGTTTGGGGGACTGTGGGCACATTGCCAACAGCCATCTGATATTAAGCCTTTGCTTTACCTTCATCGCAGAATCTTGGTTTTTAGCCTGGTGTGTGGCTGTTAGCTAAAACTCATTTCCCATCTTCCTTTGCAGCTAGATGTGGTCACGTGACTAAATTCTGGCCAATGAGATGGAAGTGATATTGGATGCTACCAGAATGTTTCCTTTCTTTTTTTAAGTTTTTATTTTAATTCCAGTTAGTTAACATACTGTGTTATGTTCATTTCAGGTGTACAATACAGTAATTCAACATCAGAACATTTCCTTAAAGGCAGGAGGCAGGCCATGCCCTTCTCTTCCTCTATCCTAGAATGTGACATCACACCTGGACCATGAGGTAGAAGAAGGCTGAGTCCCTGAGAACTTTTGGAGCCGCCGTACTAGCCCTGGAGAGAAACAGACATCTATCTCGTTTTAAAACACATCTCTCTGGTTTCTTCTTCACAACTAAACTGAACCCTAACTGATACAGAAAACAACACAGGGTTGTAGGCTTTTTATTTTGTCACATAAAGCTTAGGAAAAAAAATCAAACTACTATATACTATCACACTAAGAAAGTGATATCAAAATAAAGAACTGTCTTTTAAGTTGAACAAATTTTTTTCATTTACTCAATAACCATTGACCATTTACAATGTGACAGGCACTGCAGTGGGGCTGAGGGTGTAGCAGGAAACATATACAGAAGACATGGGTCCTACACTTGTGGGGCTAACACTGTGGTGAGACTATAAAGAGCTCCATACATTAGCTCTGTTTCCCATTTTACTGCAAGCCAATGGTAACTTGGTCAGGGCACTGGCCCACATGCCATGTTTCGGGACCACTGCTCAGGTAGAATTACAGCAAGGTCTGCAAACTCATACATTAAACATTGTCTATAGGTCAAATAAAGACTATGTCTCACATGTTAGCTGCTACTTTCCAAATGCATATAGACTCAAAGAAGAAAATTCATTTAAAAACATTACTGCATCCATAATAGCCTTTTGTCAAATTTTTGGGTCAATTTTTCTCAATCGGTGAATACTGAAAGTTTGGGACATTATACCGAATACCGACATTTTTGATATTATAAAACATTTCTTATACTCAAAGTGGTAAAAACTATGCTGGAACAAACGTTCATTAATAAAAGTGACCCAACGTCTTTCCAGCTAGAAGCAGCTAAGTTTCTCTGGTTGACCATGATTTCATGGGAGATGGGATGCCAGTAACCTAATCCAACAATGTTCTCTTCTTCCTAAGCAGGGCTTTTCTGAAGCCTACCATGGGTCTAGCCATGTAGAAAGACCACGCCACCAAGAATGGGCCATTTTTTTAACTCACAGAAGAGACAGGTCTTTATTTCCAAAACTGTTATCAATGCACACATTTGGTGACCAGAACTGTCAGGAGTAAAGTGTTCTGTATGAGTAGTAAAGGAGACACAGGAGGTAGACCGAACTGAGTCTTTCTGATAGAAGAAGTCCATCTTGGGGAAGAAGCCTGGAGGAGCAGATTCGGGATCCAGCCCCCTTTCAGAGTCTAATTAGCCATCCGCCCCTGGAGTTTTATTCTCCTGAAAGCTGTGCAGTGTCATCACTGAGTATTTCTCATTCTCTGGGTCGCTTAAGGACCAAGTGCTCTCTACAAGGGGTACCAGTGTTCTCCATGAGGACAGCTGATGCTCCTCCTCACAGCGTCTTCCTTCTTGATGTGATAGGGTTTTTTTAAGGAGCTTTTTTTTTTAAAGTAGTCTCTATACCCAATATGGGGCTCGAACTTACAGTCCCAAGATCAAGAGTTGTGCTCTCCACTGACTGAGCCAGCCAGACACCCCGTGTGATAGATTTTTAAAAGAAATTTTTCAGGGGTCTTCTGGTGACTTTGAGAACTGCAAGACTGTGGGGCAAGAAGCATAACTAAATTTGCATTTCTCAGATCACACCAGTTACTTTAGATTCAAATTCAACTTTGTCAGGGATTAATTTGAATAATATTATTCCTAATATCTTATTAATCTTTTGGAACACGGAGTCATTGAAATCCAGCTGATTTAACCTTAAAAATACAGGTTGGCAATCTCTGGCCTTAGTCGATGGTTCTGATGTAAATTTCACAATAATTTCTCTTTACCAAGTACCTTCTACATGCCAGATGCTTTCCTACATTTTGGCCAATGTGCCTAAAAATGCAAGGGTCAGCAAACTCCTGGGGGAACTGAGGATATATTCTCATGCTTCCATGTGGATGATAATTGTGGAAAAAAATTATAATATGCATATTTAAGGTCATCCAGATGGATGTAGTAGAATTCCATGATTTTGGAACTCCCATTGGTATTTTTTTTTTTTTTTAAGATTTTATTTATTTATTTATTTATTTGACAGAGAGAGGAGAGACAGAGAGAGAGAGATCACAAGTAGGCAAAGAGGCAGGCAGAGAGAGAGGGGGAAGCAGGCTCCCTGCTGAGCAGAGAGCCCAATGTGTGGCTCGATCCCAGGACTCAGATCATGACCTGAGCTGAAGGCAGAGGCTTTAACCCACTGAGCCACCCAGGAGCCCCCGTTGGTATTGTTTTTAAGGCTGTGTTAGCAACAACTCCCTTACTAGTCTTGAAATGCAAAAAAAAATGTATAAATGAGACCGCTGCATATGTAAAAGGGAAATAACATCATAAATGAAGACTTCTGAGTCATTTAAACAGAGAAGAGAGTGGGAGAGTTGAATAATCACCCAGCACAAGGAAATACAAGGTGGTGAGCTGGAAATGATGGCATCCCATTGTAAGCAGATGTGGTGCGCAGTTTCCATCTTTCAAGGTACTGACTTGCAGGGAGTATGGTGGATGATGAAAACTGGCATCACTTTTAAAACGAAAAATAATTGCGATAATGATGATGACTCATCAGATGGTCCACTGTGCTCCCAAATTAAAAGCATCAAGCGCACAAAAGTGAAATAGAAAACAAGTGAACATACCTTTCTACCACTAAAATCAACAGTGTAACTCATTTTCTACAAAACAAAATTATTGGGGCGCCTGGGTGGCTCAGTGGGTTAAAGCCTCTGCCTTCAGCTCAGGTCATGATCTCAGGGTCCTGGGATCGAGCCGGCTTCCCCCTTTCTCTCTGCCTGCCTCTCTGCCTACTTGTGATCTCTCTCTGTCAAATAAAGAAATAAAATCTTTAAAAAAAATTATCTGCTAAATTAATGCTATTATTCACAATGTTACTGGCTTTCTAGATTTTAGGTCTCGCCTTCGTGAATTGTTTTTTGTTTTATGACTGAGCTGTAACAGGTAGCTTTACCTAATTCAATGTGTGCATTTTTAAGTAGATTATAATTAAAAAAAAAAAACTGTTCAGGTTATCTCTGGGGTCAATTACTCTTTACACTTGGAAAGTTGCCGTTATTATCCCCATTTTATAGGGAAACGGGAGCTTATGATGTGGAAATTTGCCTCAGTAATAAGAAGCAAAGCAGAACAGAATTCAGGATGCTTAATCACCTAATCCTCATAACCTTTCACTGACTTCCTAAAGCAAAAGATGGCCTCTGGTCATTTTGTCAAAAAATAATTCAAAATAGATACACTACTGGGTATGTCTCCCCCAAAATACAAAAACACTAATTCAAAGGGATACATGTACCCCAATGTTTATCGCAGCATTATTTACAATAGCCAAATTATGGAAGAAGCCTAAGTGTCCACTGATTGATGAATGGATAAAGAAGATATGGTATATTATTCATTGGAATATTATTCAGACTTAAAAAATAATGAAATGTTGCCATTTGCAATGACATGGATGGAGCTAGAGAGTATAATGCTAAGCAAAATAAGTCAGTAAGAGGAAGACAAATACCATATGATTTCTCTCATATGTGGAATTTAAGAAACAGAACAAAGGAAAAAGAGACAAACCAAGAAACAGACTCTTAACTACAGAGTACAAACTGATGGCTACCAGAGGGAGGTGGATGGGAGGATGGGGGAAATAGGTGAAGGGGACTAAGGAGTGCCCTTGTGATGAGCACCAGGTATTGTATGGAAGGGCTGAATCACTGTATTGTAGCCCTAAAACTAATATAATACTGTATGTTAACTATATTGGAATTAAAATATAAAAAAATAAAATGAGTGTTCCCAAGGCAATCGAAAAATCCTAGTGGATCGCCACCAGTAAGGGACTTGGTCATGGTAGCAGAATTAGATAATATCAGGTCCTTAAAAAAAATCCATGTGGAGGAACTAGAATCTGGATTGCATGGAAGAATCTGGGGGACCCAACTTAGATTCTGGGGGTCCCCAGTAAGCTCAGAAGGAAGAGGCAGCAGGAGGTGGGGAGAAAGTCCTACCGGGTTCCTTGTTGCTGGAAGATCCAGTGTTGCATCGAGAGGAATGGAGATATATTTGGACTCTCTCTTTTTTTTGGATTGGCTTTCCTACACTTCAGCTGGCTCTGTTTGACTTGATGGTTTTCCAAAGAAATCAGACAGTCATTTTAAAAGCTAGCCAGAAAAATAAGATACATACAGATATGTGCTACACTATGACAATTTTTATAGCATTCAAGAAAAATTAAGACATATACTCAATGCAACTAACAAATGATATAGAGAACAAATTCATATTTCAGGAAAAATCACCTTTCATTTCCGAAGGCACATTCAATTTCTAGGAAAACTGAAAGTTTCTCCAAGCACCTTCCATTTCTAAGAGCACTAAATTGCATAATTTAATACCTACCTGTATTAGTTTCCTAGGGCTGCCGTAACAAATACCACAAACTGGGGGGTTTAAAACAACAGAAATCTATTCTCTCACGGTTCTGGAGGCTGGAAGTCTGAAACCAAAATGTGGGTAGAGCTGGTTCTGTCTAGAAGCCCTGAGAGAAAATCTGTTCTATGCCTCTCTCCTAGCTTCTGGGGGTTGCTGACAATCCTTAGTATTTCTTGGCCCATACATGCATCACTCCAATCTCTGTCTCTGTCTTCACATGGTGTTTTCTCCTCTCTTTCTGTGTCCAAATCTCCTTTTCTTATAAGGATATCAGTCATTGGACTAAGGCCCGCCTTAATCCAGTATAACCTTATTTTAACTTGATTACACTTGCAAAGACCCTGTATCCAAATAAGACGACATTCACAGGCACTGGAAATTAGGACTTGAACATATCTTCCTGGGAGACAAATTCCACTGAGTACTTCATATAATAAACAAGGACCAGGAAACACCAAATCCATTTTCTACACCATAACCAAGATGTTTTTTTTTTAAATAAAACAAAACAGAACAGAACAAAACAAAACCCAAACAAAACAGGCTCACTGAATTCCAGTTTTTAAATGGAGAATTTTATCACTGCAACTGCAATTAGCTCTGTTCCACTCCCCAATCCCACAAAAACATATGCAAGAGATCCGCCAAGGACAAAGAGAAGCGGAAGAAGAAATATTATAAAATTTTCTCAACAGCAACACTGGACCCTAGCAGACATGGGGTAATACCTTCAGACCTCTAAAGGAACGGGATTTCCATACTAGACTTTTACATCTAGCCAAACTATCAATTGAAGAGAGAAAACATAAAGAAATTTTTTAATGCAGTCTCAAAAATGTTACCTCTCACACAGAAAGCTACTAGAGCATGTTCTTGACCAAATAAAAGAACCATCCAAGAAAGAGGAAGACACAGGATCCAGGACATATGGTATCAACTCAACATAAGAGAGAACCTAAGAGGGTCCTCAGGTTAATGGTGAAGGTAGATTCCAAGCCAAGGGCTGTGCAGTGAGCCTCGAAAGCAAGCAGCCCAGACTGGAGCAGGTCAGAAAGCACCAAGGGAAATTTCTTCAAAAAGGGAAAAAAATTGATAGAATTCCTAACATGCTTAAACATGTTAAAAGGAAATTTACACAACCAAAGGATAGTTTAACGTAAATTCGTGATGAGTTCAAACTTTTAAAAAAATTCTTAGTGCAAAAATAAAATAGTGTGTGAAAGGAGAAGTTATCACAATAGATATGTTTCAGCTGTGAATAGTGTTTACAAAGTCATAATAATACAAACACCCCTCATCCATCTAACCAAATTATGTTACAACTCTATTGGGAGTGGTGGGGGGTGGGGGAGAAAGAGTGACATCTTCACCCTCCCTGGTCTAATCAGTAGACCAGGCCTTCAACTGCAACATCCAGAAAGAGTAACAACACTTGCATAGTATTTAGTATTTAGAAGTATTCAGTATATATACTAAATACATAGTATTTAGAAGTAAAAACCAAGAGAATTAGCTGAAAGAAATGGAAGTATTTATCTTGAGGGAACTGAAAACTGGGAAGCACAGCAGGGGACTTGTTGATTTTCATAGTAAGCCTTGTACAAACTGTTTTGACTCTAAAATCTGTGCATGTATATAACTGGAAAATATTTAACATTAAAAATATATATCATTGGATCAAGTGACTTCCCTGCTCAAGGCTTCTCACTGCTGTTAGTAAAACATCCAAAATCCTTAATGCGGCCTTTGGGGTCCTAATGTGACCTAGGTCCGCCTATTCTCCACTCCTCACCCCCCAGCCCTTCCAGACCTCCAGCCCCTCTTCTGCCTCCTCTCATGCATCGCTTTCATGATGGTTTAATCACACTGGCTGGAGAACGCCAAGCTCTTCCTGCCCCCAAGGCCTTTGTGCATGCTTTTCCTTTTTTCTTTTTTTTTTTTTTTCCAAGATTTTATTTATTTATTTGAGACAGACAGCACAAGCAAGGAGGAAAGTCAGAGGGAGAAGGAGAAACAGACTCCCTACTGAGCAGGGAGCCTGATTCGGGGCTCGATCCCAGGACCCTGAGATCAAGACCTGAGCTGAAGGCAGCCGCTTAACTGACTAGCCACCCAGGCGCCCCCATGCTCTTCCTCTTGCTAAAAATGTTGCCCACACCAACCACAACCTAGTGAATCCCAAGCGCTTCAGTTTTTAACACAAATATCAGTATCTCAGAGAAGTCTCAGCCGAGCCCTAGATTAGGTTACATTTCCCAGTTTCATCTTCCAGGGTACCTGTCTTCTCTCTTGTAACATTTACAATAATTGTAATTAACTGTGTGAATCAGATTATTATCTCTTCTACCTCCCTTTCCAATATGGTAGCCACTAGCTATATTTGAGCTATGTAAATTTAAATCAACATTAAGGAATATGAGAAAGTCAGCTGCACTAGCCCCATTTCGAGTGATCGAGAGCTGTAGCTAGGGTATCAGCCAGTGCAGATACGGAACATTCCATCATCACAGAAAGTTCTATTGGATGGCACCGCACTGGACTTTAAACTCCACCAAGGGCTCTTCATGGATCTCTCCTGACTGCCTAAGACTATATTAAGGGCTTTGAAAGTGCTCCCTAAGTAATCATTGAATAAAGAAATTCATTCATTTATAGAGGGCAAAAAGTAAGGTCACTTCTCTAATTGGAAGGATAGAGATATTTGATCTTAGTCTCCAGCCCTTTGATGAAATCTATTTCTATATCACCCCAAAAGCAAAACCTGTACCAAAGAAAATTAATACCTAGGTAACTAAACAAATACTCAGAACACCATTTGAGGCAAAATAGTGTAGGTAAGTGACTCATGAAGGTAAAAAGATTATACATTTCTAAAGGATTATCACTCCTAGAATGAGAGTCTTGATTTGTCTTAGGAACAAATCATTAGAATTAACTGTTAAGACATGTATTTTCAGAGTCCATTTAGATTTAAAGCATCCTAATGTGCCCTGTGACTGTGGCAAGCCGAGTCTCTTGGGCATCAGTGGAGTATAAATCCAGTTTAGATGCTGTCTTTAGCATTACACACAAAGAAAGAGATTAAGTGCTATGATTTCTCTTTAAGAGGATTATTACCAATAGGCTTTCAAAGAGGCACAAGTACCTCATTAATGGTTAATGTGTTCATTGGGTTTAAACAAATTCAACAACCCAGGGATATATTCAACTTTATTTACTTAAGCACTCTGGAGATTTAAAAAATAAATAAATAAAACCAGGTATTTTCGAATAACAGTAAATCACTATCTGCCTCTTCCTAACATGCTGGCTATGGGAGTCTCCTCATCAGTATCCTTGCCCATTCCAGAAAATGATAACCTCCCTCAGGTGCTCCCCCTCCCCATCCATATATCTTCTCCGTTTCAAGCCCAGATTCAAGGAGATCCTTGGAAATGTAGCAAGTATTCCTGAGGACTGCAAAAAGCAGTCTGGAAAAGCAGGGCTCTCCCCTACTCTTTCCAATGATGAATATTTTGCTTCTGCCTCCTTTTTTATCTGCCTCCCTTCCCTCTTGTTCTCACACTCTCTGGCACAACAACAACCAAAGGGGAGCCCTGCAGCATTTCAGAAGCAGGGACTGGCAGAAACAAGTGCCTCCATGGTTATAGAAGCAAGAGGATTCTAAGAATCAAGCATGACATAAAAGGCAGAAGTTTAAATTCAGGGTCGCTAAAAAAACCTTGTGTGAAGACAACCTCCTCTCCCCTAGACAGATCCGTGCCCTGTACCCATCATGTGTGGTCATTTCAGGGAAAAGCAAACAACAGAGGCCGTACTTGGATGACGGTTAGACCTAAAACATCTAAAAGGACTTGAGCTTGTATTGCCTAGGGACGTACACTGGGAAGAGGGACAGAGTCACAGCCATAGTAAATGATGGCCAGTATTCATGGAGCATGTACCGAGAGCTGAGCTTCACGTACATTATAACATTCAGTCTGCCCCACAACATTCTAGGGTTGTGCTTTATTGTAAGACAATCGTGTCATAAAGAAAGTGCTGTGGGGGCCTCATCTGAAGGGGCAGGGATTGGGGGTAATGCGACTTCATAGGGTCGATACAAGTATTCAATGATTAGAACAGTGTCTGGCCCAAAGTAAGTAAAATATCTAAGTACTTGTTACATGAAAACAAGTAAATCTCCAATTTGCAGATCACAGGTAAGAAAATACGTTCTAGCCTGGATCCTACTGACAAGCTGGGGCATCAGGAAGGCCCTGTGCTCCCGGGTCTTGACTGTCTCATAAAAACTTCAGGGTCTATTTGGATCCGTTTCAGCTATAAACTTTTGCTGATGAACACAATTTCTCTGTAACTTTTCCTTCACTTTATTCCCCTTGTGCTCATGATCTTGGGGTCTTAGGTGGAGAGAGAGGTAGTTTAGAAAGGTACGAGGGCATTTTGGTGTCTAAAAGGGAGCCATACTGCCATTTGGTGGTTGGATCAAGAGATGCTAAGTGCCCAGCAATGCATGCAGCAGTCCTGCCCCAGATGCCAGTGGCTTCCCCATGGAAAACACAATCAGCCCCAGAATGTTGCTAGAAATCATGACGTAACTCACAGAAAAGCAAAGAGAAGGTTTTCCGCCAAGCAATGGAGCCACATGGCTATGCAGCCACCCGGCCCCCTGATAAAGTAGCTACCCAGCCAGGCAGCCATGCGCACTGTGGCCGGACAGCTGGGTTTCTAGACAGTCATGCAGCTCAAGGGCCACACGACTAGCAGCCACGCGGTCACGCAGCTCTGCGGTCACGCAGCAAAGCAACGGCGTGCTCACTGCAGCCTGGAGTTCTGTAGCCATGCAACCACCCAGCTTTACGTCCACGGAGTCGTGCCTGAAATCTCACAGTTTTATAGTCAAGCAACAGCCTGTCATCTTCTTCAAATGCAAGATAGGATAACAAAGTATGTGTGCTTATCTTGTCCATCTCAGAAAACATTCATGGAGCTCCTATTCCACACCAGGCTTCATAAAGGCCAGATGATGAACAAGACACCACTTTTAACCCCAAGGAGCCCTCATTCCTATGGCAGGCTGGGACACGTACGCAAGGCTGACTGTACAACAGTGGAAATAATGATACAAAAGAAAATAGAATGGGGATATGGGAAAATAGAGATTAGTTCTACCTGGAAAGAACTTAAGGAGGTTTTGCAGAAGGAGTGGCCTTTGGGTTAGACTGGTACAATGAACAAAGTGTGAAGGTAAAATGTTCCATCTGGGGAAAATGTACAACTAACGAGGGAACAGAAAGGAAAAGGCAGGCCTAGGAAACAGTAAGGACTCAGGAGTGTGGAACGGGTAGGGACAGAAGGCTCAGGCCAGGTGGCCAAGGGCCTGGAATGCCATGCTGGAAATGTCACCATTCTCCAACAGGAAACAGGGGTCATAAGACATTTTGGGGCAGGAGAATGACAAGATCACACCTATGGTCTGGGTGGAGTGTGAGCAATGACCAGAGAAAGGAAAGGTCAGAACTTAATATGAGACTTCGAGTTGTAGCCACCTAGTCCTAGCCATCCTTCCCACCACCACTGGAATAAAGCCCAAACTCCTGCCCATCATCCATAGCCTCTACACATTCCATCCACTACACTGATCCTCTCCTACCACACACTCCCTCTCAGTTCCCTCCCATCACCTTGGCCTCATTCTGTGCCTCAATCACATCAGGCTCATTCCAGCCTCAGGGCCTTTGCACTTACTGGTGGCTCTTCCTAAGGCGTTCTTGCTCCTAACATTCATGAGTCCCCCCTGCTTTTCACTCATAGTTTAGCTCAAATACCACTTCTCATAGAGGCCTTCCCTAACCACTCAATCTGTTAACTCCTCCAACTCTCATCCCGGTTGTTCTCTATTTCATTATTTTTCCCCCCATGGTGCTTACCAGTATCTAAAATTACCTATCTTATTTATTTCTCTGCCCATCACCACTACTCCCAACCTGAATGTAAGCTCCAAGAGCAGAGTCTTGGCTATCTTCTTTATTGCTACAATATTTAAAACAGTGCCCACCCCACATTGGGTGCTGAAGAATATTTGTAGAAAGGAAGGAAGGAAAGAACTAAAAAAGAGCATTCTCTATCTGAGAAATGCATAATATTAAACTGAGCTTATGGTTTGGGGAGAGAGAAGCAGGAGCAATGAGAGGGGAGAGAGATGCCTGCCTAGTTATCAAGATCCCCCACATCCAGAAAGGTCAATGGAAAACAATTTGAAGATGAACATTACTAAGGGCCTGAACTAGGGTAATCTTCCTGGGGCTGGAGAGATGGAAATGACTCATTACAAGAGATGTTTCAGAGACAGTCTGTGGGATCTGATGCCGCATTAGATGTGCAGAGAGAGAGAGAAAGATGGGAGTGAAAGCAAAATAACTGCAAAGTCTTATACCTGGCCAACTAGAGGAGGACCGTGGTGAACTGAGAGGGGACACACAGCAGCAGGGACTGATGTGTGGAACAAGAGGTTAATTAGGCCTGAGACAAGCTGAACTTGATCCACCTGGCTGACTATAGTCAGATGTCTCGTGAGCAGCTGGAAATGTGGGTCTGGAGTCGGGAGAGAGAATCACGGAGCCACCACTAGGGGAAGACTGAAGCCAGAGGTGTGGATGAGCTCATGCTGAATGAGGGAACACTACTGGGAGAAGGGTGTGAAGAGTCACATCTCCATGGGTGTGGGAACCAGGAAGGAGGGGGCCAAGAAAGGAGGAGGCAGAGAAAACATAATCAGAGGTAGAAGAGAAAATCACCAGCAGTGGGGGTGGTGAAACTGAGGGGAAAAGCCAATTTCCAAACTGGGGAGGAGGGTGTGGGCAGAGGAGATGAGCCAGATCCACAGTGCTAAGAGCTGCAGAGAGCTCGTGGGGAGCACTGACTGCATTTACAAGACCGCTCTTCCTGGGAAGAGTTTCAGCACATTAATGGGCGCAGAAATCTCCAGTAACGCAGTCTACTGCATGTGCAAACGTCCACCTAGACCCATCTCCGTGGCCCCTGTGAGACTTGGGGAAAGGGATCAGAGCAAACATGCTAACCCTTGTGAAGCTTGCTGTGCCTTTGTTTCTGACCCAGGAGTCTCATGTCTCACTCGCTTCCAAGAAACTCACAGGCTAATGAGTCAAGTAAAACCTCAGACCCTTCACAGTTCTTAAAACTGCCACGTTCTTCTAGAATCTTGCCATCCCTTCATCACAGGTGGGGTCTAACTCCCTCCCTTTGAATCTAGGCAGGCTTGTGACTCACTTGTAACCAAAAGAATGCAGAAACGACACCACGTAATTCCGAGGCGAGGTAATAAGAGGCAATGCAGCTTCTGCTTTTTAGCTGGGACTGTGCTGGAGCTCAGAGCAGTCACGTAAACAGTCCAACTGCCCTGAGGCCACCATGCTGTGAGGAAGCCCTAACTAGCCCATGCAGAAAGACCATATGGAGCAGCTCAGGGACTGTACTAGAAGAGAGAGATGCCCAGCCAGGCCCCAGCTGCTCCATCTGATAGCAAAAACCCAAAAATCCTATTTACCAGATAACGTTAGGGACTTTTTTGTTTTTCAAAATATCTCAATGTCAAAAGACAAAGACTTGCAACTACTAAATATGATCAAAATAATAGACCTAGAGATATGAACAAATTGTATTCAGGAGGGAAAAAGCAATGTGTCCATAATAATGTGAAAAGACAGCAATCTTACACGAATGCACAGTAAAACTACCTGAGCTACAATGTCTTACCTATTAAAGTGACAAAATCCCCTAAGTTTGACAATATACTGTGTTGGGAAGGATGTGGAAAAACAGGCACTCTCATACACTACCGGAGAAAATGTAAATCATACAAGGCCTGAAGAGGGGAATTTGGCAATATTGAGCAAAACTGCACTTGCATTCAGCCTTTCACCTGGCCATCCCACTTTTAAGAATCTCCTTAAAGATCACACTGGCAAAAATGAAAAAAAGCATGGATAAGACTATTTGTGTATCAAAAGTCTAGAAACAATCCCAATGGCCATCAACAGGAGACTGGTTTAATAAACTATGACATATCCACACAATTATGCATGACACAATTACAGCAATAAAAAAGAAGGAGGAACTTATCTATAGACTGTTTTGAAATGATCTCTGGAATACGTTGAGTGAAAAGGTACAGAAACAAAGCATATAGTACGTGTGCATAGTTTTTTTAAATGAAAAGATAAACCAAAAACCTAATAAAATGAGTATCTGTAGGAGGAGAAAGGGAAAAGAGTATGAAAATTAGACTTCTTAAATGTAACTTGTTTTGTAGATTTGTCATTGGAATCATGTCAATTCTTTACCTAAATATAAGACAAGACAAAATTTAACTGAAATGGAAAAAAAGAAAAAAAAGCAAATTTACCAGAAAAGCAAAATGAAACATATGAACCTTTAAAACATAGCCATAAAAAAAAAAAAAAAAAAACATAGCCATCTAGGGGCGCCTAGGTGGTTCAGTCAGTTAAGCATGTGACTCTTAATTTCAGCTCAGGGTCTTGGGATCAAGTCCTGCATTGGGCTCTCTGCTCAGCGGGGAGCCTGCTTCTCCCGCTACCCCTCCCCGATGCTTGTGTGCTCTTTCTCTTTCTCATGCTCTCTCTCTAAAATAAATAAAATCTTAAAAAAAAAAAAAATATTACTTCCCCTTTGAAGAAACTTGGGAATGCACTGAAAACTGATCATCAAAGGAAAACAGGCATTTACTCCACCTTTTCAGGGAAACTAAAGGGGAAAGAAGCAAAAGTTATTTTTTATAGAAGAATTCCAGCTAATGTTGAAGGAATGTTAGAATAGTATTGTTTTGCAATTCCTAATAAAATAATTGATGTAGGGAATGATTATCAGCAACGGGAAGCTGAGATACTTTATAATGGGTGGATCGGGTTGGCACAGCTGATCATAACCTCACAGCAATGAGAGATAACCAGATACTGTACGGTCCCTGATGTGCACAGCAGGAAGAGTATGTCATCACTTATGATGCATTCTTGCCCCCAAAACTGACCCGGAATCCCATCAAGCCGGCAGTTCTAATTACTAGTTTACAGGGAACACAGGGACACGTTTTAAACAACACCATAGGCATGCAATCAGCAAAATCCCCCAAAATGGGAAACTCTAAAGAACAAAAAAGCAGGTTTCTTCAATAAATAAAAATTGAAAGGGGGAGAGAAAGAAAATGGGAAATCTATAAATTGAAGGAAATTTAAGAAAAAGATCAATGAAATACAATGTGTGGACATCTTTTGTATCCCAAGTCAAACAAACCAGTCGTAGAAAAAACATTGGTGAGATCAATTTGGACAAAATTTGGACACAACTGAATTTTGGTTATATTAGAAAATTAAGAAATTTTCATTAATTTTTAGGTGTGATAATGGTATTGTGGTTATAAGGTTGAAGCATTAGAATTGCTGATATTACACCATTTCAACTTAAAGAAATGACCATATGGTTCATTATTATATCTTTTTAAAAAGGGTCCCCATCTTCTGGCAATCCATACGAAAGTATTTTTGAATGGAGTTACATGACTTCTGGAATTTGCTTCAAACTAGTCCAATTGGTGAAGGGGAATGGAGGTAGAGAGGAAACAAGATTCGCCATGCGTTGATAATTGTTGAAGCTGGGTAACATACATGGGGGCTTGTTATACCATTCTCTCAATTACATATAGATTTTTTAAATATGTGTGTGTTATTTTAAGGTCTTAAACTATTGAATGTGTTTGAAATGTTATGTTAAAAAAATGCCTGAGGCTACAGTTAAGGGATTCCAGAATTGTTTTGAGCAACTGCAAGCAGCTGGTGTCCACTGGGAAGAGCAATGCTCAGCTGAAGATATAATTGGTTGGGGGTGTGTGTGTGTGTGACTGCACATATGTTTAAATCACTTTCTCATATAAGTTTTCATTATATTTCCCACTGATTTTTTTGCTTGTGGCTGTGGGATTTGGGGGTTCTAACAAGAGTCAGTGTTTGAATTTTGAATTCCTGTGCAAAAGAAGAAAAATAAAGCCTAACCGGCTTGGGCACACTCTCCCTGGGTCTCTTTGTTAACGTTTTTGGCAGCTTCTATTTAAATGATCCCTCTTCTCTAAGTTCACTGGGTGTTTTCTGCAGCCTTATATAACCTCTCGAAGCCCCTGTCTCTACAAAGGAACACCTGATTCAGAAAAGCAAACATCATCACAGCAACCCATTCATCAGCTGCCCAGACTCACAACCAACCAGATGTGTAGCGACTTTGGAGAGAGAGAAAGACAGCGAGAGAAAGATTGAGAGAAAAGGTGGGAGGAGGGGCAAAGGAAGAAGCAGACTCCCCCCTGAGCAGGAAGCCCCATGTGGGGCTCCATCCCAGGACCCTGAGATCATGATCTGAGCCCAAGGCAGACGCTTAACCGACTGAGCCACCGAGGCACCCGTGTGCGACTTTATAAACACTCCAGCAACGGCATCACAGGCTGTGGGGAAACTGAGAGTTAAGGAAAGGTGAGCGAAGCTCAGAGAAACCCCAGGAGGAGGACAATTCCTCGAACCTCTGGGATGCAGCTCCACACCCTTAGAAGAGCTGCCAGCTGGGAGAGGCATCTCTGGAGGCGGCGCTCACAGCACTGTATCAACGTGACCTGTGCTGAAGGGATGGAGGAGTCCCAATTCCCAGAAGCCCGAGGCGGGGAGAGCTCCCCGGAGAACCAGGCGCTTTACTCCGGGTGGGGCCAGGATACTGTCCGCTTCCCAGGCCCCAATTCCACTCAGGAGCACGATTTGCATAATAAAATATCTAATGCTTTAATGACCTAATGTTATCAAAGGTATTTTAACAACCTTCAAAAATTGCCCTCAAGGTCAGAAATGCTGTTAGTCCCATTTATTTGCTCATCCCACCAACGTTGCTAAGGGCTCAGTATGTGCTAAGCTCTTTAGAGTTTACTCTCCTTTAGAGTTTACTGCAAACCCTGTTCTTTTCTCTCTTCCACGCTGCCTTGAGGGTTAAAGACTGTGGCTCTTAAACCTGGCCGAGCCTCGGCATCACCTAGGATAGCAATGGGCGTTGGCACAGGGCCACGGCCATTCGTTTATGCATCACCCTTGGTTGCTTTGGTACTAAAAATAGCAAAGTTCAGTAGCTGCAACAAAGATCATGTGGCCTACAAAGCCTAAAATATTTACCATCTGGCCCCTTACAGCAAAGGTTGGCCACCCTGTGACCTAGGACCCCTTTCTCTGCAAAGTCCATGGGCCGGCAGCATCAGCATCACCTGGGACCTTGTTAGAAATGCAGAATCTTAAGCCCCACCCCAGACCCAGGGAATTCCATTCTGCCCTGACCTAGAGAACTTGTCAAACCTGCAGGCCTTTGGGCCCCTACAGAAGCCCTGGGGTGGGGCTTTTGTTTACGGTGCCCAAGTGAATCTGATGTGTAGCCACTAGGGAAGCTGACTGAGATATAAGGAGCATGGTCCCTCCCGGGATCTCCCTGCAGGACTGACACCAGATCCTCAAAAGGCCAGGAGAGGTGACCACTGAAGGCTCACAGCTGAGTGCCTCTCTAGGAACTGCCCTCTGTGGAAGGAAGTGGCCCCATCCAAGGTCCCTTCCCCTTGCTGGGGCCAGCCAGTGGCTGAAACCTGTCTGATATAGGGTGAAAACGCCTCTCATTGCAATATCTGAAGGCCATCCCTGCTCCAGAGCCCCCAGCAATTCCACTTCTCCCTTAGCCGGGTCCCGTCCCCCTCGCCCCTCACACATGCTGTTCCCTAAAGCTGGCCCCAGTAAAAGTCCATCTCAGTCTATTTCTTGACAGTCTGTAAGAGTAGATGGTGTGACGTTAGACAGGACAAGGCCATAAATAAGAAAATGCAAAACAGAATAAATGTGCTAAGTGTGTCTAGAAGGGAACATGTGACTGAGGGGGACACACGGGAGCTGTGGGGCTTTCAGAGGGGCTGGGGGGGGGCAAGAGGATAAGGTGCTTCAGGCGAAGGGCAAACCCTGAGTCAGGCTGAGTACAGAGGACCTGCAGACAGCTAGTGGAAGACAAGGCTGAAGAGAAAGCCTTAAGTGCCAAGCTAAGATATTTGCATTCAGTTGGCAAAGAAAAATCATGAAAGGCTTGGAACAGGAGATTAACACAATAATGGTCCCAGTTATGCCTCAGGAATATTCACCTGGCAATGGTATGAAAGATACTGGAGTGGCAGTGACTGGGGGTCGGGGGACAGGTCACAAAGCTGTTGCAGACGTCGAGCTGCAAGGCAATGAGGGCCAGAGCTAGCGATCAGTTAGGCGGCTGGCATGAAGGAAAGCTCACAGGGCTCCGAATGAAGACAGAGCTGGGTTCCAAACCCCCTCAGCCACTTACAACCTTCAAGCCTTGGCGCAGGCCACCTGGCCTCTCAGACTTCTCCCATCAGTAAAACGGGGATAACAGAATTAGGTGATAAACACTCGGGCCAGGCACATGCTGGGCACGCAGCTAAGGGAAGCCAGGCTCGGAAGCCGGGGGGGGGGGGGGGTGTTCATCTGTGTTTGCACACACACCACTTATCGCCCCAGCCAAGCAAAGCTGAGCCTGGCCGCTCTGAAGACTGTCCCTGAAAAGCAGTTCTCGCACGTAGCAATTTAGTGAGGCCTCGGTTTCGTGCTTCAACTTGAATTGTCCCCCTTATGAAGGGACCGCACAGGCAACTGCCACTTTCATTGTAGCCGCCGCTGTGCCCTGTTGTTATGACGACCGGTTTCCCAAACAGCCCTGCTATTTTCTTCAAATCCTTTCAGTCTCCTCTTGCCCTCAAGTCCACAAGCCCTAGAGACAATAGCGGGGTGGGTTTTTTAGATTTCCACAGGAAATACTGTCAAATCTTTAAATGAGCCGATGGGCTGTCTGTTGCTTCTCCAACAGAGCTCCCAGCCTGAGCATCGGTGCGACCCCGCACAGCGGACCTCTACCAACGTCCCCGCCGATTGGACATTGGTGCCACATGTCAGTTTCTGGCTGGCATTAACTCTGCAGGAAAATGAAGCAGAAAACAAAGGAACGCCCCTTGCACATATCATGGACACCACGCGGAGCCTGATGTTAAAAAACTATTCCAAAAGATTTAAGTTTAAGCTATTGTTGTATTATTTCTAAAATCAGTTCAATATTAGCACATGTACCTTTCCCAATAAATATCAACCTTTGTGAATTCACTTAACACGTTACCCAGCTGGCAGCCTACCCAATATCTGTCCTTCCCCTTTCCTCTTTGCCAAAAGGACCATGATACTTTTAGGGTGGTGCATGCCCAACTAATAGTCCCGATCTCCTAGTCTATCTCACAGCCAGGGATCGCCACGTCACACAGTTCTGGCCAATGAGACTCAAGCAAAGATTACTGGCTTCTGGGAAAGCTATCATTTTGCAGATAAAAAGGACAGACTCGGGTAGAATGCGCCTTTCCCCCTTCTTCCTATCTAAAGTAAGATGCAACAACACCTTGCAATTATGAGGATGAAATCCATATATCACAAATAGCAAAGTAATAAACGTAGGTCCTTGATAGCTTTCCCAAGCGAGCAGTTGCTTCCCTCCAGACTCCATGAAGTGCAGACGCTAAAGCCTCTACTCACTAAACCACATTCCCCCTGGTTTCAGTTCCTGCCACCAAAAGCAGTTCTTAACTGGTACAAAAGATGAGGAGGGTTCCCTCCATTCAACAAATATTCTTTGGGCGCCTACTCTGCGCTGGCTCCATGCTAAGTACTTGGGCGACGGTAGCGAATACGACCGGCAGCCCTTCACTTCCCAGAGTGAAGGAGTAAAGACATAAACAGTAAATGAACAAGACAGTGACAGGCTCGGTGACCGGAAGAAAAACAATCAGATGGCAACTGGAGAAGGCTGTTCTCTCTGAGGAGGTGCCATCTGAACTGAGGGCTGAAGGGTGAGGTGGAGTCCACGAGGTAAAGAGCAGGGGAGGGGCCACATTCCAGCAGGTGCCCCAGGAAAGTGGAGGAGCCCCGCGGGGCTGGAACACCGTGAGCCAGAGAAAAAGTAGGATAAGCCAAGCTGGAGAAGCAGTGGGACCGGGTTATGCAGGTTGAGGAAAGGGGTTGCTGAGGTTTTATTCTACATATAACAGATTAGGAAGCTACCAGAGGCCGTTAAACAAGAGAGGAACACGACCTGATATATGTTTTTAAAAGTCTTTTCTCCCTCTAACATGAAGAATGACTCGTGAAGGGCAAGAAGAGAAGCAGGCTATTATTGAGGTTCAAGTAAAACATGACAGTGGCCTGGGCTCTGGGATGGCCATGGAGATGCAGAGGAGCCCTCACCCTGTGGATGGCACTGCCTGGGATGTCCTCACCTGTAGGGACAATGAGGAACAACCTCGTCAGTGCACTTAGAGTCCAAACAGGCAGAGACGAGGACAGGGTAGCTAAGATGCTTTTTAAATGCTGAGGTGCCCAGAAGAACACGTAACAGGTGACTGGGGGGAATGATGGGAGAATTCACAGCAAGTCTTTGATTTTTTTTTTTTTTTTTTATTTAGTATTCAGAGGGAAAGAACAGCGTAGTGTTGGGAACTACTACACGGGGACTGTCACAGCATGTTAATAAGGAATTAACAGAACTGCCAAGAAGTGGTAAGAACACTGAGGTTCTGGAAAATGAACTACTATTGGGCGCAATGACCAACACCCATGACTTCTTGTTTCAGCAACAGCAGGCAGCTCAGAACCATGGATGTAAGGAGCACAGGGGAAGACTGACCCCAGGGTTTGAGGTGGAGCCCAGGGCAAGACTGAAGACGGGAGGAGAACCTAAGTACCCGAATGGCAGCTCTGAGAGACCACACACTTCATATTTGTGAACACACTCATTCTACAATGATTCCTATCCTACAATGTAGAAACTGAAACCCACACAAGCTAAGAAACTTGCTCAAGGTCACAAAGCTGGTGAGTATCTGCTGTCAGGGTAATTCCCTAACCACTGAACTACAATCTTCAAGCAAAACAATAAGGAAGAGGATGATGATAAAGAAAAGAGCCCAGAAAGGTACAGAGACTGGAGGTCATGATGGGTGTAAGAAGCCGGTTCATCGAAGGAGAGGAAGCATATGAAACTATAAACTGACAGCAGATCAGGCTACATGGTCCCACGCATGGGGAAGTGTTACAGGCTGGTGCAGCGGCTTGGAGAAGCTCAAGAGGCCCTGGGTTGAGCTTTGGGGCTGAAGGGCCACGAGCTACCCACTCAGTCTTGCCCAAATGCCCACTAAAATGCCTACGAAGACAGAAAAAGACCAAGGATCACAATCACCCAAAAGGAAGACTAACAGACAACCTAATGCCAGACTCTGGGAGAAATTGGCACTATTCATAAAGAAGATGGAGTTGGATTAAGAAAAATCTAAGGCTTCCGGTTTTGCTTCCTTATACAGACACCACACGACAGGATGTAGGTAGACACTGGGTACTACTGCATCAGACACAGAGATCCGGAGCTGGAAGGGAACGAGGCTGGACCCGAACCACAACACTGGGCAGCCAGTCTACGTGACCTCAGGGCATCTGAGGCCCAGACAGAGAGCTGGCCCCTAGACACACACACACCACAGGCCATGTTACCACATCCACAAAGCAACCATCAATCCCAGAAACGGCTGGGCAGAATATAAAACTCAGCCTGAGCCCGCTGTGGGGGGTGGCAGGGAGGTGACAGGGGGGCCATGATTATCATAAACGGTGGAGTCACGATATGCATTTGTCTCTGATGTAATTTACCTGAATTCAATTATATTTGCTTAGTACTGAAAGGAAAAAAAAGGAGAAAAATCCCTTCACTTATCCATGGCCTTCCCCACCCCACACCTTCCGCCCGTTCAAACTAGCCTTTGGCTGCCACGATCTCCAAATACTTTCCTAAACACGAAGAGAAACAGAACTACTTTTTTTTCTCTTGGCCTTTGAGCTTCCCAGAAATTTGAGGAAGTTCTCCTATAACCCCCAAACTTTAAACACAACCCCCACAGAAGATGCAAGTTGTCCTGTAGGCACCTAGATGTAGGACCTGAGGGATAAAACCCCCAAATGCTGACAGATGCATTATCTCTTTGTGCGCGCTTCTCTAACACTCTCTTAAGTTTCTTGAGCAACATCTTTGCATTTGAAACAAGAAAAAAAAATACCATTCTGCCCCACGCCTGTTCATCTTTAAGGAAGCCATCAGGTGCCTGGGATGCAGGTGATCTTCAGGGCACTGTCTGCAGCCCCACTCGGGGCGCTCGGCACAGGGAGGGGCGCAGTGCCGGTGCCTCAGGGCTGCCGGGGTCTGCTCAAGGCCTCCTGCCCTCAGCCTCGTAAATGCTGTTAGGAGGCTTCCCCCACCAAGTCTTCCTTCCAAACCGCTAAAGGCAGATGGGGCGGAGGAGGGCACTAACACCGTGCTTGGCAGTTACGGCATAACGGGCACCGCCCTGGATTTAGAAACAAGAAACCTAATTTCCGACGTGGGTTCTTCCACTTCTAGGCCAGTGACCTAACTCGATCTCATCTCACTGAATCTCAGTTTCCTCATCTGATAAATGGGGATCATGACAGTTTATGAGGTTAGTTTAGAGAGTTATGGAAATTAATGTCCTAAAGAAAAATTCTCGCATACATTAGGTGCTCAATCAATGCTATTTGAATTTAAATGATAAGGGAATAGACCCAATCTCTGAAGGACATGTGAGGTAGTGACAACAGAAATCCTCTCATGATTTCCAAACATTCACAGTGTTAGTGCTCGTAAAGACACTTGTATTAGTCTCCAGGGCTGCTGTAACAAAGGACCACAAACTGGTGGCTTAAGCAGCGAAATTTCTTGTCGCACAGGTCTGAGATCAGGAATCTGAGATCAGGGTGTTCCTTCTGGGGGCCGTGAGGGAGAATCTGTTCCAGGCCTCTCTCTTAGCTCCTGGTGGCTTGCTGACAATCTTGGGTGTTCCTTGGCTTATAGGAGCCTCACCCTGACCTCCGTCCTCACCTTCACGTGGGGTTCTCCCTGGGGTGTCTGTGTGTTCAAATTTCCCTTTTTATAAGGACACCAGTCACACTGGATTAGGGCCCACATTAATGACCTCATTTTCACCTCTGTAAAGACCCTATCTCCAAAAAGGTCACATTTGGATGTACTGGGGGTTAGGACTTCAACACAGTAATTTGGGGGGCAGACAACTGAGCTCGTAACAACAGAGCAATGGAGGTGGTTGGGGGCAGAGTGGGAGGAGAGCATGTAAGGTGAATGTTGGTGGCAGCTAAGGCGGAAGGCGGTAGATCATAATGTGGACTCAGGATACACCATCCATCTCCTTTCCAGATGAAAGCCAAGGAGGTGTTCAGACTAGCCAGAAAATCTCTGCAGGAGTCCCGGCAGAGATAGGATTTTGCAACAGAAGCAAAATGGTCTTCTGAGAGTGGCTAGAGGCGGTGGGCCTGCACAGAAAGGGGGATGCAAGCCCAGGTCATCGGCCAGGAACAACAGGCTCAGCCATCTAATTGCACTAAAGGCTAAGGCAGGAAGGGGTTGTGGGTGCACAGATCCCAAAGTAAAGGCAGGACCAGCAGGGGTCTAAGCCTGAGAGACTGCTGAGTACAGGTTAAGCCAGGAAAAGACTCTATGCTGACTGAGAGGGGACTATGTTCCTCTGAGGGGGGCCCAAGTCTGGAACCTTAAATTCACCTCTGGTTAGAGTCAGAATAGCTTATCTAGTGTCTAAGAAAGACACAGTTCAGTGGACTGATTTCTAAGACAAAATCATCTAAGACAAGACTCAGGAAAGAGGATGTAAGATAAAACTTCATTTGCTTAGCAGGATCATTCCTCCAACTCTTCATTTTCACAGGCTGGCCGGCAGAGCTCCCAGGCTCCCTGGAGAGAGAGAGCAGCGCAGTGTGACCGGCGCCACCACTGGGCTGCACACAGTCCCTGGAGAGCCTCTGGCGCGATGTAAGTCACTCTGCCCAAGTGCGGCCTGGGCCACGAGCACGTGAGACTTCCTAAACTTTATCAACTGCCTGGGTTTGCTCCCACCTGTTTTTGTAGTGATTTTTGCAAAACAACCCTGGTAACAAAGAGGCTTGTGTTTGGCAAAGGGGGCAGAGAAAAGTGGGGTGTCTTCTTACTATGCAACCAGTCAGGTAGACAAGAACCCAAAAAGGAGGAGCAGATGGAACTTCTGAGGAAAGAAAACATTACCTCTGGGGACTCCGGGAGAACGAAATGGACACAGGAAGTGCTAGGGGATTTAGTCACTGAAGAAAGGTCACCTGAGGTCCTACTACAGGCACAGTGTTAGGCACGAGGATCTGGTGGTGAGCAAAAAGACCCCTTATCTAAGTAATACAGCTTGTCATGCTTGAGGGGGCAGGCATTCATCGATAAATTATCTGAAAATATAACCACAAGTATAACAGGTAGATAGAAGGAGCTGGGGGAGGGAGGAACCTTAGCCATCACAAAGCCCCAGGTGAGCTCTCTACTGGCACTCCCTCTCAAGGAAGGATGCAGGATAACCTTCCTTTACCTCCCCTCCGTGAGGGCCTTCAGGAACAGTCCTGCTTCCTCTGCCATGCTCCTGCAGGGGTCTGCACGCACACTGCTCCCCAACCCCCACTCCCCAGCAAAATGAACTGCTCAGTCTCCCGCACTCCTCCAGCATCTTTCTCCCATGCTGTTCCAGGATGGTCCACAGGCAGACCCGAAGTGTGTCCACCTTTGTGCCTGTCTCCACTAATTATTCATTTCTTACAGTTCAAGAAACATATCTTAATCAACTTTGTGCCTAACATATATTAAATGAATAAGAGAGCAAAAGTCTTTTATCTTTAGCCTGTCAACACAGGGAAACAAAGACCTAGAATACTGTCTTAATGGCACTATCAAGATGAATCAAGGTCAGCACATTTAAGCATTAAACTGAAACCAACAAGATACATTTTAATAGGAATAAATTTAAAAAGCCCCACTTTGGGTGACTGAAATCAGTAGAATGACTGCAGGATTCATGAGGGGAAAAAGTCATTCATTGGCCAACAGTTACTGAGCGCTACCTACGTTCCAGTCACTGTTCCAGGTGCTAGATATATAGCATAGACAATGTCTCTGAGGTCACAGGACTTAAATTTGACTAGAAAAAAAGATCTAAAGGTTTTAATTAATCACAAGTTTAATGTGAGTCACCGAGGTAATACAGCGACAACAACAGCAGGAAAACAAACAAATCCTAACCTGATTTTATCTGCACCTGGAGAGGGCCCATGCCCACACGGTGCCCTGTGCTGCACAGCTAACCACAAGAGCTGGGAGCTAACCACAGGTCTCTTGTATCAAGAGGGGCTCTGACAAACAAACAGCATATCTGGAATAACATGGTCAGGTCCCCACAAGTCTGAGAGATGACTGAAAGATCTGCATGTGTTTGGACTGGAGAACCAGTGGTCAGAGGAGATGCAACAGTTCTCTTCAAATATTGAGAGTCGTCTATACAAGACTTGATTGCAAGGGCATGGAGTTCACCAGGTAGAAAGTACAAAGCAGCCGAAAGAGTTTCTCACAAGGGGAACTGCTCCACTAAGGTAGGGGGACCTCCTTCCCTAGGGAAGACATACCCCATCCTCGGGGATGCTGCAGAAGAAAACTATGCTATCCAAGACTAGACTGGAATATCAAGAGACCACAGCAGACTTTGAGTCCCACCAACGGTAAGAGCAAGAATTCTATAGTTAATCTTCCATCAATCAGGAATGCAGTATTTAGGAGTACGGGCTTTGGATTCAAGCAGAGCTGGATCCCAGAACTGGACTGGGAAAAGTCACTCACACACTCCACGCCTCATTTCCTTACTAGTAAGAGAAGGATGGTCATAGTTCCTACCTCATCCTGGCCATGAGGACTAAGTGAGATGATTCCTGTTAAGTGCTGCTTTGTACGGTCCCCAACCCTTGGTTAGTCATCCATAAACATTAGCTGATGGTAATAGTAAGTGTTCTTCATTTTATTTTGCCTATTTCAATTTATTTAGGTAAACTGGTTTGCTGTGAGTCTCTAATTTTGTAATCCTCCATCTTGCATTTATAAAAGCAATTAGTATAGCAATTTAATCTTTTTTTTTAATATTTTATTTATTTATTTGTCAGAGAGATCACAAGTAGGCAGAGAGGCAGGCAGAGAGAGAGGGGGAAGCAGGCTCCCCGCTGAGCAAGGAGCCCGATGTGGGACTCGATCCCAGGACCCTGGGATCATGACCTGAGCCGAAGGCAGAGGCTTTAACCCACTGAGCCACCCAGGCGTCCCAGTATAGCAATTTAAAACTGTAAAATAGAAGGACTTTAGAGAAATTTGAAAATGTTTTATTCCCTAGAGGAATTAGGAAAATACCTAACAGTACAAGAAAGGATATTTAAGGGTGTAATTTAAAGGACTTGTGATCAAATTGAGGTAAAGCTAGGGTCTTACTCATGTACAGGATGGCTGAGCTGGCTGGGCATGGCAACCTCAGAGATTCCCTTTCTCCTTGAGAGATCCCCATCAGACAACGGAAGTAAAAATCAATCCAGCAAACTGATTTTATGAGGATGAAATCATGTCAGATCAATTTAATTTCCTCCTGTGACAGCGAGACAGGCTGCTATGACACAGGGAAGCAACGGGCTATCAGATACTGTGGTTTTGGCTAAGTCTTCAATTCCAGCCTACATAATAGCCGAACCTAAAAACTTAATTGAATTCTGCAGGTTAGTGGAGATGATCCCAAAAACAGGAACCAGAGGCTCAAGATCTACCTTTTGAGTAAAGGGGAGGCAAGAAAGTCCTTTCCTTTGTAGGACTGGCAGAAAAACATGCCCCCCCGCCTTCCTGCAGTAAAATGCAGAATTCATTCAACAAATATTTATCAAACACTAGATTTCAGCTCCAGTCTTGATCTCAGGGTCCTGAGATGGAGCCCAATTTGGGGCTCTGTGCTGGACATGGAGCCTGCTTAAGATTCTCTCTCCCCTTCCGTCCCTCTCTACCCTACCCAAGCCCCTGCTCAGGCTCTTTCTCTCTCTAAAGAAAAGAAAAAAAAGAGCAGCTATGGGATGAGAAAGGCACTTTGAAGAATCTAGGTTAAAAAGGCCCAAGTGGGCAAACTTCAGTAGCAAGGATGTCTTCAGGATCACCTGCCTGGCTAGGCTGCCCCATATTTGGCAAGGAACCACAAATCAGCATGCTTGTCCCAGGCCCCACCTGTCGCAGGGACCCGCTCTGATGAGGCACAATGGAATAGGAGTCAGGATGGCAGACTAAAAAGGAATAAGTAATGGAAATGAATATTTAGCCATCCCATAATAACCATCTCATACCCACAGGTAGGTACACACACACCATAAACTCCCAGTTACCAAGGCAACCATTCCTTGAAGCTCTACTTTTTTTTTTTTTCACACTAGATCTTTTCAACCATTTTTCCTTGGGGTGCAGCTCTGGCCTTTGACTCTGCTGAGAAGTACCACATCTCCCCAGGAAATGCTGTTAAATCCAACATTTACCAGGTCCCTTACGAAGGCTTATGTCTTATCCTCATTTCTGACACTGAATTGAGCCAACACATCATTTGGAAACTTGCTGAAAGCACTGACAACACACAGTAACCATTATGATTACTACAGTGAGTCAGAAACATCACAGACAAATACAGTGTTCTATCTTGCACCATTTTCACGGATAGTCTCGCTTTTTTTTTTAAAAAGGGACTCACCAAGTTCATGTGAAAAGGGAGCCAGCTTTGGTCCTAAAAGATGGAGAGACTGATTCTTAAGATTAAAACAGCAGCTCTTACGTAGGAAGCATGGATTTAGGATTATTGAACTTTCTAAGAGTAGTTCACATTTCTTTCCTCCTCCTTATAACATACAGTATGCTTCATATTAACCTCATTTTTCTATCTCAGATTTCATTATTTAAAAATGCCAAAAACAGGGGTGCCTGGGTGGCTCAGGGGGTTGGGCCTCTGCCTTGGGCTCGGGTCGTGATCTCAGGGTCCTGGGGTCGAGCCCCGCGTCGGGCTCTCTGCTCAGCGGGGAGCCTGCTTCCCTCTCTCTCTGCCTGCCTCTCTGCCGACTTGTGATCTCGCTCTCTGTCAAATGGATAAAATCTTTGAAAAATAAAAATAAAAATGCCAAAAATATAAAGGGGTCTGGAAAGAGTTAAAATATTTTATGCAAATAATGATCTGGCTTTTGACAACATCCATATACTAAGTAGTGAGGTGTTTTCCTTTTCCATCAACACATTTATGACTAAAGGTCAGTCTGTGGCAACAAGACTATTTTCATCTCTACAATTATTAGTGTCTGCTTTAAAAAAAAAATTCTGATGTGTGACTGGACCAGAAAGTTCTTTGCACATCCTTCTGTTAAATTTCTGCTAGAGGGGGAATGGTAAGAGTATGTAATTCACAGCCCTAATCCACATCTGTGCCCTGCCTCACATGAGGCACGGAGGCACCACAGGGTGGGGAGGGAAGTCCTCACTCTGGAACACCTGCTGGTGAGAAGTAGGCTTAAGTGTAGAACTAATGATGGGGCGGGCGTGCGTTGTGCCCTGAACTAGGATTCTGGTTTTCGCAGCCTGATGGGGAGAAGGAGAAGTGAAGAGGAAGACTCCACCCAGGCAATCTGGGTCAGGCGCCCTGTCTGTAAATCAAGGCAGAGAGGGTCCGGGTGGTGGGGCGTTGGAGACGTGGCCGAACTGGGTCCACAGGAGCCGGCGGAGAGGCGGCGGGCGCGAGGCGGGACAGAGGCGAAGGCAGGGGTGGGCGGAGGGGCAGGTGTGCGTGCCAGGTGGGCTGTCCTCCCAGCGGATGCATCGGTCCCCGCACTGAGCGACGGAGGCAAGGAGCTGGGTTCCCGGGGCTCCGGGGATTGGCTCAGCCTCTGTAAGGGTCTCGCGCTGACCCCGGCTCGCTGGGCCTGGGTCTGTCGGTTTGCCTTCCTCACCTCCCCCCCAATCCTCTACCACCCGCACGGAAATCTCCGGCTGCCCCTTGCGCCCCTCATCCCTCCCGCTTGTCTCTCGGCTCCGGCCTCCCGGCGCCTGGGGTCCGCGGGAGCCGCCTCACTCACCCGCGTGCAGGCCGCCCGCCTCGGGGCCGCTGTCGGTGGCTGCGGCGCTGGGCGGCGTGTCTGAGTCGGTGTAGGTGAGCCAGGTGGACTCGGTCTCCCGAGTCCAGCTCTCGTAGTAGCGGGGCTCGATGGCATCGGCCCGGCTCCCGCCACAGCCCATCCTCCCGCGCTGCGGGCGCGCCCAGCGGCCCCTCGGCTCGCGGCTCCGGCGGCAGCGGCGGCTCAGCCCCGGCTGCGCAGCCCAGGCCGGCGAGGAGGAGGCGGCGGCGGCAACATTGCGTCCCCGCCCGCCCGCACAGCAGCCAGGCGCCCAGCTCCCGCCTCGCCCGCCCTCCCCACCCCGCCCCCGACGCCTCGCCCTCTCCCCAAGCCCCTCCCCGCCTCCCAGGCCCTCCCTTCCCCCCGTTTCTCTTCCCTCACCCTCCTGCCCCGCTCCCCCTCCTCCCACCTCGGGCTCCCTCCCTCGGAGCACCGGAACTGGTCGGGGGCGCAGGAGCGGCGGCCAGAGAACGAGAGGAAGGCGGGGGTCCCAAGAGAGGTTTGGCCCCACGGGCTGGGGTTTACGCTCCCAGGGCCCTGCGCATCCATCCATCCACACGCTCCCCCGTTCATCCGTTCATCTATTCACCCATTCATGCAAGCATCCTTCTTTCCTTCCTCCTTTTTTCCCTACCTTCCTACCTTCCTCCCTTCCTTCCATTCATCTATTCTGGGGACAACTGGAGGGCTTGGGAAGGAATCCAAGCGTTCTGGCCACTTGTTTCAAAAGCAGTAGAGCTGAGGACAAGCCCAAAAAAATGGGCAGAAAGTAATGCCATTAAGAATTAAGGAACAGTCAGCGCCCTTTTCTGGTCTTAGCTGGTTTGGAGAGTAGGAGTGGGGCCTATGATTTCTGATGGATTTGGGCTAGACTCTATCAATAACACCTTTCCATTTCTGTGACTTTGAACTTTGTTCTCAAGAAAGCAAAACAGGACCAGTAACCCTTAAGCATCCAGGACACCCTCTCTGTTTGGGGCTGGGAGGCATGGGTGGCTTTCCTCCAAGCCCACCTGCAGCCTTGACATTCCTGTGTCCACTGCCCAGCTGTCAGCCCTTCATTCATTCCCTGTTGCACATTCAGCAACTTGTACACTAGAGCTCAGACTTGGGTGGGCCAATGAATTTACCTGTCCCAAAGAAGCCACAACACCTGGTAAAAGAAGGAAACTGCCCTTAAAGGAGAGGGCTGGAAAGGGGAAGAATTGGAAGAATAACCCTCAGTGACCCAGCTCTGCCAGAATAGAACATGATGTTGAATGAGTATTGTTTTCATTCATTCAACATATATTTACTAAATACCTATTACGGTAAAACACTACTAGTATATATATAATACCCACATAATATATTGTGTATATTACCCATTATATATATACTGTAGTGTGTACTGTTTAATAAATTTTATAAAGTATATAGAATAAAGGTATAGTACTCATTATATCCTACGTAATGTACAGAATGCAGACTACATTGTCTATAATACATAGCATCTAGTAAATAGACCAAGTCTATTTGCCTTCAAATAGTGTTTATCAAATATTTTCTTAATGAATGAATGACAGGCAATATGGGGATGTGGTTAAGAGTACAGATCCAGGGCCCAACTCTGAGTTTGGAGCTTGGCTCTGCCACTTACCAACTGGATGGCCTTGGGCAAGTTTCCAAACCTCTCTGTGCCTCCGTTTCCTCATCTGTGAATGGGGATAATAAACTGTCTAAGTATGTGTAAGTGCTTGGGAGAGTGCCTGGCACATAGAAAGCACTCGGTATTAGCTATCATGCACATCTGGGGCAAGAAAAAACATGGCAGCTCTATCCCTTGAGTAAATCACTGAAATGGTATATTTTCACATGAGATAATGTCTGTGAATTTCTTAGCATATAGCAGAAAGTTTGGTAAATCATATTTTTTCTTTTCCTCCTTCCCTTTTCCTTCATGACGTTACTAGCAACCTTCCTGCAAATTTCTTACCGCCATTCCTACATAATCATCATCAACAGAACATTCTATTTTTTCATGGAATCTCTTCTGCTGTTATATACCACCACAAATTCAGAGAATTTTTGAACCTAGAAAAAGCTAGAGATCAGCTGATCCGGTCCTTTGATTTTACCAACTAGGAAATCATAGTCCAGAGAGGTTTGGGGTATTACCCAAAATCACAAAGTAAAGTGTGATCTCTGGCAGAACTGAAGTTTCAATCCTGGTACTTGGGGCCTCTGACTGCTGGTTCTGTACTCTTTTAACTCTTTAGTTGGTACTAAATTTTCTCCCAAAACTTCAGGAACAAATGTAATAAATTAAATGTAAATATATAAAGTATAATAAATTATCTTAAACCATCTGTTCTGAAGCTAACATTCAACTGCCATGAATTGGTCACCTTTTTCTATCAAGTTTAAAAGCAACAACAGGGACGCTCAGTGGGTTAAGTGTCCAACTCTTGACCTCAGGTCAGGTCTTGATCTCAGGGTTGTGAAAACAAGCCCTGCATTGGGCTCCATGTGTGGAACCTACATACATACATACGTATATACACACCTATAAAAAAAATAAAAGCAACAACAAAAAACAATTATTTTAAAGGAAGGAGGATTGCAACAAGGAATTGAAATTCCTAGTCAATGCCATCCGGAGCAATGAAGTAGATTACGCTTTTAAAAACTATTGCTGAGTGGTATTTGTCACATGATGGGATTCTCAGAATAAAGTATCTGTGGCTTTAAGAGCCCTTGTGGTGGGTATCACCCCTGGCTTGTTTCTATGGAAACTGGAGCAGAGGGCTTTAGGGACCAAAGCCCGTCCACCTCCAGATCTTATTTATGTGGCCTAGCATCACAGGGTCCTGTCCAACCGTCCCAAGCTGAAGAAAGGAGACCTTCACTGAGACAGTCACAGTCCAGGACAGAACGGAAGCTCTGCAGGACCCTCAACCTGCCCACAGGATCAGTCATCTGAAAAAAGAATACAGATAGATTCACTGCCTCCGAAGTTTCCAATTTTCCAAGCGAAAAAGTAACACAAATGAGGAGCTCTAGCAGCAGTAACTCTGGCCAACAGGATGAAGACCCCAGGGAAATTTAGTCCTGAATGTCAAACTTCAGCAAGTATCCCATGACTCTGAATTCAGTGAGCAAACCAGAACTGGAGCCCCATGCCCTCTGTCTAGAGGATTCTCGAGTAGTTTCCATTGACCATCCCTCCTGTTCCCCAATCTTGACTAGCTGACACGTCCTCATGTATCTATAAATTCTAATTTTGTTGTAAAGGAAAAGAGCTAAACGTTAGCACCCCAAAGCACAAAATCTAACTGCACACCTCACATCTGGGTAAAAAAAAGTTGGCAAAGTGCCACATAGGCCCATTTCCTCCTTTCTCACCTTTAAGGAATGATTCCATCCGCGGGGAGTTGTGTGGCACTGGAGTTCAGGTAATACAAGGTAAACATGACAACCGGAGTAAAAACAAGACAGAGAAAATGAAATAGTAAAAGAGCAAGAAAATAAATGAGATTTGGATTTGGTTTAAGAGTTAGAAAGGGTGAAAGAGGAAACTTGGGGGGAAAAAAAAAAGAAAGAAAGAATTGCATGTTACTCCAAAACATGGATATAGGAAATTAAATTTAAATGTGAAACTAAACACTGTAAATTCTCCCCGATGAATCTTTAAACCAATAGGTCTCAGGAAAAGAAAGGTCAGGTTAATTCTAAAGAGATTCAGCAAATTTCTTCAATGTTCTCAGAATTTATCTCCATGCCTGGACAAATGTCCTGTGGCACTTTGTTATACCCCAGAGGAAAGCCCAGGACAAAGCAGTTGCCATTGTTTCCAAGTTTTTGATTTCAGGATATTTCCTTTCTGTGTAGGACTGGCTCATTGATAAGGTGTAATGAATAACCAATTTGTTCTCTCCATGGGGAGAATGAACCACATTCTCCTGGAAATGGCCTGGAGAGGAATTAGAGGTGGGAAGAGATCCAGAGAGCCCTAGTCCCACAGGACTAATTCCAGAGACAATCCTGAAAGCCCCAAGAAGGTTCTGATAAAACATAAACATAACAGGACCTAGCACTTTAGCACCCTCATTATTTATGTCCCCTAGCATCGCACTGGGTGAATTCATGTTGTTTCTGCACTTCCTCTTCACCTGAAACAAGGAAAGGTTGAATCATTTGCCAAAGGTTACTCTAAATGTCAGGAAGAATAGATTAGAGCCTAGATCTCTCAGTCCGTACACAGGGAGGCTTCCTTCTCCTTAGAGCAAAGGAAGGGCAGGTTGTAACTTCTTCCCAAGTTTGGAGAAAGAGCATTTTCCTATGGCTTTGAGTGCTGTCTTTATTTAGTGCAGTATTTATTAAGAACAATGGTTCCAATTCCATGCATCAGCTCTCTCTGATCGAGCCTTCACCTTGAACCCAGAAGATTCTGACAGCATGTGAATCGGAAACGTAGTTTGAGAATCAGCAGGCACTTGTCAGAATATAATCTGATGGAGAGGAAGTGAAAGAGCTGGCTGGAATAGAGTCAGTCTGCTGCTGCTGGCAGAGGACTGCGAGTTTACCATGCCAGGAGTCCCGGAGTGCAGGGTCTGGGTTTTTAAGGCAAAGCACGAGGACAGAAACAGAATGTTCTCCTCACCTCTGACTATGGCCTGGAGCACGGAGGCAAACTGTCGCTTGGGGTTCTTGACCGTTCTCAGAAATATTCATGTAGCCCAGAGTAGGCCAGATCATTGAGACTATTTCTCTGAAAGAAAGCACACACAATTTTTTGTTTGCTGTTTGCTTACCTATAGGACACTTAACCTGGACCTCTAATCATTAAAGATATATGGTGTGTCTTACTCATTGCCCTTTGCAAAGAGTTGCTTGCCTTACTAGTCAGAGCAAATAAAAATGAGTCCTAGAAAGGTGATAACATCCAAACTCATTTTCATATTTATTATACTGCTCCTTAGGGTGGGGTGGGCTGTTAACCGAACTTATGTATAACGTTAGACCACAGCACAGCAAAGCTCAGGGGAACGGTGGGTGACTTTTGCTCATCGTTCCCAGATGAGAGCAAAAAGGACCCCAGTCAGTTACTCTGTTGATGCCATCTTGGTTGTTACCATTGTGATTGACCGCCTTCATCAGAGAAGGTATAGATGTAAGAGACAGGGGTGAGATGCAGGGAAATCAGGCCATCTCTCAATCCTGTCCCTGTAAAATTAACATGGGAGGGAGGTTCAGTTTGCTTTCTGCTAGTCTTTGGTCAACAGAAAAGTAATCGCTTTATCCTACATGAAAAACATTTCACAGACATATACCCCTGGGGCAAATAATACATTATATGTTAATAAAAAATAAAAAAATTTTAAAAAAACAACAACAAAAGAAAAAAATGACTCCCTGATTGTAGTAAAGAGAGGGAAGGAAAAAAATGAGCAGGGCAGCTCTTTCATTTGTAATAACCCAGGGAAAACACTGCCTCCTGAGAGAGCTGGTCGCTCGGGAGCTGGTCGCTCGGGAGCTGATGGGAGAGCTGCTGAGGCAGCCTGCGGGGCATTCTGAAGATAGAAGTTGCCCAGACACAATGACGCTCTCGATACACTGCCCAGGAGGGGGGGTCGATCTGACTTAGCCTGCATTTCAGGGTCATTAAATCAAGGATTTAGGATGTTTTTTGCATTTCTTCCCCCTCGAACAAACCTGTGTTCCAACTGTGACTCCGACACTTATTCACGTGAGACCAGAGGCACTGTTCCGTGCCTTGCTCTCATCTGTGAAATGGACATAAACACAGTACCTGCTTCACAGTGTTGCTGAGAAGACGGGACAGTGAACACAAGTCCTAACACATGGCGCATGTTCAGTAGAGGCTATTGTTTTAATCTTCAAAAATGTTTTATTCTCATCATTGTTATTCCCTGACTGGCTGCGACAGCCAGGTCTTCTTTCTGTCCTGTTTTTGACACTGCAAGGCTAACCTTACATGTTCTCCTTCAAAGTCCTTAAAGCTCTGGCCTCCAGAACAAGACAGAGGGGGAATAAGCTAAGTGAACCCCAAGGGGGCTCCAAATGCTGGAGGCTCCTCTCCCTTTGTGTCTCCACTTCTGGCCAGAGAGGCAGAGCTCTGAGGCAGGACCAGCTTTCTGCACAGAGGCAGCTGCATTTTGTACCCAGAGGTGACCACAGAAACCAAATGGGAACTCTGGAGGGTGACTGTCCCTGCAAGGACACCCTTTCTGATAAACAGTGCATCAGATGGACCTTTGGTGCACACTGACTGGCTTCCCAGACTGGAGCAGGTACACTCAGGGGGGAGGCAGGGGTCCTCTACCCAGCTCCTATGACTAATTCTAGCTAACATTTACGGAGCACTTATATGTCCCAGTCCCTCTATAATAGGCAATTTTCATATGGATTAGCTCATTTGATCCTCACAGCAACGCTAGGAGGTAGGTGCTATTAAAAGCCCCATTTTTATAATGAGACACTGAGATTTACAGAGGTTAAGTGACTCGTCCAATGTCAACCATGATACCAAAGCCAAGATTTAAACGCAGGTCTACGCGACACCAAAGCGCACCCATTGATCACACTGCCAGTCTTCCATCTGAGGGCTGCTCAGATGGGGCTGGCTACATGTAAACATCTAAGGAGAGGTCTTCTCCAAGGGCAACCCCATTTGGAAAAGCTACATGTGCTCGTGTACTCCTATACTATGCACAGGAGGAAAAATGAAAATTATTAGGGCCTAGGAAGAAATTTTCCAGTTCCAAGCAGTGCCTATGCTGTTAGAAATCCTATTCAGAATTGAGAAAAATAGAACAGTTACTGGAAATAGGGTGAAACATACTCCACACTTTAGAACTCCCTTGTAAACAGTCATGTGACTAAATCCAAGAACAAGCCATGAATATGAGAACAATGATTTGATTTCTATGTTGATTATCTATATCGCATAGGGTGTTTATCCTGGCAGCAGAGGGAAAAACAAGCTAGCAAAAATTGTGTGTGGGCTGGTAGAATGTTTTGATTATCTGCATTGTTGATTTTACCTCCTGATAGATTCCTTCATAAGGTTGAATTAACTGATGTGTGTTTCAAGTTCTCAGCTAACAGCAAGCGACTCACTTAGGAATCTCAAGGAACTGCTGCCATCACAGGCCAGAAAGCAGGAGGCTTCATGCTTATCAATGCATCTCAAATAAGAACAGAATTAGGATTGAGGAGTGGGGAAGGAGAGAAAAGACACCTTCCTGAATAAGCCCTATACAGGAAGAACAGTATATCTCTCTTGGTCCCTCAAAAATATATGGAGACATTTTAGGGGGGAAGATAGGGGGTGGGGAGATAAACAGAGAATTAAAGAAAAGTTAAGTGGTCATGGTGAGGAAGAAGTTAAAGCTGAATATCGAAATCTCTCTGGATGAAGCTTGGGGGAGCTCTACTTGCTTCAGAGACTGAAAGCCTCCTGGGAAGAAGATTTGGGGAAAGCAAGCTTGCTCAGAAAGCAAGGTCTTAGCTGTCAGAAAGAAGGAAGGCTCTTAGTGCAGCCTCACGGTGGTTATCCAGATTCATCTCCTGCCCCACACATGTCCCCAGGCTTCCAAAGTCTCTTCCTCTATGAACTTGTGCCCAGAGCCTGTAGAAAGGAAGCAGCTGGAAGCAAAATGAGAAAATAGTTCCACTCGAAGCTCTCTGTGGTGGTTGCCAGGGGATGGGGGGTGGAGAGTGGGTGAAATGGGTGAAGGTGGTCAAAAGGCAGAACTTCCAGTCATAAAATAAATAAGTCCTGGGGATGTACTGTAGAGCATGGTGACCATAGGTAACGATACTGTGTTGTCTATTTGAGCGTTGCTGAGCGTAGATGGATGGTAACTAGACTTGTTGCGGTGGTCATTTCACAGCATGTATAGATATGGAATTGCTATATTGTCCATCTAAAGCTAATATATGTTAATTGTATCTCAATAGATAAGACTTTAAAAAATTTTACAACTGTCTGATATTAGGGCATAAATTTCACTCCTTTGGCACTCTACTAACCAGATGAAACATATTAGGAAAGTAGGAGAGGTATGTGCTCAAGGAGACTGCAGCACCTAGAAGTGGTGGCAGCCGGGGAAATAACAAGGGTGCCCAGTAGAGAGGCCACGGCATCTGGTGGAGACATGGTAACAAGAGCAGATTTTGTTACAAGAACAACGCAAAGTATTTTCCTCAGAAGAGAAACTAATCTGCTATTCCGTTTTTAAAAGACCACTTGTGTGGAGGACTGATTTTAGGGAGCCAAGAGAAAAAGTAGGGAGACCGGTTCACAGACTGTTGCAATCATCAAAGCAAGAGACAGATGGCAGCAGCTCAGAGGCTCAGGAAGGTGGCAGTGAAGATGGGGAAATGGACAGACTGGAGGCACATTACGGAGGTAGAGTCAGGAAGGCCGGCTGATGTTTTGGATGCCAGGGGTAAGGAAGAGGGAGAAGACAAGAATGACTCTCTGGTTTCTGCGTGAGTAGCGGGGTGGGTAAGGAAGACTTAACAAGAAATAAATTTTGAGGAAAAAAATCAGGAGTTCCGTTTTAGATGCTTTGAAGTTAAACATGTCTAGGAGTTGAGAGAAGATGGGAGATCAAGGAAGGTCAGTATTGGAGAACAAAAGTGTAGGGTTTCCTAAGGAGAGAGAAGAGAGTGGAGAGGGGGAGAAGGGAGGGTGGTCTGGGACCAGCCCTGAAGAAACCACTCTTCAGAGGACGTGTAGAGGAAAATGACCTTGAGAAGAACACTGAGAAGGGGACATCAAAGAAACGGGAGGTGGTATCCCCGAAGTGGAGAGAAAGGACCTGCCAAGAAGAGGGCATTCAGTTTTGACAAAAGCTGCTGAGCAGTTGTGCAGGTCAGGGACAAAGAACAGGCTGTTGGATTTGGGAACATGGAATCACTGGTGACCTTGGCGAGAGAGATGTCAGTGGACATGGAGCCAGAGGCAGAAAGTGGGTTAATAAGCGAGTGAACACATGCATCCAACTTTACTCCCTCTTGAAACCCCACATAAACAACAATATGACTATCTTTACCATAAACCCAGAAGGATAGTGCGAAAGGGAGAGCACAAAACAACCACTGCATTTTGAAAGCTGAAAATCACAGAGATAAGCTTTAACTGATAGAGCAGACTGAAGCAAGCTGGATGCGGAGTAGGAAGTGAAGGCTCCAACCAACACAATTTACACTTCAAAAGTCCCAGAGATTGGCGGCACCAGGAAACTTTAAAAGTGGAAGGAAGGCAAGGGGGCTGAGAACTGGCATTAGAACAAGGAGAACTGGCTGGAAGCAGTCTTAAATATAATTGTATCTGCAGAACCCACACCATGTCCTGAATATTCTTTTACTGCTCTCCCTCAGATGGGCTTCATTCTCTGGAAAGAGAAAACAGTGGGTCTCTCGGCTGGGCTACCAAGCAGGAAGATGAAGAGACTGTATGTTTATGTGTGCTGAGACTCCTTGGGGCTCTTCCCCTCCTCACCTTCTAGAACACAGGCAGGGAAGATTCTGTTAGGAAATTGTCCAGTCCAGAGGCAAGATACCTGCATCGGGGTTACCCAAGTGGACAGCCAGGCCAGACTGCGCTCCTGTAAAGCTCATAGTTGATAAGTTCCACTCATGTTAACAAAGCTTCAAATCAGCTTTGTGGCCCCCACTGTCAAGCATAAGCAGACAGAAACTATTACAAGATATCTGAAGAAAGCCCGTCATATGAAAGAGCTACTTGGAGAAAATAAAGACTATATTAGAAGAAGAAAACCTCCAAAAAATGATATATATTTAGTATCCTCAGAGATATTAGAGGAGATGCTACAACCATAAAAGAAAAACAGATCGCAAGTAAAATAGGACCTTCAGAGAACAAACAACCACCTAAAACTTTGGAAATTAAATTTAAGATGATAGATATGAAAGACTCAGTAGAAGGGCTAGAAAATAAAACTTAGGCAAAAAAAAGCCATTAAGATGGAAGATAGAAAAGAAAATATATGGAAATTAGAGGATCTGTCTAGGATTTCCAATACCCAAATAATAGTAATCCCAGAAAGAGATTTGAAAACACAGAAGAAAGGAAATCATCAATTAAATAATTCAAGAAAATTTTCTAGAGTTGAACTGTCGAAATAGATGAAGGCAAACCTATCCCAAAGCACATCATTGTAAAATTTCAGAACACTGGGGACAAAGAGGAGAGCCTACAGGCTTCCCAAGAGAAAATAGGTGACATCAGAGGATTAAGAATCAGAATGTCTTTGGACTTCTCAATCATAACACTGGAAGCTAGATCACAGTGGAATGTTGCCTTTAAAATTCTGAAGAAGTTATTTTCAACCTAGATTCTTTTTTATACCCAGGCCAACCATTTATTAAGTAAAAGCTTAGAATACAGGCAGTTTCATTTGCAAGGTCACCCAAAATTTACCTCCCACCCACTTTTCTCAAGAAGTAACTGGAAAATGTGTCCCACAAAACAGGAAGGAAGAAGAGTCTGCACTCAGGACTGAAGAAAAAGATGAAGACAATCTCCAAGCTGATGGTGAAGGGACCTCCTAAGAGACAGTGCCACCTACACCAGGTCAGGAAGGCAGACTGGAAAAGAGGTAAATTTGCAAAGGTAGGTTCTGGAAGATTTCCTCAAGAGGATAAACAAAATTGATAGCTAAATCTAAATGATTTGAGAGGAGAGTTAAATAGTAACAGCTTGAAGTTGAATTGGTGATAAGTACATGGAAACTAAGCAAATAAAAAAAGGCATTCCCAAGGAAAATTAAGGATTGTATAAGAAAGAAAGTCATCTAGATTTGCGACACAGCTCAGCTCTCGATATTATAATAAAATAAACACTGATTTTTGAATCAAGTAAAACTGTAATGTACCCATATCTTCACCCTGATTTAAGAGTGTATGTGAGTGCTATGGGAAGAGGAAGGAATGATGGAAAAAATGAGAGTCAAATCCTCACTCTCTCTAAGGGGGAGTCGTGTATAAAATTGCCTAAAAGTGCCTGAAATTGAGGGATCAGGGAGCAACCTGATACTAGTATTTTATTTAAAAACACACAGTTAGGGTGCCTGGGTGGCTCGGTTGATTAAGTGTCTGCCTTTGGCTCTGGTCATAATCCCAGAGTCCTGGGATCGGTCCTGCATCTAGCTCCGTGCTCAGTGAGGAGTCGGCTTCTCCCTCTACCCCTCCTGCCCCCCTGGCTCGTGCTCACTCGCTCTTTCTCGCATGCACAGGCACAAAAAGAAATAAATAAAATATTAAACACACAGAGTTAGGGTGCCTGGGTGGCTGAGTCAGTTAAGTGTCCGCCTTTGGCTCGGGTCATAATCCCAGAATCCTGAGTTCAGTCCCTCATTGGGTTCCCTGCTCAGTGGGGAGTCTGCTTCTCCCTCTACCCCTTCTGACTTCCCATGCCTCATTCACGCTCACTCGCGCTCTCTTTCTCAAGTGCGCAGGTACAAAAAGAAATAAAAAAAAAATATTAAAAACATAGAGTTAAATACCAAAAAGAAAATCAGCAGAAAGAGTTCTAAGTAGCTGTCTTTGATGGGGAAAGCAGAGCGGGGAACTGTTTTTCAGAACAAGCGTTATAGAACTACTTGGCTAAAAAATGTGTGTGAATCACCTCACTAAAAATAGAAACCAAAGAGAACTAAAGGTAAATGGAAAGTGAAGAATTGATGGGGGCATGTATAGCCAAGTATTTTTGAGATATTTGGTTCTAAAGGGAATTAGGATAGTGAGGGTAGGGTAGCTTGGGTCAAGGATGGGTTTTTTAAAGATGGGAAATGGAGCACATTTGGTGTGAGAATTGTCTATCAAGAGAGAGAGGGGGAGAGAGAGAGAGAAGCTGATGGTGTAGCAGAGGGAGGATTCCAGAAGGAGCAAAGTCCCTGAGAAAATCAGAGGGATGGAATCCCAAACCCACAGAGTGGGGACAGACGCTGATATGGGAGGAACACCTCCTTCCCTAAAATGAGAGGGAAGAGAAAGATAGATGCAGACATAAATAACACTGTAGAATTTGTTGGGACCCAGCTTCTTGCCTTGTCAGGCCTCAACAAGATACCCAGGGTGGAACCCAGTGCAATAAACCGGCAATTATCTGAGAAGTCACACACAGACCATCTCCTGGCGTGTTCCTGGCGCCTTCAACCCTCCTACGGCGTGGGATGCCAAACCACCTCTGCTCAGTGAATAACTCTCCCACGATGGATGTATTACCCTTTTATCTCACAGGAATAAGCACATCTACATTTGAAAATAAAGACTTCATGTGCTAGATTTAATATTCTGAGGGGTCCTCCCGCTGCAAATCGACTACATCCCAGAGAAAGCATACTTCCGGATGCAACACTGGGCTTGCAGGAAATTGGGGAAGTTGCCATGGGACCCTTCTCCAGAAAAAGGAGCAGACCAGAAGGAGAAATTCGAGCTGCAAGCAGTGATCAGGCAGGGGAGAACAGAACTGTCCTCCGAGCAAATGGTGGCAGCAGGCACATGATCCAGATACAACCCCTGAGCCAGCAGCCAGGAGGAGGAGCCAACCCTTGCACTCTTCCATTAGGCTACCATTCTAGAAGTTCTTTGAGTGGTTCCAAGCTAGCAGCACTTGGCAGAAACAGATACAAATCCTTCTTGAAGAGAGCGCCCCCACTTTAAACCCAGGAGATTCCCACAGATGAAGATCTAACAAATATGAGTATACACTCAGAGTGGCAGGCCCAGGAGGGACAGCACTACGAGTGAGAGTCAGCAGACACATTTTTACGAAAAGATAGGAAAAGGAGACTAAAACCAATAAACAAACAACCCCTGTGTTTTGCTTTCTCAAGTCTGGCCTTTGGAACACAAACCACTATCACCTCAATTACTAAAATGCATATTCCTGGGTCCCTTTCCAGACCCACTGAGCTGGGGCTGTGGGGGTTGACCCGGGGAATCTGCATTAACACTCACTCCCCACAGACAGAAAAGCAGACACACAGACCTGGACTTCCTTTCCATAATCATATTCCTGTAGCTTTTACTGTCCACTCCTTAAGATATGATCACAGCAGGCCCATTCATTCAAAAGCTAAAGCAAAACTTAAGAAAAAAGCTAAACAAGATAGCGCCCCCTAGTGCCAGCAAGATAAGTGGACCGAGCCGGGTTGGATTCTATCTCTTGTTAGAAGCAACATGGCCTGTCTATCCAGCCCCTGAGCCCCGGAGCCATCAATGTGCTGGAATCCTGGTCACACTTCCATGACTACAATGCATCAAATACTGTGACTGAAGAGGATGGGAATTGGGGACCATAATAACATCATAGCTTAATGTGTTCACCAGGCATTTACAAGTGCTTAGAGAATCCATGGATGGGCTGTCAGGAGACTCTGAAGAAGGGACTACGAAGGGACTGGAAGAACTCACGCCAAAGGAAGATAGTCAGGCATAGGCTGGGTCTGAAGACAGTGAGCCCATTTCAAATAGATGACTAATTTTGAGCACAACAGAGGGTGATTCTAATTTACTTGGCCCAACTTCCACGGCCTTTATCCTGGGGAGAATATTGGACAAAAACAAACAAACAAAAAGGACAAAAATGCAAACAAAACATGGTACTGCTTTGAAATTTTGCATCTTAAGGAGCACAGGACAGGCTAGAAGGGTAATGTTAAGTGCCTTGTGGGAAAATTGGCGATGACAATATCCAATCAAAGTTGAATGGCAACTATGGGCCACACAGGGTAGAGTACTGCAACAGTCCTATCAGGCTGGCCTTACTGTTATTATTTTACAAATGAGAAAGCTGAGTTCAGAGGTTGAATAACTTGTTCGATAATACACAGCAATAAATTCTGGAGCCAAATTTGAAGCTAGGACTGCTCAACTTCATAAGGCACATTTTTAAGACTTTTTTTTCCTGATATGATTGTTTTAATGGTAATTTCAGGATTCTAGATTTGGAAAGTTCATTATGGAAGGTTCAGTGAAAATTCCTTCTCTCACCCCTGCTGCCAGCCACCCAGCTCCTCTCCTCAAGGACAATTAGCATCATGAGGATTATGTGTGATATTCAAGAGATATTTTAGGAATTTCTTTTGGCTGCCCAAGTGATAGCAGATTATACATACTGTTCTGAACCTCACACTTTTTGCTAAGGAAAATGTCCTGTGGATCACTCCGTATCAGTACATAAAAGGTTTCCTTGTACTGTTTTCCAGCTGTAGGATCTCATGGTGGTGTGGATTCCATGATCCTGTTTACCAGCCCCCTGGCCAGTAGACGTCATGGCGTTTCCATTTCTCAAATAGAGTAGCTGATGCACTTTACTGTGAGCAAACTCCGCACCTCTGCAGGGACCTTGAGTTTCTCCCACGGCAATCAGGCTCCTCTAAGCTGAGAGACACAGCAACACTCCCAGGTTACCTTAATCAGTGGGAGTTTATAGCGAAGGCAGGAAGAAAAGGAAACTGACAACAGCTGGAGAACAGCAGGAGGCAGGGCAGCTTCTCCCAAGCACCAGGCATCTTTATGCCCAAAGTGGGTGAGGTATGTCATAAGCGACCCTCACTCTGCTCCCCAAGCTCCCACTCCCATCTGGTGCACCTGGGTCCAAACATCCACATAGGAGAGGGGAGGATCTCCAGTGCATGGGCCCCCAGGGAGGCTTGGGGAGTTGCGGGTCCATCAGACGCCCTGGGAGCAGGACCCACCCCTGGGCCCACCAGCTGTAGCCAAGGTGGTGTGGTCAATGTGCATAACGGGCCATTTCCCTGGAAGAACTTGGAGCCCCTTGCTCAGAGCAAAACAGATGTTTTGGTGGTACCACTAGCCCAGCGAATTCAGAACTGCTTGGGAGGAATTAAAGTGGACTGGAACTCCTACCAAGCAAGTGCGGCCAGAGTCAGAGTGCCTCTTAAAGTTACCTTGTTCTTAGAACCAGGCTGATTCAGTCTAAGGGGGAAAAATGATCACATGGAACCACTTATAAAGCTTTCTAGCTTAAAAAGCAAGCTCACATACTTTAGTTCACCAAAATCTCCTGAAGTGGCTACTATCAGTCACATTCCCATTTTATGGATGAGAAAACTGAGGCCTGCGAGGTTATGTGGGTTACCCGGGATCACAGAGCCATTAAGCCATGGAGCTGAGACTCAAATCCAGGCCCTCTGACTCCAGTCTGTGCTGCCTTCCGATTCCTCATCACTGCGCAAGCCCTCCCCCTTATCAGCGGGGGGACATGCTGCAAGACCCCCAGTGATGCCTGAAACCGGGGCTAGTACCGAACCCCATGTTGTTTCCCGGATGCACGAAGCTATGATGCAGTTTCACCTGTAAATCGGGCACAGCAGGAGGTTAACAACGACAGTAGAATAGAACAGTTACAACAGTATGCTGTACTAAAAGTTACGTGAACTTGGCCTCTCGTTCCGAGTGTCTTACTGTAGGTACTCACCCCTGTTCTCGGGAGGATGTGAGACGATAAACTGCCTCCGCAAGGAGATGAAGTCACGTGGCTGACGCAGGCGTCCGGACGCAGGCGTGCTGACGCAGGCGCAGGCTGCTATTGACCCGGTGATGATTGGTCAGGAGGATGATCTGCTTCCGGCCGGGGTGGGCGGTGGGGCGCTGAAACCAGGGAGACTGAGACCACGGATAAGGGGGCTTCTGTATGTGCCTCTTGGCTGTTCCCGAATAATGGTGCTGCCCGCATCCTCCGTAAGGCCCTCCGTTCCCCTCCCTGTCTGTATTCTCTCCGCCTGTTCCCCTTTACTGGCCTGCCTTGGTCTAATTCTGAAAGGCTGATGGCCCCCTGGTTCTCTGCCCAGCCCTGGCCTTCCTCCTGGGTCCCCTACTGTAGCTCTCATAACCTACTGGGCACCCCCATGTAGCCGCCCAAGTCACCAAAAGGGCAACATCTCTAAAATGAGAATGCCTGGGGCGCCAGTGTGGCTCAGTTGTTAGGCATCTGCCTATTGCTGGGGTCATGATCCCAGGGTTCTGGGATGGAGCCCCACATCGGGCTCCCTGCTCGGCGGGAAGCTTGCTTCTCCCTCTCCCACTCCCCTGCTTGTGTTCCCTCTCTCGCTGTCTCTCTCTGTCAATTAAATGAGAAAAAATAAATAAAATCTAAAATGAGACTGCCTGTCTCCTTTAACCGCTTCTCCTCCCTGCTCCCTGTCTCGGGAGCAGTAGCTTCCACTTTTCAAGCACACCGTGTGCGATTTTAGACTGGCAGTGGAGCGGTACTATCACTCCATTTCACAGAGGAAGAAACCAAGGCACAGAGATGCTCACTGACTTGCACAAGGCCACCGCACTGCGTAGTTGATAGCCAGGATTCAAACTGAGCTCTATTGAGAGCAGTGCTCTCCCTCTACTAGGCTGTCTGTGAACCGTAGGGCCACAGCTGTCCACACTGCTGAATGAGCCAGAAGTCGCCCCTCCTCCCACTGCCCCCTGCTCACTGTCCCAAGAGCCAAGCAAATCTGTTCTGTGTCCTAAATGGCTCTCAGACACTGCCTTCTCTCCGTTCCCATCGCCGGCCCCTGTTCCCATCAGTTCGGCCCTCTATGACTGCTTCCCCCCTTGCTGAAACAGCTTCCTAACCATTTTCTTTGTCTCTAGCCTCAGCCCCCCACTTCAAATCCTCTCTATGAAGGAGACTTCTAAAGTATACCTGATCACCACACCCCACTGGTTAAGAGGATTAAGAGCCTCCAAAGGCTTCCTATTACTTTGAGGATAAAATCTCCACTCACTGAGCCAGCCATGGCCTGTCCCTCTACACAATCTCTTGCTGGTCTCTGCAAAAGCGCGTCACATAATTAGTAACATTGGGCTCATCTCTTGGAGCTTTCCACTAACTGAGCCAGGATGTATCCACGGTCATGGCACATTCCACCGATCCAGGCCATCTACAGTGTATTCCGGTGAATTACAGGATAATGCCTGCATGAGTGCCCTTTATATGCAACAGAGAAAGGCTGAATTACACAGGAACTATTGACTTGTCTCCAGTAATCCATTATGCTCTTGTTTACCCACTCGAACACATTTGTATTGTCTTTGGTACAATGTAGTTTGGTTTTACAACAGTGTCACCCATTACAAACCCAGGATGGCATTATGTAAGTGTTAGTGATTTATTACTCCACACCTCATAGAAAAGTGCACTTTATAAACTTTCTAAAACTGTTCAATGAAGAGAGTATGATTTATGCTCTGCAGGCAAAGGAGTCTGTTGTTGGATGCACACTAACATATTCAAGGCCCAGAGAAAACCAGCAATGCTGAAAGGAGAGTGATTTTGTTCACAGTTTTCTCTCTGCACATCTATTCAGTAACATCTTCTTTTAAAAAAAAAATATTTATTTTAGAGAGAGAGAGAGAGAGCACAAGCAGGGGGGAGAAGGGGAAGCAGGGATCCCAGGACCCTGGGATCATGACCTGAGCTGAAGGCAAACGCTTAACCGACTGAGCCACCCAGGTGTCCCTATCCAGTAACATCTCTGAAAGCATTTTCCCTCCATAGATGTTCGGGGAAGCACTAGAACAGAGTGCAGAGGCCCTAAAACCTTCTGGAATTTCACCGCCTCTGAAGGCAGGTGCAAGCACAGGCCTGCCGCTCTGCCTGGAAGAGCTTTGGTTAACTCCTACCGGTCTTTCAAGATTCAGTCAGGCATCACGTTCTTCCAGAAACCATCTCACACACACACACACACACACACACACACACACACACAGAGTCTCTCTCTTTCACACACACACATACGCACACACGTTTGTGATTCATAATTCTATATGACCCCATAACACCCCTCTCCCATAATACTGCTCTATACTTCCTACTGGTTTCTTGAGAGAATTCGGCTCAGACCGACGAGAGCTGAAGGAGCGTTCCAGGCTCTGGCACGGGAGGCATGCTGCTATAGCCAGCTCCCGCCTTCCTCCCTCCCATGTTCAGGTTCAGCAGGAAAGCAGGCACCTGACTCCTCAGCTGGCCCAACCCATCGATCACACGCCTAATCATGGGAGCGAGTACAGGATTGTGGCCTAGACCATGGGCGCCACCTCTGAAGTTGGGTGAAGAAAACCTCTTGGTTAGGACATGGTTTTCAAGAGAAAAGGCGGAGAGAGATCCAGGCTGGCCCAAACCACGAGTGCATAACCCAAAGCAAACACAGCCAACATCTTCTGTTTACTTACCTATCTCCCCAGGCAGACTGGGAGTTCCCTGAAGGTAGACTCGCTCCCTTTTCTCCCTGCCCAGCCCCTAGAACCTTACCTGGCCTACCTCATTTTGCCTCAATGATACATGGGAGCACAAAATAGTCAAAGCAAGACTTCTACCTTGAAGGAGTTTATGGTCTAGTTCCAGAGTTAGTATTTCTATAGTAAAAATCAATTAACCATTTAAGGTAGCACTTGATAAGTGCCAAATGAGTGATTGGGTTATTGAACTGGAATTCAAAGAAGGAGTTGAGGAAGGGGGCCATGGACACCTGAAGCCACCACCCTACCCTCACAAGCCCCCACACCTCAGGAGTGAAGGGAGCCAAGCCAGCTACCCCAGCATGGGGAAACTTTCCTCACCCTGCTACGTCATTTTCCCCACTGATTTTGCCACTAGAATTCGAACAAGTTTGGTTTTAAGGGGGATGGGATCTTGAATGTGTAGAATTTGGACAACAAATCCTGCTGGGCAGAGCTTGTCAGAAGTGAGGAGGGAGGGCTGGTGAACAGTGACTTTTTGGAGCCCCCTGAAGACATTTCAGTGGCTCCACATCATCCAAGGACAAAATTCAAACTCCCTAAATGACTGCCACAGCCCTCTCTGTGACCTGCAAGCCAGGCACATCTCTCAGCACAACCTGACTTGTATGTTACCTTCTAGTACCTCCGAACTGCTCATGGCCCCCATATATACCATTCCATGCCCTCGCTCATGCTGTTCCCTCCACTTAATACCTTTCACTTCCTATCCGCCTGGTGAACTGCTGTCTTTTAAGCCTCAGCTCAGCTGTCACTTCCTCCAGGAAGCCTTCCCTGATCTTTCTGCCTACCGAGGAATAAGGATTCATAAGCCTCTCTACTCCTATGAGCTGAGGGTAGGAAATGTACAGCGGGCATGTTGTGGACAGTCAATACAATTTTTGAATGATAATGAATAAATACATTCATACAGGGACGAATCTTTGTCTCTGGCACACCAATCTCTGAATCCTTTTCCTTTTGGGGTGTCTGTTCCACATTTTCACAGTTTTCTTTCTTTCCTTCTCTCTCTCCCTTCCTTCCTTCTTTCTCTTTCCCTCCCCTACCCCCAGCTGCCATTAAAATCTCTCAACAGGAAAGCTTCCTATAAACTCAGCCTCACGGAGTATAAATGACTAATGATGTAATAGGTCCCCACCCACCCATGCCACCACCAATGGCGGTTTTTTAAAACACCACACACAGTCTGAAAGCTAAAGAGATAAAACTATAGCACTGGGGTTTAGGCATTGGCTGGGAGTGATCATCTTGGATCTGCGAGGCCCCGCCAGCCCCTCCTCAGCTCCCACACTCGGCTTCTCTGCTGCCGAGCGACAGAGCGCATGTGCGTGAGGTCAGAGGCGATGCAACTACCCAGCAGAAAAGTCATGGACAAAAGGAACGCGGCACGTGCAGGTTTAAGTGGTTGGGCACTTGGACCCCAGATCAGACTGTCGTCCACTGTCGAGTGACCTTGGACAGATAACTTAACTTCTCGGAGGGTGAGTGAAAATGTTTCTCTCAGAGGAATAGTCAGGATTAAATGGGGGAATCTCCACCAAGTACCTAGCACCTTGCTTGACTCAGTCAGTACTAGACAATTATTAGATATTCTATCAGCCATCATGACATAACAAATCATCCCAAAAGTTAGTGGCTTAAAACAACAAGAGTTTATTATCACCTCACTGACCTGGGGATTCTCCCTTAGGGTCCCTTCTGTAGTTACAGTCAGGTGGTGAGTGGGGCTAGGACCCCCTGAAGGTTCACTCACTTGCCTGGCACTGGGCTGAGAAGACTCCAACAGCTAATGGCCAAACAGCAGGGCTCCTCAACCACCATACTCTGTCTCTGTATCATGAGATATAGATATTTGCTCTATAGATTCTCCTGCATGGTGACTTCAAGTAGCCAGACTTCTCACATGGAGGCTCAGGGCTCCAGAGAAAGTGGAGAGACAGAGAGAGAGAGACAGAGAGAGAGAGACTGACCTTTCCTGATCTAGCATCAGAAGTCTCAGAGAATCGCTTCCTCCATACTCTTCTGGTCAAGGCGTCACAAAAGCCCATCCAGGTTCAAGGGGAGGGAGCCTAGTCCCCTTGATGGGGGAGTGGCAAGGTCCTAAAAGAATATGTGGGGAAAGACTGTTACAACCATATTTGGAAAATACAATCTGACACAGTGTTCTTACAGTTACCATTTACTGCGCGCCTACCATGCGTTCTGTGATTTCCATATGCTATCTTGAAATATTTTAAAGCACTGGGTTGGTTGAATAAATTGCAGGTTTAGGAGCTGAGCATGAAAATAGACATGCCATGGGGGATCTGAAGGAATCACAGAAGAGAAAATCCTTTTCCACAGAAAGGGGACCAAATGTACAATTACACACAATTCATAGTTCAAATTGCACTGAATTACTCAAAACAAAGCTTAGCAAAATTTGTTTAAACTGACTGCTCGAGAAAACTAAACTAATTTATCCGTACCAACTAAAAACGATTTGTCCTATTTCTAACAAATAACATCTTCGAGGCTCTGGCAGCCTTGCTCTCTCATACTAACCAGCGTGAGAATGCATTAGCCTGATTGTGCTTCAACCTTCCCACTGGCCCAGATGGGAAGGTGTCAAAGGAGAAAGGAGAGCACAAGCACCCTCATGTCTCCTCACACAGGGACAGCCTGGGTGACTATGTCTACGTCCGTGGAAGCCTCTGGTTAGCCCCTAAGACTGAGATTTCCTCCATCTCTGACATCCCGTAAAGGCCTTCTTAAGAAGCATATTTATCTAAACCAAGGAAGTAGGTTATCTGAGAGGGAAACATTTCAACTAGGTAAAAACTTACCAACATCCATGACCAGCTACAGTTACCTCACAGAACGCAGCCCCTGGGGTGTGGGTGACGGAGAGGAAAGAATGGAAGGCTGGCAGGGTGGTGTGGAGCCCGGGGCTGCCAGGAGCATCCGGGAGTCAGAGCCTGGAAAGGAGGTGCCGTGGATCCAGGAGCAAACTTCGTCCTTCGCAGCCAGCCCTACAGGTGGTAATCGGTCTCAAAGGGATGTATTTCAATCAATTGGGGACCTGTCGGGAAAACAGAAACTACATGAGTTGTTTTCGCATAAAACTTAAAACAAGTATAAATAATGCATCAATAAATGACAGATGGATTTAAAAAATAAACCCTGATGCTTTAAGGAGAAAGCTACGTGTGGTCAAAATAGGTTCTCTTTCCAGGCCAGTCCCTCCATGATTTGGGCCCAGGTGGGTAGGCTGACTCTGAGTGTTATCAGACAACGGTGGCATGGCGTGAAGGGACGTCACTTCAACTCAGACCTAGAACGTGCCTGCTGAAGGGTCTCTGTGAATAAAGAAGAAAACGGAGCTTACTCTGTGCTAAGGCAGCATGCTACTCCACCCCCTTCTTGACCATTATGTGAGGTCTTAATGGACTGCCAACCACTGTGCAATAGCCTCCTTCAACAGAGATTGGCCGCATGAGCCACCTGGCCAGTCAGAGCTTCCCATCTCTTAGCCGAAGAGGTTGGTTCAGGGTGGACTATGACCTGGTTGACTTTGGGGCTTATAGCTCTGGGGACACTGCTGAGACAAGTTCACTTCCTACCATGGTTGCTGAGCATGGGAGATAGAGGGGGCCGGGATACATTTTCCCCATCATATGGGGGAAGTCTGTTGAATGAAATGAAGCATCACTAGCAGAGCTGAAAGAGAGAGAAGCAGCCCTAGATCCAGCCATGCCTGAAACCGGATCCACCCCTGGACTTCCCGGCTATATGAACCAATGTGTTCTTTTTCAGAAGCCAGTCTGAGTTGGGTTCTGTTACTCCCAGAGAAGTCTTAACTAACACCAAGAGTAATGCATTACCAGAGTCAAGCACTAGAATTTGTGGTACTCAAGACACATCAGAATCTTTGTAAACGATAAGGCTGTTGAAACGCTATTTTATGATTTAATGCATTCCTATCCATTTCAAGTTGCCTAGAAACCTTTATCACTTAACTGTAATCTTATCCAGTCATCTCACAAACGTCACGCAAAGTACAACCCAAGGAATAGTCACATTTCCTTTTATGAATGCAAATAGAAATCCTTAATGAAAACTGATATTCATTGGTAACTCAGGATTCGTTCTAAATAAAATTAATGACATGCCCTTTAAGTGGATATTCACTTAGCTATAATAAGGAGAGTGGGCTCTATTGATCCTTTTATTCCCAGGAAAGGAGGTTCCAAGGTTAACATTTATCTGACTAAAACCTCTTTGTTAAAAGAGTAAGATACAGGGTGCCTGGGTGGCTCAGTCAGTTAAGCATCTACTTTGGCTCAAGTCATGATCCTGAGGTCCTGAGGTTGGGCCCCTACGTGGAGTCTGCTTGTCCCTCTCACTCCCCCCTGCTCCTCTCCCCTGCTCCTGCACTCCTTCTCTCTCTTTCTCAAATAAAATCTTTTTTAAAAAAGAATAAGATGCAATATGGTACAAACAGAAACAAGTCTTGATTCTTTTTGACCACTGCTGCTTTAAGCAACGGCTCCTTGGTTGTTCTTCCCTGTCCCGGGATGAATTCTGAGAAAAGTTCACAGCTTTTCCTGTCACTCTATTGATTAGTGAATAGTCAGTCTCCTTTCAGACACTGGAAAGTGTAGTTCAGTCTACTATCGAAGCTATAATCCCACAACCAATGTAAAACTTAGGACTGACTCGGGCGGAGGAACTCTAAACAGAAGAGGAAAAGCATGGTAGGCTTCTCCCCCATTTCTCACTTCACTCAAATACTGTTCTGGAACCCTCAGCTCAGAGCAGGGAGGGGAGAGCAGTAAAGGGTAGCCAGCCCCAGTCCAGTACTTGATCAGCACAGGCGGTTTCAGGACAGGACCCAGGGTTGTGGCCTCCCGAATGCTTACTCTCTCCCACAGGGAGCGCCTGCAGATTCCCCAGAGGTCTCTCTGTGAGGGCATATTAGACATCAGGGATGTTCCTCGAGCTGCCCAGTTATAACCGTCCCTGGCCCCTGGTCTCTGATGTCTGCCCCATCCTGAGTCACACTGCTGGGGTCACCATGCCTTGCAGCTGGTCCTTCAGGCCAGTGTCCCTTTTAAGGTAACCCAGTGGCAGCTCTCTTCTGTGGGGGCCTCACGCAGCTGTCAGAAGCTCTCCTCTGAGCCCAGCCGTCACAAGCGCAGCTCATTGCCCTGTACCTCTCTCCTTGTCCTGCCACCATGGGCTACTCCAACTGGGCTCTGCATTCGTGGTTTGAAATGTGGCTCAAGTATCAGTTCCTGTGTCCTTCCAACTCCAGAGGGCACCTGTCAAGCTTTCTGTGGGCACCCTGAAGCCAGAGTCTCACTAGGCTTATTGCGGGGACAGTACGAGGCCAAGGGGGAGAAGCAGCCCCTCCCCCCACAACTGCTCCCCCGCTGAAGAGCTGCTCTCCACCTCTCTTGTGCTGTCCCACTGCCCCCAGCCTCTTCTACAGTCTCCGGGTCGGTGACAAGCTGAAGGTCTCAAGCTGATTTCATAAGCTCTTAGTGGGTCCTGCACAGATAAGCAGCTGCTTATTTCTCTTTCCCTTTGGGGTCTCTGCCGAAACTCTGAAACAGAAGGTGCATCTAACATCCTGGTTCAGGGGCGCCTGGGGAGCTCAGTCCTTAAGCATTTGCCTTCGGCTCAGGTCATGATCCCACCGTCCTGGGATCGAGTCCCGCATCGGGCTCCTTGCTCAACAGGGAGCCTGCCTCTCCCTCTCTCTCTGCCTGGCTCTCTGCCTACTTGTGATCTCTTTCCCTCTCTCTGACAAATAAAATCTTAAAAAAAAAAAAATAACATCCTGGTGCATGAGATTCACAAGACGCTTTCAAACAGTTTCCTCTGTTCCTTGCCAGCTCCCGGAGAGATGGGCAGGCCGGGCATTGTCATGCTCGGTCCCCGCCATGTTCCAGACGAGCAACGAGGAAGGTGAGCTCCAGAGCGACAGGCAGCCAGAGGACATGGGGCCCAGGGCTCCAACTCCACCTCAATCTCTTGAATGCTGTTTCTGTGGTAAAAGGCCAGTGTGGGGCTGGGAGACTCGTCCCTGGTGGTCCCCAGCACGCCGCCCACAGCCCAGCCAGAGGGATGGTGGAGGCCTGCCTCTCACGCGTCACCTTGAGCTAGACAGCCTTGTGATCTTTCTTCATGCACGCCGGCTCTTTCCCCTGCCCCTGCGCTTTGGTACCAGCTTGCTCGGGCTTCTAGAACAAAGTAGCACAAGCTGGGGTTGCAAGCAGCTGAGATGTATCCCCTGCCCACCTCCTGCAGATCTGGAGGCCAGAAGGCTGCAATCAGGTGCTGGCACGTTGCTTCCGAGAGTCCATGCCATGCCTCTCTGCTGGCTTCTGGTGACAGCAGAAATCCTGTCCCCCGGCTTGGGGTGCATCACTCCCGTCTCTGCTTCGCCCCTTTCTTCCCCCAAGCCTTCCTAAGGCGGATGGAAATCTGACGAATTCACAGAAGCCTCTTTAAAAACCTCCCTAGGATCCCATTCTGGTATCTGTCGGCCTCGTGATGTTTATTTTAAAACAATGAATTACTCAGGCCCGTTTTCCCGGCCTGACCCTTGAGGATGGGAAAACCAGTCAGAGAAGGGCCATGTCGCGGCCTCCGCTGCGCATGGCTCATGGACCGGAGAGAGAGGCGGGTTTTCCCTCCGCATTTGGTGACCATGGATGGGCAAGAGTTAGGTGATTTCCCTGCACCCTACACTGTCTTGTTCTGAGGAAGGATTTGACTTAACCATATAAAACCTGATGGGTATGTCTCTCAAATGAGTCAGTGGGGAGGAGCTGAAAGACATTTACCCAAGGGGAAAAAAAAAAATCTGGGGTGCCTGGGTAGCTCAGTCATGAAGCGTCAGCCTTGGGTCCTGGGATCGAGCCCCACATTGGGCTCCCTGCTCAGCGGGGAGTCTGCTTCTCCCTCTCCCACTCCCCCTGCTTGTGTTCCCTCTCGGTCTCTCTCTCTGTGTCAAATAAGTAAAATCTTTTTTAAAAAAGTGATATTGAAAGAGAGACTTTTCTGCTCCCCCTCGCGTGGGGAAGGGAGCCCTTACTATTCCCATCAACGTGACAGGTGGGAACCACCGCTTTCGTTCCTGTAAGAGGACAGGCGCCATCGGAAACCCTGCCAGGGGTTGGCTGCAGGCTCTTCTGACAGTGCAGCTTCCCCTGGAGACGAACTCTGGGAACACCCCCCTCCCAGGGGCGTGGTACTGTGAGCCAGCCTCTGTCTGCATCTGTGCGGAGATCGGGGACCAGCACAACCTTAGTGTGGGCTCCAAGTTTGTTCTGAGAGTGGCGGCATCCCCGCATCCTGGGAACCAGGTCCCCACCTCTGGGAAGGCAAACCGCAATTTGGGCACAAAGAAAAATTTATTTTTTGAATAAACTTGACAGAATTATTTACAGTTAACTACAGTCTTTTTATGCATATAGTTCGAGTTTTGATAAAGGGATATACCCGTGGCACCTCTGCCCTAATCAAGAAATAGAACATTTCCGCCCTCCCAGAAAGTTCCCCACGTGCCCATTTACAGTCAGCTTCTCCCACTCCCACCCCAGGCACGCACTGAGCTGCTTTCCATCGCTGGAGATTGGTCTCGCTCATTGCAGAGTACCGTGGAAGTGGAATCACACAGTGTGTGCTCTTCTGTGTCTGGCTTCTCTAGCTCAGTGGAATGTTTTTGAGATTCACTAATGTTATTGCAGGTATGAGGAGTTGAGTGCGGTAGCTGAGTGGTAGACCATTGTACGGATACATCACAACTGGTTTCTCCACTCACCTGTTGATAGGCCTTCTGGTTGTTCCCAGGTTCTGGCTATTATGAATAAAACTCCTACGAACATTACTGTACAAGCCCTTCAGTGGAAATATGCCCTTATTTCTCTTGCACATACGTCTAGAAAGAGAGCAAGTTGCCATTTTTAAAGATTTTATTTATTTGACAGAGAGAGAGCATGGTGGAGGGGCAGAGGAAGAAGCAGACTGCCCGCTGAGTGGGGAGCCCACCCTGGGGGATCGTGACCTCAGCCGAAGGCAGACGCTTCACCGACTGAGCCACAAGTTGCATTATTGCAACTTGTGGTGCCCCACAAGTTGCATTTTTAAGAATTCATCGAATGCGATGATGCAAGAACTTGGGGGATATGTGAATACAGCAGATGATTAGAAAAGAAAATTATAATATTAGAACACAGTGAAAATCAAGTGGTGTGGAGTCCTGGGGGCTGGGGGACATGGCCGCAGATACGGAGTGTCCTGGAGTACAGGGAATTAACCCTTCCTTACCTTTCTCCAGTCTGCATGAACTCGGACAAGCCCCGCACCTTCTGCAACCACCTCAAAATGAAAATTGTTCTATCTGCTCCTTCCTTCACTGAGCTTTAAAATCATCTCTTAGCAAACGTTTGCGTCCTTTAAGAAAACTTCAGCTATAAAAAGCCAAGGTGACATATCTCGTACTTATAAGTCTGGACTGAGTGAGGGTGGCCAGACACGGAGTAGACGTAAGGTGAGGCTGGCTGGAGAAATACAATCAAAGCCAGAACCTTCTCTCAACCCAGAAATGCTCTCCACAAAGGGAATATAGAGAACAAAATCAGTTTTATTACTGAGTAAGCATTAAGCCAGAGTGTGAAGGACAGCCTTGACAACCCACTAGGAACTGCAGAGAAAGCGAGCTCACCCTTTCATAGAGCCACAGAGACACCACCCGTTTCATACATTTTCTCAAGATGAACCATTTCTAGTCTTCCAGTGAGGAGACTTCAGAGCACCACCGGTCACACGTTGTTCATCCTGACTTTACCTGGTAATCGAGGACCTTCTGCGCTAGCTAAAGGGCTTTATCCAGAGGAGAAGCAACCTTCTCCTGGTTTACGATGGGAGGTTATTCTGCAGCTCAGAGGGACGTGCCCACTGGAGTTAGGCTCCGACCCTCCCACCGAAGCTCAGAGACAGAACGCCGTCTCCCTTGATGTTCACATTTCAAAGAGATGGTGCCCAGGTCCCGGAGAAAGACACTCCTGGGCACGGCGCTGACAGAACGCCCATCTGGTCTTCCAAGCCATCTGTGTATCTTTCAAAGACAAGAGAAGGTACTTACGGTGGCAAGTTTCCTAAAGTCAATGCTTGAGAAAAAAAAGAGAGAGAGAGAGAGAAAAGGAAATCTTTTCCTTTATTTTCAGCAGAGAGAATTGAACCCAATTTAATTTGTTTTGGTCCTGACGGTACACACTGGATGTTCCTTAAAATGATGCACCCAGAATAAACCAGTTTTGGTCCCTGCTCCCAATCCGGAGCCTCTGGCTTTGGCTCGAGTAAAGCTGAGGGATGCCACCCCAGGCTTCCAACCCCTGCAACTTTGCTGTGCCGGACTCTGTCGCCGGACTCTTCTCTCCAACCCTTCCCATCTCGTTCTCATTCATTAGGTGGTTGCTCCTAAGAAATCACGCTCCCCTCCTCCCACCACTAGCTCAAGGGCTTTGATTTTTGTTTGGTCCATGCGATCAGCCAGAAGTCCCAGTAAAATCCCTGACGGACCCCTCGCCTCTGGGGGCGCCCGGGATCAAGGATAGCACGAGGCAGGCACGGTGGCCGGGTGTGTTCGAGCTCAATGAATCAGCCTCTATGCTGGTCACAGGAGGAACTCATTAGATGCAAACCCGGCATGACCTGCACCCCAGTTCCTGAGCCGATCCCCCTATTGTTCTGTCTACAAAGAGACATCTGACCCGGCCAATCCAATTACTGCAGTGTCTTCCCCTCTCGAATGCTAGCGATTTCTGAATGTTTTTAACTGAAATTGGGCAGCTTCCCGTTCTAATTATCTCCAGGGGCCTCTTCCCCGATGGTGGCGGCTGTAATTAGAGCTCACTTCACTCTAAACTTGGGAGGTTACAGAGTCACCTTTTTGTCATCCGTTGTTTATCTGGGCTTGTTTTGGGGGATGGGAAGGTCACCGCTCAACAGATGCCTGCCTTCACCGGGGCGGCTCAGAGGGGTGGCTCAGAGGGACGCGCCCAGACGCATTTGGGTCCCAGAGGGGTGGCTCAGAGGGACGCACCCAGACGCATTTGGGTCCCAGAGGGGTGGCTCAGAGGGACGCGCCCAGACGCATTTGGGTCCTTCCAGGCTTTTCGGCCTCCCGCAGAGCTGCTGACTCAGTGGGGGAGGGGTGCAGGGCTGAGAGTTCGTGTTTGGTGATGTGTGACGCTGCGGGAGGAGGAAGATGGTTGATACTGTCATTATTTAAAATCACTTCCACCCACTGGGCTGAGTCACTGGCACGTCACTGCCTGGGAGTTTTTATCAGTCTCAAAAATACCTCTCTGTGGAGCTTTCCCCCCTCAGCAGCACGCCTGTTCCCGCACTCAGGCCGCCTTAAAGAAGGCTGAGTGGATCTTGCTCCCAGCCACGCCTCTGTCCGTGTCTAACCCCTCCCTCTGCAGCCTCCTGACAACAGCAACGAGGCACGTTTGTGCATCACTTGACGTTTCCACCGAGCTCTAAGGGAGGCCGTGCGGTCCCCGCACTTCGCGCGCTAGAAGGCTCGGCATGGGGGCGGCTGCGGGGCTCCCTCCCAGGGTAGCCGATCTCAGGCTGGCGGAATCTGCGTTCCCTGCCTCCTGGCCAAATCCTGAAGCAGGAAGAGAGGAGAAAGGAGTTTTGGGTCTGACAACACGGATCCCCAAAGCGCACCTGCGGCGGGCCAAGTGAACAGGGACAAAAGTCCACTTCGGCTGAAATGATCTGACCACTTGACATGTGATTTCAGAAGACAGGAGACCAGTTCCCTCTTATTCCCTATACCTCAGACTATGATAAATATTCTCTCCCTGCCCCTCAAAGTCCAAAACAAGAGCTTTCCTCTAACAGGCGTGACTAGTTTCCAGAACCCTCGTGACTATTCATAAGGAAGACAATGATTTCCCAAGCAGTGAGTTCCAGTGGTTCTAAGAACACAGCTTTGGGGCTGAAGCCAGCTTGTGTGGCTTTGGGCAGGTGACTGTGGCTCTCTATCTGATCACTCGTGATTATTATCATCGCGGGGTTGCTGTGAAGGTGACAGGAGATAACTAAGCACTAAGCACAGAGCCTGGCACTTATTAAACCCTCATAAATGCTGATGATAATGTTACACATTTCCAATAATTATCTCATGCTACCTACCTGGTAGGTAGTTGGCACTGTACATAATGGCCCAGTCTTACTTTTAAGCACCTTCTATAGTGACAGTCCCTTAGGATTTCCTCAAGGAAGGATATTTAAGCATGTGTCTCAGACTCTGTTTCCAACATGCTACCAGAACAAGCTCCTATAATGAAAACATTTATCTTACATTTGTCATATGGGTGACTGGAGCCCCCTACTGTCAGGGGAGCCCCCAACTACCTGGTTTGGGGTGTTTTTTTCCCATCCAATTTCCAGACAAACTCTGGGGAGCCTTTGCGGACTCCTGGTAAGTCTCAGGAGGGTTGGCTAACCCACGTGAACAATTCCCACACTGCTAAGAACATGAGAAGAGCTGCCCTCTGCATAATAATGGAGCATGCTGGCCAAGAGTGAGGTGAGTTGGGATTTCTCGATGCTTCTTGAGTATTCCAGAGGCCCCTCTCCAGATAGGAAGCTCCATCGTCCTCGTCTCCTCACAGAGTCAAGCCTCCCCTTGCTGTACCTCTGGACCCAAGGTGTCTTTGGGGCTCTTTGCTACATGGACGCCAACCAGAACTACTCATGGCAGACACCCCATTGTCCCCACTTTGCCCTGCTCGGAGGAAGGAATGGGGCTTGGGAGCTTCCCCCAGCCTCCTACACTTCAGAAAGGAAGTTCTAAAGAGGCGGCCAAGGAATCCAGTCACATGACATTAGCACAGGTTGGTGTAGAGATGGGCCATCTGCCCAAAAGTGGCCTGTCTAGAATTCAGACCAGCACTCCCACCGTGAATGAGTGACTGCTCACATGAAAAGCCCAGGTCCATCTGTCCGATCATTTGGGGACTAAAATAACAGAATCACGACAATGGACAGATATTTATACAGCACTCGCTCTGGGCCAGACTTGGTTCTCAGCACATTACATACGTTAACTCTTTAGTTCTGTCCTTAGGCCCCAGAATGGACAGAAATCTGCATCCCTTCCAGGTCCTGGGGTGAGGAAGCACGGCAGGGTAGGAAAGGAGAGAGCTTTCTCTTTTCCCGAATATCTGCCAACTTGGAATCTCTCCCCCCCATCTCCTCTGAGATGTTCCTGCTTCACAGAAATCCAGCCTTTCTTCTGTTTCAGAATTCAGGCATCCCCAAACATTCCCCCGCCCTGCTCCCCAGCCTGCAATGCGTAGTCTCCCTCCCCAACACCATCAACAGACCACCAGGTGGCCTGGGGTCACACGTGCCTTCTCTGGGCCTCAGCTTTCTAGATCATCATCAGCTTACCTACCCTAAGCAGCTGCCGTCACATCGTCGGCCCCAGTAAAACATAAAGATCCTCGGTCCACAAGGAAAGATCCGAAAGGGACCCCTGAGCTGAAGAGTAAATGATATTTTGGATCCTTGCAATACCGCTGAAGAAAAAACCCATGAGCTTCTCCAGGGTTGGAATTTTTTTCTTTGGCTTTCTATCTCCTGCAGCTCCTGTGACCGACACACAGCAGGCGCTCAATAAATGTCCCCTTCAGGAAAAGAATGAATTATAGCATCATCCCAGTCAGCACACTCGGACCTCTCTTCAAGAATACCCGGATTCAGTATGCAGTCGATGAGCCACGGTGGGCACGTCTAACCGGAACACGAGACCTGTAGCCGGGTTGAGAGACTGTGGTGGAATCATAAATTCCTCCGTCCGTCTGCAGAGACCGTGTGAAGGCACGAGTGTTCCTGGCAAGGGCAGACACAGGCTGTCCTACAGAAGCCTTGTCAGTTCCAGGATTTGACACCAGGTCAAAATTTCGGAGAGACTCCACGATGGGTCAGTAACAGAAGGTGGGAAAAGACGTTAGGCTCGAGGGGCGCCTGGGTGGTTCAGTCGGTTAAGCGTCCGGCTCTTGGTTTCTGCTCAGGTCATGATCTCAGGGTCGTGAGATTCAACTCTGGCGCCACACTCATCGGGGGGTCTGCTTGAGATTCTTTCCCTACCCCCTCTCTTTCCCTTTGCCCCTCCTTTTACCCTCTCTCTCCTTCCCTCATAAATAAATAAGGTAAGTAAACAAACATCTTAAAAAAAAAAAAAAAATGGAGCTCTAGCTTCTCTCGGTGATTCTCCAGAAGGAGCGCTGCCCCTCCTCCGCAGCCCTGAACCCATCTTCTTCAGTCAGAGCCCCCAGCTGCCACTGACATGCCCAATGGAAAGGCCCAAGGAGAAAAAATGCAAAGGGAGAAACGAACCAGGTAGAAGGCAGCAGGGTTACGTGCTCAGTCTGTTCCCCTGAGAGGGAGGAAGAAGAGTTACCCGAAGGGAAGCTCGTGCAGGTAATGGAGGCGCCATATTGATGCTTCAAGAGCTGAAGGTGCTGGAGAGGCCAAGCGATGCGGCGCACTTTTAAAAGAACTAATAATAAATGTACAGTTTTGATCAAATGTTATTTTACCAAGTTTTTAAAATGCAAATTTCGGCTTCCTTTAAAACAGTCCCAAATATTCAGTGTCGCTGTTGCCTTTGGGGAGGGGAAATGTCACTGACAAAAATGTACCAGGGGCCGAATCCAAACGAAGGCAAACTAAATTCCATTGCCTGGTACGTGAGGGTATGGCTTTTGAATTTTCAGGATTTTCCAGAAATCCATACACATTGGTTGACTTGCAGGTAATTTTTTTTTTAATTTTTTATTATTTTTTTATTTTTTAATTAACACATAATGTATTATTTGCCCCAGGGTGCATGTCTGTGGATCCTCAGGCTTACACATTTCACAGCACTTACCATAGCACATACCCACCTCAATGTCCATAACCCAGTCACCCTATCCCTACCCGCCCCTACCCCCCAGCCACCCTCGGTTTGTTTCATGAGTTTAGGAGTCTCTTATGGTTTGTCTTCTTCCCGATCCCCTCTTGTTTCATTTCCCTCTCCCACCCCCCACAACCCCCCACCCTGCCTCTCGAATTCTTCATATCAGAGAGATCATATGATAATTGTTTTTCTCTGATTGACTTCGCTTAGACTTGCAGGTAATTTTAAAGGCAGTCCTCCTCCACTTTGCTGTCTACGATGGCACAGAACAACCCAGGCAGGTGGGGACCTCTGACAACCAATCACAGGACGCGGCATCCGCCAGCCAGGCGTTCCGGAAGGGCATCGGTGAAGAGGCACCGCTCCGAAGCAGGGCCCTCCCCCGTCTGGCTCCTGTGAGCTCTGGAACCCGGTCTGTTCCTAGTTTCACCCTTGTTCACTCCATTCCAGCTGCACGGACCTGGACTGCCTTCATCCGCACTGAGCCATCTCCTGCCTGAGCTGCTCCCTCTGCTGGGAGGCTCCCACCCCAGGGATCTGTATGGCTGGCTGCCTCCTTATCTCCTTTGTTCACATCTCTCTTTCTCAGGAACCCTGACCTCCTACCGAAAACTACAAATCCCTCCCCCATCTCCATCATGCTTACCATCCTCTTAGACTCTCCCGTTTTCCTTTATTTGCTTGTGGTCTGTCTTTCCCCTCTAAAATGTAAACTCCTTGAGGGCAGAGACTTCTTTCTTTCTGTACACTGCTATATCCCTAGCACCTAGACCTTGGCTCTGAAAATACTTCCTAAATGGATGAAGGTTACGTATCGGATTTGAAAGTCGCTTTGTCTTTTTGACAGATCACAAAGGAACAAAGTTGAAGAGTTTTAAAATGTTATTCATGATTTTTTTACCCATGTCCTCCTTGAAATACTAATACTATGAGTGTTTATCACAAGCATCTCTAAAAAGGCTAAAGTTTTAAAAATGGATACAAGGCTTAAAATATTAACTGTTTTCTGGGTTTTTTCCCTTCTCCTACTGCCTTATCCTCTCCACCACTTCCCTCCACCCCAGCTCTGCCTTCCACTACAACACATACACGTCCTGTTACAGGGTTTTTCCCCCATTTAAGCATCTGGACTGTTTTGTAAATTGAAAAATGCTACAGTGGAAGGAGAATAAAGGAATATTTTTAGCTTTAAAAGCCTAGGCCCTGAGAAAATTCAGAGCACAGAAAAATCAGGGTGAACATAGGCCAGATTCTTATACACTCAGGTTAGAAAAAGATTACCCAGGCTGTTGAGGACAGAGAGTAGGAGGGCAACAGGAATAAGGGGAAGAACCCGACACATGGGGCCCTTATACCTGACAGGGCCTTTGGTTGAGGAGCTAAGTCACCATCCTCAGCCTCTACCCCACTGGCCACCAAACACCACCAGGGCTGAGGAGCTCACTGGATGTTCTTCTCACTGACTTCTTGTTACAACACTTCCGGCGGAAAGTAACGCCTCTGTCTAAAGATAACATAACAACAGAGACAATTAATCATCTTATATGAAGTCCTAAGAAAGAAATCTTAAGGTTGGTTTGGCAACATAATGTCACTTAAAACCCAGGCTTTTTCTTCTACCTCAGAGGACTGGGGTTTTTGTTTTCTTTTGTTTTTTGTCCTTTTTTTTTTTTTTTTTTTTGGTAGGCTTGTCACCTCATGGATGCAAGATGGCTGCCACAGCTCCAAGCATCACATCCTCATACAACTACATCCAAAGATATAATGAAAAGAGACAGGAGAGGAGGATTCTTCTTGTGTATATTTCTTTTTAGTGGGGAGGAAAACCTTTCCTACACGTTCTTCAGCAGACTTCCCTTTACATCTCATTGGTTAGGACTTGGTCACATGCTCTCCCCTAGCTGCACTGGAAGCTGGGAATATTTCACAGAGCCAGTCTCTATTGCGGGTAGTGAGCTCTTCTAATAGGCTATGAAAGGAAAAGGAATCTGGACTACTCTACTGAGAGACAACCAACAGTGTCTGCCACAATCTCTCTGATACCAGGTTGTCTGTCATCTGTCAACCATCTTCAGCCACCATTAGACAGGGGGCACCTGTCTGTGCTCAGGAATCCATCCCTTTCTGACTTATGTTTTAATATCCTGAACACATTTAAAGCCTCTTCAAGAAGAGGAGGTCCCTAGACCCCTGTCGTGGTGAGGGTATTGGGGGAGGGAAACATTAGGCATTGTACCTGGGGCAGGGCTAGCTGGAGGATTTGCTTGGGATTCAACTCCTTGCTATCCCTTCAAGCCAAGACACGGGGGCACTCCCTAGGCCCTCATCACACTAGAACTTGAAGGCCCTTAGCTACTTCAGGCTCTGTCACTAGCAAAATACCATGAGAAGTGTGGATTCAAAACCATAGTTTTTCCAATGACCAGTCTAAGAGGAATATCCCAAAGAATAATATGGATTGGAAACAGAATGACGTTCTGAGAAGGCTGGTGGGGGGATGTATTTCAGTAGTAAATAAGGCAAGGCTGGCTGCTGCTTTATTTAGGGCTTACTGTTTCTTAGAGCCAAACAGCAGAAGCACTGTTTCACGAGTAAAAAATAGTTCAAATAATATGATCATCTAGGTCTAGATGTATTTCTTTTTTTACTAAAAGGGAAGAGTCCAAACACTGGCAGCAAAATCAATATGGATAATCAGGCACACTAAGGAAGAAGGCGATAGGTAAGTGAGAACAGAATACCAGACAGGACATTAAAAATGATTGTACTACACTACACACACACACACACACACACACACACTGTAATATATTATAAAAATAACCATTATGTGGGATTATGGATTAGTTACGCTGTTCTCTTTTGTAGAAAACAGATATGAAAGATAACTGAATTACTTCAGCTTTGAACATATTGGAGATTTTGTTAGAACCCCGCTCCCTCCCTCACACTGAGGCTCTTCCACACCCCAGTTACAAGTCCCACAGGGCAGCGGATGCATCCAGAGCTAACTCAGCTCCAAGAGAGGATGAGTAAGATGAGCCGGTTGGGATCAGCGAAACCATCAAGAGGGGACAGTTAAGTCTCCATGTGTAAATGTAGGTCATGTGTGTTGAGCTCAGAAATTTCTCTTATCAAACATATTCTATGTGAGTCATACAATGTATTAGGTTTAGGAGAATAAATGTAACTATCTGGGTGCACAAGGAAGACAAGTGGTATGCCTATCCTAGACACATGGCTTCCGAAAATTCACCTTCCAAATTCTTCCTTGTATATGATATGACTTCTCGATCCTTTATTGACAAATCTGAAATACTCATGATTCTAAATGTCCCTTGTTGATAGTTTGTAACTGGAAATGTAGGCTGAAAGAAATTCTTGACGGGTTCCTTAGTTGCTGGCTAGTTTGCTCATGAAGTTACAAAGGAACAATGCACTTTGGAAGCCAGAAACAGCTTCTTGAACCTCCCTGGGAGGGATGCTTGGACCGTGCTAATGGGCACCTAGAGGGAGCAGACGTAGTTGCTGCATCATTTACAACTTCTGTTTGTTCTGCTTTTCAAAATTGAACCTATTGAGGAAACAGCATGAATAAATCTGCAGTGCGTGTTTCTTGTTTGCTTTACTGTTTAATTATTCAAGATAACGTATTCTGCAAATACACGAAAGGAAAAAAATCAGTTTCGTTTAGCTGCCTCACAGGAAGAAAGTGAGGTTGATTCATGTTTTTTCAAACTTTTAGGGCCACAGGCCAGAACAAGAAATACATTTCATGTCACAAAGTTTCATAAAATAGTATTTCCGCTTACAGCTTGTGAAGCACACTCATGTTTTTTATTTTATTCTATTCTGTTTAGCTGTCTTCTCTATTTCCTTCCTTCCTTCCTTTTAAGAAAGTGCTGCTTGAACCCCCTACGCTGGATTCAGCACCCTCTGATGGATCCTGGCCCGCATCTCAAAAACACTGGATCAAATGGTGATTACACATTAACAAGGATTAACACAAAGGATATTTATAATACTGGGCCAGGGGAATAAAAAAAGCCCCATGTTATAGACAAGATTATAATAGCAGGCTTCGTGGGATTTTATTACTTCTTCCTTTACTTAAACCAAAAAAAATAAAAATCTGCGTTAATTAAAATAATGCTGGACTTGAATACGGTCTCACTGTAAAAAATGCACACCATCCAACTAAAGTAAAAATCTTTGTGGACCACTCCTCACTCCCTACCCTGGGCCTCCCCAACAGTGGCACTTTCCAGGCCTTTCCTAGGCATTTATACACATATAGGTGTATATAAAAAGATGGGGTTTTGCTCTCTGTTTTAATAATATAGTCACCTATTACAATATTGCTCTTCAACTTGCTTTTTTTTTTCACTTATTAACTTGAATAGTAGCTAATGTCTATCGAGTGTGTGTGCAAAGCACCATGCTAAGCACATTATATTAACATGCTTTTGGAGGATTCGTTAAAATGTTCAGTTGGATTGAGAGTAAATAATTTCTTAGAAAGCAATCAACACCTTTTAATGTTTAACAGTCCCCAGGATGCCTAGCTCTTTGTCTATAAACATAAATCTTCATATATTTTTTTGACAAGTCTTACTCTACTTATCTGATCCATGTTTCCTTCCAGGTTATTTTCTCCTCCCGTTCAGCTGGTTTGTTTTCCTCGGACGTCGGGGGCTCCCCGGCGGTATACGTATCTCTGTGCCGAGTGTCCTTCTAGGCCTGTCTGTGAGCTCTGGGTCTGGCAAGCACACTGCCTGGGGAGCCGGCAGCAGGGGGGTGGGCAGGGCTCCTTACTCCCCATGCGGGGTGTGGCAGCCCTTGCCAAGCCTGCCCTGTCCCCAGGGTCCAGCTCTTCACTGTCCTGCCGCCATCTCCCTACAAGCAGACACACCTCCTTGCTGCAGCGTGGCACAGAACAATTCATTACAAATTTGAAAAAAATGAGTAACCAACCACTAAAACTAGAGGTATCCCTAATAAGAGGTTCTTCCACTAAGTTGTAGGAGCTGAGGCTCCTCAGAGAAACTCTGGAGAATAACAACAAGCACCACCAGGAGTAGAAGGTCCTTCCACAAAATTTCAGTGAAGACCTGCAGGAGAGAGATCCATTATCCAGACACATCGGTTCTGGAATTCCACCTTCGCTCACGGTTGTAGGCAGGACCCACAGTCGTCACAAACTCCACTGAACCCTGCTGAGGCCAAAAAAGGGAATTTATATTGCTATGTTATAACTTGAAAGTCCAGGTATACATCAGGCTTCAGAAAATTCTAAATCCAGGGGCTCAAAGTAGGTCAGTAGAAATCTATCAGTTTCCATTTTTTCGGTCTGCTTTGATTTTCTAGGTTGGCCTCATTTTCTGGCAGGCTCTTCCCTCCCCTGGTCATGTCAAGATAACCACTTCCATCTCTGGGCTGCCATTCTATCCAGTGGTCTGTCCCACTGGAAGGAGAAAGGCCTCCTGCCCAACGGTTCCAGCAAACGTCCCAGGTCTCAGGGGCCTGGTGTGGGGCGAGTCCCCAGCCCTGGCCCCGTCGCTCTCAAGCCGTGTCGTCAGGGCCCACCACCCCTGAGCTGGCCAGCTGGCTCTGCAGCACCTCACACACACTGAGAACAGGGGCTGGAGGATCCAAAAGAGGATCCTCCAAAGGAGGCTACCCAAAGGAGGACCAGATCTGGGCTAGCACAAACAACCTACAACCGCCTCGCTCGCCGTGTGCAAGAAGAGCTGTCCAGTATTGCAGAAACAAAGGATTCTTTGGCAGACTGTGACCACAGGATCGTCAAGAAAGGGAACAACATTCACAGCGATATTTCAGAGAGTTTAGAGGGACGAGAGGTGTCGCAGGCAGAATAAAGGCCCCTCAAAATGTCTGCACCGTAGTCCCTGGGACTGTGGATATGCTATCTCCACATGGCAAAAGGGCCTTTACGGATGTGATGGGTCGGGGGTTGGGGGGCAGTGAGAAGCGGTGATGTCCCGCGGCTGGTGTTGGGCTCCAGGGAGCCCCACGCAAGGACCTGAGACAGATCACTATCTGCTCCGGGTGGCCCCCGGCCAACAGCCAGCAAGGCAATGGGAACCTCGGTCGTACAACCTCGTGGAAGTAAATTCTGCCAACGACCCAAACCGAGCACGGAACCTGAGTATCCCCTAGAGCCTCCAGGACGCAGCCCTGCCAACATTTTGCTTTCACTGGGTGAGGTTGTGTCCGACTTTTGACCCGCCGAACTGTAAGATGATTGACTGGTGTTGTCAAAACTACTGCGTTTGCAGGAACTGGTTACGGCAGCAACGGAAACCGTATACAGTTGGAACCGCCCTGGCTAGTGCGTCTCAGACGGGAAAGGCCGAAGGGCCGCGGAGAGCCCTCAGGGGCGTTTGGTCCAACGACTCCCCACTGAGAACCGTACGAGGTGCCTTAAAGATGTGATCTCATCTGACCCAGGGAGGCCGAGAGGAGGACCCGAACACTACTCACGAACAAAGGGGCCTCGCGCCGACGTCACACGCCCCCGCGGTGGATGAGTCGGATGCAGCCCCCGGGGTGGGTCGTGGGAAAGCGCCCGTACTCCTTCCACCGCAGCACGCTCAGCAAGTGAAGGAGAGACTGGAAATCGGCTGAAGACAACACACACGCCAAAACACAGGCGCACGCATCCCACAGTGGGAGCCGAGGGCCAAAGGAGGCACAGGGGAAAGATTCAGAGAGAAAGAGAGAGGGGCATTCGAGCCGGCCTAGATGGAGCAGACCCTTCCTAGGCAAAGGAGAAACACAGGGATGTGAAGGGGTTGGGGGGTGGGGGGCAGTGAGTCCTTCAGAGAGAGAGAGAATGCAAGCTGGGGGGCGGGTGGTGAGCAGAGGGAGCAGGCTGATGGATAAAAGTAAGGCTGGAAAACTGGGCTGGAATCGTATTTCCGAAAAGCTTTGTAGGCCACACTTAGGAGTTTAACTGTATGTGCAATGGGGATCCATGAAAATTCCTGAGCAGAGAGTGGCCCGGCCAGGCTACATTTGTAAGAGCTCCTTGAGCAGCACCCAGCAAGGGCTGGGGCTTGGAGACTGGAGGCAGGCAGGGAGCCCCTGCACCAGTCTAAGGTGGAAATTACCAGGCCTATAGAGAGAGCCATTATTTGCTGAGTGTCCCGTCTGTGTCAGGGAAAAGTGCTTGGTACTCACCGCCAGTCCTCACAATAACCCTATGAAGGAGTTACCTTCTTTTCATGGATTGAAGAGACAGGCTCAGAGAGGTTAGTTAGCTGGCCTAAGGTTGCACAGCTACTAAATGGCCAAGTTAGGATTTTAATTTGAACTCCTGTCAAGAAGCCAGACGTTAAAATCTGTGCTTTTAACTACAGAAGACGAAGCAGAATAAAGAGCTATTTTAGAAATAAATGGATGGAATTTGGTAACCAATTAAAAGGGAGGAAGGTTGAGGTAGAAGGGTGAGGTCTCTGCTTGACTGACGAGGTGTGAGCTAGGATACAGGACGTGCAGGATGGGGGGACCTAGCACTTCCCAACCAGGGGCAGCAGCACACCCCTGGGGGCATTTGGAAACGTGCAGGGGTGGGGGTTGTCTTGGTTATTCCAGTGACTGGGTGGAACCAAACATCCTTCCGCCCACAGGACTGTCCCACTCAGTCACATCCCAAATGCCGAAAGTGCCCTTCCTAGGAATACCAAAGACAATCTCAAAGCACATCCACCTGCCAGACCAGAGAGATGTGGAAATGAGAGACTGAATTTCAGAAAATAAATGACACCAGAATCCGTGAGATTGGATGACACTAAGGAGAACTCACAATGAGAGAATGTTCTAGAAAACCTGCAAAGTCAGTGTCGAAGTGTGGTCTCTGGAGCAGCCGCAGCATCACCTGGAATCTGGGTAGATGCAAAACCCTGGGGTCCACCTAGACCAGCAGTCCTGGGGGGGGGGCCGCCCACTGGGGTGCCACAGGCCCTCGGGGTGATGCTCGTGCAGTCAAGCGTGGGAACCGTGGTGGAGGGGCTGGACAGAAGGTGGGGGAGGTGGAGGAAGAGCAGAGAAGGAACAAGAGTTCCTGAGGGAAGAAATGGTCGGCAGTGACAGATGCTATGGAGTCAAGCAGAGAGACCACGACACGGGATTGAACAGGATGCTTTCCACGGCTCTGCCAAGAAGTTTCAGTGGATGGGCAGAAAGTGGCAGCAGCTTGGGTCTCAGCAGGCCGAGGACTTGTTCGAAGTTAAAAATAAAGAATGGGGAGTAAAGGGAACAGAAGGGATCAGTAGTAACTAGAGAGGGACACAGAGTCAAGGGGGAGTTTTTAAGGATGAAAAAGCAGAATTATGTTTTTATGCTGCAAATATAAAGGGGAAAATAAACAGGAAAGAAAATTATAGGAGCAGAGTGCCAGAGGTCTGTGCACTGAGAAGCAGGCACTAGACAGATCTGAGCAATGCTGAATGTGGAGGGGCAGGGAAATACTGCTTGGAACAGGGCACACCCTTCCAGAAATGGGAAGGACGGAGGCATCAAGGTTAGAGACACTGGGGAAACAAGGGCATTTAGCGCTTGGCATTGTGCCTGGCGCCCAGGGGGCTCCCAGGACTGACAAGGACCATTGCTTCAAATTCCATCCCAGTTTGCCCATTCAATAGCCGTGTGACCTTGGGCGAAGGAACAGACCTGTCCAAGTCTGTTTCTCCATGAAAGAAGAGGCCAGATCTCACAAGAGGAACAAAGAGGGCAGGAGTTAGGAAAAGACCTTGAAATATGAGGAAATTCAGAGCAATTCCTGTGATGCATGAGAGGCCATTGACCAGTGACCAGGAAAAAGAGCATGTACAAAACATGGTAAGAGGATGCATGACCAGAAATGTAAGAGCAGAGTGGCATCAAACTACAAAACAAAGTCCCAGCTCTGACCTGAGGTCAGCTTCCGTACGTGTCAAACAACATACAGCTCCCAGCCCAGGAGCTGCCATGATGGTTAACTTTAGTGTCAATCTGACAGGGCCATGGGGTGCCCAGGGAGTTAGCCAAGCACTATTCTGGGTGTTTCTGCATGAGATTAGCATTTCATCGGTGCACCTTGCTCTCCCTGGTGTCGGTGGGTCTCATCCAATCAGTTGAAGGCCTGAAAGGAACACAAGGCTGACCTGCTCCAAGTTAAGACAGAATTCTCCTGCCTCTCGGCCTTCCAGCTAGGACACTAGCTCTTGTTCTACAGCACTTCTGGCCTCTGGACTCAAACTGGACCATGGACCCTGGAGATTCTGTACTTTCCAGCTTCCATTTTCCAGCTTCCATAATACATAATAAATCCCTTTTGTATACACACACACACACACACACACACACACACACACACAGAGTTGACCCTTGGACAACACAGATTTGAACTGCATGGGTCTACTTACACAGATTTTTTTTTTAATAGTACAGTATTATAAATGCATTTTCCTTATAATTTTCTTAGTAACATTTTTCCTAGCTTACTTTATTGTAAGAAACATACCATATAATACATGTAACATTTTAAAAAATGTGTTAATCAACTGTTTATGTTATCGGCAAGGTTTCTGGTCAGCAGTAGACTCTTAGTTAAGTTTTTGGAGAGTCAAAAGTTACACGTGGGGGGCGCCTGGGTGGCTCAGTCAGTTAAGCCTCTGACTCTTGATTTTGGCTCACGTCATGATCTCAGGGTTGTGGGATCGAGCTCTGCATCTGGCTCTGTGCTCTGCGTGGAGTCTGCTTGTCCCTCTCCCTCTGCTTCTCCCCGCTCCCCTCTCTCTCAAATAAATAATTTTGAAGAAATCAGGGCAGCTGCAAAAAAAAAAAAAAAAATCAGTAATAAGTTTATAAATTCTGCCGGGATCTTCATGGACATTTGCAGGAGACTATTAAGTATGTTTACAAAACACTCTTAACAGAGTGACAAGGTGAAGAGCTTTTGGGGGCAGCGTCGGGCACCCTCCCTGGCGTGGCGAACACCCCCACAGGCCCTTCCACGGGACGAACCAGTGGCTGCTATGAACATGCCAAACACGACGGCAGAAACTGTGGTTACAAACACATAAGTAAGCCTGCTGCTGGCATGATCCTTGAGAAACGTAAATTAGACCTTACGATGGGTTCTCTTTGTAGAAGAACAAAGTCTCAGTTCTCCACCACGCTTGTACGCCCCGCTCCACCTGCACGCATTGCCCTTTCAACACCCCCTTGCTCGGGAGGCTTCCACCGCACTAACCCGCCATGTCGACTCTCTGAGCCAGTTCTCTCGTGGGACCCTTTGCATCCGCTCTTTCTTCAGCCAGGGATATTCTTCCCCTGGTTCTGGCCAGCGTCTTCCCCCCTTCGTCGGCCACTGCTCTCCTGACCCCCTCCCAGCCCAGGTCACTATCGCTTCACACATTCCGAGGTGGACGGGTCCATTGGCACCAGCCACCAGCAGGTGAGCTCTGTGCGGGCAGGAGCCCTCCCCTCCCTGCTTGCTCCTGCTGGGCCGAGGGAATGAGGCTTCTACCCTCGGGGAACTCACAGTGCACATCCTCATTGGTAACTGGCTGTTGAAGGAAGGAATGAACGAAGGTTTTTTTATCTAGACGAGTCGTTGGGGACACGTACGCTAAACCGTCAGGCCAGTGAAGTCTCAGAGAGTGGACCTTTTCCTCAGAGACTACTGGGAAGGCGGGCTGAGTGCTGACACGGTGACCGGTGACATCAGAGTTCCCTGAAGCAGATTTGTACCCGCCCTGGAAACAGAGGAGAGCTATGGCAGCTGCTGCAGCCAAGTCTCACTGGGATGAAGAGTGGAATGAAGGAAAACACAAATGATAAACAGAGATTAACTGAAAAGGAGACCATAAGACCTCCCCATGAATAGTGAGACCACGGAAAGGAGTAAAACCCTAAAACACCAAAAAGAATTCAAAATAATTTTTAGAGTGCCTGGGTGGCTTAGTGGGTTAAAGCCTCTGCCTTCGACTCAGGTCATGATCCCGGGGGTCCTGGGATCGAGCCCCGCATCGGGCTCTCTGCTCAGCGGGGAGCCTGCTTCCCCCTCTCCCTCTGCCTGCCTCTCTGCCTACTTGTGATCTCTCTATCTCTGTCAAATGAATAAATAAAATCTTTAAAAAAAATTAATTTTTAAAACTACATTGACATAAACATATGAGCCAAAAATTGAGAAAATTTGTCGAAAATTTGAGTTCATGCTTTGTAGGTTTTTTGAGAAATAATACACAGATCATAATTTATTCTCTTCGATTGTACAATTCAGTGGTTTTTGGTATATCCACAGGGTTGTCCAGTCATCACCATTATCTAATCCCAGAACATGTTTATTCCCCCTAAAAGAAACCCTGTATCCATTAGCAGCCACTCTCCCTGGTTCCCACCAACCACTTATCTGTTTTGAGTCTCTTTGGATTTGCCTACGCCTATCATCTCCTGTAACGGAAATCAGACACTATGTGACCTTCTCTCTGGCTTCTTTCACTCAGCACAATGTCCTCAAGGTTCTGCCGTATTGTGGCACGGATCAGGACTTCATTCCTTTTCATGGCTGAGTAATAGTGCCTTGTAGGGACATACCATATTTTGTTTATCCATTCATTCATCATAGGTGGATGGCCACTTGGGTCTCCACTGTTATTATAAATAATTCTGCTACAAACTTTCATGTACAAGCTTCTGTGTGAATCTATGTTTTCAATTCTTTTGGGGACACACACACACACACCTTGGAATTTCCTGGTGGGTATTTAATGAAGGAATTTGCCTTCTAAATAGATATAGTGAAAGGGAACTAATTTCAATTCACATAAGCTAGAGAAGCCAAGAAGCAAAAAAGAAACAAAAATCAAGTAGTATAAAAAATACTACTAACCAAAGTGGCTGTTAGTATGTTGAACCCCCTGTTCGAGGCATGTACCTTGTCAAAAAATCGGAACACACCATGAAGTTGAATCCTCACAATATTCCTGCAGTGTTATCATCATTCCTCTTCTGTAAATGAAGAAATGGAGTCCGACCCAGGGTGGCAGGCTGCCTAGATCAGTCAGCTCCGGACCCGGCAGACGGCCAGCTCCGAGGGGCCAGAAGAGAAAGGCAGACCCTTAGAGCATTTGTGACCATTACCCATGGTCTAAATTCCCCCTTCAAAGAAACTGCAGACAAAATTAAAAACAAATATTAAACAACATCCTGCTTTCAGAAAACACGTAGAGAAGCTAAATTAAAAAGAAAGGGACAATCCGGTTTTAACAAAGGGACTTTCTTCTGTGGGTACATGAGGAGGAGCTTTTCAGGATTTGTGAGCAGTGAACCTGACAGGCCTCTGGCAGCAGTGTGAGGGTGACGGGAAGGTGAGCAGAGAGAGGACGAGGCCAGTTAGGAGGCTCTCGAAACAAACTAGGGAGAGGAAGACCTGAGAAGGTGAGAGGGGAGAAGAGCTCCAGAATGCCTGAGTGCCTCGCCGCAAAGGGAGAGAGAGACAAGGAGCACACAGGAGAGGAGGGGAGCCCGGGGCTCAGGGGAGGGGTTGGCCTTTTGAGTGTGCTCCCTCCTCCCTGGGCCAGCTGTCCTGCAGAGCGGTGCCACCGGCTCAAGAATGAGGCAAGATCCGGGCCAACACGCCACCGACGAAAACAACCCACAGACAGGTGCTGTCCTTTCATATACAACTCTCCCCTTTCCAAGGGTTCCCTGTAAACTGTCACTTCTTGCTAGAGACCTGGGCTCCTTCACTAGTCTATGAACTTCTTAAATTCCTAAGAGAGTCAACAGAGATTAAATAGATGTCTTCCAAGAATGTGTGCTGAGCATCTCCTTGAAGTCTCCCTACAGAGCTTGGCGACGCGAATGCCTCGCACACAATGAGTGCTAAGTGAGCACTGACTGACAGAAGAAATCATATCCCCTTCAGAACCACACAGCTGTGTTTCCAATTCTGCCGATTCAATATTTCCCATCGGAAACAGCTTTTGGTCTTTCAATATTGCAACCAGTTTACCCTCATGCACATAAAGGCACGAAGTGCATGTGGTCGTCTCTGGTGATCGAAGTGAAAGCTGTCTGTGTAGCCATCTGAGCCACATCAACAGTGACTCAGGCTGGCAGGGAAATTAAATCTGGCAATCAGGGTGAACAGAAGCCAGGCTGGCTCTTCCAGTTACAGGAACACGAAAACCCAAAGGACATGGGGCATACTGGGAACTCAAAGGCAAGACAGTTCACGACTCAAACATGACCAACTAGGCCTATGCTGGCCAGTGCAGTAGCCACTGGCCACAGGTAGCTATTTACATTAATTAAAGAAGATTAAGAACGCACTTCCTCAATCAAGCAGCCACATTTCAAGTGGACTATGGCCCCATGTGGCAGAGGCTACCACAGTGGGTGGCACAGATACAGAATGTCCATCATGGAAAATTCTTTTGGACAGTGCTGAACCAGGCCAACTGTATGGTCATATTTGGGGGGGGGGGGGGGAATAGAGTCTATTCTTCACTCCCTGATATTACAGGTTGACTCTTCTGGACAGATATCCTCAGGGATGTTTTCAGACTTCCGATTTCACAGATCAGTAATTACAGTACTTTTTCTCATTTCCCATTTCTCACTGTGTCTTTTTACTGCTCAGCATCACACCCCCAGTACCTGAAACTATGCCTGATTCATAGTATGTGCTCAACTTTCTGAATAAATGAACATAGGTGCACGCAGATGGACAGACATATCGATTCAGCCTTACTTTTTTCATTTTGTCTTCGGGGAAAACTGTCACTGGCCGGCACCAGTGTTTGGGTTCTAAACACTGCTTCTATACACACAGACACTCGCGCAGGCTGGATTAAGTCACAAAACGAATATAAATTGTCTAAAACTTTCTGAGAACTTTATACTAATAACATTAATTTGTAACAAAATATCCCAAATCAGAACACTAGTGTTTGTGGGCTTCTCTAAATTGACTGTGTGTTTCATAACCAACCACGAGGGGGCATGGGGGATTAAACTACCTGTTTGCTTCTAAATGGCATCAGGGCGCCCTCTTGCGGTGAAATGTAGTATCTGTGTAGTCACGATTCCTTCTTTTTTTTTAAAAAAAAAAGATTATATTTCTTTATTTGTCAGAGAGAAAGCACAAGCAGGCAGAGTGGCAGGCAGAAGCAGAGGGAGAAACAGGCTCCCCGATGAGCAAGGAGCCTGATGTGGGACTCGATCCCAGGACCCTGGGATCATGACCTGAGCCGAAGGCAGCCGCTTAACCAACTGAGCCACCCAGGTGACCCGTCACAATTCCTTCTTAAAAGAAACAAGTGACCTCAGGCTTCTAGCAATTCATTAAAACCTGTACTGACCTGTAACTACTCTGAGAATCAGCTCAAATAGGTACCTAGTTAAATATAAAATCTAACAACTTGTGTTGGCGAAAAAGGTAATTAAGAATGATCTCTCACAGAACTATCCAAATAGGTCATCCACATACAGCTAGGAAATTGCAAAATACATCAAAGCTGCTCTTTGGATTTGATATTCTGGAGAGTTTCTGTTCATCCTCTGGTTTTAAAAAAGATGATTTGCAAGTTCAAATCTATACAGTTTTCCTTTTTTGGTATAACATCAACAATAATCTTTGCTGCATCCAACTTTTTTCACTTTTGACTTAATATCCTTTTGTTTCTTCACATAAACCATTCTTTGAAAATCGTTCTGGTTGTTCTCCATTTTTATAAGCAGGATAAATCACGCCCAAACTGGGTTTTCAAAAAAGGATAGGAATGTGATTTTGGTCACTTTCGTTTTTGCAAATTCCAATTTGATATTCTATGGCCTTGCAAAGGTAGAGGACACCTACATCGATCAGTTTCTGCTGAGGCAGAAGTTTCTGGTTCCGTTGATTAATAATGTAGAATGCTTCTTTAGGTGGCAGAGTTGGAGAAACTGATTTATTCATAATGATCCTACTAAATGCAGTCTGTGTAAATGAGAGAAAAATCACTATTTGAAAGAGACCCTAAGATGATCCCAAATCCTAAGTCAATGACCCTGTATCTGGGGGTTCAGAGGAAGATTCTTTCAAAGGCGGTCTCATTTAACTGGCTGATCACCAGCATCTGAATCTCCTGGGTGTTTGCTCAAAATGTAGATTATTCCTTCGATCTACACAAGACTGACAAACCAGTCAGTCAGAGGAGAAGGAGGTGGGAGAGGAGGGGGAGGAGGGGGAGGAGGGGAGAGGGGGAGAGGAGGGGGAGGAGGAGGTGAGAGGGGGGAGAG
>CM052900.1:27117939-27214670 GCA_028534135.1 Potos flavus
GGAGAGGAGGGGGAAGAGGGGGAGGAGGAGGGAAGAGGGAGGGGAGGAGGGGGAGAGGAGGGGAGGAGGGGGAGAGGAGGGGAGGAGGGGGAGAGGAGGGGAGGAGGGGGAGAGGAGGGGAGGAGGGGGAGAGGAGGGGGGAGAGGAGGGGGAGGAGGGGAGAGAGGAGGGGAGGAGGGGGGATAGGAGGGGAGGAGGGGGAGAAGGGGGAGAGGAGGGGAGGAGGGGGAGGAGGGGGAGGGGAGGAAAGGAAAAGAAAGGAAGAAGCAGCTGAGAATAATGGAGAATAACTTCATATCTAGATCAATATTATATTGATCAATCTTATATTTTATTTCCTACATTTGGGACTATTTAAATTTGAAGAGAAAGCAAAGCTCATGTTTGCTGAGTATCTGTGATGCTTAAAGTATTACTTGAAAGGTATTATTTGATATATGCTCGTTCAAAAAGCTACATAGGAGCCTGTTCCACCCAGACCACACAGTGTCTGCCTAAGAGCAACTTCATAAGGCAGGAAAACGCTCCAGGTTGAGTAACTTGGGCTCCTGAAACTAGCACCCAACAGCTAGGTGCATCATCACCCATCACCAACAAAATGTCTAGGCTCCTACATTCCTGCCAAATACCAACACAATTTAATATCTCATGAGCCACATCTAATGCCTTTTGTTTTTCTATATCACAGTCTTTCTTGGACTAAGTTGAAGGAAGGTGGCTCACTCATACAGGACCCCGTAGAGGGCAAGAGGCATGATATGGACAAAAGAGTCCAGCAGTCAGAAATCTTGGGTTCGATGGGGCGCCTGGGTGGCTCAGTCATTAAGAGTCTGCCTTCGGCTCAGGTCATGATCCCAGGGTTCTGGGATTGAGCCTCGCATCGCGCTCCCTGCATAGCGGGAAGCCTGCTTCTCCCTCTCCCACTCCCCCTGCTTATGTTCCCTCTCTCGCTGTGTCTGTCAAATAAATAAATAAAATCTTTTTTAAAAAAAGAAAGAAAAAAGAAATCTTGGGTTCGAATTCTGACTCTAACTGAAAATCTGCAAGATCTAGCAAAGAAATTTACTAAAGTCCTTTGCCCCTAAGCACTAGTAGAATTCCACTAGTAGAATGGGGACCACCAATCCTCCCAACACCAACATGGGGAAGGGATGAGGCAACAGGTACTGAGAGCACTGGCAGAATGGTCTCTAACAGACACCCAATAAATGTCCAGTGAATCTCAAAGTGATCTGAGCTCCATCCTGGAGAACCAGCAGACTCTCAACAAAGCCAGAGAAGTAGGAAGAATCCCTTTCCAGGAACGGTGGCTCCCATCAACAATATAAAAAATCCAACACGGACTGAAGCTCAGAGACACTCAACCTGCTTTAACATTATGCTACATACACTAATCTATTCACCCCACCACACACACACACACAATTACTTCCTCTAACCTCCAAACCACGATGTCATGAATCTTGATGGTGAAAAGAAGCTCGAGGCACTCATCTAGGATTCTGAGTACATGCCTCAAGCTCTCGCCGGGCACCATTTCAAAGCACTACACGTGCAGGTGGGATCTCTTTCACTCAAACAACAGCCCTTTGAGGCGGGCACTCTAGTTATCCCCATTCTATGAAGGAGGGCCGGGGTGTGGAGATCACAGGGCTCGTCAGTAGCAGAACTGGCCAGGGGCTCCATAAGAGCTTGAGAACTATATCTCAGCCACTCTGCATCCCTGAGAGAAATTACAGTGAAAGTCCTGAAGTTCCAAACACGCATGGGGATTTTAAACTTGAAATGACCCTACCTACGCATGCCGGAAAAATGTTACCGTCCAGGTAAAACCTTGAAGTCATCACGCAGGCCTACCAATCTTGCACTTTAAGGTCAAAACACAGCATCCATCACAGATTATGCCCACTGTATAGATACTAAGACTCAAAAAATACTTCTAAAAGAAGACAGAAAACCAGAAGTCTCTGACACCAAAACCAAAAATTTTCAGCTACCTCTTATCCAAAGGAAAATTGAAAATAAAATCTGCATTTTCAGTATGTCTTAAATTTAGAATTCTGACAGGGAACTTGGCAGTATATGTCAAAACTTCAAATATACATACCCTACGACCTACGAACCCCCACTTCCAGGGTCCCTCTTACAGAAACACTAACATATTTCAATACTAAAGATACCTGCAGAAGGTGGTTTACTGCAGCAGTGTTTTTTAAGAGCAAAAACAAAAAATAACCTGAACAGCCAACCAGTCAGCTACCTTATGGCAGAAATACATGATGGCAAGCCATGCAGCCAGTGGGAAAAAAAAGAGGTAGCTCTAGATAGACTGACATCTAGCTATTTGGGATATACTAGTAAGCAAAAAAGCAAGTGATAGAATATATGCAGTCTGATCCTACATTTATTTAAAAATAAACTACATTTGCATGTATGTGATATATACATAGAAAAAGGCCTGGAAGAATACATCAACTCCCTTGAGAAGAAATCTGGGGGGCAGGAAGGGTCATCTCTCAGTTTTTACCTTCTAGAAGTCTGAATATGTTTGAAGTTAATTTCTTTTGAAATAACAATATAAATTTGTGAAGTAAAAAGGATTGGGGAGGCTAATTTCTAGAAGGAATAGAATAGTTTAGAAATGCCTTTAAAACAGAAATTCCCTTCTCCCACCTGCAGGCCTGGGAGTGCACAGGAAGGGGAGCCCCGCCACAGAACCCTCTTTTAAAAGCTCCTTCAGGATGCTAAACGAAGTCGTCCAGTTCAGAGATTTTTACAACAAACAATGCCTCTTTTCAGACGATGTCATAAATGACATACAGGTCAAAACGAAGGCTCGTCTAATTAAAAAATCCTAGAAAGGAAACATGGTAAAATAAGGACTTACACAGAACAAATGACTGAAGCTGCACGGTTTCGCTACACTTTATTCAAAGTTGGCCCTACTTCCTAATTGTTTGAGGGAACTCAAAATCTAGTGTCCAAATGTAAATATCCATCATATACTGAAAAATAATCTTTACATTTGTGCTGTGACCCAAAATTGGCACACTGAACTCATACGCGAGTCAGACACAAACGGCCGACCCTTGGTACAGAACAGAAGTCTGGAAGCGGCCCAGCAAGTGAGCTCTGCTCTCCTTTATTAACTCTCCGCCTGAACTGTTATCTTCCAAAGTTACACATACCACAATACACCTTTGCACAGGTAATTTTATTCTCTCCTGTGGGTGTCAACAGTGCTCAGAGATTGGAATTTGAAACATTCAGAAAGCACATACCTGAATATCGTCACATTTTGTTACATCATGATTCAGTAACTATTAAACAGTTATGTCTACTAAATACAGTGAACAAAATGGTACAAACGTTTACCATTCCCTTGTAAACAAGGCTTTTGTGCACAACAGTAACAAATGGAATTAATGCATACCACAATATCAATGAAGAAAGACCTTCTCTTTAAATAAACTATTCTGTTTATAAATAAACTCTGATTTTTTTAGTACACATTTACAGACCTGATCAATAAAAAGAAATAAGACATCTATTTTCCTTTAAGAAGAAAATATTGAGAGATGGACCACTGTGGAAGAACTCACTGGGAAAAGTGGTCAGAAGCAAGCAAAGGACAAGAGGAAGTTAAAAGTACTGTCATACTGCAACCTATTTCTGTTAGAATACACCAACACAAGGACAGGATTGTCTGGGAAGGAGCTCATTTTTACTTGAATTCCAGCAAGTTGCAATCAATCTTGTAGTACACATAAGGGTAGTATTCCTGTTGACTCAAGTTTAAGCCTGGAATATCCATAGGAGCCTACAGAAAAATAGGAAGATTATCCAAATGAGTACTTACAGAAATCAAAAAAAAAAGAAGAAATTAAGTATTACCATTAACTTTCTTATTGAACACCTATTCTGGGGCTAAGTGTAGATGTTTATGCTAATTTAATCTGAGTTAAGCATTATTACCCCTATTTTGCCAATGAGGAAACACAGTGAGTAGTAAAGCCAGATTTAAGCACTGACTCCAAAGCCTGTATGTGTTTAAGCATGAACCTATGATCCTTTTTTATGCATAATGTATAAAATTACTTTCTAAATCTCAGGCTTGGGGTATTCAGTTTACAGGGCACGTGGCTTCTTAAAATGTTGACTAGAACTAAACCAAGTATGATTTTAATGATATCACTTACTATTTATGCATGTTTTAAGGATATACTGGTGGGAGGAGTGTCTGGGTGACTTCGTCGGTTGGGCATCTGCCTTTGACTTAGGTCGTGATCTCGGAGTCCTGGGATCGAGCCCCAAGTTGGCTACCTGATCAGTGGGGAGTCTGCTTCTCCCTCTCCTCTGCCTCTCCCCTCCACTCATGCTCTCTCTCTCTCTCAAATAAATAAATAAAATCTTAAAAAAACAAAAAAAGACTATACTGGTAGGAAATTATGTATCAAATAGTTGAACCTCATGTATTTTCTTGACAATTACATGAAAATGTAGAAAGTAATTTCCTGCATTTTCTTCTATCAAGAAAAACTGGCATTTCGTGGGTTCTAACTAATGCAAATGTAAGACACTACTATCCTAAAAAGGAAAAAAAATCAAGATTATTTGAAATAAAAACCCACAATTTTAAACAGCAGCAAGAGTTTGCTTATATCCTCTGTTTGAACACACACTTTGCTTACACTCTCTGTTTGAAATAAGATCTAAACTTACCAGTTTAGAAAAATGGTAGCTCCCTTTAAAATACTCCTCTACTGACTTTGCTACCTGTACCAAATACTATTGAATTAACTACTTATTATCTTCTCTGCAATTTATTAACTTTGGTAAATAAGCAGGATAGTATCACGGGTTGCTTCTTTATTTCTGCAGCTATAAACATCTGATCTATAGCAAGCCAATGAGCGGCTTAGAAGCAAAAGCACTGCTCTAACTGGTATGAAACAGGGTAAACAATGTAAATTACTTGGTGTGTTTATCTAACAAATTAACTGAGGACCTCAAAATAAAAAAAAAATAGATTAAATAATACAAGATTTACTATTCCTTTTCCATTTATCTCCTTCCAATAATTTTTTCTGAAATTTATCCCAGTTCCTACTCTTCCAAGGTACCTAACAAGTACTTACATCAATAATCGCTGCTGCGCTGCTGTCTAGATGTTTGTACAATTCATATAATACTTCTCTTAGTTTCTTCATTGTTTTCTTATTGGGCTGAAGTAGCATTGCTTGGAAGTTCACTGGCAAGCCATACCTTATCAGGAAGCAAACATACAGGATGTAACACAAGTAAACATATAAAGAGATTTTCTTTTCAAAGCAAATATTCTCATAGTCTTCTTTAATCAGTTAACAGAGAGAGTGTCTCATTTTAATGACAAGTTCAACTAATACACAAAGAAACTCAAATCCTCTCTAGCCCTCACTGTCCACTAGAAATCTTACCTTAAAATGAGAGCCCATTGTCTATTAGGAATTACTTTTAACTACTCTTCAATTTTTAATCTTTGAATACCCTCAGCAATAATATGTACACTTAGGAGACACCTTTAAGGAAACGACACAATTACATCTTGAAAACTCAATGAAATTTACAAATAGCAAGCACAGCTACAGATAAGTATTTTCAACTACTTCTAATAAGAGCAAAATGTACAGAGGATCACAAGATGATTGAGATTTTTAAGTATCGCAAAATAATAAACTATTTTAGGTAAATATGAAACAGTGATTTCAAATAAATCAGTATACTGTATACCACACTAGATGTAAAGTATGTGAAAGATCTTCTTTTAAACAAATATTAGCTAAATACTTTAGAATCTACTTTTAACTTTACACCAGCAAAGAACCACGGAGTACAGCAGTATAGATCGCTTTTTCCAAACCTGGCATGAAGGACAAGACTAATACGAATGTATGATCCTGACAATCTTTCTTTCATGGTTGTCCCTTTGGTTTTTCCGCATCAATTTCCTATTACTGGACTGTTATAACAAAGAGGTCTAATGAAAAGGGATCCATAAACCCTTCATTTCCAAGTTTCTTGATCGACTTTCTTTACCTTAAAACAGACTCAACAAAAACCCTCAACGCTTTCACATGAATCCACGCAATAAACGCCTCACTGAAATTTACTTTCAGCCACCGTACAAGTGGTCCCTATAAAAAGGAAAAAAAAAAAAATCACCACAAATTTGGTCTTGAAAATGGCAATTAGAAATAAATAAATCAAATATTTTTAAAGGAGTGACTATCCAGTAAGAATTTACAGGAGAATAAATCACATAATTCACTTTAAAAATATTTCATTTTTCTCATTATCTTGGACACTTCATCTTAAATAAGATTAAAAGGCTAACCACTACACTATAACCTCAGTAGACACCAAAATTCATGGAACCTATTTCACTACAGAGAAAAAGGCATATATTTTAATGAAAGCAGTTTAAACTGATACACAATATAGATGTGCCTAGGTTTGAAAACCAAAATATAAAAACTTGAACTTATTATGCAACACATTTCAGACATTTAAAATAGAATTCAACTTATAAACAACTGCTCAGGAACAGGATAAACAGTTATGTAGTAAGTCATTTAATACATATCTCTAGGTCTTAATTTTTTAATCTATAATATCAGGCGTGTTGATCTCGATCCCTTAAACCTCTTCACATTCTAAATTTTTAATGATTCTATTACATAGGATAACTTCTCTTTGAACTTAAAATATTCAGTATGATTTCCAGTACTAAATAAAAACACTCCTTTAAACAGATTTTAATAACTTAATACTGCCTTTCAATACACAAAAGACATACGTGATCGGTTCAGCTAAATTATTTAGAGAACATCGGTAGGTTCATTTGATGTACCAAACAATTAATTTAAGCGAAAAGGACAAGCCGAAATGAAAATCTTTGGTTAAAGTATCTGTTCTCTAAAAAGGCTCTGGGCCTAAAAAAAAAAAAAAATTTAAATTTAAAAAAAAATTTTTTAAAATTAAAAATAATTAAAAATAAAAAAATAAATTTAAAAAAAAAAAAGGCTCTGGACCTTCTTAACAAGTTGGTTTTACCGGCATTACTTGGTTAGGATTAGTTTTCTCCCAACGGGGATGATATGGTTTATAAGTACTTAAGAATAACTTTAAGTGGGATTTGCTTTTATTTTCTCTTGCATTACAAGAGAAATAAATTTTCACTCATCACCTCTTCCATACAAGCTTCTAGTCTTCACAGTAATTCAGCACTCAAAGATGACAAGGAAGTTGACACCATCTTCCCTTGTCACTTTTCCACCCCCTTTCTCAATTTTGCCTCAAACATACTAACTCTCCAGTGGTTTAAATAGAAATTGCTTCAGTATAATATTGCAGCATTAAAAAAATTTGCCTTGGGCGCCTGGGTGGCTCAGTGGGTTAAAGCCTCTGCCTTCGGCTCAGGTCATGATCTCAGGGTCCTGGGATCGAGCCCCGCATCGGGCTCTCTACTCAGCAGGGAGCCTGCTTCCCCCTCTCTCTCTGCCTGCCTCTCTGCCTACTTGTGATCTCTGTCAAATAAATAAATAAAATCTTTAAAAAAAAAAAAAATTATCTCAAGAAAATGAAAATTCTCCCTGAAAGAACTATTACTTAGTTAAAATAATACCTCACTATACTGCATTTAAAATTAATTCCTGATATGGATTTGGATGGAGTAATTAACTTTAAGGTATGGATTTCAAGATCTAAGTTTGGCTTAGAGAAAATTCATTTTGGTTAATAGAAAAAATAACTAAAATCAAATGTCAAAGTAAAATCGGTTTTCTTCTCTTTTAAATAAAAAGGAAAAAGCAATACTGCCTTTTCTTCTGCTTAACACTGATAATACTAAATATTAAGAACACATACAAACTGTTTTTTCTTGTCAGTAGAAAGCCTGTTCATTTCTTCTTTATCTGCTTTCATCTCCTCTTCATTATACTGGAAGTCACGAACGATGAATCTAAATTTGGAGTGGGGAGAGAAACAAAATTGTTTACACTGTGTATATAGGAGATCGAACATATTAAAAAACAAAAAATAATCATCTTACTTGTTCTCCCTGGCTTTGTGTCTGAAGTCATCAACTGCCTTCCTAAACAAGGTGACATTACAAAGGTAACTGTCTTGATCCTCTGAGAGAACACTATGGGGAAAAAAACAAAAAAGTCCATTTAAAGCTTTGTATCGATTGCTCTTTCACACTGAGGGCAGAATTCACAAACAGGAGGAGGAGGAACAGCAGGGTATGGCAGCCCTTCCCAAGCCACCTCAAGGCTAACCGCCTGTACTTCCTCCGACATCAAGGACACTCAGGGTTTACAATGTGGTTATATACAATGCCTTAACAGCCCTATGCCATTTACCTCTTCCTAACCCAATGAAATCCAGCATTTAATCAAGTAAAATGTCCAAATTCTAAAAGCCATGCTTTTCCATCTATCAGTGCCAGGCTGGCTGAGGCAAAATCAGTAGCTACTTTATTTCAGAGTCTCCCTGCTTCCTTGCTAATAAGCACCTTCTTCTCTTCTGGAAACCAAATTCTCTCTACCTCTCTCCAGCCCAGGCCAGCCCACTAAGGCCTGGCTCACCCTCTCTGCACTGCCAATACCTCCTACCTCAGATCTCTCCTTCCCCACTGCCCCCAACATCCTAACTCAAAAACAGACAAATGCAATGGTCTAAATATCCTTTGGCAAAACACTTTTATGCATCTCAGGGCTTCCTCCTAGGCTCTAGAAGATCCCAGTGAGGTCAGAACTTCTATCCAGTCATGGGTCTCATGGACATCACTGGAAAGACCTTTCCAGACACAACTGTAGGGAAATTTTAACTGTCATATAAATTTCTATGGGAAAAAGCCATTTGGAAAGGCAAACTGTTCGGTTCATGTATACTATGACTCTCTGAGCTGGAAGTGGAGCCTGCTTAAGATTCTCTCTTCCTCTGCCCCTCTCCCCAGTCCCTCTCTTAAAAAAAAAAAAAAAGGTGTCCTCTCTGGCTGGCTTAGTCATTAGAGCTAGAGCGTGCAACTCTCGATCTTGTGAGTTCAAGCCGCACACTGGGTGTAGAGAGTACTTAAAAATAAATTATTTTAAAAATTTAAGAATTACGGTGACTGGGTGGCTCAGCTGGTTAAGCATCTGCCTTCAGCTCAGGTCATGATCCTGGGATCCTGGAATCGAGTCCTGCACCAGGCTCCCTGCTCAGTGGGGAGTCTGCCTGCTTCTCCCTCTGCCTCTGCCTACCGCTTCCCCTGCTTGTGCTCTCACATAAATAAAATCTTAAAAAAAAAACAAAAAAACAAAAACTTAAAATTTAAAAAATAAATAAGAGGTGCTCTCTCAAAACTATTACCCTTAGTTCTTGCTCCTGGTGCTTATCAAATCCAAGGCAGGTAGCAAGGCAGCTACCAAGTGGACAGAACTCAACGGTAAATCTTTAATGATCTTCAGGTCTCCCAGGCTTACCTCTGTAAAATGTACACTGTGATCAAACAAACCCAACTCCAATCTGACAGGCTAGTGCAGACCCCTAACAATATTCCTCCACTATCATAGTTATCTTTTAAATTCACACAGTACTTTGCCATTTTAAAAACCATTTGAAAAGCATTTGATGTTTGACCCGACTCTGTGACAAGGAGCAGCGTGTCTATCATGTAAGCTCCACTATCATGCAGACACCTGGGTCACAGCAAAGTTGTTTGGCTTATTCAAAATCCTTATGGTGAAGGAAGCCAAGATAAAAATTCAGTCTTATGACTAAATCCTGCTGGGCTACCTTATTAAATGAAAAACTAAATAGAAACCATTTGCTTTTCCTTCCTACCCCCAGGAAAGGGTATTTCTTAAAACATTATAAAAAACAAACTATGAGTCCTTAGTAAAATGGACTTTCAATCATTTAACATGTACTGAGCCTCTATAAATGTGACCAGCTCTTGCTACATATTAGGAATAAAACTAAGACAACTCGGTTCACTGACCTCAAAGCATGGGTCTAATCAAGGAAACAGAAACAATACAATACAGAATCGCAAATGTTATAATAGAAGATATATGTGACATATTGGAGCAAAAAGGGAATTGATACCATCTCAGGGGATATTAAAGAGTTTCACAAAAGCAGTAATACCAAGTGGAAGTGTGAAAGACAGGCAAAGGAAAGAACACGCCAGCAGAGCCCCACACGCAAATGCACACAGGTGTGAAAGAGCATGGCGCATCTGGGGCTCTGCCAGAAATAAGCATAGCTGAATGGAGTACAAGGGATGGGTGTGTGTGCACACGTGTGTGCCAGTAGTAGACTGGTACACCACAAAAATGAAAATGCCAGCAATGCAGGAGACTGACGAGAGAGAGAAAAGAGTGGAGATAAAGGAGACCAGCTAATGGCAATTCCAACAGTCCTGGCAAGAGATGGAGAAGCAGCAGCTGTAGTTATGGAGGGGGTGGGGGAGGTTAAAGTCAGTTGAACCATAAGAGGTTGTTGGTATCTGACCATTTTTGGCCGACAAAACAGCAATTTCGTATGAGTCAACCAAATGCTACTGAAGGCAGAAATAACACAGCTGTCAGACTGGGTCATGGGAGGGCAGCTGGTGAGGGAGAGGTACGAGTCCAAAATGACTGACTACCACAGGCTGCTTTGGTAACTAGGCACATATTGCTGCCACACACTACAAGGGAGAGGGGCGACTGAGGCTGAGATTCGGGGGGATAATGTCCTATTTGTAGTTACCTGTGGCGCAGACATGTACAGTGCCCAGGAGGAACCCAGGTGTGGGAGTCTGAAACTATGGGGACAGCCAGGCCGTGGATGGAGATTTCGGAGTCCCAAAGCTGCAGGCAGAGGTCAGAGCCCTGGGTGTGGCTGAAAAGGCACTGACGGAAGAACAGGCTGTCACACTGAGACAGAAGAGCCCACGTCTAGACTCGCCAATACTGAGGGCTACCAGATTCTCTCTGGCTCGCTCAGGCAATTCAGGCGTACAAGGCCACAGGATGCATTACAGATTAATTCAGGGAGGGAGTGTGCAGGAGATCACAGGGACCAGAGATGATGGTGCAGGCAAGACAACAGCTAAAGTGATGACTCGAGAGTCCAGGCTCAGCGGGAAAAGAAGCATGACTGGAGGAAATCAACAACGTCAGAGCAAAGGGGTGGGGACTAGAGATGTGGACAAGGTCAAAGAGCAGGCTCTGAGACAGTGGAAAAGATGGAAAGAAAGCTCAGGTCATGATCCCTGGCTCCTGGAACTGAGTCCCACACATCAGGCTCCTTGCTCAGAGGGAAGCCTGCTTCTCCCTCTACCTGCCGCCCCCCACTTATGTGCTCTCTCTCTCTGACAAATAAATAAAATCTTTTTAAAAATAACAAATAAATAAACAACAACAACAAAAAACTCAAGTGGAGGTGATGATTTGTGAGCTGCAGGGATCTGGGAGATAAGAAGCCAGAAGCTGGAGGGATTTCAAACCAAGCCAAAACCAGCAGTGACCTTAAGTGACATTATGAGACCAAGGCACAGAAACAAAAAAGCCAGAAGGAGAGGAAAGAGTTAAGAAAGTGTCATCTTATCATGACTGACCATGGACTTGGACTGTGCCTGAAATGGAACTTAGTTTAGCTTAACCCAGGCTCCACACGTTCTACTTGTTTCAAATAAATAACCCAAACAAACGCACTCCTTCCTTTAGTTCTACTGTTACACAGAAGTAGCAGCACCATTCTCACGCAGGCATAACCAGGCCTGAAGGAAACAGCCACGTCTTCCAGATGTTTCATGGCATTTTCAGTCACCCATGTGAGTAGCTGTGCTTCTGGAGCTTAGCAGCTCTGCCCGCTGCTTCTAATTTCTTAGCTCGGTCCTGAAACTCAGACCTGCCATCTTCTCTGTCCCTTAATTATTATCTTCCTATGTCACTGCCAAGGCATCTCTCCTGCTTTTCTTCAGAAAAGTTATCTTTGCAACCTCCACTCTAAAACACAGGGGAAACTTTTCTCTGCACAATGGCGAGTACAGTTTTTCCTAGGCTTTCGTAGCTGGGTTCCTCCAGCTCCCGGACCAAAAACCTCTGGGAAGCACCAATGCGTCTGTGTAACTGTTTCTAGTAACACAGAAAAGGCAAAGGTTAACTAGTGATCGGACCTAGTCAGATATCTTCACAAGGAAAAGCAGACAAAAAGGAAAGTGGTAATCCTGAGCACAAGTGAAAAACACCTGTCTCTGAACAGTTTTTCCAACACGAAGCAGAACAGCAGCCCCGCCCCCACTTCTTTGGCCATAACTGCACGGCATTGACACACAGCCCGGCACTTCACACGACAATGGTGGGAGTGCAAACTGTCCAGTGATTTTAAGACTTAAGTAGAATATTTTACAAATAGCTGGATTCTAGGCATTTTTTAAGTAACATTATCTCCTTCAGATTTGAAGACCACATCTTTCGATTCATTCTTCTATCTCGCAATTCCACTTTCATCTTCACTGCTCCCAGGAGTAAGGACTCAAGTGCCAAAAAGCAACAAGTGGAAGTATTACTACTTACAAATGACTTAAAAATGAGGCACTTAGAACAATTACTAGCATACAGCAGCTACTCAAAATTGTTATGATGATAAGCTAAAAATCCAGCATTAAGTCATAGAGATCTTTCCTGAACAGTGGACAAAATGCCAAATTAACCCACCGCAGCCTGTCTGCCCACATGAGCGAACCACCCCATCACGGTGCTCAGCGAGCTGCTGCTGTTCTTGTGGACTAAATTTAAACAGCTAAACTTTCATGTCAGTGGTTCCAAATGTCTTCTGAACGGAGACGCAGGCAAAGTAGAGGTTCTCACTGACCGGTGGTCAGGGAGCACTTACGCGTCATTTAGAAGACAGGTGTTGTCTATACTGAATGCTTACCAGTTGGCATTTCTTTCCTTTAAGCTACTACAGTAATGTTCAAGAGATGTAAATCTCTGAAGTAGTATTTTTCAAGTCCTTCCTTCAGAGTAAATCTGAAACTTATCTACACACCGCTCCCCTGGACTTTGGGTCTGGCATATGTACAACCTGTGAGGACACTGTGTATACACTGGGTCCTTGGTCTCCTCCTTCCCCTGCCTCTCAGACATAAAGTCAACCTCTATGGCTTTAATGTCCTACAAAGTACAAAGATAAAAGAAGTTGTTATCTGTCAAGATAAACAGCTTCAGTGGAAAACTAATATGAAGACTAAGGCTGTCCCTTAGTTTTCAGTTTATACCATGTGAAGGGCTGGTGTGAATGGAAGGTATTCCCCAAAATGGGGGGAGGGGGGAATCGTGATGAGGTTTGTGGTTTAGTTCTCAAAAAAAATCAACATTTGTGAAACTACGATAATCGTATTACCTTACATTTTGTTTATCTTATCAAGCCTTAAAATAGCCTCATAATGTGTACTGGGAAGGTGCTATGTGCATTTTACAAAGAAAAATGAGGCCCAGAGAAGGTAAAAGACTTACCCCAGGTCACACAGCAAGTTGGTAGCAGAACCAGCAACAGAACTCAAATCCCTGGATCCAGCACTCTTTCCATTATACTAAGCTACCTCCCATATGACACAATGAAACTGGAAAAGAAAATATTGCATGGGCCTAACCTTACTAATACCACCTCTTTACTATCTGCTATACCTTTCTCTCCCCACACGTTGCCACCTCTTGAGGCACAGCCATACAAAAGAATTCTTGGGGGCTGCATATACACTGTATTTAATATTTTCTCAAAGAACATGTCGTGTGGAATGACAGAACACAGGAAAAAATAACATGGTAGTTTCAACAGTACAAGACCTAACATTAAAAAACCTGACTTTTAGTCCTAACTTTGTCATTGGACACTGACACAGCCAATGCAGCCAAATGCCTTAGGCAACTATTTAATTCTTCTGCATTTTTACTACAAGAATAACTGCTCCAACTACTTCACAGAATTGTAAATATCAAATTAGACAATGAATATAAAGCCATAAATTTAAAAACACTTAACACAAGTTTTTTTTAATGGAAAATATAGATTAGGTAGAATCTATGCTCACTGCAAAGTGAGATCAACATGATACTCTAGTAGCCATTTTGGTACACTTCTTTTGCAAGAGAAATGAAGAATTACAGACACAGAGTAGGTATACAATAAATACCGAACAAAGAATTTTCAGAAGGTGGCACAGCATGGCAGAAAAAGTACCACACCAGTGACCTGGGTTCTAATTCTAGCCCTGCCATTAATGATGTGTGTGACTCTGGGCAAACCCCTTCACTGCTGTGGCCTCGAACTTCTCCATCTAGAAACATGAGACAGTCGATCAGACTGTACAAGGTCCCTTCCAGAGGTCTATAACTGTGATAACTGAAGTTAACTTCTTTATAAGGTGAAAAAGATGATCCTGAAACCGTAAATTTACCACAAAGAAAAGATAAAGCTATTTCCTAACCCAATATCCCAATTATAAAAAGGAATTCTAGGAAAGAAACAGGTTTTACGAAGACTACTACTTACTTGCTAGACCTTGGAACTACCATTTCAGCTAGTGTTTCGTACTGCTTAATCCAGTCATTGTGGTTTAACCTGCAGAAAAGGTACAGTAAGTAGTGGAAAAGAAAAAATGCCTGCCACATCCAGAAAGAAAAAAAAATATGGGACAAACAGGAAATTCAACGAAGTATACCTCAAATCTATGTAACAAAAAAAAAAATTTGAGTTTCCTACTGAGAATGAATTTCAAACAGTGAGTGGTGAAGCAGGAAATACTGTTCACCACTCTTATATCCAGTAACTATTGCAAAAGAGGCACATCCTAGCACTAAGTTTGGAAAGGAAGTAAAACGAAGTACAGATTCTAAATGACTTTCAAACTTCAGAGTTAATATGCATTACCTTATTAAAGATAAATTAATTTAAAGGCCATACTGAAATCTCTATCATGTCTATTCACTGGCCGGATCAAACTGTATTTACTAAAAGCACAGCACACCAGGAAGGATTGAGTAAATTAAGTGACAGCAAACCATGCTGCACGGAACATTGTGCAACAACTCTCTGTAAAGAACAATGGTTTTGGGTGTGTGCAAAAAGACAGTTATGTTTGCAATTTAATGAACTGCAGTATTTGTAGGCCACAGAGTGAATAATTCAACATGTAAGGTACCCTAGGTCCTATGTTTCAATTATAATGTACAGAAAACTATAAAAATTTCTGATCTTAAACACAAATTTTCAATAAAGATTGAGGCAAATCTTTTATCCGGGCAAGGTTATTTTCCTACATAGTATAAAGACACAGATACACAGAAGTTTATTATAAATAACCAGTGCTCTAGTAAGGGGAGAAAAGCAGAAGTCAGATAATACTGTAGACACAGTAAATTCAATGCAGGTGCTTTCCTATCATTTTCCAATATTCCCAGTTTCCTAACCAGATAAAAAATGGAGAGCACAGCAAAGGTAGAATTTGTGCAATGATACTATGAAGAATCCCCAAATCTCTTGCCTCAGATAGGATCCTCTAAAGATTCCCTGATAGCGATATTTCAGTCCAAGTCAGAAATGAAACCATTAAGTGTTTCTCTCATATACACGCGTGCATGTGCACAGAGTTCTAGTCCTTCCTATGAGTGTCCAAAGGTTTCATTTTACCAAGATTAACTATGATCAAACATTACTTAACACAAAAGACCTAATCTGAAGATTTCAAAGGGTTCTCTAACCTAGCAAATTATGCCCAGAGTCTGTGCCTGTTTTCGTAAAGACAGTTTTCCTGAAACACAGCCGCACCCATTCTGTACGTACTGCGTACAGCTGCTTTCAGCTACAACCACAAAGTTGATGTAGCAGAGTTGAATAGTTGTTAAGAGACCCTTGGGCTTGCAAAATGTAAAATATTGACTATATGGCCCTTTAAAAAATAAATTTGCTAACCCCCAGCCTAATCCATCCTTTGCTTCTTAAAGGGTTTAGTTCATCCTAACCAATCATGAAGATTTTTCAGAAAAACAAATACAAAGAGCATCCTACTTTGAAAAATCTAAAATCTGTATTTTTTTAAAAAATCCAATAATTTAGCATTACTTAATTTTTAAATAAGCCCACTCTACTAAGCTGCTAAATTTGATTTGGAATCGCAATTTATAACTGATGCATCCATTAACAGATTATGAACTCAATTCTACTACGTGTGCCATATGATTATATGTTGGTTCACAGAATGAAGGACAATGTAACAGTCTCTTTGTGATTGGGTTCTAGGGAATACTTCAAATTACAATATCAGATACTAACATTTTTCTTACATTTTAACAAGTAAAAAACTTTTGTCATTAAAAGACATACTTGGGAACTACAACCAGTAACGTGACGAGATACTCTGAATCAAGAACAAAGTCATCCTTCTTCACAATTTCTGCTAAACTTCTAGTTAGCAAACTTCCTCTGTGGAATAAGAAAAAAAATAATCAGGCTGATAATGCCTCCATAACACAAGTAAAGAAACAGCAAGCTAATTATATTCATATATATATATACTATATATACATCTTGTGAAATGGATTAATCTTATTAATGTTTTTACGTTGTAAGAAGTCAAAATTTAACTATTTCCCATCCCCACTATTAATGAAATGTCAACATTTACCAAAATTTGCCTCTAGTATCTCCCCTTGTGTTTGCTTTAATTATTATAACTCAGTTCTTCTCTTGATTACATATATAATACCTTGACTGGGCAAGTGTTATTCATTATATGTCAATTAAAGCCTATTTCATCATAATTACAAAATTATATCATCTAAGGACAACCTTTGATTTTCCTCCCTCTCCCTGGGTATCATCTGATACTAGGCGATTTTGGTTAGTTAACCCAATAATCAACTCTTTCAAATCAGTCTTCATTTGGTCTCCCACTACATTTCATAATGCAAATGACTTGCCCTGTTTGTACCACTGATGGTATCCAACCAATTTTCCCTCTGGAATATGAACACATAACTTGAATAGTTAAATGCTTAAAGCTATACTTGCAGTAGTCATAGTACAATGAGATCATGAAAACATGTTCTATTTTTTAAAAACCTAACATGTAAAAAAGGTAAACCTGGAAAACAGAAAAGCAGGTAAATTATACAGTAAAAGGATTCTTCGATAGAATTCTTTTAAGCAGCAGGTAATTGTTATGCAATTAAACTATGATTTGATTTAAAACAATTTCAGAGTTTTTCAGTAAAAACTCAAATGCATAAAGGGATAAACTAAACAAGTACAATAAATCAGCCTCGCATCTGTTTTGACTAGCCTGAATTAATAAACTTTTCTCCATGAAGTAAATAAACACCATTTTGATTACAGAAACAATAATAAACTGGAATTCACTAAACCCCAACAATAGCTCGTTCAGTGTATGCTAGAGTGCTTCCCCAATTCTTAATATTAACATATACTTAATATGCTTACGCATTCTTCCGTTCCAAATTCTGAAGATTTCCTTTCAAGTTATTATATGCGGATGCTCTAGATTTCAGGTCATTGTCAATTTGAGTCACTCCCTTTAAAAATGAAAAAGAAAAATAGGCAAAATTTTCCTAAATCTGCTTCTACTAACACAAATAGAGTAGCTGTACCTCAACATTTACTTTAAAAAACACCATCACTGATTGCTATGTAAGAACTATTTTAAAAGCACAACTTTAAAAGGTCTTTTTAAAAATAACCTATTTCATTTCTAATAACCCTGGTAATTTCCATATGAATGTTTTCTACCAAAGATAATGTTTTAGTCCACATATATTTTAATTACTGTCACGATACTACCTCTTAAAACACGTAAATGGAATCTAGGCCATTGGGTACAGAGATTATTGATTAAAAGGCTTTAATGTCACAAGGCTGAAGGATGAATTTCCCAAAAGTAATAAACCACACAGTTTTGTTGTTCACGACAACACTATTCTTATAGAAACTATTTTTGCAATTAAATTACAATTGTGGATGAATATATTTATAAATGTTACAGAAGCTGATTTTTCAAAAAGAGGGCATTTCTAAAACTACTAACAATTTAGGAAGAAAGTACAAATCAGCAGATTTAACATTCGAAGAACTAGTTTCAACTCAGCTCTACTATTAGCTGTGTGGCACTGGGGTAAGTCAATTCACCTGTGTGAGCCTGCTTCCTCATATACACTAGTATCAGAAGATGATGATTAGATCCTTGATAAGGATCAAAAGAAAATAAGGCCCAGTCATACTGAGAGCATCATTTTATATAATCAAACTACTCATTTTAATTATAATGATAACTTTAGCTCTAAAATCCTTAATAATCTACTCATTTATATATTTAACTATAGAGCACACTGTTTGAATAGTCATTGGGAGCGAGGAAAAAGTCTGTCCAAGTAATTTAAACCATAGTTTCCACCCAGATCATAACAATGTTGACAATTAAAAGGGCACTGTCTATTTGCTCTGTTTATAGCTTCAGGTAAGACTTTAATATTTTCTCTCAAGTTCAAGGACACAATATAAAAGGAACTCTTGGTGAGTTCACGGATGAGTTGTACTCCCTGAAACTACATAAAATCTTGTGTATGTGAATACATGCATTTGGGGGGGTGGGTAGAGGACTGATACGGAATGTCAAAAGGTGTCAGAGAACCCACAAAGTTTAATGTCTAATTCAGACTATACATAACCATGCTAAAGTAATCACTGTCATCTACCTGAACGACTACTAAATCTTTGATTCCAATTTCCTGTTCTACATAATCTCAGTTACCCTTAAATATGTATATATAATAAATGTAGAACTTTAAAGTTTACTTTCTTACTTAAACACCATTGATACAATATTTAAGTTAACCACTCCAGTAAGTAAACACCACAACTTGGATAATGTACACAGCAAAGTGTTATATTTTAACATCTTTCTTTTTTGGTAAAGTTGAACTAAAGGTAGCTCCCATTTGCATCAGTCATGTACCATTTAGTTGCTTTGTCAAAACCTAAAGAGCATTTCCCAGCTAAATACTTATAAAATAAATAAAGCCATTATAAATCAATGTGTCCTACCTGTGTCATTTTTTATCTTACCTTGGCAATTATTTCAGAAATATTTTTCAGGGACTGCTTGATTGGATACTTAGCCATGTCCCACTGAAACCTTGTTATATAAGTAACCAAGTCAACTGAAATATAAGGAAATAAATTAATTACTGAGAAGCAACAGACTGTTTATAGTTTCCAACACAGTAATAACTTTTAATTCTGAAATTTGTATTGAAAAAACCAGTCAAGATGCTATCATTGCTGGAAAGTCCTGATTTTAAAAATGTGGAACTATATTAAGTAACATGGATTAATCAACATTTTTACCATGTAATCTGACTGGATCTCTTCTTACTCAAAATTTTTTATTTTTATATATACACATATATATGTGCGTGTGTGTGTGTGTATATATATATAAATGCTCCTTCTAATTTGGTGACTTAAAAAATAGAACATGCACATACCCATGACATGCCTCATATGTAGGAGAAAGAGACACAAAGATTAAGAAACTACTTCAAACTGTCTCCTCAATAAGTAGAATTTGACAAAAGTATGTTCTTTCTTTGCCAACTTACTCAAAGTGAAACTAAATCTATTAAAACCAGGTGATAATTGTTTCTAGGAGTCTATACTTCAACAATCTTCAAAGCACAGATCCTTTCACATTCAAATGAAAAGAATAAAAAATGCAGAGTCAAAGACACTCAACAACTATTCCCTGTTTTTGTAGCTAAGTCATTCATTCACCTTATGTAAGTCAATATCAAATCCTGAAATATTAGCTTACCTCCATTGGCCAACAGATTCTCCTGAACTTTATCTTTACTATCCTCCAATACATCAGCCATGTATTGAGCCACTTTTTTAACCACCCTTGGGAGGAGGGGAAAAAATCAACAATCATTTTCAGGAAAAAGACCTAAATTCCACGCTATACAATGAACATACCTCATATACACATCAATTTGACTATATATGTTCCCATTATACCTATCTGTATAATAAAGAACAAATGAGTTATCTATAAATAAGGTTTTAAGGATAAAAGGGACAAAGATTTTGTTATATATGTGAAGCTCAACTGAGTAACTGTAGAGTTTTAAAGAGACTACATGCAGTATGTTTATTAAGTCTGAAAAGAAAGTAACGAGAAACTAGTGAGAAACATACATTATATGACAAAAATGGGTCAATGAATCTGACTGCAAGGACCAACAACAAAGGACCGAGGCTGGAAGCTACTAGCATTCACCACTTACATGTTTTCACTTAGGACAAAAGAGATCTGACAGGCAACAGAACACAAGCAACAGTAATGATGAAGAATGAGTTCCTGTATTATTTAGTCATTAACTATCTATTGAGCATCTACTATGTGCAAGGAACAATATTAAAGGGAAACTGTAGTGCCCTAACTACTGAGGCACCTAGATATCACCTTGTCAATCCCTTCATTTTATTTAAGTAAAGATGCCAAGATATAAAGAGAACAAGTGACTTAATCACAAAAAGTCACAAAGTCACAAAACCAGCTAATGGCAGAGCTGGGACTAGAAACATGTTGTCTGGACTTTGGTGTTCTTTCTCCAGTTCCATGTCTGCCTCTAGACCTGGGTGGGATACAAAAGTAAATAAGACAAAACAAAAACAAAAACCCACACTAGTTCACACTGCTTAAAATCAAAATTGAGAGATACGAAAAGACACAAATGACTAAATACAAAGCAATCTATGGTTAAGTGCCAGCTGAGAATACCAGGTTACAGAGATTGAAACATAAAGGAAAAAGGGATCACTTCCAACTACTGTAATCATAAAAAGCATAATGACTCATGAGCAGGGCAAAATGGTTTTGAAAAGATGATCAGATGGGAAGATTTTGCTGCAGTGCATCCTTTCAGTCAAGATCAGGAGGGGCAGAACTGCAAAGGCATTCAGAGGATGACAAGGGATCCAGAACTGCCCAGAGCGCTGTGTTGAGAAGGGAAGGTCAGGCTGGGAAGGGAGCCTGCAGCTGGACTGCAGATAGCAAGCCTCTGAAATCAGACTTCAGAGAGAAGTGTAACATGGTCACGACAGGGCTGTGGACAATTAATCTGAGGACCACAAGCTCAATGGCAGGGAGGGTAAATGGGTAGACAAATTAAACTCCTGCAAGGGGCGCCTCGGTGGCTCAGTCAGTTGAGCGTCTGACTCTTGGTTTTGGTTGGGGTCATAGTCTCATGGGTCCTGGGGACGAGCCCGCATCTGGCTCTGTGCTCAGTGGGGAGTCTGTTGGGAGATTCTCTCCCTCGGCCCCTCCCCTGACTCACACATGTGCGCCCATGCTCTCTCTCAAATAAATAAATAAATAAATAAATATTTGGGGGCGGGGGAGAAAAGAAAAAGAAACTCCTGTAACATGAACCAATAAGGGCCAGAAAAAATCCTACGCTAAATGAACTCAAACCTAATAAAGTAGAACAACTACAGAAAAAATTATGTAAGCTGCTAAATCTTCAACACATTTAACTTGGGATTTGTACATACACTTGGCTGTGTCTCCAAAATTCACTTATCCCTTTAGAGGAGACAAGCCATTATTCCTGTGTAATTTCACAAACGTCTTGTAAACAGAACCATTTGCTATGAACATGCAAAATGGTCATATGTTTACCACAGAAATAGTTCAGAGTGTAGAATTGCCTAGTGTCAAATTTATAAACTGAGTGTGTAATTCAGAACTTCCCAATCTCCCTGTGCATCTCTACAAGAGTATCTATGTCAAAGTACACATGGTCACCTTAAAAACTGCTCTGATGATTAGATTACTTGATAAGTAAAAACTGTAATTTACTCCACCTATCACAGTGTTCAGACTTTGAAAACTGGAACATTTAAGTCATTAAGCTACCATCTGTCAATTCTACCGAGGTCTAACAACTACAGGATTTTTAAATTCCTCATATGTTTCAGAAAAACTGACAAAGACAAGATTGCATAACGGTGCAGAAAAGAAAGGGAGACAAACTGCACAGGTAACTTGTAATTCCACAACCAAATGAACTACATTTAACTTAAACACTTTCCAGATTCCTTCCCTAAAAAATGTGAGCAAACCTTACACTATATTCAGGACATTCCAATGGCGACTTAAAGAAAGACCTATAGAGCCATCGAGGTGATTAATAAGGATCCAAATAATTACATTCTCAGGGACCCCCCCTTCCTCACGTCTCTGGCTGTCAAGACCTGAAACTGTAATGAGGGGATGGGACTGTAGGGAAGATAATCACCTCAGAGATGACAACTACAAAGGGTTTCCTCAAACTTTTTCTCAACTAAAATTGTGTCATCAAGAAACCAAGAGATGTTCATACCATCAATTATTTCCACATTTGCCGTATAACGAACGCATGGACTCACTAACTGCAAAATACTGTTACTTTTTCTTTCATCCTTTCACTCATTCTTATTGCCAAACGCCTTGTCTTATTTAAGGCTTTTAATATCTTCTGCTTAATCTACTGTACACCTGTCCCCTAACTAGCTTTTTTGCCTCCAATATTAAAGACCATCAGTACATCTTTAGGTCTATTTACTTACTACACACTGCTATGTTAAAAGGTCTCTGTGCAACATCAGCCTCTATTACCCAGAGACATTGCATTATGGTGGTTCCATCAGAAAAGCCTAATAGCAAACATAGGAAACCCTCCCAAGCAGACTCCAGAATAAGTTCCCTTACAGCATCAATCAAATATACATTTCTAAGATTCTCCAAAATTCTGTGTCTTACAAAACTGTACTTATTTACTCCAACCCTAAGTATTTAAACACTCCGTATCCTAAGAATCAAAGGGATTGTAAACAAAGGCCAATCAATCACAATGCAAAAAGTGATCAAGAATCCCAAATCCATCTTCAGCTGAAATAAAGAGCAAGTAAGTATCAGGAGTGACTAAAACTGTAGTTTAGAAAAACTCTTTTACTATAACTGAATTTTAAAGACAAGAGTATCACTATCTTCAAATAATGGCGTAACAGCTTATTGGGTCAAAGACTTAAAATTGTTAGGATGGCAGTACTCCCCAAATTGACCTACAGATTCAACACAATCCCCATCAAAATTCTAGCTGACTTCTTTCAAGAAATCTGACAGGATCCTAAAATTCATATGAAAATGAAAGGAGTAAGAACAGCCAAGACGACCTTGAAAAAGAAAAACAGAAAATTCACACTTTCTGATTTCAAAACTTACTACAAAACTACAATAATAAAGACAACGTGGTGCTAGCATAAAGATAGAAATAAGGATTAGAAAGAAATATAAAATAAAGCTGAGAGTCCAGAAATAAATCATCACATTTATGTTTAGTTGGTTTTCAGAAGGGTGCCAGGACAATTCAATGGAGAAAAAAGTCTTTTCAACAAATGGTGCTAGGACAACTGGATACCCACATGCAAAAAAAACGAATTTGGGACTCCTGCCTCATATCATATACCAAAATTAAAAAGGATGTAAGATCGCGGTGCCTGGGTGGCTCAGCCAGTTAAGTAACCAACTGCTGATTTTGGCTCAGATCATGATCTCAGGTTTGTGGGATGGAGCCCTGCATCAGGCTCCATGCTCGGTGCAGTCTGCTTGAGATTCTCTCTCTCTCCGTGCCACTCCCCCTGCTTGCACGCACTCACTCACTCTCTAAATAAAATCTTAAAAAAAAAAAAAGGGGTGTAAGACCTAATGTAAAGCTAAAACTGTAAAACTCAAGGAAGAAAATAAAGCCATAAAACTGTGTCACCTTGAATTAGCCAATAGTTTCCTAGACATGGTATCAAAAACACAAGCAACAAAAAACAGATACATTGGACATTAAAATTAAAAATTTTATGATTCAGGAGCACCTTGCTAGCTCAGTCAGTGGAGCACCAACTCTTGATCTCGGGGTTGTGAGTTTGAGCCTCACTCTGGGTGTAGAGATTACTTAAAAATAAACTCTTTAAAAAAAAAATTTCGGAGGCACCTGGGTGGCTCCAAAATACTATATCATATACACTAGAATGACTATAATAAAAAAGATGACTAGTAAAAAGTTTATCAATAATGTGGAGAAATTAGAATCTCTATACACTGCTAGTGGGACTATAAAATGGTGCAGCCACAAAAAATAAATAAATAAAAATTAAAAAAATAAAATGGTGCAGCCACTTTGGCACTTACCCAAGAGAAATGAAAACATAGGAATTATACAAAAATTTATACACAAATATTCATACCAGCATTAATCTTATTAGCAAAAAATTGAAATAAACAACCTAAATGTCCACCAACTGATAAATGGATTAATAAAATATGGTATGTCTATACAATGGAATATTCTTTGGTAGTAGAAAGAAATGAAATATCAATACATGCTACAACATTGATAAATCTTGAAACATTGTGCCAAGGAAAAGAAGCCAGTCATTAGAGACCATATATTGTATGATTCCATTTATATGAAATGTCCAGAATAAGCAAATCTTATATATATATGTCAGAAAATAGATGAGCGGGCAGGGAGTAAGAGGGACAAGGAACTGGAGGTTTGTGATGGTGGCAGTGGGAGAGTGATGAAAATGTACTGTAACTGACTGTGGCAATGGCTGCACAACCCTTTGACTATACTAAAAATCACTATACACTTTAGGTGAATTGCATGGTATACAAATTATATCTCAATAAAAATATTAAAAAGGCAGTCACCATTTTCATACTTCATACAGGTATATTTTATTGTATATAAATTGTACCTTCATAGGGGCGCCTGGGTGGCTCAGTCAGTTAAACATCTGCCTTCAGCTCAGGTCATGATCCCAGGGTCCTGGGATCGAGCCCTGCATAGGGCTCCTTGCTCAGCAAGGGAGCCTACTTCTCCCTCTCCCTCTGTCCCTGTTCATGTGTGTGCTCGTGCTCTCTCTCTCTCAACTTCTCAAATAAATAAGATCTTTAAAAACTAACATTTAAAAAATTTTAAAAAGAATCTCCATTTTAAAAAAAATTGTACCTTCATAAAGATGATTTATAAAGAAAAAAAGTCATTATTTTCTAAAACCATTCCAATAAGCAGAGTATACACGTGATAATAAACCCAATGTCCAGGTAGCCTGATAACACTGACTCTCATTTTGCTCTCGTCTATGCATAGAAGTACATTACCCTTCTACAAATGCATCCAGTTTAGCCAGTTCATCCGACAAACCAACCAAGACATCCAGTGTGCCAACCTAGAAGGGAAATATACCATTTTACTGCCTCGGTTTCATCCCCCCCGCTTTTTTACAAGGTGATACAACATCTTGATTTAAAGGGCCCGTATTTTATTTCATAATGTGCAAGTCTAGTTAAAAAATGTTTGTCAGACATTTCAAAGCCATTTATATGTGTAAGATAATCCTCTAATTCATGGGTACAACCACTATTTAAAATGTGCAGATTCTGTAATGGGAGGCCTCTGCCTCTGCCTGTACTGCCCAGTGACAGGTGGCTCCCCTGAGGTCCTGGTTACAACAGCAGTGCTTAAACAGGGGTCCACGACTATCAGTGTCCCAAAGGAATTTATAACTCCCCAAATATTAAGAACCAGCAGTTTTAAGTATTTCTTAAATGAATTTGATATATAACTGCCTGTTAAGTTAACCAGCAAAATAAAAATAGTTTTTCCCATTCTGTAAAATTACTGAGGGCCTGCTTCCTTTTGAAGCTGCTAGGTTACAGACCTTCAGTAATTGTTTAATAAATTAACTACATTAAATAACTAGGTGAGATATGCCACATATGATTAAAGAGGTATAATGTTAAAACACAACATTACTGAATATTATATGAATTTAATTAACGAAAACTTGGGTTCACTGTGAAATTTAATATATATTACTAAGATCTTTCACTTCTGAAGATATTTGTGAATGTAATGTATCAAATATTTTCATAAGATTTCTCATTACAATTTAAATTATAATTTAGAAAAGCACGAAAGTTTTAAAAAATGCTCTCACTTTGATAGTTTACTTCTAAAATCTCGACTTCCTCATTATTTAAAATCTGAAGATCAAAGAGACAAGATATGTTTTCAATTATGCCAATAGCTAGAAACGAGCTTTTTTTTGAAGGAACCCAGATATCTCATTTCTCCTAAAATGTAAGCAGAGACCTCTTTGTGATGAACTCAGACGCTATTTTGCACCATGCAGTTTTACCTTTAAGTCAGGAATGTTAAACTTTGAAGCAATAGCAAGATTATTGTTCTTCGTAGTCGCCGCATGCAGTTTCTCCCAAGTTTGCTGACATGTTTTCTCCCCAGGAGCAGATATAAGCCAGAACTCAGTCATATTTGTTACCAAGTATTTTTTCCAAAATCAAGAGTGACTCTGAAAGGTAAACAAAACAAACAAAAAATATCCTCAATACCATTTGTTCCTAAAGTATTTGAGAGTCACAGGATAAGATAAATATTAACCTGTTTCAAAACTAATCCAACACTGGCAGATGATCCCAAGCAAAGTCAAATGTACTTACCTGGAAGTAAATCCACATAAATGGTAAAAGGGGATTTATTTATGGTACTAGAAAAAAAAGGGACAGACTTAACACATGAAGTATCTGATTTTTTTAAATTACAGAACATCCAAAATGGGAATTATTCAAAGAAGTGAAACAACTGAAAATAACAGCTACCAACAGTTTCATTTCACAAAAGAAGTAGAAGAGTCACAAATTTATATGTTTATCTTAAACTTTTAAGATGTAAAACAAAACAGGAAATTTAAAAACATGCATAACTTTTACCTTTGAGAAGGAACTGAATCAATGCATTTGAACAGTACCCACTAAATAAATTTGTTGCATCTGGCTTAGCAACTCCTACAAAGTTAGCCAAATTGGTTGTTAAATTTAATCCATATTCAACCTAAAAGAATCTCCTCAAATCCCTGGCATATACTTAGTTGCCATCAAACATTTATAAATTTGCAAAAAAATCTTGCCAATTGCCTTACACACAAAAATATGATGGGGGGTGGGGTGATACACCACCACTGGATCTGAGTAAAGGCTGTGGATCCCCTTTGCAAAGAGTTCCATTAAGACACAACCAACCCTTGGGTGCCTGGGTGGCTTAGTCAGTTAAGCTTTTGCCTTCAGCCCAGGTCATGATCTCAGGGTCCTTGGATCAAGTCCCACACTGGGCTTCTTGCTCAGCAGAGAACCAGCCTCTCCCTTTCCCTGCTGCTCCTCCTGCTTGTACTCTTTCTCTGTCAAATAAATAAATAAAATCCTAAAAAAAAAAAATAAACACACAACCAACCCTCTTCTACAACCTCCCTCCTTTACTCCCTCCCTCACACAGAAAAATAAGTTTAGAGCCAAATCTATTCAGAATCTAAGTAGGTAAAGTACACAAACTCATAAAAATGAAAATATTACCATACCATTATTTCTACTTTAATATGTCTTCATTAGAACCACCATAAACCTTCCTACTACCAGTGATTGTTGATGCTTTCCTGAATAGAAAATAACTACCTTACAACGTTGTCCTGATAACAAAAGCATATAATGAATGTGGAAAGACTGTAAATTTAAATTTCCTTTAAAATGTAAAGTATTATAGCTAATCATAATGGACTTTTATCAATTTCATAATTTCACTCAACCTATTTTTAGATTTATAACTGAAGTAATCCCATGCAATTATTATACAACTGAAAGTGCATTCTATATATTTATTTTTCCAATTTCTGTATCTACTATATACCAAGTATACCAAGTACTATTGTAAATTTTTTTTTTTAAGATTTTATTTATTTGACAGAGAGAGAGATCACAAGTAGGCAGAGAAGCAGGCAGAGGGAGAGGGGGAAGCAGGCTCCCTGCTGAGCAGAGAGCCCGATGCGGGGCTCGATGCCAGGACCCTGGGATCATGATCTGAACCGAAGGCAGAGGCTTTAACCCACTGAGCCACCCAGGCGCCCATATTGTAAATGTTTTATACATTATTTATACATTATTATCTCTATTTTATACATTATTATTATCATTATTATACATTATTATCTTCCCAACACCTCTATGAGATACATACCATCCTCCCCATTTACAGATAAGAAATTCAGACAGGTTAAACTGGTATAAATATAGATGGTGGTATTACATGACTATCTCAGAAATTCTACTCTAAAATGATTTTTCCATCATCAATGATAAAGATGCATTTAAGAGCTACACTCTCTCAAATGATCAACAAAATAAATGCAGACTTGTTTGTGATGGCAAGCCCTGACAAAGCATTCAGTCTGACCAGAAAATAGTACAGCTTAACTGGCCATCCGTGGAAGGAAGTCGCTCAGGGCGCCAAGCTCTAAAGAAGCCATCCAGAGGTAAGCTTTGACTTGAAAACAAAACCATCACTAGACTACCTGAGAAACTTCAAATGTTAAATATTAAAGCTATTCTTCAAATGTTAAATTTTAAAGCTATTATATAAATACGATTCCAAAAAAAAATAAAAATAAAAAATAAAATAAATAAATAAATACGATTCCACCCATATTCTTTTCCAACTTAATTTTGTCATTCAATCTGCTTTTGGAATTATTCATGGTGATCCATATATTGTAGGTTCATTCATTTTAAGTGCTATAAGGTATTTTATGAATAACCTAAATTTTATTATCCATTTTCTTATGGAAGGCTAGTTACATTTTACTTTTTTGCTATTACAAACAATTTTGCAGTGAACAACCCTGTGCATGTCTGTTTTTGTGAAAGAGCTTCTCCAGGGCAGACAGACGTAAAACAGCTGAACTGAGTATAATATGGTAGACTGTCTTCAAATACGGAGGTGACAAGTCTTTCCATGCTTCAATACAATGTGACTGCCACTCCTCCCATCAAAAGGTGGATTCTATTTCCCCTCACCTTCAATCTGGGCTGGTCTTGTGACTCGCTCTGACCAACAAAACTCAAGGAAGCCACACTATGTGAGTTCAGAGCCCAGGAGGCCTTGCAACTTCCACTTCCGTTTCTTGGATGGTCTCCAGACCACCATGGAAGGAAGCATGTAGTCTAGTCTACTGGAAAATAAGAGGCCACATGGCAAAGATACAGCAACACTAGGGCTGACAACCAGCATAAACTGCAAAACAGCTGAGTTTCTTGAAACTTCCAGCATAGTGAATGTTCCAGCTGAATGCAGCCCTATCGAACCCAAGTGAAACAATCAGAAAAAGCACTGAGACAACCCAAAGAATCAGGAGAAATAAGAAATCACTGTTTTAAGCCACTAAAGTTTGGGGTGGTTTGTTATATATATCATGAGATAACTGACAAAAACCACCATCAACTTTGCTGGGTACTGTCAAACCGTTCTCCAAAGCAGTTACCAACTGAAGTTCCCACACAATGGTATACACTGTTCATAAATATATATTTACAGGAAAATACAGAAACATGTATACGAGAAAGGTACATTAGCTATGTATTTAAGATTTCTTTAAAAAAATATCTGGGGCAAATATGGCAAAATGTTAATATCTGTTAAAAATCTGGGTAGTGCGTACATGGATGTCTGCTGATCTGAAATAGTTGATCTTTTCTAAATACTTGAAATATTTCAAAATTAAGTATTTTAACTATTATAAGAACATAATTACTTTATGATAAAATAAAACAGAACATGGGCGCCTGGGTGGCTCAGTGGGTTAAAGCCTCTGCCTTCGGCTCAGGTCATGATCTCAGGGTCCTGGGATCAAGCCCCGCATCAGGCTCTCTGCTCAGAGGGGAGCCTGCTTTCCCCTCTCTCTCTGCCTGCCTCTCTGCCTACTTGTGATCTCTCTCTCTGTCAAATAAATAAATAAAATCTTTAAACTTTCAAATGGAATATCCAGAGAATAAAGTAGTCTTATTACTATGTTAATCCTCTGACCACAACTTTTCTGTTTTAATACTAGTAAAGACGCTTTCTAATCTGTTTATGTTATGACCAAGTATAATAATATACTGAGCAGAAACCTTTTTGATGTTCTGGAATTTTTAAAAAATACTTTAGGGTCAACATATTCAGCAACTCTAATCACATAAGGTTGTAAATGTAAGAGCCTGGGCCACACCTATATTAACTACAGTATCCATCTCAGTAAGTTGCTTTTTAAATTAAACTCCTGATGAAATGTTGTGGGTCAATCTCCCGCTTTCTTGTCATTACCTAATCCTGTTCTCTACTGTACCTGGGTCACCTCACCTAAGCTGCTCCAAACCTTGCTATCTTTTCACTCGTCTTTGGCCACTTCAGCTTTGGCTTTTCCCTAGCTCCTCCATCTAATATTCTTACACTTATCAAATCTACCTTTTTTAGCCCAAACACCAATTACAGGACTACCTTGAACTTTAAAATTCTTGGTTAATTAGAAAATCCAATAACATCTTTCAACCTCTTTTAATAATCCAGATCTTCTACATGACGGTAGTTTTTGGAAATTTGAGGTTTTATTATAATTATTTATACAAATGATTCTGTTAAATTATATCTGATGACATTTTACACGTCCTCTCCCCTCAAAATAGTAGGTGATTAAATCAATTAAGTTCTTCCTGAGATTTTAAAATGATCCAAAATGCAGCTTCTTCAAAGACTGTAATAATATCAGCTATTACAGTAGATGTCACTATCCTACCATTCAGAGTTTTAGGAAATCTCTTTCATCCAATAGGTTTCCAAAGTATTTCAAGAAATAAAAAAAAAAAAAAAAAAGGACCCCATTTCTTATTGATAAATACCTGCCCTACCCTACTTCACTGAGCTTTTATCAGGATTAAATAAAATAATGTCATAATTCTAAGCAAGAGTAGAGTCTAGTAATGTCTAGAAAAGGGGTATCTGACTGGCTCAGTCTGTGGAACATGCGACTCTTTATCACAGGGTTGTGAGTTTGTGCCCTGCATTGGGTGCAGAGATTACTTAAAAAAAAAAAAAAAACCAAAAACTTAAAAAATGTCTAGGGAACTTAAAGAAAGTATTCTAATTCCATTTTTCAACTAGAGCCCTCTCTAGGGCCTGCTTGGCGATGGGGAGGAAGAGGTATCTTTATAAACAAAGGTTTGGTACTTTGTTATACACGTCTCTTATACTATCTCACTTAATTCTCAAAACAGCCCTATGAGCTAGGCAGTAATACTTGGAGAGGTTACTAATTTACCAAGGTTACAAAAGTGGTAAATGGGGTTCAAATCTCACTGTGTTTGACTGTAAAGGCTATGTTCTTTCTATTGTGTCATGCTAGAAGAAAATGTTCTGCATTCAGACCCCCCCGAGCTCTCCTATTTGGAGAGATCCACTTGTAACCTTAAACCCCTTCGTCCTGTTTCCTTCCAGGCTCCGAGCAACCTGTAGGCCCAAGGAATTCTGCTAAATAAAGGGACCTGATCCGAACTTCCTTTCCCTTTTCGTTTCATCAGGATCATCACAATTTCTAAAACAGCAACACCCAGCATCCCAAACTATCCTAGCTGCTGGAAGGAACAAAGATACCTCCAAACAGAAAAGCAAAATAAATAAAATAAAATATTCAAAAGACATGGAGATAGAATTTAAATTCAATTTAAAGAGAGACCTGGATTTCAGAAAGAAAACAGCACAAACTTTGAAGTCCATAATAGTTACAATCCTAACTCTATCCATTCTCATTAGTTTCCTCCTCTGTGGAATACTACGTATCTCTTCAAAGAGCTATTGGAAGGAGTCAACAAAATGATGAATGTAAGAAATGCCCATGAGAAGAGAGTAAGTCCTCTTTTCTCCGTTTCTGAACAATGTCCACTGTTATCCTGTGGACACAAGTCACATAAAAAAATGTCTCCTTGAGAGGCACCTAGCTGGTTAACTTGGTAGAGATGTGACACTAGATCTTGGGGTCACTGAGCTCAAGCCCCATGTTGAGTGCAGGGCTTACTTAATTAAAAAAAAAAATTCTCCTTGAAATTTAAGAAACTTTAGGCTCAGTTCCAAATAAAACTTATCTTCGCAGATGAATATACGTACGTGCTTTTTAGAATCAGAAAATGAAATCTGTATTGCTAAACACCTTTCTCCTTTTATCTCAGCTGCATGGAAACAGAGTCAAACTTGGGTGTCCACTGGTTATCCTCTCATCAAGAACCTAGACACTTCCACTTCCTCTGCATGCTTCAAATGACTTCTGTTTTTATTCCTAATAATTTCCTTTTATGTTATTTTATATATTGGAAGTCAGGCATATATACAGACAAATTGTATGTTAAACAAAAGAAAAAATTAAAATGCACTCCACTCAAATGTTGAGTTCCTCAAGACTCAGATCTCGGTCTAAGTTCCTCTGCTATATGTGGGTATAAATGTGTGTATACAGGGCGCCTGCGTGGCTCAGTCAGTTAAGCATCTGACTCTTGATTTCAGCTCAGGTCATGATCTCAGGGTCATGGGATCAAGCCCTGCAACCAGCTTCATGCTCAGCTGGGAGTCCGCTTCTCTTTCTCTGCCCCAACTCCCGCTTGCATGTTCTCTAATTTTTTTTTTAACTTAAAAAAAATGTTTTTTAATGTGTATAGTTTTTCTCTTGAAGATATTATCTATACTCAAGGGAATTCCAGGCTCGATGCTAAACACTCTCCCAAATTTTTATCTCCAGCCCAGACTCCTCCATTGCATCTAGAGCTATACCCAACAAGCCTCCTCAACTAAGTACAAGATGTCTCCACTTGGATGTTTCAAAAGCACCTAAAACCCAACATTTCTAGTCAAAACTCCTAATTTCTTTTCCAAAACCTTGTCCTACTTCAGTGTTCCCTGAGTCAGTACAGGTGTACCCCTGCAACATTAAACAATTAGAATTATCAAATGTCATCAAGAGAACAGCCAATACCTATTGGGCACTTCCTATTCACTAGCACCAGTCAAAACACTCCATACATACATATTCACTTATTTAGTATGTTTAAAACAACTTTATCAGATAGGTAGTAGTTAAAAACAAAAAAACAAAGGCACAGAAAGTGCCTCATATATTAGGACATATATCATATAATACGTATCATGATTTGCTAAGATGATATCATATATCATTACACGCTAAGAATGAAATGTATTTTATGTTGTCAAAGCACCTTCTTTTCAGTATTTCCCTGAGGGATACTTTTTTATTAATGTCTTTATTCCAAATAAATTGCCCCTTAGGGTAGGTGGTAGTTTTTGCTCATAACTTGGTATCCTCCGTACCTGGCACAGAGGTCAGTATGTAGAACCTCAAAAAGTATCTGATGAATATTCTTTTTTTTTAAGATTTTATTTATTTGAGAGAGAGAAAATGTGCTTATGAGTGGGGGGAGGGGCAGAGAGAAAGAGGACAAGCAGACTCCCCGATAAGCAGGGAGCCCTACGAAGGGCTCGATTTCAGGACCCTGAGACCATGACCTGAGCCAAAAGTCAGAGGCTTAAACGACTGAGCCACCCAGGTACCCCTGAATATTCCTTTTTTTTTTTTAAGATTTTATTTATTTATTTGACAGAGAGAGACAGCGAGAGAGGGAACACAAGCAGGGGGAGTGGGAGAGGGAGAAGCAGGCTTCCCACTGAGCGGAGAGCCTGATGTGGGGCTCGATCCCAGGACTCTGGGATCATGACCCGAGCCGAAGGCAGACGCTTAACAACTGAGCCACCCAGGCGCCCCTGTACCCCTGAATATTCTCAAATGAATAAGTAACTGTGAGGATTAAATGAGATAATATGGTTAAAGTACCTGGTTTATTATTGGTTAACTCCCATTACTTCTCCTGTATTTTAAAAAATCAACTCTACTGAAATATAATTTATACACAATAAAATGCACTCATTATAAAGGTACTGTTTAATGAGTTGACAAACGTACACACCTGTGTAACCACCACCACAACCAAGATTAAAAACATTTCTATGATCCCAAAGCCTTCCCTCACACCTAGTCCCAGTCAATTCCTATTGCACTGTCAGCCCTGGACAGATGGTGATCTGCTGTCACACTATAGATTAGTTTTGACTGTCTAGAAATTCATTGTAAGTAGAAAATACATTATATATTCTTTTCATGTGACTCCTTTTGCTCAGCAAGTTTTTTATATTTATCCATGTTGTGTGCATGAGTAGAAGTACATTGTTTCATTGCTTACTACTTGATTACATGAATGTACTACAGTTTGCTTATTTATTTGTCTGGTGATGGACTGTTTCTTGTTTGGGGCCCTTGACAATAAAGGTGCTATGAACATTGCACTACAAAGCTTCCTGTGAAAATAGATTTTCATTTCTCTTGGATAAACATCAAGAAGTGGAATTCCTGAGCTGAATAATTAGCATATATTTAACTTCCTAAGAAGCTGCCAAACTGTTTTCCAAAGTAGATACATTAACAAAGTATGCAAGTTCCAGCTGTTATACGTGCTCACCAACACTTACTGCTGTGAAGTGTTCAATTCTGCTAATTTACCAATTTTTTCTTTTATAATATATGCTGTGGCATAAGAAAAATTTGCCTACTCCACAGCTTGAACTTCACTGAGTTTCTTGAATCTGTGTTTAGTTTTCATCAAATTTGAAAAAAATTTCATCCATTATCGTTTTCAGTTTTTTTTCCTGCTTCCCTTTCCCTTCTTTTGAGACAAAAATCACACGTTAAACCACCCAATATTGTCCCACAGGTCAAAAAGCTTCTATCCATTTTTTTTTTCAGTTGTTTTTCTCGGCTTCAGTTTGTATACACTCCTCCATCTTCTAGATTGCTCTTCTTTAGAGTATTCTGCTATTCGTCTCACAAAGTGAATTTCTCACTTTGGATGTATTTTTCAGCTTTTTAAGTTCCATTTTTTTTTAAAGTAGGCTTCAAAGCAGGGCTTGACTGTAGTAATACCGTGAGCACAACAATGAAAATGTATTTCTTTGGTAATAAGGGGACAAATGTTCACTTTTGTTAAAAAAAAAAAAAACAGATAGAGCTTGAATAAATGTCCCACACATTCATACATGTGTCATTAATTTGGAAATGTATGGCATGGTTATATGATTGATAAAATATAAATTCATTTTAAAGCATTAAAAAGACATAACTTGCCATTATTAATATCCCCAGTATTGCTAGTTGTATAATACACAAATGATTTTTGTTCTGTGGCACTGAGAAACCTTACCTATCAACCCACTTTTCGCATCCTTTCTATGGCAGGTTATAAACTTAAAATGTGAAAAGCAGTATGAAAAAAGAAATCAAGTACAGAACAAAACAAAATCTGAGTGAACTCTCGTTGTGCTCAAGAAATGCAAATTTTTATTTAATTTATGAAGGACAGAATACAGAGGATTTTAAATACCCTACATAAATATAGCAGGTGGCTTTGTGACCACAGAGTAGAGTCCTGATTCATTCCCAAAACATCCCCTTGAAAAATTTTTCCAGCTCTAAAAATATTGGTGAGAGAAGGCTTAATAACTCACAAAAATGTATGCTCCTAGTTTGCTTCTTTCTTGGAAATAAAACTCATATCTGCCTGTCTTCACTGTCATCACCACTAGTGTCCTTGTCTGAGTTTTTCTGCCTTACCTTCACAATCCTCTGACCTCTATCAATCTTGACCTTGGGCCTGCCTGCCTTTAGTTCTCTTCCTCCTTGCCTCTGCTCAGACAGTCCATTTTGCACAAAACTTCTCTTCCTGTCTAAACCAACTCAAACTTCCCTTAACAAAAAGATTTTCCCAACTAAGCCTAATCATGCACTATTTCACTATTATAATCCCAAGCCTGTATGTTCCCCTCAGTATGTCCCCCTCAACCCATTTAAACCCATGTAATTAACCACATTAAAGGAGACCCCTATTTGTTCCATCTCATATATCTTTTTTTTTTTTTTAAGATTTTATCATTTATTTATTTGACAGAGAAAGAGATAGTGAAAGAGGAAACACAAGCAGGGGGAGTGGGGAGAGGGAGAAGCAGGCCTCCCGTTGAGCAGGGAGCCCGACACGGGACTCAATTCCAAGACTCTGGGATCATGACCTGAGCTGAAGGCAGATGCTTAATGACTAAGCCACCCAGGCACCCCTGTCTCATATCTCCTGTTGACTGTAACTGTTTTCAATTTAGGGTCATATCATTCATGTCACCAAATGTTGTGGGTGCTTAAGTTTTCAGAACTGTGGTAGGATCTAAGAAGCAAAACAAATGAAATGCACTCCCTATCTTGAAGGAACTTACAATCATGTGCACACAGGTCTATATGAGTAGGTAGGTCTGTGTGTGCCATGAGGGGTGGGAGAAAAACTTAACACAGATGACAATACAAAAAAGAAAAATCAAGGCAGAATACATTGGAGGGGTGCCTGAGTGGCTCGGTCGATTAAGTGTCTGACTCTCGATTTCAGCTCAGGTCATGATCTCGGGGCAGGTAGATCAAGCCCCAAGTCAGGCTCCAAATCAGGCTCCGAGCTCAAGGCAAAACCTGCTTGTGATTCTCTCCCTCTCCCCCTGCCCTGCCTCCCTTCTTGCACATGTGTGTGCGCACACACACACTCTTTCTCTCTACTAATAAAATCTTTAAAAAAGAAGACCACATTGGAGCACAAGAGAAACACTGGTCAAATTTTAAAATACTGCGATTTTGCCTGAATGCAGTAAGTTTGCTGCTTAAAAAAACAAACAGTAATAATTATTTTTCAAAATGAGAGAAAGGAAAGGAGAGAAGAAAGGAAAATCTGGGTGCAAAGCTCTGAGATCATTTATTTACTGTGTCAACCCATTAGTGGGAATTTGAAGGCTGTAGATTATTTTCCTATCACAACTGATCTGAATATAAAAAACAGTAAAGCAGTAACTATCACAACAACATAAAAGGTTAGGATAATAAGCTCAAACAGAGACCTGCCATCATGTCTTCTTGAAGGTGTGAGCCTGACCCAACATAGGGGCAACCACAGAAAACAGTACAGCACCCCAGTATGTGCTCCAATACATAACTGATTTCAATGCTTTCAAGAAACCGGTAGTCTCTGAAACGCAACCACTTTCCACAGTAAATAAAATTTCACAATAACTTAATACTGAAGGTGGTTTACATGCAAAACAACCTCCTTTTCAGACCTTGAAAATACCAAGTTTACTAAAGTGGCCTACTGTTTACAAGTGCAAGAAGAAACACCTTAGATGTCAGTGAAATATCACACAGCCTTCCAACTGTGATACATCAACTTTTAAGAGAACTCCTAAGTGCAAAAGATTTACCACAATCCATTCATTTTAAAAAGTTGCCACATCCTACCCCAGAAACTGTTAACACCATACAAGTAAAAAGTAAGAACTACTTCCTCTTTGAATGTTAAAATTCTATCCTTCAAAACAGAAGCATCTTAATTGAGATTGTGGGAAGGGCTTACCGGTAATAAAACTTGTTTAAAAGTTTCCAATAACTAAAAGGGGAATTCTACCTTTCAAGGAGTAATTTCATGATTCATACAGAACAAAACTTAGAAATTGTCAGAACATATGCCTTCTTTAAATAAATCTTAATTTTTGCCCTTTGTTTCCAACTGCAATATTTAAAGTCGCTCTATAATCCCATTACAGATTACGTGAATTTCATGCCATAAATACATTTAAAGATGGGAGACAATTTTATCTTTAATAGACATATTTTATAAACTACCATCTTTTTTTAAAAGATTGGAGTGACAGAAGGAGAGAGAAAGAGAGAGCACATGCACATATGAGCAAGGGAGTGTGGGGGGGGTGCAGAGGGAATCTCAAGCAGACTCCTGGCTGAGTGCAGAGCTCAATGCAGGACTCAATCCCAAGACCTATGAGATCATGACTTGAGCTGAAATCAAGAGTTGGAAGCTTAACAGACTGAGCCACCCAGGCACCCCTAAACTACTATCTTTTTATTTCACAGTTGGCTAAAAATAAATTTTTAAAAGCCAAGCCTTAACTTTTACATAGATATCACTGAAACTGAAATGTTGGGGGGTGGGGAGGTGGACTGTGTTAGGGTGTGTTAGGGAAAATTTCTTGTCATTTCTAGTAAAGCTAGGTGAATTGGTAGACACGGCAGGAGGACACTGTATACCTATTACTGAAAGTAATCATCAGGACCTTCTGAGCTCCCAGAGACTTCCTCTCTGCCACAGGCAACTCAGCAATGACCCGAGGAACAAACAATTCCTTCCATGCCAGGGGAATCCCTGAATCTACACTCATGGCTCCCAAAGTGTTACTTCCCTTTTATTCGGGGCTGGTATTTTATAACAGTGATTGGACCACAATACCACATTCCACCAGAAGATGTTTTTATCTCTAACACAATGTAGCCTGAAACTCACCAAGTTATAGACTTAAAACAAGTTAATTTTTCCCCATTCATCACTCCAGTAAGCTCGAGATTCTGTTTATTGATAGCGACAACCACTTACTGAATATGCACTATGTGATAAGCATGTCAATATGCTATGCAATTTTGTGTTTAACGTCTTCAAAGATGTTACCACCCCCACTTGTAGATGAAAGAACAGTTAATGAAATCATCTGTCCAAGATCACACAACTAGTGACTATACACATTTTACAGCTAGTTTATTAAAATACTACCCTTAACTTCTATACCACCAACATCTAACAGAATGTCTGTCACTTAACAGGCACTCAAATGCCTGTCCAACAAATAAATGGTAGCACCACATGCAAGTGTTTTGTAACCAAATGGTACCTCTCTCCTCCAGAAGGAGTTTGGAAATGTATGGGAACATTTTAGGTTGTCCCAACATGGAGGCTACTAACCGCATTTAGTGGATGGGGACCAAACAATAGAACGTTCTGTCCAAAATGCCAGTAACACCCATACAGAAACATTAAGCTATAGCTTGGTTCATAAAGAAAACCCTTCATTGTAAAGTTAATCCACCTGTTAATCAGTTTAATTTACAAATAACTTCGCATTCACTGATAGTTTGCTTACAATATCTTTAAAAATACACCAGCTTCTTTTTATAAAACACCATTTTTTGCACTTACCTGGCATTTTATTTTCAAATATACAACACGTCATTTTAGATAAAGAGCTAATGCTCTTTAATCCACTGATGTAACCAAAGCACCTCTCCTCCACTGCTCACCTGGCTCCTTTTTGAACTCAATAAATGTATAGCAGATTTACACAGTGATATAACATTAGAAGTAGATTTACCACTAGAAAATAATTGTGCTTCATTATCAAGAATATAGTTTGGAATTTCTGGTTCCAAGGCTCACTTGTGTCAATAAGAAATTTTAGAATGCTGTGGGTCATTACCGGAGCTATCTTTCCAAGGGCATTATATTAATGGTTTCTATTTCTACTATGTCTTAAAAGTGTCAATGAAATGGGAATCTAGGGGCGCCTGGGTGGCTCAGTGGGTTAAGCCTCTGCCTTCGGCTCAGGTCATGATCTCAGGGTCCTGGGATCCAGCCCTGCATCGGGCTCTCTGCTCAGCAGGGAGCCTGCTTCCCCCTCTCAAAAAAAAAAAAAAAAAAAAGAGAATCTAACATGAATTAGTTTACAACTGAAATAGCATATAATTCCACATACAATGGGTGAAAAAGATTTACTTCTGCAGACAGATCAAAATATGTACAAGAACAAAATTTAACTAGGAGATACTAAGTCAAAACTGTAGCTACCCCTAAACAGATTCAAGTTCAATAGGAAGATTGCTTTGGAACTGGTGGACTACAAGGAGATCCTTCTGCAAAGGTTTATTTTGGCATTCCAGTTTTGGTCCTTGGCCAATGGAATTATTTCACAAGTTATGGAAATAATCACAGAATAAAATTTTTGAAGCCCTAAATTTTCTTTTTGGTTGTAAAAGCCAATGTAAATGAGGTTCCCTAATACTGGTATGCCCAAAAATTAAAAACAAGTATCTTCTGCCCAGTTCTAAAAGCAGAATTACACTAACTACCTAGCTCTCAGCATTTACTTCTGTCAGATCCTGAGTACTGTTTCTTTAGATTTTATCTAGTCCCTGCAAGATACACCAAAAGAGAAAAAGATCCGAGAGTTCTGAGACACAACCCCAAGGCTCGGTCTTCAGCACAACTTGAGACTTGCTTGTTGCCAAAGAACCGTGATTGACAACCTGAGCACCGCACCGTGAGCTCCACTTTGTTGCTCATTATCTCCTCCAGCAGAACTGTAAATTGACTAACTTTACCCAAGCTTACAGAAAAGCAGTTTTTAAAGCACTGACCACCAATGCCAAATCCCTTGAAGGTGTCCTACAAGAAAAAGTTTGCCAAAAGTGCTAACATGCTGAATCAGGAAACTCATCCTCTCTAGATACAGTTGTGGTTAAGTATTATGTAGGTAATCAGCAGGAAAAGTATACCAGCAGTCAGCACCCTGTGAAAGTTCTGCCAGACTGAGACAAATCTGTTTCTAGTTCAAGGGTCTGGATAGGTTCCTATCTATAATATGAAATGCATTTTCATTTACTCTCTCTCAAAGACCTGTGAGGACAAAATAAACATGAAAGGTAACTGAGTCCACCCTGTTACTACTATTCAAGAAAAGGTATTCTGGAGGAGTAACATTACCAAAGGGTAAGTCTGGAAGGCCAAAACAGATTTTTGCAAAGGAACCGCCAGTCAACCCCCAAATGATCCAGCCTCCCCTGTCCTCAGGAATGCTTAGGGGGTAGTTATAACTACCCTCAGTGAAGGGTCAAAATAGAATCTAATCATTCTTTCCCTTCCCCAACTCCCTAGCTCTTCTAAAAGTGAATATGGTTAAACCTTCTCCTTAACCTTAGTGGAGAGAGAAGGTATCCCTCCTTCAAATCCTTCCTGTCTCTCCATTTCCTATCGGAGGAAACTACTAAATTGCTTTACCATTTCTTGGAATTGCAACAGTGTCCTCCTGAAGTGGTTTCCCCTCATTCAGTTTTGCACCCTCCACATTCTCACTAAATGTTATTTTTAAAAACCAAGTCTAACTCACTCTACTGCCTATCATCTTCAGTGGCTTCCCTCTGCTTTTAGGACAAAAGCCCTACTGGGCCTGATCCCAGCCTTCCCCTGCCTGTCTCTCTCACATATTTCTCTCCAGATTCGACCCTGCGAGTCCTCCTATTTCCCAAAAGCTTTATTCCTCTTCATATCTCAGGGCACTGCCATACGCTGTTCCTTCTGTTTAGGACGTTTTTTTACTCACACCTTCACATCCATTTTAGCCTCTTTTCAGATGTCAGTTTGAAAATCATATGCTCCAAAAAGTCTCCTCTGAACTTCCTATAAAGGTCATGTCCTTTACAAATTCTTTGACACCACTGTTACTCTTCCCAAGCACATTTCACACTTGCATAACTATTTATTAAGACCCATCTCCTCCACTTGACTGGAAGCTCTATATGAGAGTGATCCTGTTTTCTAATCTTCCTACCAGCATAGTACTTGGTATATAGCTTAATATATATCAGTTGAATGAATGAGTAAACATCGAAGTCTTCATTATCTGACCCCAACTTTCTCACTTCTCTGGAATTCAAAGCCACCACAAACCTGGACTTTTGACTCCCCTAGAAGCACTCTTTCTTTTCATCTTCAGGCGTTCAAATCCTGTGGCTTTCCCTGCCTAGGAAGTTCTCATTTCTCTCCACCTGTTCAAATCCCACTGACTTGCAAAGATCTAACCCCAGTTATCTTTCCTCCAGGATATTTTCTGATAGCGTCAGTTCATACCTCTGTCCCTGCTCCACAATTCCAAAGCACTTAGCAATTTTTTTGATAATTACATATAACCTCATAGTACTTCAATGTGTCATGTGTGTGTGACTTATCTCCCCAACATTGGTTCGAACTCCTAAGGCTGGACTGTTTACAGCCCCATTCCCACATTCCCAGAGTAGTGCTAAGTACTCAGTTCTCACTGAAACATTTGATTTTTCCCTACCATACCAGATTTTTCCTCTGAAAAGAGTATCTGCTTCGCTTTACTCGTTTCTCAGGTGATTCAATTTGCCTTATGTGATTCTCCCCTCAAGTTCCTTTCCAGGGGTTTCTCGCCTACCTTTCCCCCACCTAATAAAAAACGGTTTGAATTCTCTGGATTCTTGTTCTTTCCCCTGCCTACAAAGACCCTGCACCCTCTGCGAGAGTCCCCTGCCTGTACTGAGGGGCTCCTAGACCCTTTTAACTGCCATCTCACAAGCGCGTATGCCCAGTGAAGGCTCTTGAGCTCGCTATGACCTCACACACACCACCCCAGATCCTCATCTGGGCCACTCTGTCACATTTCATCCCTCTAAATCAAGGGACGTCAATTCTCTTCCCCTCTCCCTTCCAAGGAGAAATGTCCCAGACCCGTAGTATTTCTCCTTCCTGTCTCGGCTATTCAGTACCCCCTAAGGGCCATTTCTTTTTCCCTTCTTCCTCTTCCTTAGAAACAGAACCCACGCCCAAGATTTCAAAGAATCAACGCCGAGAAACCAGACACAAACACCCAGCCAGCTCCAACGCCACAGCCTCGGCCCCTGCGCCCGCCCCCATCCCTCCCAGACGGCGACCGCAGCGCAAGGTTCGGCCTGGCCAGGACACCCCATCCGGGGTAACCACCGCTCACTGACCCAGGAAGGTGTCAAACGACGAAGCGGCTGCACTAACAGGTACGGAGGCGGTCAGCCTTGCAGACGTTAACGGCTCAGCGCTCCATCCCTCCCGGACCTAAGCTCCGGCCTCAGGGCTTTCTCGACCCCGGCGCCTACGGAGCAAGTCACGTGCCAGCCGGAGCAGTCAGCTGACCGCGGAGCGCGCCGCTTCGCCTACGCGCGCGCCACTGCGCAGCCGCAGCTGCCGTCGCACCGGCGACCTCCGCGGAGGGGCGGGGCCGGGAGGCTCACCGGGGAGCCCGGGAGACCCGGGAGGGCTGGCGCCCGCGGTTCCGGGGTGGGTGGAGTTTGCCACCTCTGCCGGTGTCCTGGCGCCGTCTGGCCCGCCTTCTGTGAACGTCATCGCCACCATCCCTAACGTTATCCCACTTTTTCAGGTTTCTGTGGGTCAGACTTTGTCTCCAGCCCCCTGCAGAGGCTACTCCACTCGGGGTTTCCTTCAGACAGCCCTGTTTTCTAATACCCTTAACAGTTTACTTCAGCTCATTCACATTTTCCTTCCAGTCAATTCCATAAGTGTTTGTGGAACATACTGTGCACTAAGCATTCTGCTAATTTTTTTTAGGATTTATCTACCAGAGGGAATCCTTGCCATGAGAGGGCACGTTATCTAGTTCAGGAGTACGTGTGGCGTGTGATAAACATCATAATAGTTGAAACCACATTACATAATGAGAAAGCAAAAAAGGTTTCAGAACAAAGGTACGGACGGGGGAAAAGCATGTCCTTTGGGAGGAAGAAGGTAGCAAACCGCTCTTCTGAACCCTGCATATTTCATTGGCTTGGGAAAATAAGGGGGTATTATTCTAATTTAGAACATAGTTTTAGAAACGGTAGAGAACTTTGGAATTCTCTAAGTTAGTCCTTTTAGATTTACAGATGAGAAAAGTGAAGAACCAGAGGTCACAGAGCTGTTTAGCACAAGAGCATAAACATATCTCGTTTCAAATCCTCATTCTACTACTATCTGTGTGACCTTAGGCCTCTAAAGTTCAGCTTCTTCACCTGTGAAATGGTGGTAATGATACACACCTTTTGGAGGTATTGTGAGGATTGAAGAAAGTGTGCATTTAGCACAGTGCCTGGCACACAGAAAAAACCCAGTAAATGATCACCGGGACTATTGTAAATGATCATCAGGATTACTGTACGTTTCAGGACCCAGGTTTTCTGAGCTATCCCATGCCTTTGCTGCTCCTGTGTCCCTGTAGAAATTCACCCCCAAGTTTCTTAAAGCCTCAGTACTAAATTGGACAGAAAGTAACAACAAACCAAGCTATCCACAATCTGATTATATATATATTCTTTTTTTACCAATTCTGGATGAAGTTCAGGCAATTCCAACAACCAGTTCTACAATACAGCTTTGGAAACTCGTCAGGAATTCCAAAAGCTTTATCTCGCATCACAAAAATGGGCCTAAAGGCAATATTTTGTTGGTACTGTACTGTCCAATAAAACTTTCTTCAATGATAGAAATGTTATTCTGTGCTGTGGATATGGTACTATCCTTACATGGCTACTGAGCACCACACAAATGTGGTTAGTGTGACCAAAACTGAGTTTTAAATTTTATTTCACTTTAATGAAATTTAAATACACACGGGAGGTTAGTAGCAACTGCTTTGGATAGTGCAATTTTAGGATCTGCGTTTGAAATCTGGGGGTTTTTTTTGTTTGTTTGTATGTGGCTCTGAAGCAGAATTCGCATCTCAGTTTCTTAAATTTTAAACTCAAGTGCATCCACTTCTCACCTCCTGACACTTTCCAATGTTTTAAACACCATGTTATACTTGAGAGACAGTGTAATGTAGTGCTCAATAAATGTCAGCTCTAAATATTACTAGATCTAGCATATCTCATTCAAAAATTAGCAAGCATATTTAATATGAGCAGGACATGATTGCTTTCTAATGGATTCTAATAGTAAGAGAATGTGTTTTACAAAAAGAGAAGCAGCTCACTTTTCTATACTACACGTAGGAGCATCCTAAGTTTGTCGGTGTATATAGCAGGCATGCCATACTTTTCACTCCACTTCCAACTATCTATATACTCCCCACCAGTAGGTATCTTTCAAGCTTAAAGGCACTGAAAAACTACATAGAGAGTATCTATTTTTCCTCACAATTTCTTCAAGGGAAAAAGATCAGTGTTTTTATTAAACAAAGTGGGGAAAGTACTCGAAACTAACAGCACAATAGAAATCAAAATCACTTCACCCTCCTATGATATTAAAAATATCTTGGAAGTTGGTACTGGTATTCCCCTGGGAAAGGAAATGTTCTTGCTTAGGAAAACACCTTGATAAACTAGCAAAATGGAAGATAAACTGAGCTTGGGTAAATGGAGACAAAGCAAGACATAACCTACTTAGATTGGAAAGAAACAGAATTGGGGTAAAGAGGTGGGAGGAAAGCATAGGGAAGTGAAGGGAAGAGAGAAGAGAAAGGAAGCAACATGATAAAGGGCTTACAAAAACAGGATTGTTTAGAACTCCATTTGAGATAGCTGTCATGTAAATCTTTTGCCATCTGCCCAAATTTTTGATAAAGTCTAAGTTCAAATGCTTCATATAAGCTTTTATTTTGTAGAAATTTCTGCCATCAGTTTACATTACATAAAGAGCTCAAACAAAAGGATAAGAACAATCAGTAAGATCCCAACACACAAATGAAGAAAAGACACAAACAATTAGGAAAAGAAATACCACTGGCTAAAATATATACGAAAATATTCACCCTTGCTAGTGTTCAAAAACATAAATAAGACAAGGGTCCCTGGGTGCAATTGGTTGAGCGCCCGACTCCTGGTTTCAGCTCAGGTCATGATCTCCAGGTCCTGAGATAGAGCCCTACTTTAAGCTCCGCGCTCAGCATGGAGTCTGCTTAGAGTTGCTCCCTCTCCTTCTGCCTTTCCCCTCTACGCACGTGCATACACGCGTGCTTTCTCTCTCAATAAATAAGTCTTTAATATATATATAAATAATACAAGATAAATATCTATAAAAATAACATATATAAATGAGAACCTTTATTAGCAAAGATAGAAATATATACATAATAGCCAATGCTGGTGAAAACGTGGTGAGATAGACACTCTCATACTGCTAGCAGAAATGTAAACTGGTACAATTTTACAGTCAGTAATTTGACTTATGAAAGTGAAGGTTTAAAAATATTCGTTTATTTGATCCACATTAGATTGGAAGTAATTCACAAGATAGTAAAATATTTATGCAAAATATGTTCATTATATCATAAAGTCTGTTTTCATCAACAACAACATCAATTAAAGATTTAGTCGAAGACCTAAGCCCCCGATGAAAGTGAAGTGTTGAAAATGGTTTGAGGCTTACATCTTGAATGTTTGAAGTTTAATACTCATAATTAATGAGTAGAATACACTAAACCAGTGGTTCTCAATCAGAGGATATTTGGCAATGTCTGGAGACGTTTTTGCTTGTCACAACCTGTGAGGAGGGGGATATTACAGGTATTTAGTGAGTAGAAACTAGGGATATTGCTAAACATCCTACAATGCACAGGACAAGCCCCCACAATAATTATTGTGGGGGCTGATTCAAAATGTCAATAGTGCTAAGGAATGAGACCCCTAGTACTAGACCCATGATATTCTCAGATTCCCAAGGCTTTTTTTAAAAAGATTGATTGATTGATTGATTGATTGATTTTAGAGAGAGAAAGATAGAGAGCATGGGGGGGAGGGGCAAAGAGAGAGGGAGAGAGAAATTTTAGCAGACTCCGTGCTGAGTGCGGAGCCCTGCACCATGCTCGATCCCACAACCTTGAGATCACAACCTGAGTCAAAACCAAGAGTTGGACACTTAACCAATAGCACCACCCAAGCGCCCCCGATTTTTTTAATTTTTGTTTTAATTTTTATTTTTTTAAGTAATCTCTATGCTCAATGGGGGCCTCAAACTCATGACCCTGAGATGGAGAGTCACCTGTTCTACTGACTAAGCCAGCCAGGCATCCCATTAGAGTCCCAAATTCTTGATTACCAATATGATACATAATACTCTCAGTTTTTTATCTGTAAAATTAAGACAATAATATCTACCTCTATTGTTGTAAGAATTAAATGGAATCATGTCATAAATTATAGTCACGTTGCTACTTTGGGTTGTCAACCAGGCTCACTCACCAGCTAAGAAATTGGTTCCCATATGCCAGCCTCTTAGTGAATTCTGGACTTGTCACAGTCACAAATTTCTACATATCATGCCCCGTGCTTGAGAAGAATAGAAACAGAAAGGTTTTTTTAATCAATAAATGCCAACTATTTAATGCACAATGGCTTTTTAAAAATAGGTTTTCATTTATTCCTATTATAACAATTAGTAGATATCAATTATTTCATAATTAGAAAGTATAGATAAGCAAAAAGAAGAAAATGAACATCACCCACCATTCCATGAAGCAGGGAAAATCGATTTGGTGCATCCTTCGAGAATATTTCAATTCAGATGCATGCACACATGCAACCTTTGCCATTGGGTCAGAGCAGCAGGTGGGGAATGTCTGTGTCTGATCTGCCCCAGAGCAAGAGTCTAGGACATCCATCCTCCTGGTGCCTAAGCTGGGCTGTCAGCTGAGGGATGTCTGACATTGTCTTCATTCCATTCCCTGCTATTAATCAGGATCACCTGTAATACTTCCTCATTCATAAAGTTTTTTCTGAGCCCCATAATCATACATATAATGTCATCAATTGAAGCTGGACTTCTAAAGCCCTTAGTTTTGTGCCCAGCAATGTTCTGTGTGCTTTGCATAGGTTAATTCATTTAAACCTCAAAACAACACTTTGACATAAATATTATTATTATCCCCTTTTTACATATGAGGAAACTGAGGCATGAGGTGATAATGTAATTTTACTAATTAGTAAGGAGTAGATCTGAGTTCTGAACCCAAGCTGTCTGGCTTCTGAGTCCATGCTCTTAACCTCTGCAGCATAAAGCTTCTTGCACTGTCTCTTAGACATACTTCTTTTATACTCTGAATTCTCATGGCATTCTTATGGCATTTAGCTAATTTCACTTGCATTACAATTTATCAATCTTACCAAGACCACCTTTTACTCAGTCCTGCATGTGCAGTGTACACAGTAAGCATCCAATAGATGATCAAATAGGTTTTACAATTAAAGGAAAGGTTGGATTTTCGAACATTTAACGACAGAGGGGAAGCAAATCTGTCAGTTCCTTTCTTCTGTTCCCTGCGTTATCGGTCCCTGAACTAATAGAAATTGTCATCTTTGTCATTATCTCCTTGGAAATGTTATGAAAACTTTTTGGGAGCAGCAAATGTTCATAGAAGTCAAAAGATAAAATATGTTTTTTTAAAAAGTAGTTCTGTCCTTTCACCTGTGTTTCAAGATTTTGTTCACTTTTTTATTAATTTCTAATTTGCTTTAAATAACATATTAGCTTTAAATAACATATTAGGAAAGATTTTGAACAACTACTGTTCTGTACTAAGAAGTGGCTGGCTACAGACTAAATCTATTCAACTTTCATCTTACTTATACCAATAGCCTAAAAGTAATATCACAAGAAGTTAGCATTCAGTAGTTACAAGGAACCAATCAGTTAAAGAAAAAAAAAGGAAGAAACATGCAAAATACAACTGATAATAATTATAAACATGTTTTCTTTAGTCGCCCACTTGTTACATCTAATTCCTCAATTTACAAACATACATCTTTCAAAACAGTTAATAATACAATTGATTTACTGAAGGGAAACGTATTTAAAAACAGAAATAATGAACACTCATTTTAAGTGCCCTTTCAATACTTTCATCTCAGCCCTTACTATTTTATTAAATGTATTGATTTATGTGACTCCTGTAGGCAAACAATTCTTGATGGATCTCTCACATTTTGCATGCCCTGTTAGTTGAGGCACTAAATGCCTTTTTCCCGGACTGTCTTTGCAAGGATGTTTGTATAGCACACAGCATTGGAACATAAAGATAATGTCTCCTTTTGAAGTACTGGACAGCCATATTCACTGTACAGTAAGAAAGATCTGGGTTCCCTGAGCCCACTACAGGATTACTCTCCTGTAATGAAATCGACTGTGTGTTCCCATGTCCATCCGGGCCCATCCATGTCCCCACCGTGGGAATTGGGGGAACTGATACAAATATGCTGACGCTCCTGTCATGTACTATGCTGTGAGTAAAAGTCCTCTGTCTCTGACCCAGGGGTCTTTTGTCTGCCGCTAGCATCCATGAAACTCTGACAGGTCAGCTACCTTGTAAGGTTAAATCTCAGACCTTTCCCAGTTCTCAATAGTGTTTGTGACAAGAAATAATACATCAGAGACACAGCTTTCTGGAAGAAGAAGGATGAGGATCTCATGGGCTGATTAATGGAATTTGCAAGCTGGCCATGAAAATAGATAATAAGCCAAATTGTATGGTTCCCAGGAATCATTTGTAGGCTAAATTGTATCTCTGCTGAGCAATAAATGGCCGTCTGCTTTATAAGCTGTTACCAAGGAGGAATTGAGGAGGGGGTTGCCGGCCATGCAGTCTCAAAGACTCCAGATAGGCCATGGTTGCTATGCTGCTAGCTCTCCTCCAGACAGCGGCCCTTCCTCACTATTCTGGCACTCAGCCTCAGGTCCTCCCTTTATAATGACTAGTACTCATACTTGTCCCGGGCGAGCAGAAGGTCACCCCCCCACCACCACCAATCAAAAAACAGTTACAGACATCATAAGGATAATGACTGCTGGGTTGAGTACACCACTCGCCAAGACTCCCTAGAGTGGGGGCATAATAAATCACTGTAAGTTTATAAAAATGCCTTGTCCTTCTTGCATGGTTCTTGCAGATGAAAGGTCTGGGTGAGAGCAGGGAATGACTGGGGAAAAGTGAAGGGGTGGCCACTGGAACAGGACACACTGATTTTGTGATGGAGGAAGGAGAACAACCCAGCTCCTGAGCAAGTAACACCCTAGACCTCAGCAGGTGTGGAGGAGGACGGGCCTTGACGATCTTTGTCCTTTAGATCATCCCTGGGGCCTTCTGCAGGCAGGAGAACATTTTATTGTGATTCTCCTAAACCGTTATAAGCACTTTCAATTTAATCCACTGCTTTCCCCTGCCAGATGGCTCTGAGAGCAGTTCGAGGTTTCATCAGCATTTCCCTTAACCTTACCAACATGTTTATCTGAAATAGCAAGGAATGGTCCCAGCTCCCACATGTCCCACACAAAGCCCCTGTCAACAGCTCCAGATGTCTTCCCCAACCCCATTCCTATAGTCATCACTCAGTCATTCCAAGGGGTGGATAAATGCCACCTGCCTGGTGACTTGGACAGACAATTTTAGTCTGACTTCCCTCAGGCAGCTCCTCCTTAAACAGGACTAGACTCAATTATTCAAAGTGATCTGAGAACTCTTAAGAATTAACAGCTGGTGGGTGACCATGTTAGAGGTACTATTGAGCTACGCCCATTGAATGGAGTAAGTTTAACTTGGTGGGGGGTGGGCACCAACAATTGTAAACAACACTTTCTTTCCACGGCTGCCATGTACATCCCCAGGACTGCATTGCTTGCATGGCTTCCAGGCATTATCTTGACTTACTTCCAGAAACATGGTGATTTGCACCTCAGGAATGATCATGAGACAATCAAAGGTTTAAGGAAATACTACTAGTGGTAGCCCTCAAATGACTGTGAACCCAAGATGAAGTTCAAAATCAAGACTTTGATTACCTGGAAGAGCTTCCCAAAGGGATAACTGGCTCATTTTTTATGCACAGTTGGTGTTCAGTTACTGCTACAATGAAAGGCTTCCAATTAGAAAAAGCAATAAAAATTTGTCCCTGAATTTAACTGAAGTGACCAGTGACACCAACTTGGCCCTAGGAGAGCATTCAGGTCAACTTCAGCTAACTGGCCAGGGATATTATTGATGGTAAAATTGCTTTAAACCTCTTCCTCATGGACCAAGGCAGAGTCTATACAATTGTTAATACATCCTGCTGTCCCTGCACTAATGCCTTGAGCCAAGGGGAAAGACCAGTGGAGAAACTTGGGAGAGTCCCCTGACTTCTCTTAAGTTAGACCCTGGTGTTTATGGGATCTATTTAATGGGTTGATTCTAAGATCCTGGGATACATCGCTGAGGCCATTGCTGTAGGATGGCTGTCTCCTCCTGCTGAGATTCCTGTTCATAGTGGCTTTAATAAGGTGCTATAGAAGACATATTGAACATATTTGGCCCTGGCCCCTGTCAGTTAGGTTAATCAGAGTGGCCAAGGGAATGGCAGACATATTTATGAAAAAATGCACAAGAAATCAAGACGGTGTAGAAAGAAGGGGTAGATATTACTGGGAGATAATGCTTCATGGGTTTCTCGCATTTCTCCTGTTGTTCTGGACTCTCCTTTTTTCCCTCCATTTTCAGGGCCAGTTGATTCGGCAGGTAAGTTGTTACACACTTCTTAGCAGATTCTGACCTCCATGGCCACCATCCCACTTGGACTCTCTTATTAAGGATGTTTGTGTAACAAACAGTATTGGAAGATAGATATTATGTCTCTCTAGAGCAAAGTTCTGGTAAGCATTTTTTAAAAGATTTTATTTATTTATTAATTTGAGAGAGAGAGAGAGCACATGTGAGCAGGGGGAGGGGCCAAGGAGGAGGGAGAGGAAGAGGGAGAGAGAATTTCAAGCAGACTCCATGCTGAGTGCAGAGCCCCATACAGGGCTTGATCTCCTGACCCTGAGATCATGACCTGAGCTGAAACCAAGAGTTGGGCGCTTAACTAACTGAGCCACCCAGAAACCCCTTGGTAAGCAACTTTAAAAACAAATATTTGGGGTGCCTGGGTGGCTCAGTCATTAAGCATCTGCCTTTGGCTCAGGTCATGATCCCAGGGTTCTGGGATAGAGCCCCACATTAGGCTCCCTGCTCAGCGGGAAGCCTGCTTCTCCCTCTCCCACTCCCCCTGCTTGTGTTCCCTCTCTCACTGTCTCTCTCTCTCTCTGTCAAATAAATCAATAAAAAAATCTTTTTAAAAACCCAAATATTTATTTTAGAATAGTTTCAGATTTATAGAAAGGTTGTGAAGATAGCAGAGTTTCCATGAGCCCTCAGTTTGCACTGTTACCATTCCATATTAGTATGGTACATTTGTCTAAGTAAGCTTTTATGCCATCCAATCTGAAAGATTTGAGTGTCCTAAGCTCAGTGTCCTCTCCTGTAAGGCAACCCACCGTGTGTCCAGACACCCACTGGCTCTGCCCACATCACCCCTGAAGTTCAGCAACAGGACTGTGGTCCTGAACTCTACAGAAGCAAAAGGCACACATGATGTGGGACCTGGATTCCAAAGTAGGGATCATCAAACAGGGTGAGGATGGACTTTGAAAAGTACAATTAATAGCACTTTGTTTGTGAAGGAGAGAAACAGTATGTTGAACACAAATTAACATCTGACAAAATATTCTTGGTAACTGATTGTCTGGAGAACATGAGAGTTTTGTGATTATCAAAAGTGAAATGAGCTAGATAAGGGGAAGGGGGGCTGTAAGCACGATCTTAGACAGACTGTGTGTTAGGCAGGGGCTTGATGCAACAGGAAAGGTAGTCCTAGCTTTGCTACTTGCTACCATGTCTGAATCTCAGTTTTCTCATTTATAACCCCTGCAAGAGCATCCAAATACAGCTATTGCTGTGTAAAACCATATAAGATAGTCTTTTGGGTTTAAAAAATAATCCTATAAAATTAAATCCAGCTTATATGACACTACCAAATCCACTATAGCATGTAATTTTTTTCCTGGTTGCATTGTTTACCAGCTGTATGATCCTGGACAAATTTTAAATTCCTAACCTGTTAAGTGATATGAATATTAGCACCTCATAAGTTTGGAAGTTTGAGATAATGGAAGTGAGAGTGCTTTGAAATCATACTTGCTGTATAATTTGCATTATAGTTATGATTATTATATACATTCTCCAACCAGGCTTTACACACACGCGTGCACACACACACACACACACACACACCAGCAAAGGGAATGAGTACAATACAGGAGTAAAAGGGTGAATTAAGAAAAGGAGATAAACACCAACTGGATATAAATGAAAATGACATCAGCAACATGAAAGCAAGCAGGAGTGAACCTGCTGGTTGGAATTTAGACTCTATTTCTTCACTTTAGACTGTTAAATAAAAGCTGTGACAAACTAAGGTTTTCTTCCAATAAATGTAAATTTTGCATTCCAGAAGGAAAGAATAGTCTCTCCCTCCACCTGTGAGTTTCTGGGTATGATAAATTATAAAGAAATTGGGGGAGGGATTGGTTAACGGGTGTTGGGAAAGGATAAATACGAACAAATATCTTCAATCCATTATTAAAAATCAGCCTGATAATTCTATGTGATTGTATTCTAAAATAAAACAAACACCTTCAAATTTGGAATTTGAGAACACTGTTTAATTCACCTTTTCCTCAGCAGCCAATAAGTTTGGGCCCAGAAGGGAAGAGTTGCACAATAAGTCCCCTTTGTACATACAGTTCTTTGATAAGAACTGTAAAATACTATTTGTAAATCCTAGCAACCACTTACAAATATCAGAAAGTAAATCACTAGCTGTTTAATTTGATGATTCATTAAATGCTTTTTTAAGAAATTATGCCTACCCACCCCAACCACACCCATCCAGCTACGCTCCCTAACACCCATGGAACTTGTGCTAGAACCCCTTAGCCTTCTTGTTAAAAAGGCAGGTTACTGGAGCCATGAAAAACTGACTTTGAACTCTGGGGAATTGTGGCTTGGTTGTCTGCATTTTATTTTATGTTTTAAGATTTTATTGATTTATTTTGAGAGAGAGAGTGAGTGCGAGCATGGGAAGGGATAGAGGCAGAGGGAGAGAGAGAATCTCAAGCAGACTCCACACCAGGCACAGAGACCCTAAGATCATGACCTGAGATGAAACCAAGAGTCGTATGCTTAACTGACTGAGCCACCCAGGTGCCCTTTGGGTATGTTTATTTTAATAGAACTTCACTAAATTTGATAAATCTTTGCACTAGAACCGGTCAATAATAGATGTGAATCTCTGTGCATGGTTGTATTCATTTAGCATTTAGGGTATACTAGTGTGTATTTGTGCACCCAACAAATATTCATAAGTGCCTACTGTATGTCAAAACTGTACTAAAAAATCTGCGGTCATTTTTTGGAGTGTCTACCACCAACTACATTAAAAGGCCCTTTCAGATAGGGACCCTAAGCAAACATTTCTTTGTAATCCTAGAGACGGATAATGTAACCTCCCTTTAAGAGTTGCCCACTCAGGGTCCATTCACTCCTCCTTCCTTTCTAACAGAATCCCAGTTTTGTCCAGGGACCCATCCGTAGAGCCAAGTATTTCAGAGGAAATTGTCAGGAATAGATCTGATTCCTCTGAAGGTAATGCCATTACCTTCACCAAGACTGTGTCAGGTATTTGCATGTGACCTATTTCTGGCCAATGAGGCATGAGGGGAAGTCTACTGGGATGCTTTGGTGAGTTTCCTGCATCCTCCAAGAGAGCTACAGGAAAAGCTGGTCTCCTTCCTCCAAATAGCTATAATTCTGTGATATCTCCAACTGCAGCAGCCATCTTGCTACTTCTCTGAGGAAGAAGTTTCCACTGGGGACAGCAGAGAGGAGAAATGGGAAATACTTGGGTCCTTAATTACTCTGTTGAGCCTCTAATCAACCAAAGGCAATGTCTACTCTACCTCAGCACTTCCGATTCAGTGTTAACACCAGTTTGAGTCTTTGTTTCTGTATTTGCAGCCACTGCATCTGAATGGTTCAAGATAATGTTGACAATGACTGGAAAAATAAAATGATAGACTTGCCATATTCACAGATGGTGCTACTGACCATAAGTGAGGTTTATTTGTGGGGCTGGGAATAAAAACATCAACGTAAGACTTATAGTCTTTACTCCACAGAGCTACCGTCTTTCTCCTAAGCCCCTATAACCTCCTGGTGTGCCTTTCAGATGCAGGAAGGTCAGGAGAAGGTGAGTGGCTCCCACGAATGTCTAGTGGCCACCACTGTCCTCTTTGGCCACCACCACCCCCAGCTTGAATCTGTCTCCTCACTTAGCTTACCTGACACTTGTTGACTATATCACTTTTCTTCCTTACATGTCAAAACTGTTCTCCCTCTCCTTCAGTGGCTCCCTTCCTCCCCTACCCACAAAAGATGAGTCTTTCTAGGGCCACTTGGGTGGCTCAGTCGGTTAGGCAGCTGCCTTCAGCTCAGGTCATGATCTCGGGGTCCTGGGATTGAGCCTTGCATCAGGGTCTCTGCTCAGCAGGAGTCTGCCTCTCCCTCTGCCTCTCCCCACTGCTCTTGCCTGGTCATGCACCCACTCTCTCTCTCTCAAATAAATAAAATCTTTAAAAAAAGAAAAAAAAAAAGATGAGTCTTCCTAAAGAATGGACTCTCCATTCTCCATTTCTCCATCCTACTAGAGTTTGTGACTGCTTAGCAGACAATTTCACTTAGATACTGCACTCTAATCAAAATCAGTGTGTTCAAAGTCAGACCTACCAATTTATATCTGAGCACCATCTCCTTTATCTGGAAATGATACTGTAGTTTTTTCAAGATTAAGATCTTGATTATGATCCTCTTTGATTTCTCCATCTTCCCACAATTTTCACCTGGCTCCAAGTCCTAACAAGCCCTCTTCATAATTTCTCTTGCACACACCCCTTCCTTCTTACAGCCACTACCCTGGTTCAGGCTCTGACTTTATCACTTCAGACCTGGAATACTGCAGTATCTCTAAAATGTATTCCTCTCTGCGCCTTCCCCCAGCCTTGCCCCCAGTCCTTCCTGCATATTCCAAAACAGCTTCCCAAATCAGAAACCTTCAGTGAGTTCCCACTGCCTTTATATTTATGTCTAAACTCCCAGGCCTAGCAAGGTTCCAAAAGGAGACCCACAGTTACCTTTCCAGGCATGGGTCCAAACATGCCTCTCTCCAAACTCTTCAATCCAGACAAGCAAATTTACTCCTCATTTTCTACATACTCCTTATAGTTTCCTTCCTTCAGCCTTGGGTTTACACTAGCCTACACTTTGCCTCTTCCCTGTCTCCAGCTAGCCAAACTAAACCTATTTTCCAAGGCCCAAGTAAGAGTCTGAAAGTATTCGGGTTACCTCCTACGACAATTATTCATAAAAGTAATAATGATGATTTGAAACAATAAGTACTCTTCAATGAGTGCTTACTCTGTGCCAGCCGCTTAGAAAATATGGATGGTAAAACCTAATAGAGTTACTAGGAGGAGTCCATGACCTGATGTATATACGGGGCTGAGCCCAGACCCTGGTATATGTGGAAGGTGCCCAATACAAATCAGCTGAATTGTCACTAATTACGCCATTGAAATGTCGCAATGAGGTTTTGCTTCCGGTCAAAATGCCTTGTCTTGTCTACTCAAAACAGAATGAATGTGGGGAGGAGTGCCTAAGATTACCGTTGGGCTTGGGAAAGAGAGACCCAGTTCTGGTTCCTCACAGCGTCCCCAACACAGCTCTCTGAATCTTAGGCAAATAATTATGTCTTTGTTCCAGATCACATATATTGCCTGGTGATATGCTTGTTCTTTATGTTTCGTGTGTGTGTGTGTGTGTGTGTGTGTGTGTGTGTGTGTGTGTATGAGAGACATACCTCTTTACTTCCTTGTTCTGGGCACCAAAATGCAGAACTCAGATAGCATGAGGGAAAAAGTTCTTTCCAAGGCGATTAGAGGAATAAAATCATGTGGGAGACTAAAGAGAAAGCTCTTTTCTGGTGGGCAAAAGCTCCTCATAAATTTGTATCCCTTTTAAAATAAACGACAAAGTTTCCCCCCTCGTGCTGTATTTATTCTTGCTCTTTCTCAAACCAAAACACAACTTAAGAGACCGTTACTACATAGGAATGTTAACTACGTGGTTTGCATGCTAAGTCTGAGACAATCCTTACTCACATTCCAACTCTAGGAAGGAAATTAGCAATTTAAATCTCTCTCTGAAACATACTGAGGTTTTACTCCTCAGAACTTCCCCCCAGATCCCAAACTGCATTCAGTCACACCAAGGTTAGGATGTTAGGATTTACATAACAAGGATTTGAAAATAAGTAAATATTTCACCCTTTGTAAAACTGAGATAGGAAGCGTAGTTAGAATTTAGAGCTACTTAAAAAGATTCATTTAGTCCACAGAGAGCCCCGATCGATCTGGTGCTTTGAAAAAATATGGCACCATACATTCATGAATGATACAGGATTTAAAATTCCTGGAGGGAGAAGGTCCCCCTGCCCCAGTAGGGGGCTGGATTATAACACACAGGGATGCAATCTCCGTCTCTTGGGAAGTCAGGTATAAATTATTAGCATGTCAAGGACAGCCAAGTTGTTCCCTGGAAAGCTACAGCATTCTCTTCTATCCCAACATTCTTATATAGTCAAGACTCCCTACTTAGGTTTTATCCCCAAATCTCCTGGGGTGCTTGTTAAAAATACAGATTCCTATGCTCAACCCAAGGCCTGAAAATCTGTATTTTTAACAAACACCCACGCTTTGGCCAACCGATCCTTCAATCCACATCACTTTGCAAAGAAGTTTGTTTGTTTGTTTGTTTGTTGTGGTAACAGATCTTCTGGCTTTCTGCTTTATGACACACGTTCTCCAAGCGTGCTGAAGATTCCCCAGGTGTGGGGCCAACGTCCAGCTCTGTTCTCTGAAGCAGATCTTTCTCTTCTTTTTCCCCTCATCAATATTCACCTTTTCTGTTGTATCCTTTCTTGGGGGGGAGGGGATGAAGCGCTTCTGATGACTAAGAGGAAACTGGTAACAATTACTAATGTGAGCTTTTATCTGTGACTTTCAATGCCTTCGTTACTGTTTTTTGTTCTTCCATGGATCCCTTTTCAGAATAATGGTTTTAAATTCATAAAATAAAATAAAAAGGAAACCAATTATATTGAAATACAGCTCTCAAATGTGTTCTAAAAGGTGCAAGAGTAACGTGTTCTTCTTTATTAATATACTAGAAAACAAGATCTAGAGGCATGTTTAGTTGTTTTCTTAATTTTAAAGGACAGGGAGTATAAATGATATTTTGAAATATTCATAGCAACTTGAAAATATCTATGATTTCTATTGGTGGCGAAGTCTTAGGTAGTGCTAAGATTTGTTGACTACATTTGTAATTAAACTTTCAGTTTGATGAGAGTGAAAATAAAGATAAAATTTTTTTCTTCGTGCAAGTTCATGAAACCCCCCTGAATTCAAAGGTCCTTGGGCCTTGAGTTCAGGTTGAGAAATCTTGCCTTAATCAAATGGCTTGATTAATTGTGGAAATTCCAGTCACTGCGGCTGGCCAGTGCAGGCTCTTCTTACACAGATAGGGTGGGTTGGAGTTTTTTAGCCATAAGTCTCTGACAGTTACCCACCACATTGCCTGCCAGTTAGTAAGGGATTACAAATGTTCTGGAAGTTTCTCTTCCTTGGGTGTCCCCTTGCAGTTTCACATTTTCCAGTGATGCCCCTAGGCCTTCTCACCGCCATCCCATCCCACTGTGGAATCTTTCGAGGCTCCCAGGGCCTCACTGGACCAGGCCCCTTGTCCTCTCCCCAGGTCCAACTCCATGCTCCAGGCTGTGCCTCGTCCATTCCCTCCCCTTCAGCTTCTACTTTCCACTGTGTCCCCTGCAAAGCTCCTGTCCCCTCTGAGAGTTACCTGGCTGTGTTTTCCAGTCTGCCAACAAGTGCTTATAAAATTTTTCAGTGGTCTAGTCCCATGATGGATGTGAAAAAATACCATTTCTCTTGCCCCACTGATCGTCAGATTTGGAAAACATTTTTTTTTCATCCTGTAGTCATAGGCATTAGTGATAGACACGTCAGCAAGTTATTTGGCTGTAGTCTCACTGCACACCAAAGCACTGACCTGGCCAGCTTCTCTAATTGAGTGCCAAGCCCCCATTTCATATCCACATAAAAACAGGCAGTTGGGATGGGGGGGTGGGGAGGGAGGGAGGGAGAAAGGGGAGAGAAGGAAGGGGATGGAGGGTAGGAAGAGAGAGGTTTCCATGTTTACACAGGAGGAAATGTAAATATGAAAGTCTCAATAACGTGTTCTAAATCAATAATAATAATAAGTGTATTGTATTATTATTGTATTAATAAGTCTTGATACAATAATAATATTATTTCAGAGTTGGTGGTTTTTCACTTGTATTCCCCGGAAACAGATTCTGAGATCAAGAAAAGTCATAGGAAAATGATATATTAGGGAGTGTTCCCAGGAAGAATCATTAGGAGAATAACGAAGTGGGTGGGGCAGGGAAGAAAAGAAGATGACATGAGGGAGTGACACGAAACAGAGGTGACTTGGGGAGGGATAAGTCACACCTCAAGAGTTGTCCCATCAGAGGACAGGGATGGCAACAGGTATATCCCCATATCTGCCAGTCATTGATTAAGTGCTGCCCTGGGCTGGGGGGGGGGGGGGTGGATCATCGCCAGGGAAATCCAGCTCTCTGGAGCGCAGGTAAGGCTGGCTGTGGCCGAGAAGGTGTGGCTGGCGGTGGAAAGCACACCCAGAGTCAGTGCACTCTGCTGGCTTCGGCTGAGGGGATCTCAAAAAGGAGCAGCATTATGAAAGGAAAGAACAGATAGCTCTGATTTTGCTGTTTTATATCCATATGGATACCAAACTTATCGTTCCCTGCAAAAGAGAAAGCAACTCGAAGAGAGTTCGGAGCATGGTTCTCGCAGTCGGGAGGCCTGGGGTTCAGTCCTGGTTTGGGCAGCAACACGACCCTGGGGGGGACTCTGGGGGAGCCGATCTGGGGTTCAGTCCTGGTTTGGGCAGCAACAAGACCCTGGGGGGACTCTGGGGGAGTCGATCTCGGGTTCAGTCCTGGTTTGGGCAGCAACACGACCCTGGGGGGACTCTGGGGGAGCCGATCTGGGGTTCAGTCCTGGTTTGGGCAGCAACACGACACTGGGGGGACTCTGGGGGAGTCGATCTCGGGTTCAGTCCTGGTTTGGGCAGCAACACGACCCTGGGGGGACTCTGGGGGAGCCGATCTGGGGTTCAGTCCTGGTTTGGGCAGCAACAAGACCCTGGGGGGACTCTGGGGGAGTCGATCAGTCCCGGTGGCCCTCAGCTTCCCCTCAGGACCCCGCACAACCTCAGAGGCAACAATGGAGATGCCAAGTAAGCACTGGTTGGTTGACTAAAATTGTATTATTTCAGCACGGTAGGAATTTAGGTCGTGGCTAACCTCCAAGCTCCCTTCCTGCTGGGTCTTTAACAGCGAGACTTCCTCTCGGTATCCGTGTTTCTGTTATTCTTCTAGAGGAGTTTGCTTTCGTGTATGTGATTCAGCTCTTCAGAGGGCACCCGTGACAGTCATATGAGATGTGTTTAATTTTGTACAGTTTAATTGTATATTAGCAACAGGGTTTACTAGATGACTCTGCTCTTCCAAGGAAAAATCATTCAAGATTTTTGTTCTTGGAGACTTAAAGGAGGGAAATAGAAATGCCTATTTTCTTTGTTAGTATCCATGTTGTGATAAAGAAATAACAGAGTGGCTTTTTTGCCAAAATACATGAATAAATGATTTTTTTTTTCATTCTCAGGATGAGATTTATGCTGTTAGACTTGTACTAACAGTACAAGACAGTTCTAGACTGTACTAGACAGTTCTGTGGTATTCTACGATAGGTTTACAACTGGAATGAACATCGTTGATGCTGTTAGGTGAGGCAGAGTTGAGAGCGAGGAAGGTCTCTCCCCTGAGGGGCAGATACAGAGGTGGGGGCCAGATATCCCTTCTTTTTTTTTTTTTAAAGATTTTATTTATTTACTTGACAGAGAGAGAGAGAGATCACAAGTAGGCAGAGAGGCAGACAGAGAGAGAGGGGGAAGCAGGCTCCCTGCTGAGCAGAGAGCCCGATGCGGGGCTCGATCCCAGGACCCTGAGATCATGACCTGAGCTGAAGGCAGAGGCTTCAACCCACTGAGCCACCCAGGCGCCCCCAGATCCCCTTCAAGGAGAGATGTGCTACCCAGCTGGTCAGCTCCTTCTAGGTGGGGCCTCAGCCACTTAAACTGCTTCATCCAAGGTCATGCCCTGCCCGGGAGATCCTGAGTCTGGTGACTGAGAAAAGTGGGGATATTAAAACATAACAGTTTTGGCCTAACTGGGGAAGCCATGACAGTAAATGCATGCTCCAGATTTTTCTGTTGCGTTGCTAAAGACTTTGTTGGGTGGATGTGGCAGCTAACTTCTTCCTCAAAGCTGGCCTGCTTCCTCTCCCACCTTTTTACAGGTGTTAGTCTCTAATAAACATCTTGCACCCCAAACTTCTGAAGACTCTAAACTGTAACAGTTGGCGCTGGGAGTGGTCCCAGAAAGCAGGCAATAAAGTGAGGGTTTGGAAGTGGATCCCACACCACTGGGCTGGCCGTGAGGACCTCACCCATCACTGGTGGCCACTAATACCGGTGGCCATTCAGCTGTTACATCTCCCATGGTGGGCGGGGAGTGGGGGTGATTTGGGCATGGGTACCAGGAGGAGCAAATACACTAGTGGGTGCAATGCAGCGGGTATTTGAGACCTGGAAAGAAAGGTAGAGACAAGGATAATGGGATTGGGAGGCTATTGCCAAGTCTCACTGACAGCTACAGAATGTTAAGGAGCAACTGAGGTGAAAACCAAGTATGAAATTGAGGTGTGAAAGCCAGAAGGCTCATGGATATTCAAAGATGTTCTTCAGCCCAGCAGTAGTGGGACAAGAGAAGTGTTGGACTTTTTCAGCTAAGAGATTGGACTTCATAAAAAAATTAAGGCAGGTCCGTGTCAAGATCAGGGACTAGGTTAGAAAAACCTTTAACCCAAACAGATGGAATGAGACATTTTGGTGGATATCTCCAAAGATTTTGACATCTCAGACTCTGGACTTCCCAAGCCATTGGCTGCCCTAGGACTGGCACGATGGGCTCATGAATGGAGAGGCCACGGTGACAGAAATGGAGGCTGAGAATATTTCCAAGAGCACATAAAGGTGGTTCTTGCCTTGCACAGTAGTGCAGGATGGTAAAAAATGACCATGCACGCTGGGGCGTCTGGGTGGTACAGTCGGTTAAGCATCCAACTCTTGGTTTCGGCTCAGGTCGTGATCTCGTGTCATGAGATCGAGCCCCACACATGCACCCAAATGTTTATAGCAGCAATGTCTACAATAGCCAAACTATGGGGAAAAACCTAGATGGCCATAAACAGATGAATGGATAAAGAAGATGTGGTATACACACACATGCATGCACGCATGCACGCACGTAAGCACGCACAATGGAATACTATGCAGCCATCAAAAATGAAATCTTGCCATTTGCAACGATGTGGATGGAACTGGAGGGTATTATGCTAAGCAAAATAAGTCAATCAGAGAGAGACAATTGTCATTTGATCTCTCTGATATGAGGAATTTGAGAGGCAGGGCGGGGGGTCATGGGGAGTAGGGAGGGAAAAAATGAAACAAGATGGGATCAGGAGGGTGACAGACCATAAGAGACTCTTGACCTCAGGAAACAAACTGAGGGTTGCTGGGGGGCAAAGGGGAGAGGGATGGGGTGACTGGGTTATGGACATTGGGGAGGGTATGTGCTATGGTGAGTGCTGTGAATTGTGTGAAACTGATGATTCACAGACCTGTACCCCTGAAGCAAATAATACATTATGTGTTAATAAAAAATAAATAAATAAATGAGGTCGAGCCCCACATCAGGCTCTGTGTTCAGCCCAAAGTCTGCTTGAGACTCTCTCTCTCTCTGCCCCTGTCCCCGGCATGTGCACGCAGTCTCTCTCTCTCTCAAATAAATAAATAAATCTTAAAAAAAAAAAAAAAAAAAGACCATGTACCTGGATACCATGCAAAGCAATGTTAATAATCAATGGGAAAGATTGTGATTGTACCGTGACTTTTGAAACTTCTGTCCAAAAAAAAAAAAAAATGAATGAAAAAAAAGAATAAAAATTAGATTAAAAGAAAAGTTTTGTCAAAATATTAGAAACTATGTTACTGGGTTGCCTGGGTGGCTCAGTGGGTTAAAGCCTCTGCCTTCGGGTCAGGTCATGATCTCAAGGTCCTGGGATTGAGTCCCGCATCAGGCTCTCTGCTCGGCGGGGAGCCTGCTTCCCCCTTTTTCTCTGCCTGCCTCTCTGACTACTTGTGATCTCTCTCTCTTTCAAAGAAACAAATAAAATCTTAAAAAAAAGAAAGAAAGAAACTATGTTACTGGTGGCTATAAATGTACAGGGAATTGAAAAACAATAGTACAGCTAATATATATTTAGTACACTGTAACTTGAAACATGAGCAAGCCTGGAAATTAGCTGTTTATTCCTGTATAAATAAAGTTAGCAGGAATAGTCTGGGTAGTGTTTATGTTCTTGCATACTTTTCAACATGGAGAGAGCATCTTTTTCTGCCTCTGTAGAGAACTGTTGTATTCCTTTCTAGGTCTGGATCAGCTTTCCACAGTTTACGCTTTTCCCTTTCAATGAAATTAAAATTGAATTTCATGAAAAATTTCAAAGAGTTGTTTCAGCATGAAGTGTTTGGACAACAGCGCATTAACAGTGCATAACCATCTAGAATACAAACCCCAACGTTAGCTCTTTAGTCCACAAATCACTATGTAAATAGAAGATGCATGTCATGACTGCTGTAACTGAAATTTGAACCACGGTCGTTGGGGGACTGGTGTCACTTAACTGAAGTTTGTGCATACTGGAACCATGCAAAGCAAGGACTCACTGTACTTCCAACACTTGCCAAGACTGATGTAGTCAGGCCGCTGCCCAACCGCTAATTTGTCTTCAGCAGAGATCAACACTGAGCCCCTCATTCCTCAAGGAGGCCAACTGGCTCCTTGAGGGCAAGTTGGCCACATTAGGCCCCTTCCATTTTGGAAGGACCAGCAGTTTGTTCCCACAGGACATGTTCTAGGATGAGTTTTCCTCTCCTACCTGTAGAAACCCCAACGTTAGCTCTGTAGTCCCTGAGATCAAGAGTCGCATGCTCTTCTGACTGGGCCAGCCAGGGGCTCTAAGCTTTTTGAGTATTTTTAAATAGACTGATTAGATACACACTATACTCCCTGCAAGGCATAAAGGCAGGGACGATCCCTTGCTTTGCAGGAATTTTCCTTCGATTCAGAGTACTTGCATGGCTGTATTGGGAGCTGGCAAAGAAAAACCCCATTGAGTTATGGTCCCTAAGTAAGCACAGCCTGATCTTTTTAACTTCCAGCTCTTTACAGAGACCCACGATCCTCATTTCCCTTTCTCCACGGCTAAGCCACTTCTTCCCACCCTCAGATTTCTGATTCTGGAATACAACGTGTGCTCTGTGGAAGTCTGAGGCAGAAGAATGCCCCTCACGCCCTAACCCTGCCAGGCCCTCAGCGCCTCCACACCCCCATCACAATGAGGTTTAGTTCCAGGGTTAAGCCCAGTGGTGGTGAGCACCAGTCGGCCTGCCACTCAGCACTTGGGGCGGTCTCGTAGGGGCCCTCTGTCTGCCATCCCCTGACTGTATGAAGAGAACAGCTGGGGGGAGTCCATGAATCTTTCTTATTGAAAGGCGTTTAATCAGAACGGGAGGTCCAATGAAGACGAACCGAGTGAGCAAGGCACGCCCATGGTCCTGGCTCTTGACGACGCCCACATCTGGATTGCTGCTGGTACTTCCTCCACCCTGTTCTGTGCGGCTGAGCGCTGAGCGCAGGGAGAAGCAAGAACCGACAACAATTTTATCTTTCCCTAGTCTGGGCAAGGCAAGGAAAGACTGTGGTCAATGCCTCCTCGGGGCTTCGCCTCCGCTCGCATAAACTACTGAGCCACGCCGGGCTGCAAGAGGACCCAGAATCTGATCCAACTCTGTAAGATTTGGCTCCATCCGATTTACCATTCCTAAAGGCCACTTAACAGTATATATTCCTCGCTTTTTTTTTTTTTAAACCCTGTTCTAACCAGAGTGCTTTTGAGTTGCTTCTCATTTCTCATCGGTTGAAATTATCAAGGCATCTGAGATCATCCCAACTGTAAGAGTTTGCAACCCAAGGAACAAAGGGAGCAAAAAATATTATGTCAAAGTATTTTACATATTGAATTTTTAAAAGCAATTATTTGAGGTTTTGAGACACTAATGTATTCTTTTTTTTTTTTTTAAGATTTTATTTATTCATTAGAGAGAGAGAGAGAGAGACAGTGAGAGAGAGCAGGAGCAGGGAGGATAGGGAGAAGCAAGCTTCCTGCTGAGCAGGGAGCCCCTTTTGGGGCTCCAACCCAGGACCCTGGAATCATGACCTGAGCTGAAGGCAGATGTTTAACCGACTGAGCCACCCAGGCACCCCCAACACACTAATGTAATCTATACCAAGTTCAACCGAAGGGATCACAGAGAGCAGAGAAGATTGTTTCATTATTGAGAATAAAGGTCAGTTCTATTTCACAAGACCGGGACAGTTGAGAATTAAGTAAGACAGGGTTTGCAAAGCGCTTGGTAGTTTGCCTGGCTCATAGTAGGTACTTAATAAACTCAGCTGCCGTTCTGTCTTGGTTTACCGTATTAACTCTTGGGTTCAGTTTAAGAAGATTCCTGCTCTCTCTAAAACAGCCCCTGGCACAGGTTAAATGTAAATAAAGTTACCCAGGGATTTTGTTAAATTGTACATTCTGAGTCAGTGGGTCTGGGGTGAGTCCTGACATTCCAAATTTCTAGCCAACTTTCTGGTGTTGCTGATGCCGCGGGGAGGAAATCCACCCGAACTATCAAGGTTCTGCCTCAGGGGTTACAATAATTATTCCTAGAGCACCTGGCTGGCTCAGTCTGAAGAGTGTGAGACTCTTTTTTTTTTTTTTCCTATTTCGTTTCAGGTCAGATATTTGATCACTATCATATCAGAGCATGCGACTCTTGATCTTGGGGTCGTGAGTTCAAGGCCCACATTGGGTGTAGAGATTACTTTAAAAAAAAAAAAAGATCATTCCTACTTATTTCTACCCGACAGTTGTGAATATGCTGTTTCATCCCATGCGCCTTCCTCGACCCCCAATCACCAACTCAGATCCCACATAACTTTCAAGCAGTAGTTTAAGCCCCAACTCTTTTATAAAAGCTTCTTCCCCGATTTTTGCAGCCCTAAATGATTAATATCATCTCTGAAGCCCTGAATCAAATTTAATAGACTGGAGAGAGATTGGTTAGTTAACCTAAACATTTAGATTAAGTAGGAATATAATTTAAATATACCTGCTTTAAATTTTTAATAAAAACATCTAAATACACATGTGTTGACCCATTTTTTTGTTGTTGTTACATGAGGCCTGTTCAAGTCAGTCTCCTTTTTTTTTTAAAGATTTTATTTATTTGACAAAGAGAGAGAGATCACAAGTAGGCAGAGAAGCAGGCAGAGAGAGAGGGGGAAGCAGGCTCCCTGCTGAGCAGAGAGCCCGATGTGGGGCTCGATCCCAGGACCCTGAGATCAGGACCTGAGCCGAAGGCAGAGGCTTTAACCCACTGAGCCACCCAGGTGCCCCAAGTCAGTCTCCTTTGAGAAGTGCTCTGCTTCAGCTTTCTTACCCAGCCATCCATGTCACACATGGTTTAATTCTATTGGGTCTGATATTTTTTTCTCAAATTTGCACGGATTTCCTGGCCACACCTAATTTGACCACATTTTTAAAAGGACTTGCCTTCGTTTATTTAACTTGTTCCATAGACACTGCAATTCGTTCTTTTTGCCCCCAGATTTCACTTGGCTTCCTAATACTTAAGCTAAATTAGGTAGTTACAAGAACAAGCCCCCAAACAGGGCTGGAAACAAGCACAACCAACTGTTGCTAAGAGTATCATTCATCTGTGCGAGAGGAAGTTGGGGGAGGAGAACCTGCCAAAGATGCCCCTCTCCTAATCCCAGGAACCTACAAATGTTACCTTATATGGCTACAAAAATTCATAAAGGGAAATCTCACTTAACATAGACTCCAGAGGCCAGAAGGGGGAGCCCTTAGGCACCACCTCTTGATATCAATGACAGACCCCAACAGGAAGAATCTTCAATTAAGGACCTCAACAGGAAGAGAGGCATGTTGCTAGTTGATACTACTTTACTACTCCAGCAAGAAAAAGGAAGATTTTTCTCTGCCCGGCAACAGCCCAGACAATGAAAGACAGTCACAACTCAGCCTATGGAAAGCCAATACAATTTGAACTCCCAGTTTATTCCAATGGACTTTTTGTTTATAAAAGCCTTCCCAACTTCCCCCTTTCCTCTATGAATGAGTGTTTGTCTCCTTCGTTCTCTGGGTTTGCCTATGGGTTTTGCTATAGCTTGCTTGTTCTGAATTGCAAATCCTTTGCTATTCTCAAATAAGCCCATTTTGCTGGTAAAATAACAGGCCGTCTCACTGTCCATGTCAACATGGCAAATAGGATTTTGCAGATGTGCTTAAGGGAAGGATTTTTCGATGGGGAGATGATCCTGGATTATCTGGATGAGCCCAACATAATCTCTTATAAGGGTCCTTATAAGAGAGAGGCAGGAGGGTCAGAGTTGGTGGTATAATGTGTAACTATAAAAGCAAGAGGTCGGAGTGACATGAGGAAGGGGCCATGAACCAGAACACAGAAGCTTTCTAGAAGCTGAAAAAGGCAAGAGAACAGATTTACCCCACAGAACTTCCGAGGGAAGCAGCCTGGCCAACACCTTGCCCTTAGCCCAGTGAGACTGATTTTGGACTTCTGACCTCCAGAGCTGTAAGATAACAGAAGTGTGTTGTTTTAAGCCATTAGGTCTGTGGTAATTTGCTGCAGCTTCCATTGGTACTAACACAGGACCCAAGGGTCCCGCTCTGGAGTGGTACTCAGAGTGCTGGGGGCAGGGTGGGAAAGTGGTGGTCTGTCTGGCAAGTGCAGTCAGTGAACAGTAATCAAAAGTTCTTCTACTGTAATTCATTTGGCACTGTATTTTGTTCGCTAATTCTTTCATATGTCTTGCCAGAAGGATGGGGAGATTTTTTTTTTTAATTTAAAATTTTTATTTAGCCAACATATAGTACATCATTAGGTTTTAGTGTAGTGTTCAGTGATTCAAGAGTTGTGTAGAACACCCAGTGCTCATCACGTCACGTGCCCTCTTTAATGCCCATCCCCCAGTTACCCCATCCCCCCACCCACCACAACCCTGTTTGTTTCCCAGAATCCAGAGTCTCTCATGGTTTGTCTCCCTGTCTAATTTCTTTCCGTTCAGTTTTCCCTCCCTTCCCCTATGATCCTCTGCGCTATTTCTTATATTGCACATATGGGTGAAACCGTATGATAATTGTCTTTCTCTGCGTGACTTATTTCACTTAGCATAATCCCCTCCAGTTCCATCCACGTCAATGTAACTGGTAGGTATTCATCCTTTCTGATGGCAGAGTAATATTCCATTGTATATATGAACCACATCTTCTTTATCCATTCATCTGTTGAAGGATGTCTCAGCTTCTTCCCCAGGTTGGTTATTGTGGACGTTGCTGCTATGAATATTGGGGTGCAAGTGCCCCTTCTCTCCACTACATCTGTATCTGTGGGGTAAATACCCAGTAGTGCAATTGCTGGGTCATAGGGTAGCTCTATTTTTATCTTCCTGAGGAACATCCATACTGTTTTCCAGAGTGGCTGCACCAGTTTGCATTCCCACCAACAGTGTAAGAGGGTTCAAGATGGGGAGATTTTTGAGGGCATCAAGATATTCTTTTGCTGGCTTTGCATCTTGAGTGATCCTTAAGTCAGGAACTGATCACTTTACTTGTTTATAAATTAAAAGACAGTCTCTATAGAATGTTTGTGGCTTATTCTTTAGTATATTAAAAAAATTTTTTTCCCTGTCAAGAAAATTGGATTCTCTACTGTGCTAAAACCCTTGCTCTAGGAGACCTGGGATGAAGAAAACATAGCAAAAGTTTTGTGAGCCTGCTGGCCTGCTTTCTGCTATTGCCAACACTATGGCCTGGGACCTAGTAGGGAAATTTTCTTATCTTCATTCCTTCTTACTAAAATGGTTATTATAAAAGTATCCACATAATAGTCTTATTGGGAGGAATAAATAAGTACAAAAAAAATTCTTGGTCTATAGATACATAGTGCTCATGAATTCTTGCCATTATGTGTTTGTTGATAGAGATAATGTTCTAGAATGGTGTGAAGGAGTAAAAGGATACTCATAAAGACAGTGTAGATCATCAGATCTTTAATATTTTAAAGCTAGAAGGACTCTTAGGGTTTGGCAACCTCTGGCCCACAGGCCAAATTTGCCTGCTTCCTGTTTCCATAAATAAAGTTTTATTGGAACACAGCCATTCATTTACCAATCATCTATGGCTGCTTTTGCACTACAACGGCAGAGTTGAGTACTTGTTATGGAGACTTTATGGCCTGCGAGGTCTAAAATACTAAAATACCTTCTACAGAAAAGTTTTGACCACCTGATTTAGAGCAACTAATTTTACAAATAAGGAAAAAAAAGCCCCAATAAGATAAGTGATTTGGTCCAAAGTCCCATGGCTAGGTAGGGACAGAACTAGGACTATAACTCAGATGCCTTGACTCCCAGGTCAAAGCCTGTATAAGGCGGAGAAAATGGCAGTTCTCTGAATCCAGCTCAAAATGGGGTCCTTTGGTGGAGTTTAGCTCTGGTCTCGGCTTCTGGGGAAAAGACTGCCAGGTGCCCTCCCCAGACACTCCCCGGTTGGTTCACACCTTCACATCCTCACACATGGAACTTGAAGACTTCCCTAGAAGCAATGTTCACGTGGAAGTAGAAGGATACTAGACCTAACATGAAGCCATATGAAGAAATAAAGAACTCCAGTAAATAGAACTACCAAGGTAAATACAAAGCCAGTATCATATTTTTAGTTGGTAACTCATTTATCCCCTATATGGTTTAAAAAAATGCAAATGCATAAACACTAATTATAGATCTACGTTAATGGGCACGCAATGCATAAAGATGTAACTTGTGACAATAACAACATAAAAGAGGAATGGCTTTGCACGGAAGCAGAGTTTTTATGTACTATTGAAGCTAAAGTGGTATGAATTCAGAACTGATTGTTGTACAGTTAAGAGTTGAATTGTGATCTCCAGACTAACCATTGAGAATACGACTAAAAACAAATAAACAAAACAAAAAGATGGAAAAGGAAACAAGAAAGGAATCAAAACAGTAAGCTACCAAAAAAAAAAAAAAAAAGCAAACACAAAAGCAAACCAATAATGGAGAAGCTGAGGAGCACTGATTTCTTTCCCAGTTTCTTCTCTTGATTTAACCTTTGTGTTAATGACGGCAAAATAAGATGAAAATAAGACGAGGCCTATTGAAGAATATTTTGCAATGCTTCTCCAGCAATCCGGGTGGCATAAAACAGAAGTCATCGCTCGTTCCTCTGAGCCTCCCACTCATTCCTAGTCACTGTCAGTTCTCCTTTCAGTGGACGGAGCTGCTGGGTACTTCCGGTAGGTCTGTTGGGCAGCACCAGCACTGGTTTAGTTCATTTCATGAGGTTTTATTACGCCGTTTGAAAGATTTTTGAGTTAACTTTCTTGTATTGTTTTTGACCATGATCTTACTTACATATCCTTCATGTAAAACATTCAAAATACCTGAAGACTCAAGTAGACAGTGAATGAAGGGAAACTGCCTTGTTATGTCAGGGTCTATGATAACTGATGTTAGCATTTGAAATTCTCGAGCCCCTTTTAATAAGATTGGGTGTCAGTGAAATGAGATTTGGAAATGTTCGGGCTCTTTCTGCATAGGATAGAAACCCCAATGTAAGTTGAGACAAGAAGAAAGCTTGTTGATTCAAGGAACTGAGAAGTCCAAGGCTTCAGGCGCTCAAACTATGTCATCGGGATCTCCAGGTTCCCCCAGCACTGGGCTCTGCTGCTTCCGTGTCGGCTCCCTTCCGAGACAGGTGCTCCCCTGTGCTGGCGAGATTGGGGCAGCTCTTCCAGCTTCACATCCTTCCAGGTTCAGGTAGAAAGGCAAAGTCCCGGGACTCCCTCTGACTGGACTGGTCATGGCTTCTGAAGGATTTGGGACACTGATGTCCAGGCCTGTCGTGGAGCCTGGGTCAGAGCCCCATCCAGAGCACAGGGACAGGGAGGAAGGGCAGGGGTGGGCTCCCCTAAAGGAACTCAGAGTATTACCAACGGAAGGGGTAGGGGATGTGAATGCGGGGCGGCCTCTGCACTCCTTCCTACGTAGACGGCTAGATGGCAAGAAGACCACCGACGTCCACACACTCTTCACTCAGATGCCCCAGGGGGGAGATATTAGCAAGAAGGGAGTCCTTCCCAGATATTAGAAGCAGCCCTGTCCTCAGGGACCCTTTAGTCCAACCCTTTTGTTGTGCAACTAAAGAAGCTGAATCCAGAAACATTAATGATGTCCACAAGGTTACGGCTTCTTAGTAGCGCTCGATTGGGAGGTGGGGGAATCCAGATATTCTGACCCTTCACGAAGACCCCTTCACTAAGTACCCCCTAGCAGAAGAGGTTAACTAGTGGAAATTCCTGAGTGCCTTAGGATAAAAATTTTCCTCAGCAATGGACAAAGATTATAACTTATATTTTCTCTATCTCCTCATATGCCCAATAAGATGTTGAAGTAGATATCTGTACATGTACATGGGTAATACATATAGATTTATAGGTACAAGTGTGTATATAGATAGTGCATAGATCTAAGTATGTAGGTATGTATATATGGTGTGTGTGTGTGTGTGTGCGCGTATCTGTGTGTGTATACATGGCAAGAGAGAGAGAAAGAGAGTTTGACTGCATTTTAGACTCATGCCTGAGTAGAAACACTTAAGATTTTTTTCCCCCTGCAAAATGCTTAGAGTTATAGGATAATGATAGTTCAACACCAGGGAGAAGGAATTGATTATCTCCAAGTTCCCCCACAGTCTGTGTTATTTTTATTGACTTTTCTGAAGCTCATTTCCAAACATCTGAGTAAATATACAACATAAATATTCCTCTTCAGTCATTACTATCGTCGTCGTCGGGGCTGGAAGCCAGGCCCTTGCATCTGTCCCCTTTCCCATATGCAGCAGTAAAGGGCCAAGTGAACAGATGGCTTGTGAGCTCTGCTGGAACATCTGGCGAGCTTGGGCTGGGTTTGGCTACAGTCACAGATGTGGCCGGGGGCACTGCGTTCCACCGGAGGCCCATCTAGGCACAGCTTGTTGGACGATATCATACTGGGATGGAGGAAAAGGCCCTGAACATGGGGGACATGAACATGGAAATCTCACACTTGAGACAGCGGGGTATTTGTTCCTCTGATTTAAGAGACATCAAATGAATCTGATCCAATAATCCAACAGGGGTACTAGGCCCAACGTTTGGCGCTTTTTTTTTTCTCTCCTCAGATAATCCAACATGCAACACATCCTACCAAAAATAAGCCTTGTTAAGACCTTCTTCTGGGGGCGCCTGAGTGGCTCAGTGGGTTAAAGCCTCTGCCTTCGGCTCAGGTCATGATCTCAGGGTCCTGGGATCGAGCCCCACATCGGGCTCTCTGATCAGCGGGGAGCCTGCTTCCCCCTCTCTGCCTACTTGTGATCTCTCTCTCTGTCAAATAAATAAATAAAATCTTAAAAAAATAATAAAATAAAATAAATATACCCTTACCAAATATACCCTTATCTGGCAATTGCACTTCTTGGTACTCTATTTACCCAAAAGAGCCAAAAGATTATGTCCACACCAAAACTTGCACATGGATGTTTCTAGCAGCTTTATTCATAATCGCCAAACGTGGCAGCAACCAAGACATGTTCCAGTAGATGAACGGATAAATAAACTGTGGTTCACCCAGACAATAGAATATTATTCAGCACTAAAGAAATAAACCGTCAAGCCATGAAAAGATATGGAGGAAACATTAATGCATATTATTAAGTAAAAGAAGCCATTCTGAAAAGGCTATATGGTGGATGATTCCATCCAGAATCATAAGATCAGTGGTTGTCAGGGGACAAGGCTGGGGATGAATAGGCAGAGCACAGAGGATTTGGGGTATGGTGAAAATACTCTGTACGATACTACAATGGTGGGTACATATTATTATACATTTGTCCAAACCCTCAGAATGTACAACACCAAGAGTGAATACAGAGATAAACTACGGACTCTGGGCGATAATGAGGTGTCTATGTAGGTTCATCAATTGTAACAAATGTACCACTCTGGTGGCAGATATTGGTAATGGGGACAGGAGGTATGTGGGAAATCTCTGTACCTTCCCCTCAACTGAGTGCTTCCTACATTCTAGGCACGGGGCTACTGAGCCAAGGGCAGGAAGCAATTCCTCAAATACTACACAATTGTTTTGTTATGAACCCGTCGTCCCTGTTAAGTGAATTGGTAAAAACCCTTCGATATTCTGATCCAGAAGTCTCTCTCTGTGATTCAACTCAGCTCCTTTCCTTCTGTTGTCCAGTAAACCTTTCCTGCCTCACTCGAGTCTGTGCTGTTAATAGCTGCTAATCCCAACTGCAGAAAATTTTCTCTCCATTTGTACATGAAGTTCATCCTCTAAGTTCAGCCATCTCTTTGGCAATAATATTTATGAATATGGGCTATGGCAGGAATCCACATACTGCTGGAATTCAGGAAATCTCTACTCTTTCAATACGTATTTTTCAGTTTAGGCTGAAACCATGTGTCCTGTCACTTGCTCTGTCTGGAAATGCAGCTCTCATGGTCCATCGGAACTCCAGTAGAGGATTGAGAGGGCTTTCACACTCACTCACTCTTTGAAGGAAGTGAAAAGCTTCTAAGTTGAGAACAAATTCCAGGTACTTTAATTACCTGGAAGAGTTTCCTCTATTGCTAAGAAGTTCTTGAACTAGACGATCCTTCCTGTTCAACATCATTAGGAGCTTCCTCGAAAGTTGGCATTCTTCTGACTCCCCCAAATGGCTACGATCCTCTTTTCCATAGTTCTTCCTGGAGTAGGGGGTTGCTAATATTAATACTTTGTTGAGTGCACTAAACAGGAACTGGATGGTCCAGCGGTGGCAATCGAGAGAAGGTCAAGGTGTCCCATTATGAACTTTCCATGAGACTCTCCAGGACCTTATGCCAATCTCCCCTGCTCCCCTGACCTGCTCAGCTGGGCAGACTGTTCAAGCTCCAGCTCAAGCCCACTTGCCACAAGTCTATAATGGACTGTTTCTCTTCCTTTATGCATTTTTAAGAAAATGTTTTATTTTCGACAGTCATATTTAAGGTCAAGGACACAGTTCTGAAAACTGCATAAAGTTGACAGTTTTGGATGGCTGATTTGGACAATCTGAGCCAAGCGATCTGCAGCCCCTTCTCTAGCAAATTATCTGAAGACTGCTTCTTCTGAAATTTGCTCTTTATAATTACCAGGACTTGATTAGGTCAGCTTGCCAAAATTGGCCGGGTTTTTAATTTATTAAATAGAAGAGAACTGTTCAAACTATTTATCCAGTAGGTATCACTATTCTCTGTCTGTTCTGGTGTCCCGGGCTCAGGCCCCCAATGCCATCAAACTTGGTGTTCATTAGTAGAGGGATGGATGAATAAGTAGGTGGGCTGCATACTGTGGGATCCTGTGCTGCAGATAAAACCACAAATGAGATGATGGATGACAATTCTTAGCTCTTTAAAACACAGTACTGGGTGAGAAAAAAATAGCGGGAAAAAATAAAACATAAAGCGTATACACACAAAACACTATATAAGACAAAGGCATATTTAAAGAACACAGGAAACACATGAAAATGGATACTTAAGGTGGGAAGTAGGGGGGTGGTGATAAAGGGGAAAGATAAAATACGAGAGAAGCCTTGTTGAAATTGTGATCATAAGGTAGTGGGAACTGAGGATGAGATGGACTCTTTTGAGGTCTCAAAAAAGGCATCAATAAATAAGAGTTTTCAGAAACATCATCCTGTAAGTTAGCGTGTCCCAATGAAGTTCCATGGTACTTGGACATTCTGAAAGATGTTAATAGGTATTCCCCAAAAGCAGATTCTACAATCAAGCACATTTGGGAAACTTAGGTTAGACGAAGTTAATCAGGGTTCTTCATTTTTAGTGTTCTCGGAGCATATAATGCACAGTGTAATCTAAGACAGACATACGCAGTATTTCCCAAAGTTCTTTGGTCTTAGAATGCTCTTTGCCAAATGCCATTTTTGCAAAGCACAGAGTAGGAAATGCTGTTCTAAACAGTTACCCCAGTTAATTTTCTTCCCTCAGGACAATCTTTATAATCTTTATGATCTATCCCTACCTGTGCTCCAGGCCTCATCTCTGCCATGAAGAACACTTTGCAGCCAACAATAATCTATATTTTGATTTTATTGCTGCAACTCTCTGGCCTTCAGACTGAGGCCAATGATCAATAAGATCAGGATACTTCATTGTTGCTGCAAAATACTTATTACTGTGGCACTAAGATCAGAATACAGCAGGAAACTTTGCTGCTTCTGCATAGACTGTCTGCTTTCTTAAGGATGAGTGGGACATTATTGTTCCTCTATATCCTAGCTTTTGATTAAGTTGGCTTGAATAAATTGCAGGGAAGGTCCTTTCGACCAATCCTTTTACCCCATCTATTCAAATCAGATCACAGTAATATTTACTCTCTGTTTCTCTCCCTGGCAGGTGAGGGTGGGTGAGTCCTATTTACAAAGCATCCTAACAGCCACAGGGGAAAAAAAGAAAAAAAGCTTTTTTCACAGTGTTTTGATGCTTTAATAAATTGAAAGAAAAATGAGAGGGCAAAACAAAGTGCTTGCAAGTTTCCAAACATGGCTTCAAGTCAGTCAGATGGTTTCTTAGCTTTGCCTAGCTCTGTCCATCATCACTAGTATTCAATGATGATGATGGCGATGAAGAAGAGGACGCGGTTGGAGGTGGTGTGGTAGCTACGTTATAAACGCCGTACTTTAGGCAGCTACTATGCTAAGCACATCTGCTACCTTCACGGGTTTAACAAGAGAGGTCACTAAAAAGCTCCTTTGACCAAAACCGCCTTCCCCACCTGCCTCCCAGAGACCTAAAATTTCCGTCTTTATATACCGGTTCCTATAGCCCCTTCTACATTTGTAAAAATGCCACAAGTATTATTCTTGGTGATACCTTTGTATAAATTTGTTTCTTGTGGATTTTATTTACTGTTTTTTTTTTTAAGATTCTATTTATTTGAGAGAGAGAGAGAATGAGTGGGGAAAAGGGCAGAGAGACAAGCGGGGAGCCCCATGCCGGGCTCGATCCCAGGACCCTGAGATCATGATCTGAGCTGAAGTTAGACGCTTAACCGACTGAGCCACCCAGGTGCCCCTGTTTATTATGGATTTTAAAAAGTCACCCAGCAGAAGACATTGTTCAAACATTCAGCTTTGATTGTGGTGTGAGGGAGTACTCTTTGGGAGAACAGAGACAGATGAAACAAAGCAATCCAGTTTTTCCTCCCAGTTTGCACTTAATTAAATACTGGACATTCACTAAGAACTCACTCTTTATAAAAGATGCTTTCAAGGTCCCTGGAGTTTTAAAGATCAATATAGATTGCAATCTTTGCACTTAGGACTTATCAAGGAGGCAATCACAAATAATTATAATATGATAAAATGCTTTAATAAAGACATGAGAATTATGTATGGAAAGTACCCAGCCCAGATGCTCAGCACAGAGGAGTTGCTTTTTTTCTCCCTGTTTCTCTGTGGGAGTCAAAAAAAGTATCACAGAGAACCACTCTATCTTGGAGGATAAGTAGGAATATTCCAGGCAGAGAGTAGGAGATGACAATGGTGTGCTAGTGAATGTTGAACAACCAGAACTCCAGGAGGGGAAAAAAAAGGCCCTGATGTGTAGGATTTGCTAATTTCCATGGTGTACATTTTCCTACTGTGGCAGATTTCAAGGTACCAACCACTGAACAGAGTTGGGCCCAGAGATGTGCCTGAGCTAGTAAGAGCCAGCTCCAGCATGCCGCTGGAAGACCACTGGAGGAACAGTATGTGCTAAGGCACGGAGATCTGAAAAAGCTGGTGATCAATTAGCTCTTGTCCTGAAGGGTTTGAGTTGGGGTCTGGAAAAGAGATGGAAATGGGAAAGCTCACACAGTTGGAACCAGATAACACTTAAAGGCTAGACAGGTATAGGGGCGCCTGGGTGGCTCAGTGGGTTGAAGCCTCTGCCTTCAGCTCAGGCCCTGATCTCAGGGTCCTGGGATCGAGCCCCGCAGTGGGCTCTCTGCTCAGCAGGGAGCCTGCTTCCCCCTCTCTCTCTGCCTGCTTGTGATTTCTCTCTCTCTGTCAAATAAATAAAATCTTTAAAAAAATAAAAATAAAAAGGCTAGTAGGTGTAGCCTGTGTGGGGAGAAACAGATCATGAAAGAATGTGGAAAGTGGTTTGGGAAGAGATTACAAAAGCCATTAAACTTTTGCAATTTTCTCCTTTACGCAGTTGATAGCAATCGAAACCATCCAGGATTTACCTCTAAACTCTAGCGGCAGCGTGGAGGAATTACCAGAGGACAGGGAGACTGGGAGGAAGGGGGACTGGTTAGTAAATTTTCAAAACAGTCTTGAAAAGAGCGCTAAACTGCCAATGCTTGGCGCCTTTGGGCCACAACTCAGCCATTTCGGTCATACTCATATATATCCCATCTCGTGGGGTTCGTTAACTCAGGTCTCTGGAAAACAACAAAAGGAAATAAAAATAATTTTTAAAACACGGCTAAATATAAACTATACAATATAGCGCCTGGCTCTCTCAAACATAAATGTTCATGTATATTTTTACATACAGCGAATTCTTTTATGAATCCCTGCTCTTCCGCAACAGGAAATGCTTTATCTGCTTCTGCTTATCTTCTTATTACTAATTCTTATTGCCTCTTCCTGAGTATCACACTGGTCCCATTAAGCTCCCATATTTGTGATAGATTTGCTTGACGTTCAATTATACAAGTGCTCACCCCCTTGAAGCTCAGAAAGTTGTTTTCACAGCTGCGATGCCCCTGCTGCTCATTACGCTGAACCAGATTTCCTAGGTGGGAAGTGCTGTTGCTGAGCTCAGCATCTACCCTGGAGATCTCAGACTTTCTCAGCCTCCGGCCCGCAGCCGCATGGCCAGCCTCGTGGCCCAGCCGCGTGGCCCTGCGTCTATGTCAGCTGCCCGGCTGGAAGGCTCCCCGACATAGTTCTAGTTCCCTAGTCAATAGTGGGCCATCAGAAGATGGTCACGTAACTGCAGCCACTGCCTCACATCACTGTGATGCTTTCCAAGGACCCGAAGTTAGCCTCGAGGGTGGTCCTGTGATTTAGAAAGGAGGGGGGTGAGTGTGAGGGTGTCTGCAGAACCCCATACCATCTCTCCCCCCCCTTTCTCTCTCCTTCTTTGTCATTTTTTTCCAGTTTTCCTTTTCCCTCTGGGTTTGGCATCAGAACCAAGCATTTATTACCAAAGTCTGCATTGCCCAGCTCCCTCAACTCTGGTACCACCAGCAGGTGGGGATAGCAGAAGCAAGACGAGAGCTCAGGAGGTGAGGGAAGGGTGGAAAAGTCCACTGCTGCTTCTCACTCCCTCTCAACCTCACCTCTGAGTCAAGGAGGCAAGTCTGCTCACTTCCTCCCCTGCACGCTCCCCCACAGTCTCTGCCACACTGAAATGCAGGGGTTGAACTTGAGGGCCCTAGAGTCTGGCCCCCTGAGGCAAACCTTGTTCTATCACCTGCCAGCTGCGTGGCCTCCATCGGATTGCCAGATTGAGCAAAACCAAACAAATGCAAACAGGAGACTCATTTAAATTTGTCAGATAAGCAATGAACACTTTCTAGCGTTCTTATCTTTCTAGTGTAAGTACCTCTCACACAATATTTATACTAATCTATTATTTCTTAATTATCAAATGTAACTGGCTGTTCTGTATTGTGTTTGGCAACCCTAGACCTCAGGCAAGTTCCTTCACTTCTCTGTGTCCAAATTTCCTTGTCCAGAACTTGAGAATAATGAGCTGCCTACCAGAAAGGACTGTTATCTTGAGGATCAAATGAGATAATATGTATAAAATGTTAGGAACCTGCCTACTGGCACACACTAATTAATGTTAGGTGGATATTCAATATGGTATGGGGGAATGCATGGACTTGGGAATCGTATTAAGACCAGGTTCAATGTGACGTTGGGCAAGTTAAACTTCTCTGTGCCTCGGTGTCATCATCTGCAGAATGGGAATAGAGTTCTTATGTTGTCGAGAGGAGTAAATAAGACTATATACATGGAAATCATTTAATACAATGCCTGGCTCATAGGAAATGCAAACAATAGTAACCTACATAATATACAGTCATAAGAACATCATTTTCACTCCCTCCATGAGCCATCTTCTCTCTTTTCATGGAAGCTTTATTCCCGACATGGGGCTTGAACTCACAACCTTGAGATCAAGAGTCACAAGCTCTACCAACTGAGCCAGTGAGTCGCCCCTCTGTGAGGCACCTGGGCCATGCATCTTTTCCATCCTATTCCCACAGGCACTGATTTCACTTCCTCTGAATTTCTGCAGTCCTTGCTGATTTTACCACCAACTGAACCCTTGACTATACTCCGCCATGCACTGTTCGCTAACTGTCCCGTTCACGGATGCCTTATCTCATCGGTCAGATCCTGGAGGCCTCTTCTTCCAACTGCTGCCTTCCGTGCTGGGCACCATTTTCGATACCTATCTTTTGGCTGATTAATTTTTTTTTGTGCCATCGTCATGGGAGGTTAGGACCAAAAGAAAAGAGTCAGATCTGCATATCCAATGATCTACTTCCCGAGATGGACAGCGCAGACTCTCTTCCGCATGTGGAACCCTGGAGAAACCATTCAAAGTGTCAGGGCTACCATTATTGTGAGCTTGGTCAAGCACGCTGCTACATTGCTTGCCTTCTCCCAGTCTCCCGCACTGGTAGGCTCCTCCTCTCAAATCCTGCTGGTGAGGCTTAAGACATGAAGACGTTCGGCACACGGGTACTAAACAGATCAGTGACAATGCACTGGAAACAGCCTTAGTACCTTAAGAAGGGACAAAAACAGGAGGTTTTGGTACGTTGGAACAGGTTAACAATAGTAAAACCTCTAGACCAGTGAATCTCAACTTGGACTTAATATTATAATCACCCGGAGAGCTTTCAAAACTACCAAGAGTCTGATTTAGTTGGTCTGGGTCAGGGAGCCTGGCTGGCTGGAGTTTTGAAAGTTCCCCAGGTGACTTAAATGGGCAGCCGTGACTGAGAGACTCTGCTAATACTGCTTTAAATGGAAACCGACAGCCTGCCTGACACGTGATTTTTGCTAAGTGGGGAAAACTGAATTGGCAACAGGTTGAGACCTAAATACCATTTTTTTTTTTTTTTTTTTTGCTCCTGGACAGTAGATAAAACAACTCTAAAATGACTTGATGTTCTTCCAAATTACTGTGTAATTAACTATCACTGAACAAACTTCTTGCAAGGCTTTGCCAATGGCATATTCCTATATCCTGTTTGGTGAGCACATGGAGAGCCAATTTTCCAGTGTGGGGTAAACTCTGGCTTGTGGGTACTGATTACTAAAATCACCTGGTGGCCCGCAAAGACAGGGGCCCGCATCACAAAACTACAGAGTGTTCGAGCTGGACGGGACGAGGATGCTGGAGCAGAGCGGCCCTGCACTTGAATGGGCGCACAAATCACCTGGGGTCTTGTCAGTGTCCACCTGCCGACTCAGTGGGTCTGGGGAGCGCCTGGGAGTGTGCATTTCCAATAAGCTCAGGACCAGCTAGGGTCCCCGGACCACATTTTGATAGCAAGGCCTTGGGGTAAATCTGCCTCGTGGAGCTTTTAAAAATTTCTGGTGCCTAAGCCCCACCCCAGACCTAGTGAATCAGCATCTCTGAGCATCAGCATTTTTTCAAAATTCCCCAACTGATTCTAATGCGCAGCCAAGACTGAGACCCACCCATCTGGCAAAGTGAGGTCCATAGAGATGAAGTAGTAAGAGAGCCAGCTGAGGGTCCGATATTTTGAAACCAGTACCCCACACAAAAACCTTCTTCCTCCTCTTCCATTGAGACAGAAAGTAGATTAGCAGCTGCCAGGGCCAGAGAGAGGTGGGAAATGGGGAGTGACGGCTAATGGACACAGGGCTTCTTCTGGGGTGATGAGAATGTTCTAAAATTAGCCAGTGGTGATGGCTGCAGAACTCTGTAAATGTTCTAAATGCCACTGGGGGGTGCACTCGAAATGGGTAAATTTCATGGTATGTGAATTATATCTCAGTAAAACTTCTCCTATCTGCTTCTCCTATCATTTTCCTTGGTTTGATTAAAGAAATTCTAACAGCAGCAGCGGCTGGAGGTGGAGAAGGGGGGTGGCGGGGCAGGGTGTATATAAAGAGGCTGACCCCTGCTTGCATACAGGCTAATTCAGGGGTGTTTCTAGCTGAGCTTCTTCCTCCCCGGGCCCCATTAACTACCATAATTTTAAGGCATTCTGGGGTCTTCATTCTGAATGGGCTTTCAGTTGCAGGGTGAAATTTGGGGTTGAGTCATCGAAGTTTCAGCCTCAGGTCACAGGCATCTCAAAAGCAAACCTCTCACCCTTAGGGAAAGAAGACTGTTCTCCTATGCAAATGAGGGCTGCCATAAAATAATTTCCTGGAGATGGCTTTTCACTTCAGAAAATGAAATAGGAAGTGAAACTTTTTTTCCCCATAGAACTCATCACCATTCATTTTAACATATTTATGGTGCAAGAATATTTATATTCCAGAAGATTAAGTAGATCCCAGTAATAAATAAGTTCAGGGTGATAACTACTCAGCAATCTGTTTGTAACTGGTAGGGAAAGTGTTTAAAAGGATATATCTATCCACCAATTTAACACAAAAATAAGGGAAAGAGATCCTGAAGGTTCACATTCTTAATCCTCTTCACAGCAAAGAGTGGAGACATTAGAGAGAAATATCTTCATGGGATCTGATAGTCTCCTTTTTTAACTTTACCCAAAAGGAGTTTCAAATGACTCAGACCAACTAAGATTCCAGAACATTCCATGCCCTGAAAGACATTCTATTCTACCAGTTAATTCCTAAAGCTCAACTCTAGACAGTCGGGGAGCTGTTCCTCCAGTCACTGGACTCAGACTAATTGTTAATCCACACACAATTTCAAGGCCATTAACCAACAGAGGATTTCTTTATACACCCTCTTCAAAACCTTTCTCTTAGGAATCAGAGGGTGAAAGAAAGCTGTAATTATTCTTTCATTGCTTCAGTGGAAATGGGAAGTCTTAATAGATTGATGTGAAGGCAGGTATTCAAAACCATTTATTTTTTGGGAAAGGATCAAAATCCCTTTCAGTTTACAGGATGAATTTCCCATCCACTGAGGTTGCTTAAGAATTCTGCAAGACAGGGGTGCCTAGGTGGCTCAGTCAGTTAAGTGTCCGACTCTTGATTGTGGCTTTGGTCATGATCTCAAGGTCCTGTGATTGACCCCTGCATTAGGCTTGGGCTGGGCGGGGAGTCTGGTTAAGATGCTCCCCTCCCCATGCCCCCACTCTCTCGCTCCCTCCTTTAAAAAAAAAAAAAAAAAAAAAAAAAAAAAAATTCTGCGAGATAAGCCACATTTGTTCTGTGGCATCTTTTAACCTACCTTTAAGGGAAGATAAAAGACACATGGAAAGGAGGTTTTTTTCTTGCCTTTTTCTTGAAGAAGCTAGAATAATAGATCCTTGTTACTCAAAGGTGGTGTCTGTGGACCAGCAGCCTTGGCACGACGGGAGGCTTGTTAAAAATGCAGAATCTCAGTCCTGTCCTGGGAACTACGACGTCAGAACCTGCGCTTTAACCAGGCACCAGGTGATTCATATCATATTAAGACTTGAGAAGCACTAGTCTAGGTCAGCTGTTGTTGAACTTGGCTGCACATTCTAACTACTTGGGAAACTTCTAAAAGTCCTGGTCTCTAGACCAATTAATCAGAATCAGACCAGGCGTCAGTAGCATCAATATTTTTTTAAGTTTCCCCAAGGATTCCAATGTGCAGCCAAAACAGAAACGAATGGTTCTGGGTCAGGTGTCAGCAAACTTTTTCTGCAAAGAATAAGATAGTAAATATTTTAGGGTTCATGGGCCGTACTATTTTATTTTTTCAAGATTTTATTTATTTATTTGACAGAGAGAGAGAGATCACAAGTAGGCAGAGAGGCAGGCAGAGAGAGGGGGAAGCAGGCTCCCCACTGAGCAGAGAGCCGGACGTGGGGCTCGATCCCAGGACCCTGAGATCATGACCTGAGCCGAAGGCAGAGGCTTTAACCCACTGAGCCACCCAGGCACCCCAAGGGCTGTACTATTTTAATCACAATTTCTCAGCCATTGTAGCAGGAGAGTATCCAAAGACACTATATGAATGAGTGAGTATGGCTGTATTCCGATAAAGTTGACACTGGACCCTGAAACGTGAATTTCACATAATATCATGTGTCACGAAGAAACATTTTCTTTGGGTATTGTTTCAACAATTTAAGTACACAAATACCATTCTCAACTTGAAGGTCATACAAAACCAGGTGACAGGGTGAAATTTTGCCCTCCAGCCCTGCTTTGCCCATTCCTTAACTAGGTCACTTTCTTACCAAAGGGAGGAAAAAGCTCTGAAGACTTGCACTTTAATTTAGCCTGATATGTAAGACTGATAGCCAGCCACTAAATAGCAATTAGCATTCTAACACTGCGAGCTTGATTAGAATGCTCGCTCTGCACAGGACACCCTTAGTTCTCATGGGATGACCCCAGGTGAATAGCGAAAACCTAAAAGGAAGTCCTCCCACTCACTTCGTTTTGAAGATTTGGGTTCACACAGCTATCAATCCAGGCTACAATTCGTTGGCTGCTTGGAGTTTCAGAGGAACTAAAGAAAGCTAAATTCCTGTCCTTGAAGATCTTTTTTTTTTAAATTTTATTTATTTATTTGACAGAGAGAAAGAGATCACAAGTAGGCAGAGAGGCAGGCAGAGGTAGAAGAGGAAGCAGCTCCCTGCTGAGCAGAGAGGCCAATGCGGGGCTCGATAAGCCTCTGCCTTCAGCTCAGGTCATGATCCCAGAGTCCTGGGATCATGACCTGAGCTGAAGGCAGAGGCTTAACCCACTGAGCCACCCAGGTGCCCCTCCTTAAAGGTCTTGAAAGGTAATGGGTGAGAAGACAAAAGATACTGTGGAAGCTGGACATACATTATAATCAATTATGCTTTTTTTTTCCTTGCTGGCATTTTCATTCTAAATAGGAAACTTATTACATGAGCCTCTGGATCATGGGCCTCTACCAGATTAGCAATGAGCTTTAATTGGATATATTCATGCCGGTTTTCTAAAGAAGTGATTCATAGACTTACACAGCAGTCAGGGGGAATAAGGGTCATTTAATTTTCTCCCTTGATTCAGCCTTGGTGTTGTGATTTTGTGTGTGTGCGCACATCTGCTTTCGGAATGATTTAAAGCTGTGGTATATCACTTAGCATCTCCTTTCCCTTTAAGATTGAGACTTGCCCTGCCATTGTTCCCACTCTCAGCTAGTCGCCACTGTGATCCGGTGTCCCAGCGGAGGAGCTGCCCTACAGTAGCCTGGCCCAGGTCCCTTCTGTAGGCTGCCTCAATGGGCTCTTTCTAACTTTCCTTTTAATCCTTTTCTGATGACTTCAAGAAGGAAGTCTCAATTAGCTACTAGTTGCCTTTGAGATTTCTCTAACACTTGCTACTTTTTAAAAAAACTTTAATTATTTTTTCTTAGTAATCTCTATCCCCCCAACATGGGGCTAGAACTCACGACCACAGAGATCAACTCACGCATGATCTACTGATTGAGCCAGCCAGGCACCCTGCTATTTTTTTTTTTTAACATAAAACAGTCTTAGGGCTCAGGGCCTACAGTCAGCAACGGTATTCAGCTGGAATTCAATGACATCATTTTATTGTTATTGTACTACTTATCTTTACAGTTAGCTATAACTGAGCTATCCGTTTAAAGCAGTGAAATAGAGTTCTCAAAATGAACTGATGTAATCATGGTACAAATGTTTTTAAGTTTATAAAAGCAAACTGATTTAAATAAATAAAAATAAATAATTTAATAAATTAAATAAATTATGTACAAGGAGTAATTGTGACGAGATGGAGGTTATGAGCTCACACTAAGGTGGTAATCATGTTGCAAATATAAACGTATCAAAGCAACAATTAAACTTACACAATGTTATATGTCAATTACAATCCAGTCAAAATAAAAGATAAATATAAACATCATGTAAATATTCTGATTCTATATGTACAGCAGGTATGTACATATCACTAATTGTGACATGGTATGAGAATAACTGAAATATGGGGGAACAAGCCTTGGGAAGAAGGAACAGGCTAGTGCAGCTCAAGGTCAAAGAGCTGAAAGAACCTAGGGGCTCTGGCAGCCTTTCAAAGGAGGTAATGGGAAGATAAGGAAGGGGGCCAGGAGGAGTAGCTGGGCGGGGTTGAGAGGCTAGTACTCATTGTCTTCTCTCCAATCCAATCAGAAGACCACTGAAACTTAACTCTTTAATTGCTCACAAAAACTATTAAGCTTTCAGGAGCCTCTTCTAGTAGTTGCTATTTTGAGAAAAAAAGTAGCAAAGAAAGATATTTTTTAGTTTCTTTTCAAATCAGTAAGAGGAAGGCAATATGTGCTCCAGGAATAAAATATGTGTTTAAATGTGGAATTAGAAAAAAACGTGTAAAATATCTTGATAATCAACAGTTAAATACATATCAAGAGATTAGTAGATATTATATTAATAGTTAAATAGCATGTGTCAGTTTACAAACAGCTTTTCAAACACATTTTATTTTTTATTTGACAGAAAGAGAGCTGGAGAGCACAAGCAGAGGATGCTGAAAAGGGAGAGGGAGAAGCAGACTCCCCGATGAGTGGGGATCCCGATGCAGGACTCAGGACTCGATCCCAGAACCCCGAGATCATGACCTGAGCCAAAGGCAGACGCTTAACCAACTGAGCCACCCAGTGCCCCTTGAAATTCACTTTTATAATTGTTAGTAGTTTTCTTTTTTCCTCTATATTACATATCAAGCAATTTGTGACCCGCAGAGATCACATTGATTTCCAGATATCACAGTCAAAGCTTGAGTTCAAGTCTCCTTGGTCCCAGACTCCACCCTCCTTTGGCTCTGCAGGCAACAGAACCACTATTGGACACAAAAGGTAAAGTTGTAGAAGTGTTTGGGGAAGAAGGGACATGTTTTTATCCATCGGTAAATATTTCTTGAGGGCTTACTGTGTTCCTGTGGCTAGGAGGAAGCCACACGAAGGAATATGACGCAATTTCATGAATACAAGTTAAAAAGTGATAACCCCCTTCTGGAGCCACTGTAAACAGCCTTCAGGCTCTGCATCCCACAACCTACAGTGCACTTGGACGTCCCCTGCGGTAGCCCAGTGCTGGTAGGGAAAAGGACGTTCTCAGCTCTCAGCTGGGAACTGTGAATGTTTTTAGAAAGCAACCAAGCAATTCTATTAAAATTTAAAATGCACAGATTCTTCCAGCATGAGGGGAGCTTTTAGGATATTGGTAATCTTCTATTTCTTGATCTAGGTTTTGGTTACATAGGGGCATTCTGTCTGTAAAATTAAGTAAGCTGTACAACCTACATAAGTTATATTTTAATGTGTATTGTTCCTGTATGTATATTTTAATAAGTTGTAGACAATAAGAACATACCCTCTGATCCAGGAATCCTTTTCTAAGGGAATATATTCCATAAAAACGGGATGTTTATTCAAATGTTCATAGTGACAAAATTTGGAAACATCATAAAAGCCCATTAATGTAGTACTTGTGGTACACCTGTGAGAGGAATAGTATTCACGATTAAAAAGAATAAATTACATCTTTAAAAAAGAATGAATTATATGGACTTGGAAAGATTTCCATATTTGTTGTTGAATGAGATCTAGAGAGGTGGATATATACAATTTCATTAAAAAAATAACATAAAAATTCCCCAGTACAAATATATCAAATGTCTATATCAGACGTTACGGCACTGAAAAGTGAAGGATGAATGTACATGAAGCGGTTAACACTGACTTGTGGGGAAATAGGGAGGGGGATTAAGTTGATTCTTCTGCTCATTACGAAGTGAGAATCATAATGGGATTTTTTGAAAATAGACTTTGGTTTTAAAAACAGTTTGAGATTACAGAAAAATCTTTAGAATAGAGAAAAATTGAGCAGCTAGTACAGATTTCCCATATACCTCAGCCCTGTTAGTAGCATGTTACATTAGGATGGGATGTGTGTTACAATTAATCCACTAATATTTCAAACATTATTATTAACTCGAGACTATAGTTTCTTCAGACTTCCATAGCTTTTACCCCAGGCCCTGTTTCTGTTCTGGGATCCCATCCAGGATGCCACAGTACATTTATTTGTTGTCATGTCTCCTTGGGCTCCTCTGTGACAGTTTCTCAGGCTTTCCTTGTTGTCCACTGAAGTAGAGTTGTTACATTAGTATGTAACCTTAGTAATGTAATGTAACAATGTTACATTCATTGCAGGTGTACAACCCAGGGATTCCTCAACTCTGTGTGTTAGGCTGTGCTCACCACATATGTCTAGCCGCCATCTGTCAGCTGTCCTTGTTCTTGATGACCTTGATAGTTTTGAAGATTGTCAGGTATACTGCAGGCACGGAGATGTGAGGCCAAACACGTGTGGTGGGGGGGTGGAAATTAACTTGGGACAAATTTTGTTTTTTTTTGTTTTTTTTTTTTTTTTTTGGGACAAATTTTGTTAACTGGATAGGTCTCGTCAACCAGGCGGAAAGACAAGGGCAGAAAAGATCCAGCAGCCTGGGGGCACATGCAGGTCTTCCTTCACAACCCAGAAATCAGACGCAGAGAGATTTTGTATGAGGCAGTGTGGGCTTGGTGGTTTAGAGTGTGGACGCAAAACCAGCCTGCCTGGCTCCCATCCAGCTCTCCACCTGCCAGCATGTGGTCTTAACTAAGTTTCTTAACCTTTCTGGGCCGAACTGTCTTCATCTCTCCACCCTTTATTTTCTACTCCAGCCTCTTACTTGTTTCCTTTCTTGCAGATGAAAACAGGCAAATTAATTGGTCTGATTACTTGCTCTTTTGTCTGTCTCCCCAATAGAATGTAAACTACACAAGGTAACAACCCCGACTCTCTTGTTTACTATCGTGTCTCCAGTACCACCCACAATGCATAACACATACTAGATGCTCAATAAACACTTGTCGAATGGATGTTTGGATGGATGCATAGATGATGTAAAAATGGATGGATGGATGGATGGATAGATGCAGGGATGAACAAAGACAAAAATAAGGTTCCGGTGGCAAGGTCCAGTGACCCAACCAGGTCACATCTACCCACTAAAACTTATCCTGGAAAAGCCTCTATCTACCTTTGCTGTGATCTGCTTCCGAACTCATTTATTTGTAAAATGTCCCATTTTTTATTTTCCTTGCCGATATACTATATCAGCATACAAACCTAAGAATATTCTTTTTAATTTTTTAAAAGATTTTATTTATTTGGGAGAGACAGAGATAGTGAGAGAGAGCATGAGCAGGGAGGAGAGGGAGAAGCAGGCTCCCCACTGAGCAGGGAGCCCCCATGTAAGGCTCAATCCCAGGACCCTGGGATCATGACCTGAGCCAAAGGCAGACACTTAACCTACTGAGCCACCCAGGGGTCCCCTAAGAATATTCTTAAACATGGATGAAAATCATCATCATTTGAAGGAGTGCTCTGCCTACGTTATTCTCTCAAATATAAAATACAGCAAGGCAGGTCCTATAGCAACAGAAAGTAAATTCTACACAAGAAAGGCACTTTTCTCTGCATTGCAAAGTCACATTTGTGTTTGGGTAAGGTACCTACATAATTAGATTCATTCCTGGTCCTAGAGTTCTTAGGGTTACCCACTGCTCTTTGCATCTTATATTTGAGAAGATCTTATATTCTGTGATCACACATGGTTTTCTCTCCCATGTCTTATAATCACATTCCTTGGAGCCAATGGACGAGGATTAATCCAAACCATGAGGTGATCTAAGAGACATTTTTTTTTTTAAGATTTTATTTATTTGTCAGAGAGAGAGAGCACAAGCAGGGGGAGCAGCAGGTAGAGGGAGAAACTTACTCCCCGTCGAGCAAGGAGCCAAATGTGGAACTCCCTCCCGGGACCCTGGGATCATAACCTGAGCCGAAGGCAGTCCCTTAACCAACTGAGCCACTCAGGCACCCCTAGAGATATCGCCAGCTCCTAATATTGCCCCTAGCACCAGGCCCTGATGTACCTTATTTTTTTAGAATTCACATTTGTGAAAGACTAGATGGAAAGTGGGACTGCAGGAGGGGGAGAGTAGACATGTGATCCAAAACGGCCAATCGGATGCTCATATCAAGACTTGTCATCTCTAAGCACTGACGCAACAGTCCAGTGCGGGGACACTATTCAATATGGCAGCAGCGGGGTTGACTGTCCACTGGAAGGTGAAAGCAGGTTGTGGTTTCTTCAGCAGTAACTCCACAGCTCGGGTTGTTTTTCCTGTGGTGTGACCCGGCCATGTTTTTCCTGCCGCTCAGCTCTCATGGCTATTTTCTGAGCCCCATTCTCCACCCTCCCATTGATTCTGTGAACACAGTACCCTTCTAGTATATTCCAGTAAACAAGTTATCAAGAATCTGTTTCCGTAGTAGACACTGTGATGGGCTCTCCAAAATCCCTTTCGAGTCTGAAGAACTTATTTTCTCAGCTGTTGAGTGGGAGGCTGGCAGGCGGTCTTCAGCTGTCAGCCCTCTTCAGAATGGCCTTGGCCAAAGAGAGTCTCATTACCCAAGGTCACACCTGCTTTACTGGACCAGTCTGAAGCCAGAAACTGGTCAACATAGAGCAGAAAGACCTGGCCCCTTAGCCCAATTCAAGTGGGATTGCCAGATAAAAAACACAATGCTCAGAGCATTTCAAATAAACAAGGAAACATTCTTTCAGTATAAGTATGTTAAAAGTACTGTATGAAGATACTTATGGCAAAAAGTTATCCATTATTTACCTGAGATTCAAATTTAACGGGCCATCCTGTATTGTTATTTGCTAAATCTGGCAGCACTAAACTCAGAGCAACTCCAAAGGTCCGTCCCAGCCTCAGAGCATTCCGTGGGCTTGGCTGAGGCAGCGGTTCAGCGCGTCTCCTGCCTCTGCGCATGCCTGCTTCCGTCCCTTCCTTCCCTTTCCCGAGGTGGTGACCCCAACACCACTCTCGGGGATAGCTGCTGCAAGCTGACCTCTGTCTCAGAGTCTCCTCCCCAGGAAACCCGACCCATGACATGTCTCTTCCTCACAATAGGGTGACCAGCTGTCCCGGTTTGCCTACAACTGGGAGGGTCCTCAGATGAGTCAATGATCCTACCTTGCGACAAGGAATTCTAACGAATAGAACTCTTCATGGCTCGGGTGACCAGTGTCACTGCTGCTTGCCCTCTGAGGTGCCTAATACACAGCATGTGGGCCTGGGCTCTTGCTTTATTCTCTGATCCCGGTTCTCCCACGTCCTGCCACAAACAAATCTTTGTACTAAACCTTTTAGTACAAAGTTCCACTGAGGCTCTGAGATCCTGCCTTCCGTCACAGGAGACCAGCTCTGTGCTCCCTGGAACTCTGAAGCTGTCACTTCCTGATGTGGGCAATTGTCCGGCGGGTACACTCTCCCTGCTCTAACTGCAGGATTGGGCTACCCAACCCCCGCCCACCTCTACTACTTGCCTCCAGTTATACTTGAGATTTCTATTGATTAATTGCTCAGATGCCTTCTCCGGGGTCAATTTCTCTTTCCAAAGAGGACTTTTTCTTTTTCCTTATTTTATTTTATTTTATTTTTAACTAATCTCCACACCCATTGTGGGTCTTGAACTCACAACCCCAAGATCAAGAGTCTCATGCTTTACCGACTGAGCCAGCCAGCCAGGTGCCCCTAACTTACATACTTACTTACATACTTATTTATTTAATTACAGAGAAAGAGTGTGCCAGGGTGAGGGAGAGGCAGAGGGAGAGCGAGAATCCTGGTGCAGGAATAGGAAAATAGGAAAATGCAGCTCATTTGCTTCACACTGGGATAAATTCAGGCAGGATTTATACTGTGAGGTGCCCTATGGGATCAGGTCGAGGCTGGGACTTTACCTGCAATCCCATCCCTATCTGTCCTCTTCCTCATTCATGTTCTGCTACTCCCAACTCCCTTAGCTGTGTCCCTTGGAAATAGCTCCTTAATAAATCACTTGCACCTGAATCCTCTTCTCAAGCTCTAATCCTAGTAAATCTGACCTAAAACAGCAGGTAAATAAATAAGTAATGGTAAGCTGTGATCGGTCTATGAAGAATCAAGTATGCGGGTAGAGGGACCTACTGTAGACTAGGAGGACAGGAAAGGCTCCCTGAGGGGGAGCCATTTCAGCCAGGAAGAAATCTGACATGTGAAAAGCCAGGGGAAGAGTATTTTAAGAGGAGGGAATGGGAAGGACAAGTTCTCAAGGCATGAAAGAGCTTGGCGTGTGGCATGTTCTAGAAATTGTCCAAAGGCTTGTTAAGATGACAAGTCGTGATGGGCATAGGGGGACAGGAAGGCAGATGCCAACCCATACAGGACCTTGTAGGCCGGGATAAGGCCTTTGGTGCTTACTATGGGTGAGATGGAAAACCACTGGAGAGTTTTTAGCTGGGGCATGATACACCTGATTCACATTTTAAGATGATGGCTCGTGCGACCTTGGAGGTCATGAGAGGCAGAAAAGCGGTTGCGAAGCTACGACAATAGTCTAGAACTCACATGACAGGGGGTGTCAGCTGCGACGAAGGAAGTAGAGGCAGAGAGACAAAAGGTGTATTTTGGAGGTAGAATTGTCAGGACCAGCTGACGGGTATTAGCAAGAGGGATTAAGAATGAGTCTCAGGGGGCGCCTGGGTGGCTCAGTGGGTTAAAGGCCTCTGTCTTTGGCTCAGGTCATGATCTCAGGGTCCTGGGATCGAGCCCCACATCGGGCTCTCTGCTCAGCAGGGAGCCTGCTTCCCCCTCTCCCTCTGCCTGCCTCTCTGCCTACTCGTGATTTCTATCAAATAAATAAATGTTAAAAAAAAAAAAGAATGAGTCTCAGGTTTCTGGTTTTAGCAATTGGGCAAACACGGATGCCTGTCACCAAGATAGGGCTCACCAGGAAAGAAGGACTCGGACCAGAGAAGCCCACATATCATCTAATTCTCATAAGAGCCCTTTACCCGATGTGGAAGCAGGCAGGGAGAAGGGTCTGGTCGTAGTTCACAGCTGGTACAGCACAGCAGAAGTGAAACACGCCTCTGAATGCGGACCTCGGCAACCCAGGGCTGTGGAGCAGCAGGCTCCGAGTCTTATTTGCATAAGAGGCCCTCTGCCCCCAGAGACAAAGACTGAGAAGGGCTCATGAGAGATGCTGGGGTTGGAAGAGAAGGGGGAGATGAAGCCACTCTAATCCCTCACGAAACCAGTCAGGGAGCTCCTGGGAAGTTTCTGGACTCCTATCAAAGGTTGGCTGGAAGAGCATCTCACAAAATCACCTACAATTTGGGACAGAAAAGGGATGCCTCTTCGCAGCTTTAGGGGAAGCTGTGGGGTGGCGGGGGTTGCAGGCTGGTATGGCCCGGACTCAGCAGACCCTTCCCCACCCTTAGCTGGGAAGCCTTAGCTTCCCAGGCCCCTCGCCGCCCACGCAGGCCGGACTCAGGCCAGGAGCTGCTCCCTGCTGTTTCCTGCTGGGGCAGGCAAGCTTTTTCATGCCTTTGTCAAAGCTGAGCTATTCTCTGCTAGGGGACAGGGAGCGGGAGCGGGGATCCTTCCCAACCCTTTACACCCTGTGGCGACACCTCCTTCACCTTTAGGACTTAGCTCTAAAATTAGCAGTTTGTGAAGTCTTCTCCACTTCCCCAGGCAGCATCAGTCACCTCTGTTCCTACAGTGTCCTGCCGAGGCATGTGCTATGGATTTAACTATCCCCATCTTGCAGGAGGGGAAAATTGGAGCCTCTACGACACCTGAAGGTGGGGGAGAAAGGTGTGGGGCTGGGGGCAGGCACGAGAACACTCTATATCACACGAGCCAGATGGGGCAAGAAAGTTTCCAGATGACCCTTCCAGGCCTAACTGGGTGAGAATGGAGGGTCCAGGAATGATGGCAATGAAGGCCAACTAAGGGAAGGCTCCTTGGAGAGGCGATAACGTGGGTTATTTTATTCTGCTACTAAAATCTTTCCCCGATGAGGTTTACAAATTGAAATTACTCCTTGGTGTGTCTTTTCTCCGGAGCTTCTAAAGGGACTGTGGACATGAGCACCTGACTCCTCTGTCTGCCTTGCTCAAGAAGGTCCTAAGTGTGGCTTTTTACCAAAGCATCCTGGATTTGTCCTGTTTGCACACAGCACTGTGCAAATTAAAGAGAACTAAACCCTGTTTTATATCTGTCAGAGGGTTCCTACTAAAGTTTGCATTAGTAGCATCCCCCATTTATGCAGCACCTTACAATTCATAAACGACCAAACCATTTTAATTTTCATGCCACATCAAGGTGTTCTGCTGTAAACCCATGTAACAGATGAGGCAACTGAGGCTCCCCCAGGTCAGGCACCCCGGGAGGAGGTGCAGAGCCAGGATTAGAACCCAGATGCCACGTACCCTTTTAAAGAATGGCCAACAAATGCTCCCCGAGGAAAGGCCTTGCTTCCACTCCTCTAAAAGCCTCAGAAAATTCTAATTGCTTGACCTCTGGAACTCAGGAAGACCTTTTTGACTGTGGTTTGTGTCGCGGCCAAAAAAAGCATTATCGTGGGGCTTTGCAATTAGAGGGGCAGTTTGCAGCGCACCCTAACCCAACTGAGAAGAGCTCGATCATAGGTTGATAAATAACCCTGCTTCCATAAAGAAGGGAGGCTTCCAGAGAAAATAAATATACAGCAAATTGCTCCTTGTAGTAGAAATGCTCCAATGTGTGGGTACAAATAAGACGCATTTTGTAAAGAAGGAAGAGAATGATGTGAAAAAGAACTGAAAAGGCATACCAAGGAGCAAAACTCAGGATGGAACCGTGGGCAGAAAGAAAAAGCCGGAGAACACGGTCCAAGAGAAAGGCCATGAAATGTCAAAGGTAGACATTTACTTGACAATCCGGAAGTAAGAATGAAAAACACTGTGAGGTTCTGTATTGAATCAGTAGCTACTGAATCCCGCAGGGCGATTGTGCCACGAGAAACATCAGGTACACGAGAGGGCAAAGATCCTAACAGTGGTATTTACTGAGTTCTTGCTACTGTGCCAGGGGCTTGTCCTAGGGCTGGAAAGATATAATCCCATTCATGTGCACAATGACCGCTTAGGAGTTTTGCAAACCGTACAGATGAGAAGCTAAGGCACACTTTTGGGATCTTACTCAAGGTCAGTTAGCTAGCTGGTGGTGAAAACAGGATATGAATCCAGGGCTCTTGAGCCGATGCTCTTAACCTGTGTGCTCAGTCACCTCCTGTAGGTGGCCTGCCTTGACAACACAAGGTTTATCAGAGCGAGTTCAGACCAACGTTTAAATCCAAAAACATACAAAGTGATCTTAGCAAAAGGCTGGGGCTTGGGGGAGGAGTTTCTGGATTGGAAGCACTAGAAACACAGCTGAAGCTCAAAGGAAGATTTTTGGCAGCAGAATGAGTTGACTCCCAGGATGAAGGACGAATTTGATAGGTAAGCTTTGGGAGCTCAGGAAACAGGGAGTTTCTGAGATTTCAGTTCCCGGGATTAGAGGTGTGAGAGGTCTCGGGACTCTCCTACCTGCCACCCTGTTTCTCTCCTTGAGTTGATTTCATTTTCTCCTACTGCTGGAGGGTTCCTTCAGGGGTGGGGGTGGGGAGGTGGCCTTGGTAGCTCTGTGCACCTCACCGGACAAGAAACCCCACAAGCAGAGAGAGAAAACAAAAAATAAAAAACAGCCCTCTTCTTTCCCAACTTCTTTCCCTTTTTCCCCCCCAAGGTAAAAAAAAAAAAAAATCCCAGGGAAAAATTGTCATTGGTCCAGCTTGGGTCATGTGCTCAGCCCTGGGCCAATCGCTGTGGCCCTGGGGGCAGACTTCTGTGATTGTCAGCCCCCACTCACTAGGGTTGCAATGGGGCTGTGACGGAGCTTTTCCCAGAAGTGGAGAGCTGCTGTTCTGGGGAGTCAAAAACAACCACTATCCGTGAGAAATTGGACACCTGGCAAGAAGATTACAAACATCAGAAGAGAGGCAAAAACAGACAAGATAAAACAGTGGACAGTAAGGATAAAATGCTCAATAAACTTTGGAAACAGTATATAATGAAAACAGGATTTAGGCATGATGAGAGGAAATTTATCTAACAAAGTAGAGGGTCTAAAAAGCAATTTAAGAGATGAATTAGGATGTCAGCTCTGAAACCTCTAAATAGTTCTATTATTAAGACAGATGTATTCTGGGAGAATTAACTAATGCAGGGGCATGCTCCTCGTTTGTGCCCACTAACTACTAATTCATTTTGATGACAGGTTTTATGAGAAGTTATTGCTTGCAGCACTTACATATTTATAACATATTTTTAGCAGAATAATTTGCATATGTAAAGTTCTGCATAAATGCAACCAATAATAGTTTATTATTGAGTCACTGAGCTTATGTTTACTCTTTCATGCATGCATTTATTCATTCACCTGTTAGTCACCAACCGAGTGGATACTATATTTCAGGTACTGTGTTGGGCACACCTGTTTTTCTGCCTTCAAGGCACTTAGAGTACAAGGGAGGAGACAGCTAAAAATAAACTGTGCCTGAATAGGTATATAGTGGACGCTGTGGAGCACTGCCAAGTCTTCCCTTCAAGACTGAGACACTCTGGGGCGCCTGGCTGGCTCATTTGGTGCAGCATACGACTCTCAATCTCGCGGTTGTGAGTTCGAGCCCCGTGCTGGGTGTAGAGATTACTTAAATAAACAAAACTGAGACTCTTTTGCTCCCACTTATGGGAAGTGTGTTAATGTTAAATGTTAATGTTAAATGTTAAAGGCTCACAGATGAGCCTACCCTCAGGAACTGCCCTTGGCTGATGGGAGGTGCCTCCCCTCAGGTTCCAACCTCTCGAGCTGGGGCAGTCCACATCCTACGACTGGTCAGTGACTGGTCACTGAGAGGGTCTGATGGCCAGCCTCCTTGCTTCTCCTGGAGACAACACTGAAGAGTCACCCTGGCCGCAGAGCTCCTTGTGGGATCAGCTGAGGCCTCTCACAACCGCATCACGGTCCAGCTCCTTCCTTTGCCCAAACTGCCTCCTCGCCTCGCCTACAGGTGGTGTTCCTGAGAATATTCTCCCAAAAACAGTCTGCATGCAAATCTCTTCTGAGTCTTTTTTTTTTTTAAGATTTTATTTTTTTATTTATTTGACAGAGAGAGGAGAGAGATCACAAGTAGGCAGAGAGGCAGGCAGAGAGAGAGGGGGAAGCAGGCTCCCTGCTGAGCAGAGAGCCCGATGTGGGGCTCAATCTCAGGACCCTGAGATCATGACCTGAGCTGAAGGCAGAGGCTTTAACCCACTGAGCCACCCAGGCGCCCCT